>CM069138.1:25728679-26467630 GCA_035221665.1 Okamejei kenojei
TACAGTGAGATTTGAGTTACCATGCAGCCATACAAATAAAAACGAACACAATACACGATAGAGTTTAACATAAACATCGCTACGTAGCGGACTCAACGTTTCCCACTGTGAGGGAGACCAATAAAGTTCAGTCATCTTCCTCATTGTTAGCCCTCCGCAGTCGCCGCTAAGGCGGCCCGATGTTCAGGCCCTCTCGCCGGGATGATCGGAACGCTGACATTGGAATGGAACAACACTCTCAGCAGCTTGGAGTTTCTGAATCGGCCACTTCCAACCGGAGACCATGGATCGCGAAGTCCACAGGCCGAGCTGGGTGGAGCTTCAACACTGGCGACCCTCAGCAAAAGATCACAGGACTCCGCAATGTTAATCAGAGCCGCCCGTGGCTAGAAGCTCCGCTAACCACACCTCCACGGTGCTAATCAGCAGGCCAAACACTCCGGAGCTCCAACACAGGTGTTTCCCGGTAAGGCATCGTCCCTCTCAGCGATGGAATTCAGTGCTGCGCCACTGCTGGAGCGTAGGCAGGAAAGGCCGCGCCAATCCATTTGGTAGGCTGCGAGGGGGGGTGCGAAGATGCGACTCTGAGAAAAGACTTTCCTCGACCAGGAAGTGACTGGGTAACGGTTTCCCCTCTTCCCCCAACCCCCCCACATAAAAAAGACTAAGAAACCACCAAAAACATACTTTTAGACAGACTGAAGATAACAAAAAAGGGTGAAAAGATGGACAAACTGCTGGCGAGGCTGCCGCGCGTGGCGTCGCCCAATGACAATGCAGTAAATCTCTGACAGTGCAGTAAATCCTTCAGTGGAAAGTCAACCTGTGTTTAGATCTTAGGGATAGGACTGGATACCACAGTTCTCCTACTCAGTGATTAACATCTGAATCCTGACGATGAACTTTACCCAGGAAAAAGCAGCAAAGCTAAAGAATAGAGCCGTGAAGAAGTAGATAAATTGGGTCACTGAGGAAGCTAGGACAAATTGCTGTTGACTTATTCTTTGAGAACAAATCCAGGCATCAGCTACATTGAGACTAAATTGAATCAATTTCACCTGGTACATTTAATGGTCATGACAGAAAAAGGCAAATTGGAGATGAGAGAGGAATTTAGTGGCAATCAGATGGCTGGATGATGTGATACTCAGAAACTATTTACAAGGGCCTCAATGATTGGATTAAACACCTTGATCTTTGCAATGTTGCATCAAGATTTGATGATCTTGATATATTTTGTTCTGTGAAAGAAGAAGATTAGCAGTCAAGGCCAAGCTAATAAATGGAAGAAAATATGATATTTTCTTGAACCCTACCATCAGCTATCTCAACAGCAAATCTGAATCTGACTACCAGCAGTGAATACCACTAGGTGCTGGGAAAAGGACTTTGCAATGCCACCATTATAAATTGACCACTTTGTCAATCATTGTGAAAAAGAGTAAAAGTTTTACAAAATACTCTTGAGAAAATAAGCAATGTCTTCTCCGTGGATTGTCACCTTGTCGTGGTGGAGAAGCTTGTGTGATCCTGAGAGCGATGCCATCTGGAGATATGCTCCCGGTAGCATACCCACGGCAGTAAGGTTGAGGGGGAGGACCCTGACAAAGAGCAATCCAACCAAGACCTCAACGGTGGAACAAGCAGAGGATGATGGCTGACTTTAGTGGAGTGTCACAATGGCTGGGAAGGCGTATAAAGGCTGCAGTCATCTTGGACTCCATGCCACTGGATCCTGACCCAGGCTGTCTGTCCACCAGTCTCCCTACGTTAAACAAAGTCACGCACAGCGTCCTCCATATAGGGAAAGACCCCATAGAGAGGAGAGGACAGTCATACACGTTTTGAGTGATCGCCAATGATGATGAGCAGATGATCCAAAGCAAAAGCCACAATTTGCCAGTGGTTTGTACATTTCCATTCTCCCTGGGGATAATCAAAGTTAATATCTACATGTCAAATGCAAATACTGATTGGTTGTTCGAGCCAGTCTTCACTTAAGCATCACTCACAGTTTTGCAATGGATAACAAAAGCCGGTTCAAAAGATGGCTCAGTGGTAGGTTCATTTTTCTGTGCTCTTTGTTAGAACTCCTCATGGTGCTAAACAGCAACAAAAAATTGCAGAGCAGACAAGAAGTTTGAGGAGTGAGATGAATAAAATATAAGATATGTGAATTCTGAAATTCTATTTTCATAACTATTACTGAATGTGGTTCATACCATGTGTCAGAATATTAATAGGTTCAATATAGCTGAATTTCGCACTTAATTTACTCAAGATAAATTTATACTTAATAAGATTGTGTTTAAAAAAAGTAATTTCTGCTTACAAAAGGTTCACGGAAAATCCAATGAATAAAAAAATTGGTTCACTTCTTTTCACAGGAAGACAGGAATTCCTGCTGAATATCATCAATTGGCAGTCTCACCAAGTCTGTCTGTTTTTTTGTCTTTTTTTGTTATTTTTAGTGTGTTTTTAAAGTTTGTTAAAGTAATGTTCTCTGGTTTGCAATAAAGTAATGTTCTCTGGTTTGAGCCCCACCGTGGGGCGTGGACATGCCATCAGGGTCGAATCCTTGCCTGGGATCGCTCCAACCGCGGCCTGCGGATCTTACCATCAATGGCTCGCAGTCTCGGGAGAGACCGAATCGGGAGCTGCGGAAGCCGCACGACGTTCAAGCAGTCCCAACCCGGGGTCAGGTCACCTGGCATGGGGGAGCTGAGAATCCCCCCCAATGCAGGAGCTGATCGCCCCATCGAGGAGGCCCCCCGCCGGCTACGGGAGTAAGATCATCTCGTCAACGGGAGTCTCGTTGCCCCCAAATGCTGGAGGACAAAGAAAAGTAATTTAACTTTTTTTTCCCTCCTTCCATCACAGTGTGGAATGTGGAGGAGTCACTGTGGTGGATGTATATGTTAAAATGTATTTTGAATGCTCTGTTGCTTCTTATTTGTATGACTGACTTGGTGTTACAAAACATACTTGGCTAATAGAGTGTTATTGTATTGTATTGTAATGTATAATTGTATTGTCTACATCATGTTAAGTTGTACTGTAATTTAAAACAGCTAACTAACTGTAGATTGGTTATTTCCTATTAACCAATTGTAGTAGTTTGTTATCCGCCTAATATGTGATTTATATTACCAAGATCTTGCTCACATAATTCAGTCGGAGTAGCTGCTGGTTACTGTAATGTCCTGCAGACCAATGCTGTAAGTGGACTTTAATAAATATGCATTGTATCTTGACCTGTTTACGACTTGACTCATTACATGGTGTCAAGAAGTGAGTCTTACCTACTCCGTTCATGTTTATCAGGTTTTTTTAAATACTTGTTTTATGTGCATGTTATCTCTAGCATGGCAAACTTGTCTCGCCGTCCTAGTCCTCTGATCTTTGACTCTGATATTGCTGAACGCTGGCACCTTTTCGAGCGAGACTACATTCACTACATTCGCATCATTCATCGCAATGATCCTCCAGATGTACGTGCTTCTGTGTTACTAAACCTGGCTGGTCCTGAGGCAATGAAACATGCGGACTATTTTATTTTTGAGCCTGCTGTTTTAGATTCAAACGGTCAGATTCAAGTGCCTGCAGAAACGATTGATGACCTTGCTGTCCTACTTGCAAAGTTTAGTCAGTTGTGCAACCTCCCCTCAAACTCTATTATCGAACGTAACAAGTTTTATGCTCCTATGCAACAGATTAGCATGCCAATAGAATGTTTCATTAGCGGCTTGAAACGCTGTCACCTTTGAGATTTATGCGATTAACTGATCTACATTGGAGGAATGCTCAAGGACAAGGTGAGAGACGAATTACTTTGTAATACTGAACTGACCCTAAATCAAGCCGAACACGCATGTTGGATTGCCGCGATAACGGCTTCTCACACTAACATGTTGCAAAGGCCTCGGCCACACTGCGGGCCTATGGGGGTGATGTTCTACACCCGCTTGGACAAACTGATTTAAACTGCATCATAGACTTGCAGTCTCATACCCTGAAGTTTTATATCGTCCAGGGTGATTCTGAAACTCTGCTTGTTATCAATGCATGCCACGATCTAGGCCTAGTCTACTTTGGCTATGCTGTCCATCAGCTCTTTCTCACTTGAGGGCTCCACTCAGCAAATACTCTCTCAATATAAAGAACTGTTTAACGATGAGCTTGGCAAGCTGCTCCTCAAGTACAACATCGCCGTCGATCCAAAAGTAACTCCTGAGGTCCGAGCACCACATCATGTTCCCTAGGCCATGCATGACAGAGTACACAATGAGTTCAAGCGGATTGCCTCCCTGGGTGTCATTGCTGAAGTTACTGACCCATTTGACAGTGTTTTCTCCATGGTGGTTGCAATGAAGATAAAACGAGGAAATCCGTATCTGCATCAACCCCAGGGATCTCAACACAGTTATCAAATGCCCCACTACCCTATGCGAATGGTAGAAGAAGTTGCTGTTCAAATAGGCAACGCATCAGTGTTCTCCGTTCTGGATGCCAAAAGCTCGTTTTAGCCAATTCCATTGGATCTAGACACGTCCAACCCTACTATGTTCGGTACCCCCTTCAGCCGTTACAAATTCCTGAGAATGCCCTTCAGCAACAACTGCCAGCGAGGTTTTCAGCACACGATGGAACAACTGTTTGCAGGGTATCCATGCGCCATCATCGTTGATGACATTCTCATCTACGGGTGCAACTTGGCTGAGCATGGCGCCAATCTGAAGAAAGTGTTGGACCATGCCAAAGACATTCAGCTCAAACTCAATACCCTGAAGTGCAAGTTTCGAGTCCCGGAAGTTACCTACATCAGACATGTTTTCACAAGTGCTGGTCTCAGACCAGACCCATCAAAAACTGCTGCTATCAACAGATGCCGGTTCCTACTGATTTTACGAGTCTACAAAGGTTCCTTGGAATGGTCAACTACCTGGGGAAATTTATTCCCAACCTCAGCGACATATCAGCCCCCCTGTGGGAACTGGCACAGACACTGCATGGTCCTGGTATCCGCAGCACCAAAGAGCTTTTGATATCCTCAAGTTGCAGCTGGCCAGCGCACCTACTCTCGCCTATTTTGCTTTGGAGTTACCAGTAACACTCATATGTGATGCGTCCCAGTATGGACTTGGCTCTGCTTGCCTGCAGACTACTACCGATGGCAACTGTAAGCCTCTTTCATATGCCTCTCGCACACTAACCGATACTGAAGCAGCCTGGCAGAGCACACGGCTGCTGTTGAGACTTTACAACTGCTGGCCTTAGTCATCCGGCGTGGCTGGTCGGATAAACAACACAGCACCCCGCTCGCCATCGCCCATACTTCCTGGTTCGTGACAAACTGGTGTTACAGGATGGGATTATAGTCAAGGGCCACAAGGCAGTTGTTCCAGCTGTCCTCCAGGACAAGTACTTCAATGCCGCCCACAGGGTGCACCCCGGTGTGGAGGCAACCTTACAATGGGCACAGAGCATGTTTTAATGGCCTGGTATGACCAAGTACATATGTGACAAAACTGAAGCCTGTGCCATCTGCAAATGCCTAATGCCGCACCAGCAAAAGCACCCACTACTGAGCACCCGGTTCCTCCTCTACTGTGGTCCATGGTGGCCACCGACATATTCGAATGACATGGGAAACACTATCTGGTTCTTGTCGACTCTTATTCTGGCTGGTTTGACATTGATTTACTCCAAACCATCACATCTGAAGCAGTTATCCAGAAGTTGCAACGCCATTTCTCCGTGCACGGTTCCCCTGCACGCCTTTTATCTGACAACGGCTGTCAGTTCACCACCCAGCTTTTCAAAAACTTTGCACAACAATGGGACTTTTGACATATTACCAGCAGCCCTGAATTTCCACAGTCCAACGGACTCGCCAAACGGGCCGTCAGAATCGCTAAACAACTAATGGAGCGTTCATACCTGGCTAAATCTGACGTCTACCTGAATCTGTCAAAGTCAAAAGAGTTTATTGTCATGTGTCCCTGACAGGACAATTAAATTCTTTCTTTTCATAGCACAACAGACATAGTAGGCATTGACCACAATTATATACGTAAATACACACATGAATAACTAAATTGATAAAGTGCAAATAACAGATGGAGGGGTATTAATGTTCAGAGTTTTGTCCGAGCCAAGTTTAATAGCCTGATGGCTGTGGGGAAGTAGTTATTCCTGAACAGAGTCGTTGCAGTCCTCAGGCTCCTGTATCTTCTACCCGAAGGTAGCAGGGAGATGAGTGTGTGGCCAGGGTGGTGTGGGTCCTTGATGATGCTGCCAGCCTTTTTGAGGCAGCGACAGTGATAGATCCCCTCGATGGAAGGAAGGTCAGAGCCGATGATGGACTGGGCAGTGTTTACTACTTTTTGTAGTCTTTTTCTCTCCAGGGCGCTCAAGTTGCCGTACCAAGCCACGATGCAACTGGTCAGCAAGCTCTCTACTGTGCACCTGTAGAAATTAGAGAGAGTCCTCCTTGACAGACCGACTCTCCGTAATCTTCTCAGGAATTAGAGGCGCTGATGAGCTTTCTTAATAATTGCATCTATGTTCTCGGACCAGGAAAGATCTTCACAGATGTGCACGCCCAGGAATTTGAAGCTCTTGACCCTTTCAACCATCGACCCATTGATATAAACAGGACTGTGGGTCCCCTTCCTACTCCTTCCAAATTCCACAATCAGTTCCTTGGTTTTGCTGGTGTTGAGGGCCAGGTTATTGTGCTGGCACCATATGGACAGTCGCTCGATCTCTCTTCTATACTCTGATTCATCCTCATCAGTGATACGTCCCACAACAGTGGTGTCGTCAGCGAACTTGATGATGCAGTTCGCACTATGACTGGCTACACAGTCATGAATATAGAGTGAGTACAGCAGGGGGCTGAGCACGCAGCCTTGAGGTGCTCCCGTGCTGATTGTTATCGAGTCTGACACATTTCCACCAATACGAACAGACTGTGGTCTGTGAATGAGGAGGTCGAGGATCCAATTGCGGAGGGATGCGCAGAGACCCAGTTCTGCAAGTTTGGTAACCAGCTTGGAGGGGATGATTGTGTTAAATGCCGAGCTGTAGTCCATGAATAACAGCCTGACATATGAGTTTTTGTTGTCCAAGTGGTCCAGAGCGGAGTGGAGGCCAGCGAGATTGCATCCACCGTTGATCTGTTGTGGCGGTAAGCGAACTGCAATGGGTCCAGGTTTTTGTCGAGGTAGGAGTTGATTTTCGCCATGATCAACCTCTCAAAGCACTTCATCACCACAAGCGTTAGTGCCACTGATCAATAGTCACCTTGCTCTTCTTGGGCACGGTATTATTGATGCCCTTTTGAAGCAGGTGGGAACCTCAGACCTCAGAAGTGTCAGGTTGAAAATGTCCGTAAAAACTCCAGCCAGTTGGTCCGCACAGGTTTTTAGAACACGACCAGGTATACCATCAGGTCCAGATGCTTTTCGAGGGTTCACCCCTCTGAAGGATTTCCTGATGTCGGACTCTGCGACTGAGACTGAAATGCCATCACAGCGAATGGGGGCTCGGGAAGGCACATCGGTGTTCTCCCTATCAAAACGTGCGTAAAACGCATTGAGCTCATCAGGGAGTGATGTATCGCCGACATCCGAGCTGCCTCCTGGTTTTGCCTTTTAGGAGGTGATTGCATTCAGTCCCCGCCGCAGCTGCCGAACATTTGTCTCATCCTTCAGCTTGGAGCAGAACTCCCTTTTGGCCTTTTTGATGGCCTTACCAAGGTCGTATCTGGACTTGGTGTAGACCACTGTATCATCAGACATGACTGCCCGGTGTTTGGTCTTCAGAAGAGTGCGGATCTCACAGTTCATCCAAGGTTTCTGATTGGGAAACACTCGGAAGGTTTTGGTGGGGATGCAGTCCTCCACACATTTCTTAATGAAGTCTGTAACGACTGTGGTGTATTCATTCAAGTCCGTTGCCGAGTCCTTGAACATTGCCCAGTCTACAGACTCCAAACAGTCCTGTAGTCGTTCCTCTGCCTCCTCCGACCACCTCTGTACTGTCCTCACCTCTGGGGGTGCGCTCTTTAATTGCTGCCTGTAGGCAGGAAGAAGCAGCACCGCGGTATGGTCGGATTTACCGAAGTGAGGGCGAGGGATAGAGCGGTAGGCATTCTTGATGGTGATGTAGCAGTGGTCGAGGGTTTGGTCCTCTGGTGCAGCAGGAGACATGTTGGTGGAAGTTGGGGAGTGATTTCTTTAGGTTTGCCTTATTGAAGTCCCCAACAATGGTGGTAAATGCCTCGGGGTAAGACGTCTGGTGTTTGTTGACTACAGCGTGCAGCACCTCCAGTGCCAGACGGACGTCTGCCTGGATCTGCTGAATTTAAGGAACACTGCCAGGGAACCCAGGTTCCCTAGCCCAACGACTGATGTCTTGCCAAACCCGTGCTGCCCTGCCTGTACCCCAGCAGCTTCTGCAGCCACAGGTCTGTTCTCCGCCTGCATTTCTGAGTAGCTGCTGGTTACTGTAATGCCCTGCAGACCAATGCTGCAAGTGGGCTATAATAAATATGTTGTATCTTGAACTGTGTATGACTTGATTAATTACACTAATCTTATCATTCATAGGATCAAAGTCCAACTCCGTCTTTTATGTCTTGAATAATAGACCTATCTGAACTCCATTTTAAATCAACAAGGGCTACCCACACATATGCAATGCAGGGATTCAAATAAATCTCCCTAGCTGAAATTTAATGTTTGAATTCAAGAATTTTTGAAACATCCAGTTTTGAGCTTCAGTACAAAATTTCCATTTTGGAAAAATGGATTATTGAAATCTGGAAGAAGTTTATTTCCAAATGTTTCTGTTTTGTTGTTTATTGTTACCAAACCTGCATGTAAAATTGTTTTCTGAATATATCTAAACTGTTGAAGTGGCGAGATCCTCAGCGAGGAGTTCAATTCATTGAGTGAAAAACAAATAAATATGCTGCAGTGAGCACAGCTGTGACTGAAGAACAATGTATTGAAACTTTACATATTTCAGAGTTACAGTGTTGTGCCACTGAAAAGCAGATTATTTGACAAGGGCAGATTAGTTTAGAATGATAATATGGAGATGGATGAGCAGAATGTTGAGTTCCGGTTTAATCTAATAAATAAATTATTACTGAAGTCTATTTTGGTGTTAATAAATTACTTTTATACACGATGAGCTGCACACAACCTTTTTATCATATTTCATTCCAATTGCAGTCCAGAAGTGCAAAAGATTCAGTAAACCGAAATATAGGAATAATAAAAAAACACAACATGTCGAGCTCTCAAATCTGGGATCAGATCTGAATGCACATTAATAGGATTCTGCAACCTGGGTGCTGTACCAATTTGGCACAAGCCCCAACGTCCAGATATTCTATTGAACACTACATCTTGGTTTATATGGATGGTAGAAGATGCTTGTAATGATTACATTCAGATAAAGGCTATCCTCCATGATATCATATCATTACTAAAAGTATATTGCAATTAGGTTGGGAACAAGATTGCATATGTGAAGGAAAGAAGATGATTGTAAAAGTAGGAAAACATAGAACAGCACAGCACAGAAACAGTTCCATGAATCCACCATGTCTGCATCCACCATGATTCCAATCTAACTAACCCCATCTGACTGCACATGGTCTGTATCCCTCTATTCCCTGCCTATTCACATGTTGGTCTCAATGCCACATAAACATTGCTGTGGCATTTGCTTCTTCCAACTTCCCTGGAAGTTTCAGGAACCTACTATGTAAAAAAAGATTGCCTCAGAAATTTATTTTAAATGTTTCCCTTCTCTTAAATTATGTATTTGATCTTTGTACCCTGGAAAAAAGGATCTGCCTATCTACTTTTTAAAGTCCATCTTTCTTTGCCCCAATTTCCATTTGATCTATACCCTGCTGTATCCTTAGGCAACGTTCCTCACTATCCACAACTCCATCAATGTTTATGTTGTCTGCAAACTCATTAATCAGTGCACCTATATTTTGAACAAAATAATTTACCAAAGTTACGTGGTGGAAAGAGGTTCATACTGAATAGGTGATCATGGTAGGTTAACTAGACAATTGGAAACAGGAGGATATGATTATAAAGTATATCAGCTTTCTATCAATTTCATGTGATGTTGTGCAATTCAGTTAAATAGCATGTGAAAAATAAAAATTACAGGAAACCAACAACTGAGCGGTGGAATAATCTGTACTATATCAGATGGTTTGTGGCATTCTTTGGTTTAATCAACATGCTTTAGACATTAAACTGAATCCTATTTTGACCTCTAAGGGAACTGTAAAAAAATCACATGTAATTGTTTTCAATAAAACTGTTGTAGTTCTCACTGGTGGCCTGACCAACATTTATCTCTCAATTGGCTTCGCTGAAATTCGTTATCTGATCATTGTTTAAAGAAAATTGCTTGTCATGTTTCCTATACTACAATAGTGAATATATTTTAAAATTACTTCATTAGGTGTGAGTTATCTTTCAATATGCTGATTTTTAAAAAGCTGTTGCAGATCTTTCTCTTTTTATGAAATGATCTGTAGGTAAACTTGTCATTCTGGTAGCTGTGTAATATAATTCCTATCTTAACATTTTTAAACAATTATTTGACCAGCTGTTGATAATCATATTTACATTTATCTTCACATTAATAATTCAGTGTAGAGACCAAACGTTGTGAACAAAACAATGTTTCAATAAGTAATACAGATTTGACGTACACACACACACACGAGTTTGGTAAGAGCTTGAGCAAAGTTCCTGCTGTTGCAATCAAGCACACCACAAGACTGACGACTTTCTAATTAACTCCCACCAAAACCCTGTCTCATGATAGTCACAGCTCCCGATGAGGGTTCTCGAAACAAGTGGCTTGACTACCAGATGTCGCCACATGACCACCACACACCCCACGCCCTCCCCCCCCCCCCCCAGTACCGGAGGAACGAAAACGAGCCGGTATAAGAGTAAGGCGGCCTGATCTCGTTTATACACTTCCCGTGCTCGGGGTCGCAACCAACAAAGATGAGGGTGGGTTTGGTCAGGACAGTGGCTGCCCCCTACGGTGGGGCTGTGCCGCCCGCACAGGCTGATCAATGTCCAAGTGAGCTGGCTTAAGATGGATCACTGACACAGTCTCATGCCTGACGCCCATGTCGAGCACAAATGTCTAGGTGCCGTGCAGCAACACCCGTAAAGGACCCTCATAAGGCCGTTGAAGTGGCGTCCAGTGGCAGTCCTTGAGGGCTTATGGGACTTGTGAGGGATTAAGTCCGTGACGAGACGTCGGAACAGAAGAGAGCATGCCCACCTTCTCCCGGAGACACACCAGCATGATTGAGGGCAGCTCCCGCTGCCCATGCGCCGCCGGGATGAAATTGCTTGAAGCTGTAAGCGGGACGCCGTACACCAGCTCAGCGTGAGAAGTAGCCAGGTCCTCCTTTGGGGCAGTGTGGACCCCCAACAGGACCCATGGCAACTCGTGCAACCAGTCCGGGCCTATGAGCCGTGCCTTCAACGAGGACTTCAGGTGGCGGTGGAAATGCTCCACCGAGCTTTTGGATTACGGGTGGTAGGCCGTACTGTGATGCAGCTAAGCACCCAGCAGCCGGGTCATGGCAGACCACAACGTGGAGGTGAACTGCGCACTTCGGTCAGACATAATGTCATTATAAAAAGTATATTGTAATGGTAATTTTACACGGAAAAATCCTGCAAGTGTGCCTTGACATGACGCTGAACCTTGGACATCTGACAGGGAATACAGGACCTGGCCCAGTTGCCGGCCTGCTTGTGCAACCTGTGCCACATAAACTTGGCCGCCACCTGTGCCATCGTAGGATGATGGAAGGGTGAGCCAAATCATGAATCAGATTAAATATCCGGCGAAGCCAAGCAGCAGGGATGATGGGTCTTGGCTGACCGGTAGACACATCACACAGAACCGTGCTGCCAGCAGGAACGCACTGTACACCCTCTAACAACAGGCTGAAAATGGCGGTGCGGTAGGCGTCCATCTCCTCATCCGCCTGCTGTGCAGCGGCCAGGGCCGTGTAGTCGATGCCCGGGGCCAGAGCATGGACAGCATTGAAGGCGGTGTGGGACAACGCATCGGTGACCCGGTTGCTATCATCCACGATGTGCCGAATAAAAGTTGTGTACTCTGAGACATAGGCCAAGTGACGCTGCTGCCGGGATGACCAGGGATCAAAGCAAACGTAAGGGGCTCATGATCAATAAGAGCCGTGAAAGCTCTGCCCTCTAGGAAATAACGAAAATGGTGAATGGCCAGGTAGAGAGCAAGGAGCTCACGATCAAAAGCACTGTACTTCTGATCAGGAGGTCGTAGGTAATGACTGAAAAAGTCAAGGGGCTGCCAGCATCCATCGATCAGCTGCTCCAGCACACCACCCACACCAGTGTCAGAGGCGTCAACCATTAGAGCAGTCGGAGCATCGGCCCGCGAAAGGACCAGCATCATCGTTCGCGCTAGCGCCTCTTTCATAGAAACATAGAAATTAGGTGCAGGAGCAGGCCATTCGGCCCTTCGAGCCTGCACCGCCGTTCAATATGATCATGGCTGATCATCCAACTCAGTATCCTGTACCTGCCTTCTCTCCATACCCCCTGATCCCTTCAGCCAAAGGGCCACATCCAACTCCCTCTTAAATATGGCCAACGAACTGGCCTCAACTACCTTCTGTGGCAGAGAATTCCACAGATTCACCACTCTCTGTGTGAAAAACGATTTTCTCATCTCGGTCCTAAAAGACTTCCCCCTTATCCTTAAACTGTGACCCCTTGTCCTGGACTTCCCCAACATCGGGAACAATCTTCCTGCATCTAGCCTGTCCAACCCCTTAAGAATTTTGTAAGTCTCTATGAGATCACCCCTCAATCTTCTAAATTCCAGCGAGTACAAGCCAAGTCTATCCAGTCTTTCTTCATATGGAAGGCGTGCCATCCCAGGAATCAGTCTGGTGAACCTTCTCTGTACTCCCTCTATGGCAAGAATGTCTTTCCTCAGATTAGGAGACCAAAACTGTAGGCAATACTCCAGGTGTGGCCTCACCAAGACCCTGTACAACTGCAGTAGAACCTCCCTGCTCTTGTACTCAAATCCTTTTGTAATGAATGCCAATTCATACCATTCGCTTTCTTCACAGCCTGCTGCACCTGCATGCCTACTTTCAATGACTGGTGTACCATGACACCCAGGTCTTGTTGCATCTCCCCTTTTCAAATAATAGTCTACTTTCCTGTTTTTGCCACCAAAGTGGATAACCTCACATTTATCCACATTATACTGCATCTGCCATGCATTTTCCCACTCACCCAGTCTATCCAAGTCATCCTGCAGCCTCCTAGCATCCTCCTCATAGCTAACACTGCCCCCCAGCTTCGTGTCATCTGCAAACTTCGAGATGTTGCATTTAATTCCCTCGTCCAAATCATGACTGCCTTTCGCGCTGTCAAAGGCAGCTGAGGTCTCATCATCCTACAAGAGGTTTCGCTGCTTGCTGGCCAAGAACTTGAACCACATATGCATAATCCTGGCAGCCGCTGGCACGAAACGATGATATAAGTTCACAACAATCTCCTGGTGTCCTCTTACCATGGAGGGCCGAGGAAAATTGAATGATCTCAACCTTGACCAGGAGCGGGACCGCACATTCTGAGTAACGTGATGGCCGAGGACACTGACGGAATTCAGGCTAAACTGACGCTTAGCCAAGTTGAAAGGCATCTGGAGGAACTCGAACAACCCAAAGGAAGTGATGATAGCAGTCTGGGGAACGTAGTCCTGATGGATCGGAATTTGGTGGTAGCCACGAACCAGGTCGTCTTTAGAAAAAAACTTGGTACCGTCCAGATGGGCCTTGAAGTCCTAAATGTGAGGAACAGGATATTGAGACAGCAGTAGTCCCTACAGGGCCTGCAGCCCCCTGACACCTTGGGGACCATGTGAAGTGGAGATTCCCACAGACTTTTGGAGCGACGCACTATACCCATTTCCTCCATCTGGCGAAACTTGTCCCTGGCAAGCTGGAGCTTATCCGGGGAAGCCTGTATGCACGTGCGTGGAGTGGTGGTCCGGTGGTGAGAATATGGTGCACCACCCCATGTTTGGGGCTGGCTGAGTGAAACTGGGGATTAAGATATCAGGGAATTCTGCCAAAATGTGGGCGTACACATTGTCAGCGGAAGACCGAGTCGAGGAGTGGAGCAGCTAAGGCAGCGGGGCGCAAAGACATTGCTTCAAAAGTCGCAGAATGGACGAGACACAGTCCTTTCACGTCGACCAGCAGGGAGAGTGCCTGGAGGAAATCGGTGCCCAGCAGTGGCTGGGAGATATCGGCAATGGTGAAAGTCCAGGTGAAATGACAATAGTCGAAACACCATACGTTCTGATGGAGTTGTTGTTGACTGCGGTCGGAGAAGGCCCCCGCTTACCAGAACGAGTGTCGACTCCTGATAGGGGCAAAATGCTAATCTCTGCTCCCGTGTCGACAGGGAATCGCCGCCCAGAATGGCAGTCCCAGGTGTAGAGGCAATGCTTCTGGCCGACCGCAGCAGCCACCATTGGTGGCCGGCCAAGGTGTTTCCCGGATACGTACAGGGTGGTCAGCATAGGCGTGCCTCGGAACCCCGGCGCTGGTGGTAGTAGCACCACGTACCTTTACCGGCGTCACTCGTGACCAGCTTCAGTGCTGTGCCCTTGGTGGAGGCTGGAACCAGCCGCTGGACTCGCGGAAGCACTGCCGGCACCTGACCAATCGATATTCCACCCCGCTGCTTGGCCAGCCACAGCTCATCCGCACAGTCTTCCAGCTGCTGTGAGTCAGTGGAAATGTCGCCCGCAAGGAGTAGGCAGATGTCATCGGGCATCTGCTCCAGGAAGGCCTGCTCGAACAGAAGGCAAGGCTGATGGCCGTCCATCAAGGTAAGCATCTCGCTTGTGGAATTGTGCTTCAGCCTGCTCAAACCACATGTATGGCTGTGAAGTCCAGAAAATGGGGCGTTTAACGGAGGCAGCATTCAGCCAGGCTGTGTTGTCGGCTGTGTCATTTTGTTGGCTGCGTCCGTGATAAAAAAATCCATAAGAAACCTTTTTGGATCGTCGGGGTCACCACTGCAGGGACCAAACGTTGTGAACAAAACAATGTTTTATTAAGTAAAACAGATTTGAGCAAAGTTCTTGCCATTACAATCAGGCACACCAGAAGACTGACGACTTTCTAATTAATTCCCGCCAAAACCCTGTCACGTGATAGTCCCAACTCCTGACAAGGGGTCAAGCACTAAGTGGCTTGACCACCAGATGTCGCCACATCAGTTTTTTTAATGGCCATATTTCATTTGTAATATGAATATAGTAGTTGAGTAGTGATCAATACAAAGTAATGAAACGGCTAAAATTATCAAACAGGGTCCATAAAGCCGAGTGCAGGCCACTCTGCTTTATCTTTTTTTTTTTTTACCTTAATTTTATTATTTTAATATCATTGCTGAGGTGACCCGTTTTCTTGTCAAACACATTTCATTGTACCGTTGACCCAGTGTTAACCCACATATGACAAATAAAACTGAACTGAACTGAACTGAACTGAACTGGGTAGCTGGACACAGAGTGAGAAATGTGTGTAATTGTGTAACTGGAGCCAAGGCAAAGAATAAACTCATGGAACTTGGCGTCAGCACTATTCTTTGCAAATGGATCCTCAATTTGCTCAAAGTGGAATTTGATTTACCATGCAGCCAAGAAGAAGAACACAAAACACAATGGAATACAACATGAACATCCATCACAGTGGAATCAACATTCTTCACTGTGATGGAAGCCAATAATGTTCAGTCAGTCCTCCTTTGTTCATCCGTGGTCGGGGCCATGAACCCTCCGCAGTCGCCGCAACAGATGGCCCGATGTACAGGCCCTCTCATCAGGATGCTCGAAACTCCGACGTCGGGACAGACGGACACTCCGCCGCTTGGCGGTCCCGAATCGGAACTTCTCCGATGATGCTCGGCAAGGGATCCCACTTTCCACGATGGAAAGTCCACGCCGTGCCCGCAGCTAGAAGCTCTGCAGACTGCAGCTTCAGGATGTTGTAGTCCGCGGGCCATAGATCGGAGCACTTCTTCTGCGACACCCGGCTAGGAATTGCCCGGCTCCATGATGGAAAGTCCACGCTGTGTCCACTGCTGAAGCTCTGCGCCAGACTCCGGGAAAGGCCGCACCAATCCAAGCTGAGGGAGGGCGAAAATGTGTCTAGGAGAAAAGTCGCATTCCACTGAGGTAAATGACTAAAAAAACAGTTTCCCCCTTCCTCACCCCCCACACTAAAACACACTAAAACACACTTTTACACATATTTAAAAAAAATTAAAAGTCAAAAGGACAAACAACTAATTGGCGAGGCTGCCGGCTCGGGGCGCCACCTGGTGGACACAAGAACAGGTGACAAATAATTTTCTTTAATAATCCTCAATACTGGTGTCCCACAGGGATGTGTTCTCAGTGCTAGCTCCAGTGATCACCACAATATTCAATCTCTCCCTGGCCAAGTCTGTGGTCCCTGCCTGCTTCAAGAGATCCACCATTGTATGAATGCCTAAGAATCCCTCTCCAGCCTGCATGAATGACTACCGTCCGGTGGCCCTCACCTCGGTAGTTATGAAATGCTTCAAGAGGCTGATCAAGAACCACATTTGCGCCTTCCTCCCTCGCTCGATGGACCTGCTGCAGTTCACATACCATCCAAACATATCCATGGTTGATCCGGTCTCTCAAGTTTTGCACACCACTCTCTCTCACCTTGATAGCCAGAAGGGGGGCTATGTGAGGATGCTGTGCATTAATTTCAGTTCAGCTTTCAACATCATAGCCCCACCAAACCTGCTGAGAAGCTGCTGGAACTGGGACTATGTGCCTGAGTCCTGGACATTCTCACCGCCAGGCCCCAGGTGGTCGAGATGGGGAGACATACCTCCAACCCCCTCACCTTGAACACAAGATCCCCCAGGGTTGCGTCTTCAGCCCCCTACTGTACTCCCTGTACACACATGACTGCGTGGCCAGGTTCAGCTCCAACTCCATCATCAAGTTTGCTGATAACACTGTGCTGGTGGGCCTGATCTTAGATAACGATGAGAAAGCCTACTTGGAGGAGGTGGCTGACCTGGCACTCAGAACAACAGCTGACCTGGCACTCAGAACAACAGCTCTTGAATGTCACTAAAACTGATTGTGGATTTGAGAAGGGCACAACAACCGAGGACGAACACGCCACTGTGGATAAATGGGACTACTGTAGATAGGGTGAGCAGCTTTAAATACTAAGGACTCCACATCACAGAGGATCTGACATAGGTAACACACACAGCCGCACTGTTGAGAAAGGCAAGGCAGCGCCTTTACCACCTCAGGCAGCTGAGGAAATTCACAGTCTCTCTGAGGATCCTTCAATCCTTCTACTCTTCTGCTGTCGAAAGCATCTCGTCCGGAAACATCTCAATCTGGTTTGGCAACAGCTCTGCCCAGGACAGGAAGGCTCTGCAGAGTGTAGTGCGTTCGGCCGAATGCACCATGGGAACTACATTCCCCCCCTGCAAGACCTATACACCAGGAGGTGCAGATCCAGAGCCAGCAAAATTATGAAGGACCCCTACCCACCCCAGCTATGGACTGTTCCATCTGTTACTTTCAGGCACGCGCCTCTGCTGTCACGCTGCAAAAACAGAAAGGATGAGATGGAGTTTCTTCCCACAGGCCATCAGGACTGTAAACTCTGATCTCACCAGGGAGTAATTACTGTTGTGTTTTTTTTAATGTAAATATTGGTTCTGTTCTGTTCTGTTGTTTTGCACAATCCCGCAGGCATTGCCACTTTCATTTCACTGTACATCTTGTATGTGTATGTGACAAATAAAGTTGACGACTTACTGCCTGTCCCTGAGTTTATCCAGTTTTTTGTGTCTATCTTTGGTAGAAATCAGCATCTGCAGATCCTTCCTACATATCCTTTTTATACTCCTTATATACACAGAACTTCCGAATACCGATCCAACTGAATTTACAAATTCACAGACAACCGCACCTTAGTGGGCTGGGTATCAAATGATGATAAGACGGAGTACAGGAAGGAGATTGAGAACGTCATAACCTGGTGCCAAGACATCAACTTCTCCCTTAATGTCAGCGAGACAAAAGAGATTGTGATTGAATTCAGGAAGCAAAGCGGTATGCATACCCTGCATGTATTGTTTGCCCCGACTGGTTAGACCAACCTCCCTTCCATTGACTCTATTTACACTTCACGCTGCCTTGGCAAGGCCACCAACATAATCAAGGACAGGTCTCGCCCCGGTCACTCCCTCTTCTCCCTCTCCTGTCAGGCAAGAGGTACAGAAGTGTGAAAACACATACCGCCAGATTCAGGGATAGTTTCTTCCTAGCTATTATCAGGCAACCAAACTGTCCTCTCACCAGCTAAAATGGTCCTGACCTCCCATCTACCTCATTGGAGACCTTCAACCCATCTTTAATTGGACTTTATTGTACATGATCTCACAATAAACATTATACCCTTCATCCTGTATCTGTAAATTGTGGACGGCTTGATTGTAATCACACATAAACTTTAAACTGACTAGATAGCACTCAATAAAAAAGTTTTTCACTGTACCTCGGTACACGTGGCGATAATAGGAAACTAAACTAATCAAAACTAAACTAAACTTGACACATGGTCCTCACTATTCTTCTGCCACAGATGCTGATTGTTATGCTCTGTAGATTCTTAATTTCCTGATTTTATGTAATCTATGATCTATGACTAATCTGTGGCATGTAATCTCCAGAGGACAGATCAGACATGATTATGATGTAGCCTACACAATTTCCAAGTGAATATCAGTACAAGTTGATAGGGGGCGCCGTCCTGTATGGTATGGCTGCCCAGCCGGCAGCTGTTTGTTTTTCACTCTTTTCTTTATTTTTAGTGAGTTAAAGTGTTTTTGTTTGGAATCTATTCTTTTTTATGTGGGGGGGGGGGGGGGGGGTGGGGGGGGGGGGGGGGGGGGGGGGGGGGGGGGGGGGGGGGGGGGGGGGGGGGGGGGGGGGGGGGGGGGGGGGGGGGGGAAGGGGGAAACTACTTTTCCTGGTCCCTACCTGGTCGGAGAGGCAGCTTTTCTCCAGGCTGCACCTTCAACCCGTCCTCGCGGCCTACCAGCGGGCCTGGAGCGGCGCTTCCTGAGCACGGAGCACCATCACCCGGCGAGAACAGCCTGGAAGATCGGGACTCCGTGAAGACGACTGCGGAGGCCTCAATAGGCCTGACTATGGGAGGTCATGGGGATGGGGACTGGACATTGTGCCTTCCCTCATAATGGGAACTATTGTGGGGGGATTTTTTTTATGTTTAAAATCTCTTTATTATTGTTATGTCTGTATTCATTTGTATGTGCTGAATTGGCAAGAAACATTTCACTACACCAATTGGTGTATGTGACCAATAAAATAACCTTTGAACCTAACCTTTGAAGTTACTTTACTTTTACTCTTGGTGCCTGAACAACTTTTTAAAGCCAAATAAGGAGGTAAAATTAATTCCAATGTTATTGCCATTGAAGGTATTGCCTCTTCTGACCCAAGACAAATATAGAGCAGTTTGAATTCGGCAAGAAATCTGAACAAGATAAACAACCAATGTCACCTTGACCTGCTCTTATTCTTCCACGTATCTCCTTCAATGGAAATGTAATTGTGAACATTTACAACAACGAGGAGGACAACTGTTAGCTATCTTCCAGATAGTCATATATGGTTCCCCAGTTAATCTCAAAAAATGATTATTCAGAAGAAGCACTAATTATATAGTAGCAGCCTATTATCAAAATAACAAAGGTTCAGAAAGTAGAAATATTTACTGTGCAATCAAACAAAATCCTTGTACGTTCCAACTTCATGTGGATTTTTATTTAATCAAATGATAACTAATAAATACTATGAAAAGGAGTAATTTGGGGGTAGGATTGTGGTTCAACCCAATGGAGATCTCTCAGGCGCTATAATTGAAACACTGACCGTTAGCGATGACAAAAGCTTTTTCTCTATTATTGATAGTTAAGTAGTACCATTTCAGTTTTATAGAAATATCTGATAGGATGGAGACTTATGGAAGACAATGACACAAATGGTAATATGCTGAGAAAGGGTGAAGAATGTTTGTTCATCACATCTGATATCTCTGGAGTAGATATAAATATACGATAGATTAGAACAAAGGGTGGAACAGAGATACAAAATGCTGCAGTATTCGGAAATGTAAAATAAAAGGGAATGCTGGAAGCAGGTAAGATGGTATCTGTGAATAATGGGTGAACATTTTTAATTGAACTGCATGTTATTGTTTACTTCTCAAGTCAAATGTCAGTGGCTGCACCTATAATTAGAGCAATAATAATACTGGTAATAGAGATGAAGATAATATTTTTGCCCATATACTGTACATCAATGTGTGATTAGGATTTTAGTGGATTTTGTGCGAGTAAGTGGTAGTTTGGATTCCACTTACTAATCAAACCAACTACATTCTATCCAGATTGTTAATGTACAACCCTCTGCCTTCTATTAGCAAGATCATTTGAATATAATTTGCCACTTTGCCCTGGATCTCAAGTGCTGTAACCTTTTGGCGCAATCTCCAACATCAAAGGCTGTATGTAACTGTAGATTTTATAGAAATACCTTGATGCCTCAAATTATTTCTTCTTAGGTATTGAACCATTTTAACCTGTTTCCTATGTGTACTAATTCTTTATTTGGAGGTATATTGGATATAAAGATGAAGGTTTCGATGGAATCTGTTTTTTGTTGTTTATCTTCAGGAGGTTGGGTCATAGATAAGGTGAATAGCCACAGCCTTTTCCTGTTAGGAGAAGTTAAAACCAGGAGGACATAGGTTTAAGGTGAGGGGGTAAGATTTTAAAAAGGACCTGAGGAGCATTTTCTTTTCATACAGAAGGTGTGTATATGAAATGAGCTGCTAGAGAAAACAATAGAGGCATGTGCAATTACTGTATGACATTGGGACAAGTACGCGGATAAGAAAAGTTTCAAAGGATAAGGGCCAAGTGCAGGTGGAACTAGTTTTGTTAGGCAATCTGGCCGGCGTGGTCAATTGGGCTGTGGGGTACTTCTTTCCATACTGTATAGCCAACCCTATGATTCTGCCGTAAAACTAAAGGATCAACATATATAATATGGAATAAGGGATATGCTTAGTCATGAGATTACAGATTATGGTGGCACTCATTTCTGTTGCTGTTGATGGTTCACAAAAGTCCATTCTAATTTTGCAGCTGCTATGTTTACTGCAGTTTTTCCCATTTAGCCCAATTGTGGTGCCACACAACAATAGTGTCCTCAGTATAAAGACAGAAGTCTTCCTCCACAAGGGTTATGCTATATGGAGGTCATTTCTTCCAATGACATCAGTTGGGCTTATATGACTTGATATTACAATCCTTACTATAATTGGCACCTTCTTACTATCTTTAGTGGGGGTAGGGGTAAAAACATAATTGGGGTCATCAGGTGGGCACTCTCCTTCCTTGGTGTTTCGTTGATAGGCCCACGACACCTCCAGAGGGCTCAACAGCAACACCTGTTCTTATAAATATCTGTCCTGCTAATAATGGGGTTTCTATTTGAATATAATTTCTCTTTCTTGTTCTCCTTTCTGTTGAGTATGTTATGTATCTATCTGCAGTTATGCCCACGATACCCGTTTGAATGTTGTACAACATGGCTGGTCTGTTCCTTGCCCTTATTGTTTCCAGAGTTTCCCGCTCCAGGTCGGACGGCATCTGGGTGACACTGCTACCTCTATTGTAGTTCCCGATGCAAAAGCATGCTGCTTTCCTCTGTACCCCTTCTAGATTGTTGATATGACCAGTTTTGTATATGTCCCAGGAGCATGAAGCATATTCCAGTAAGAATCCTAGTGTCCGGTTGGCTTTAGTGACCGTGTTGTCCATGTGTTCCCCCCATGAAAGCTTGCTATCAAAGTGAACTCTGAGGTATGGTTGTGAACTTATACGATGAAGTATTTGTCCACAGAAGACGTAGTCTCAAGTAGGTGGTTTCTTCTTGTTTGAAATTACCATAATTGAGCATTTGGTTGGGTTGAAGCTCATAGAATCATAGAATCATAGAAAATAGGTGCAGGAGTAGGCCATTTGTCCCTTCGAGCCTGCACCGCCATTCAATATGATCATGGCTGATCATCCAACTCAGTATCCTGTACCTGCCTTATCTCCATACCCACTGATCCCTTTAGCCACAAGGGCCACATCTAACTCCCTCTTAAATATAGCCAATGAACTGGCCTCAACTACCTTCTGTGGCAGAGAATTCCACAGACTCACCACTCTCTGTGTGAAAGAAGATCTTCTCATCTCGGTCCTAAAAGACTTCCCCCTTATCCTAAAACTGTGACCCCTTGTTCTGGAGTTCCCCAACATCGGGACAATCTTCCTGCATCTAGCCTGTCCAACCCCTTAAGAATTGCAACTGCAGTAGAACCTCCCTGCTCTTGTACTCAAATCCTTTTGCTATGAATGCCTACATACCATTTGCTTTCTTATAGCCTGCTGCACCTGCATGCCTACTTTCAATAACTGGTGTACCATGACACCCAGGTCTCGTTGCATTTCCCCTTTTCCTAATCGGCCACTATTCAGATAATAATCTACCCTCCTGCTTTTGCCGCCAAAGTGGATAACCTCACATTTATCCACATTATACTGCATCTGCCATGCATTTGCCCACTCACCCAACCTATCCAAGTCACCTTGCAGCCTCCTAGCATCCTCCTCACAGCTAACACTGCCCCCCAGCTTTGTGTCATCCGCAAACTTGGAGATGTTGCATTCAATTTCCTCATCCAGATCATTAATATATATTGTAAATAGCTGGGGTCCCAGCATTGAGCCTTGTGGTACCCCACTAGTCACTGCCTGCCATTCTGAAAATGACCCGTTTACTCCTACTCTTTCAAATGGCCACCTGTCTGCCAGCCAGTTCTCTATCCACATCAATACTGAAACCCCAATACCGTGTGCTTTAATTTGTATGCTAATCACTTATGTGGGACCTTGTCGAAAGCCTTCTGAAAGTCCAGATATAACACATCCACAGGTTCTCCCTTATCCACTCTACTAGTTACATCCTCAAAAAATTCTATAAGATTCGTCAGACATGATTTACCTTTCATAAATCCATGCTGACTTTGTCCAATGAATTCACCACTTTCCAAATGTGCTGCTATCCTATCTTTAATAACTGACTCTAGCATTTTCCCCACTTCCGATGTTAGACTAATTGGTCTGTAATTCCCCGTTTTCTCTCTCCCTCCCTTTTTAAAAAGTGGGGTTACATTAGCTACCCTCCTATCCTCAGGAACTACTCCAGAATCTAAAGAGTTTTGAAAAATTATCACTAATGCATCTACTATTTCCGGGGCTACTTCCTTAACTACTCTGGGATGCAGCCTATCTGGCCCTGGGGATTTATCGGCCTTTAATCCATTCATTTTACTAACACCACTTCCCGGCTAACCTGGATTTCACTCAGTTCCTCCATCTCATTTGATCCCCGGTCCCCTGCTATTTCCGGTAGATTATTTATGTCTTCCTTTGTGAAGACAGAACCAAAGTAGTTATTCAATTGGTCTGCCATGTTCTTGTTCCCCATGATCAATTCACCAATTTCTGACTGCAAGGGAGTTACAATTGTTTTAACTAACCTTTTTCTCTTCACATATCTATAAAAACTTTTGCAGTCTGTTTTTATTTTCCGTGCCAGTTTTCATTCATAATCTATTTTCCCTTTCCTAATTAAGCACTTTGTCCTCCTCTGCTGGACTCTGAATTTCTCCCAGTCCTCTGGTAGGCTGCTTTTTCTGGCTAATTTGTATGCTTCATCTTTAGTTTTGATACTATCCCTGATTTCCCTTGTTATCCACGGATGCACTACCTTCTCTGATTTATTCTTTTGCCAAACTGAGATGAACAATTGTTGTAGTTCATCCATGCAGTCTTTAAATGCCTTCCATTGTATATCCACCGTCAACCCTTTAAGAATCACTTGCCAGTCTATCTTGGCCAATTCACATCTCATACCCTCAAAGTTACCTTTCTTTAAGTTCAGAACCCATGTTTCTGAATTAACAATATCACTCTCCATCCTAATGAAGAACTCAACCATATTATGGTCAATCTTGCCCAAGGGGCCACGCACGACAAGACTGCTAACTAACCCTTCCTCATTACTCAATACCCAGTCTAGAATAGCCTGCTCTCTCGTTGGTTCCTCTACATGTTGGTTTAGAAAATTATCCCGCATACATTCCTTGAAATCCTCTTCCTCAGCACCCCTGCCAATTTGATTCACCCAATCTATATGTAGATTGAAGTCACCCATTATAACTGTTTTACCTTTGTTGCACGCATTTCTAATTTCATGTTTGATGCCATCTCCAACTCCACTACTACTGTGAGGTGGCCTGTACACAACTCCCACTAGCGTTTTCTGCCCCTTAGTGTTTCGCAGCTCTACCCATATCGCTTCCACATCCTCCAAGCTAATGTCCTTCCTTTCTATTGCGTTAATCTCTTCTCTAACCAGCAACGCTACTCCACCTCCTTTTCCTTTCTGTCTATCCCTCCTGAATATTGAATATCCCTGGATATTCAGCTCCCAGCCTTGGTCACCCTGGAGCCATGTCTCCGTGATCCCAACTATAACATATTCATTAATAACTATCTGCACATTCAACTCATCCACCTTTTTACAACACTCTTACCCCTTGTACAATTATGTTGAAAAGTGGCCCTTTTTGATTTTTGCCCTGGATTTTTCTGCCTGCCACTTTTACTTTTCACCTTGCTACCTACTGCTTCTACCCTCATTTTACATCCCTCTGTCTCTCTGCTCATGCTCCCATCCCCCTGCCACATTAGTTTAAATCCTCCCTGACAGCACTAGCAAACACTCCCCCAAGGACATTGGTTCCCTTCGAGCCCAGGTGCAGACCATCCTGTTTGTACTGGTTCCACCACCCCCCGAACTAGTTCCAATGCCCGAGAAATTTGAATCCCTCCCCCTTGCACCATTTTTAAAGCCACGTATTCATCTGCAGTATCCTCCTATTTCTACTCTGACTAGCACATGGCACCGGTAGGAGTCCAGAGATTATTACCTTTGAGGTCCTACTTTTAAGTTTATCTCCTAGCTCCCTAAATTCACCTTGTAGGACCTCATCCTGTTATTTACCTATATCATTGGTGCCAATGTGCACCACGACAGCTGGCTGTTCACCCTCCCTCTCCAGAATGTTCTGCAGCCGTTCAGTGACATCCCTGACCCTTGCACCAGGGAGGCAACATACCATCCTGGAGTCTCGTTTGCGGCCGCAGAAATGCCTATCCCCCTTACTATTGAATCCCCTATTACAATAGCCCCTCCACTCTTCTTTCTCCCCTCCTGTGCCGCAGAGTCACCAATGGTGCCATGAATTTGGCTGCTGCTGCCTTCCCCTGATGAGCCATCTCCCCCAACAGTATCCAAAATGGTATATCTGTTTAGGAGGGAGATGACCGCAGGGGACTCCTGCACCACCTGCCTACTGCTATGCTGGCTAATGGCCACCCGTTCCCTTTCTGGCCGATTAACCTGCGGTGTGACCAATAGCACCAATAGTTGGTGCTATTCACGAGCTTCTCAGCATCGTGGATGCTCCAGTATGAATCCAACCGCAGCTCCAATCGTTCAATGCGGTCTGCCAGGAGCTGCAGCTGGACACACTTCCTGCAAATGTAGTCAACAGGGACACCAACAATATCCCTGATCTCCCACATGTTGCAGGATGAGCAAACCATGGGGCCGATCTCAAATGACATGGCTTGCCCCCAAATTAAATCAACTCACACTATAAAAATCTTAATGAGCAGCTGAGTTTTTCCTGAATTTTCTGTTTTCATTGCTTTAAATACAGCCAACTTCATCAAATAAATATTTGTATTGGTTTATTATTGTCACATGTAAAGTACAGTAAAAAGCTTTGTTTGTATGTAATCTAATCAAATCGTATTTTGAGTGCAGTCAAGCAATACACCATACAGGTTGTGCAAACAGAAATATATCTGAATGCAGAATAGTGTCACAGCATTACAGTTACGTAAAGTAAAGTAAAGTATCCTTTATTGTCATTCAGACCTTTCAGTCTGAACGAAATTTCATTACCTTGCAGTCATAACATATAATAAAAAACAAAACACACAATAAACACATATTTAACATCCACCACAGTGAGTTCACCAGGCACCTCCTCACTGTGGTAAAAGGCAAAAGTCTTAAAGTCTTTGTCTTCTTCCCTCATTGTTCTCCCTCTGCGCTGAGGCGATCCAGGCCTCCGATGTTATCATCCACCAGGCCCTCAGCCGAGCCTCCGAAGCTGGGATCCGCCACCACCGTCAGCGGAACGCTGGAATACCGCCACAGTTCTGAAGCAGGGTCCGCCGCTGGAACGCTGGAGCACTGCAGCTCTGAAGCCGGGTCGCCGCTGGAACGCCACTGCTGGAACGCCGCTGGAGCAGCACAGCTCTGAAGCCAGGACGCCGTTCTGAAGCCGGGTCACCGCTGGAACGCCGCTGGAGCACCACAGCTCTGAAGCCGGGTCGCTGCTGGAGCACCACAGCTCTGAAGTCGGGTCGCCGTTGGAGCACCACAGCTCTGAAGCTGGGTCGCCGCTGGAACGCCACCGCTGGAACGCCGCTGAAGCACCGCAGCTCTGAAGCCGGGCCGCTGCCGCCACTGGAAGCTGGAACGCCGCCATAGCTCCGAGGCTGCCAGGTCCGCCATTAGGGCTCAGCACAGACGGAGACGGTGACGGGGGACACGACAAGAAAAGTCGCACCCCCCCCGAAGGGAGAGACTAAAACCCTGTTTCTTCCACCCCCCCCCCCCCCCCCCCCCCCCCCCACAGCCATACACAGCCTAATAAACCAAAATTCTAACTAAAACTGACATTAAGGTGCAATGGCCGCTATGAGAAAGGTTTGGAGATCAACACTACATTCAAGCTTATGGAGATCCATTTAGTAGTATGATAACAGCAGAGAAGAAGCTGTTCATGCACCTGCTGCTGTGTGCTTTCAAGCTTTTGTATCTTCTGCGTGATGGGACAGAGAAGGAAAGGGAACGACAGGGGTGAAAATGGTCCTTGATTGTGTTTGATGCTTTTCTGAGGCATCATGAGTGTCGATGGAGTCAGTGGGGGGGAGAATCGTTTGTGTGATGGACTAAGCTACATTTTACTTCGGAGTCACGTGAGTGACTACGTGAAGAAGCCCCGCCTGGCGCTAGAACGGCATTGCGTCGGCAGAAACAAGAGCTGCAGAGGCAGCTCCTCGCAGCGGTCGGAACGGACCCGCAGGTAAGTGCAAGGAAAAATTAGGGACGTTCTAAAAAAGACGTTACGCTGGTAGAACCATTAAAAATGAAAGTAAAAATTCAAACAATCAGAGTCACGCTGGCGTACTGATCCAGCCTAGATAATATAAAATTTAAAATGGAGAAGTCTCAAAGAAAGATTTCGCGGGTAAAAAGATCGTCCCGGGGAGAAGCTAAAGAGTCGGGACAAGAGATTAGTGCGGATCCGGTTCCGATACC
This sequence comes from Okamejei kenojei, assembly GCA_035221665.1. Classification (NCBI taxonomy): domain Eukaryota; kingdom Metazoa; phylum Chordata; class Chondrichthyes; order Rajiformes; family Rajidae; genus Okamejei; species Okamejei kenojei. The sequence continues at coordinate 25,756,454 of CM069138.1, forward strand.
GGTGGCCGCTGATTCACCCGTTAGTGAGACTATAATTTCTCCAGAAATACAAACCACGGAGGAAAATGTTCCTAGAAAAGGTAAAAAGAAATCCGTGAGGCCCGTGGTTTCTGATGATGACTCTGATAATGAAAGTCCTCCGGATAATAAAGCTATATGGCTTAAAATGGAACATATGGAGAAAGTGCTCCAAAATATTATGAGACAAGGGTCAAAGTACCCAGAAATTTTCCAAAATGACCCTGAGGGGTTTGAATATCCAGAATATGGCTATGTGCCAAATTGGGAATTTGAAACTCCAGACCCAGGACTAAGGGTGGAGGAAGTCTCATTGGATGAAATTCCAGGTGTATCAGGGCTGCAAAAATCAGACCCTGCAAGTGGTGATGTGGATTATGAGTGCACACCACAAATAAAAAAAAGAGGCCATATGTGCCTGATATTGCAAAAAAATTTGCTATACCTGAAGGGTGAGGCTATGGAAGAAAACCTAGCTGCCAGTATTAATTATATGGTATCTCACCAACTTCAAGATTCTGTGATGGTTGAAACAGCTGAATTATATAAAACACCGGAAAATTGCACCTCATTAAAGGTACCTACGGTTAATCCGTCTATATGGACACCTATGACTCCAGTCATGAGAGGACAAGAAATAAGATTTCAAAGAATCCTCAAACTGATTTCAGCTGCCATTACTGCTTTTGGAAGGCAAATGGAAGGGTCGGAAATGGTTAAAATCCAAAGAGATACTTTGGGCTTATTGTGCAATTCCTTTTATGAAATTAATTGTATGAGGAAAATTGCGATTCGGCCCATATTTCAAACAAGATTTGCAGGTCTGTGTCGATCAAGTGGTGTTCAAGCTCCTGGTTATCTATTTGGAGAAAACCTGACTAAACAAATAAGAGAAATGGAGGAAGAGGCTAAATCTATTAGCCACATGAGACCTTTCGTTTTTGGACAAAAAAGGTATTTTTCGTCAAGGAGGGGATTTGATTTTGGAAACAGAGGCAGGAATATGATTAGAAAATATTACCATCCAACAGAGCCTAATGTTCACCTGTATATGGAAGAAGGAGACCACCACGTTCATATGGAGGTACAAAAACTTTATTCTATTCTTAAAGAAACTGTGGACAAATCTCCAGTTGGAGGGAGATTACAAATGTTTTATGATGAATGGCTTGCCATCACATCTGACCGGTTTATTTTACAAACAGTTTCAGGAGCTACTATAACATTTAAAGAAGGTGTTAATTCTCCGGTACAAAATAAACCTGCTTATGGTTTCATGTTTTCTGCTATTGAGGAAGCAGAAATTAATGTGGAAATTGACAAATTGTTTAAAAAAGGTGTTATTGAAAAAACTGTGGAGCATAAACACCAATTTGTGTCAAATATCTTTCCGAAAATAAAAAAGATGGTGGTTACAGAATTATTCTGGACCTTACAAACTTTAATACATTTGTCGAGTATAAACATTTCAAGATGAAAACGTTCAACACTGCAAGACATTTGATATCAGCAGGTTGTTATATGGCTACAATTGATTTAAAGGATGCGTACTATTCAGTACCAATACATCGATTTTTTCGAAGGTATTTAAAATTTAATTGGCTGGGACAGCTGTGGCAATTTAAAGCTTTACCAAATGGCTTAAGTTCAGCTCCCAGGCTCTTCACAAAGCTGTTGAAACCAGCTTTAGCGCAATTAAGAGCACAAATTAAGACCAGCACATCATTATGGCTTATCTGGATGACATTTTAATTGTCAGTAATAATCAGGAATCAGCTGGAAAATCAGTTTCAGCAACTAAAACTTTGTTTGAAAAATTAGGTTTCTTGATTCATCCAATTAAGTCCCAGCTGCAGCCAGCACAGTCAATTAACTATTTAGGGTTTGTGATCAACTCAGTTACCATGTTAGTAACTATGCCAACGGATAAGATTGATGATATTTTAACGGTATGTTGGGGCCTCATTCACAAACCTTATCCCTCCATCCGAGAAGCAGTGAAGGTTATTGGTAAACTAGTAGCAGCATTTCCTGCAGTAGAATTTGGTCCATTACATTACCAAAACCTTCAAAGGGACAAAATAAGAGCTCTAAAAAAGCAAACAGGCCATTTTGATAGGCCTATGCAATTAACAAAAGAAGCTTTATTGGAATTGCAATGGTGGATTGAAAATGTTCCACAAGCTGCTAATAACATTTCAGTACAGCAGCCTGAAGTATTTTTACAAACAGATGCAAGTGCTCTCGGATGGGGGGCGACAGATACATTTACCAGCTGTGGGGGCAGATGGACTGTCCAAGAGGAAATGTTTCTCCAAACATATGGTATTGATTATTTAGAGTTATTGGGGGCATTTTATGGATTAAAAGCCTATTGTTCTACAAAAAAGAATCTGCATGTACAGATACAATTAGACAATAAAACAGCATTTGCAGATATTAATCACATGGGTGGAGTCAGATCGGTATCATGTGATTGTCTGGTCAATCAGATATGGCAATTGCGTATTAAGCACCAAATTTGGATTTCAGCAAGTTATATCCCAGGTAAAGACAATGTGGTGGCAGACAACAGATCAAGGGTGTTTAAAGACAACACAGAATGGATGTTGAACCCAGTAGTTTTCAGTAAAATTGTGATTCAATATGGGTTACCAGACATTGATCTGTTTGCATCAAGATTAAATCATCAATTGCCTAAATATGTGTCTTGGGAACCAGATCCAGATGCAGTAGCAGTAGATGCTTTTTCACTACATTGGGGGAATATGTTCTTTTATGCTTTCCCTCCATTTGCTCTGGTTCAGCAATGTCTGAAGAAAATAGAACAAGATTCTGCCACAGGATTATTGGTGATTCCAAATTGGCCGACACAACCATGGTTCCCGTTGATGTTAAATATGATTAAAGAACCATATATGTCAATTCCTAGCAGTAGTGATTTGTTAATAAAACCAGTAACTAACGAAATTCATCCATTACATGTTTATATGAATTTGTTAATCTGCAGGTTTTGACCAGACCACTACAAGGGCTTGGATTGTCGGATAGAACTATGGATGTTATAGTCGCATCATGGCGAGATAGCACTCAGAAACAGTATATGATACATATAAAGAAAAGGGACGTTTTTTGTAGACAATCAAATATATCTTATCATACTGTGAACATTTCAAACATATTGGAGTTCCTTGCTGAGTTGCATTTTGAGCAGCACTTAAGTTATGGTGCCATTAATAGTGCGCGTAGTGCTTTATCATCCTATTTAGGACAAATTTCTGACCAGGAATCAATTGGATCACATCCATTAATATCCAGATTTATGAAAGGAATCTTTAACAAAAATCCACCCAAACCAAGATATACAGAAATTTGGGATGTCAGCATTGTACTTACTTTACTTAGGCAATGGACTCCAATCGAAGTTATATCATTGGAAAAGTTAACATTTAAATTAGTAATGTAATGGCATTGGTATCAGCACAAAGGGTGCAAACATTACAAATGCTACATTTAGATTGTATGCATGTGGCTTCAGATAACATTGTGTTTTACGTTTACGATCTGATCAAACAAAGCAGACCAGGGACAACTGGAGCGAAGGTAATGTTTCAAGCTTACCCTATTGATCCAACGTTGTGTGTAGTTAGACATTTGACTCAATATATAAAAGTTACCAAGACTCTTCGAGGTGATGAAAAAGTGGTAATGATTACGCATAAGAAACCACACACAAAAGCTTCAGTACAAACAATTTCAAGGTGGTTAAAACAGGTGTTACTTTTAGCAGGAGTACACACTGATGTGTTTAAATCTCACTCCACCAGGGCAGCAGCTACGTCCGCGGCAAAGTTACAGGACGTACCACTCGAACACATTTTAGAAAACGCAGGGTGGTGTAAAGAAGAAACTTTTTCAAAGTTCTACGATAAACCTGTCCGCACAATGACAGGCTTTGGACACGCGGTGTTGGGTTCACTATAATCACCTGCTTTGTTTCGCTATCGATTTATATTATCGATTATGTTATCACTTATATCTTTTATCACTTTGTAATGGTTTCCCCAGATGTGAAAAGGGGTTATTATATGTTCTTGTGTCATTAAAAATTTATGAAAAGAAACTAAAACTGATCTGGTAAAAGGTTATTTACTCATGTATGTGTTGACCTAGCCGGACTGTCGTATGGATTGATTCTACGACATAAAAAACACAGAAGCTTCAAAATCTTCACGTAGTCACTCACGTGACTCCGAAGTAAAATAGTAAGATTAAACGAGAACTTACCAGTTCGAAGTTTGATCGTTATTTTATGAGGAGTAACGATGAGGGATTACGTGCCCTCCACTCCCGACCCTCATAAAATAAATGATCATCTGGTAGTTCTAAATATATGTTGAGCCTTACTATCTTACTCCGGCTATTATGTTCTGTGTTTTTCATGCCGCTGCTTTGAAGTATGCCGTTCTAGCGCCAGGCGGGGCTTCTTCACGTAATCCCTCATCGTTACGCCTCATAAAATAACGATCAAACTTCGAACTGGTAAGTTCTCGTTTAATCTTACTATTTACAATGCTCTGCAATTTATCATGGTCTTGGGTAGAGCTGTTACTTGTCGTTATTGCTTATTTTTATTGTCTATATTGATTGCCAATGATTGTCATTGTCATTACTGTGCCTTTGCTGACATCTGGTGGATTAATGCTGTTTATATCTTGTCATCACCATAACTGGTATATCAGCCAAGGAATTATTTCACACTTTTCTTTTGCTGTTAAATCACATTGTGGCTCATCTTATTGCTATCTGTGGAAGTCAATAAAAAGTGAAATTTAACATGTGAGGTTCATAAAAAACAGTGATAGGTTTCCCCAAGTTACCATCTAAAACAGAGCTTGATATTTTTAGCATAGCATTTCCTACAGATTGTTGTAAATGTTTATAGTCATCCTAATGTCGCACAACAGCCAGAAAGAACTGCTTTAACTGGACACCTGCAGCAGCATTAGGTCATGTGAAAATTTTGGAATTATTTTCCGCTCAGCATTCAAAAGAGACAATTCCTCATGCAACCCTCCTACTCACTCTTCATTTCCACTACTTACAGCACTTATTAAAGGAACATACACAAAATTAACAAATCCTGTAGTGTTGATAATAAATGAATAGTTACTGCAATGAAGGCAGGGGTTGGGACAGTCTCCCCAGACGGGCAAACTAGAGCAGGAATAATGTTTTTTTTTTGTGGTCGGATGCCACGTAAACCCAAAGGTTATCGACAGATGCTCCTGGCATGAGGCTACAAAGAAAGTACTTTAATGCATTCGAAATACCTGTACTTTGAGAAAGTCTGCAATGTTGTTAAATCCCAGCAACATCCTGGATATGGTCCCAAAGCTTGGAAGCTCAGAGGAACATAATTGTGATGTCCACGGGTAAAACTGTCAGGCCATGCATGGTAAGAAGTCAGAGATCCAAGTAAGGCCAAACAATGCTGTTTTAGTGTAGACCTGTTAAAATAAAACATTCACAGGGCAAACAAAAGCAGTAAAAACTTGCCTAGAAATTAAAGTTCACATATTCTTTATTTTTTGGAGCTCTTAAGATTTTATGTGTATTTGTCAATTGGATGACATGCGAAAGATTGGGAAATTAGGGAAAAGAAAAACATATCATTTGTTTGGGTGACTTCAAGTGATCCATGTATTTAAAAACCACAGTTGCATAATTCAAAATGATAGCTGCCTGCAGAAGTCCGATGGGAACTGTGCTTGTGGCAGCCAGAGATTGTAATAATAGGTTACTTTGATGACAAAGAGGACACATGTCTTAAAGATGGCTGGTTACCCCTCTGAACAGATCAAGTTCTTGTGTCATCAATGTTTGAGTCTTGCAGCATGGAAATAAATCATTTGGCCTACAATGTGCACGCTGGCCAGAGGGAATCTGTCTGTACTAAACCCATCTTCCAGTGCTTGGCTAACAGTATTCTTGTGAGGCATGATGCAAATTGGAGGAACAGCACCTCATAATGTGCTTGGGCAGCTTACAACCCAGTGGTATGAATATTGTTTAGCAAGACATGCAGGTTGAGTTAAATAATTTTTATTGGCAAACAAAAACGATAATTAAACTCAGTACACGTGTGCCTGGGTAGCTAACACTAGAGTAGCTTCTGTTGCTGGGAGGAGCATTGACGACTGAATAGAAAGCCCGCGAACGAACCCCCGCGGTCAGGTGATCGACCCAACCATAGACGAGGGTTCGAACTTCCCCAAACCACCATTACGTGCCGCTACAGGACCCTCCCCCCCCCCCCCCCCCCCCCCCCTCCACCAGAACCTGTGGAAAGGAACTGAGCAGGAGGCCGAATGAGGCGACCAGACCAAGTGGGGACCGATGGAACAGGCACAACCGGCAGTACAGGAGGCTGTGTGGATCTCCAGCAACACCCAAGGCAACTGGTCCACCCAGTCCGGGCCCGTAAGCCGCGCCTTCAGCGCCAACTTCAAATGCCGATGGAAACGCACCACCAAACCGTTGGCCTGAGGGTGATCGGCAGTGGTGTGATGCAGCTGCGTCCCGTACAGCCGTGCCAGAGCTGACCACAAGGCAGAAGTAAACTGAGCACCACGGTTGGTGGAGATGTCCGTGGGCACACCAAAACGAGCCACCCAGTGGCCCGCGAGGGCGCGAGCACAAGACGCGGCGGAGATGTCAGAGAATGGAACGGCCTTGGGCCACCTCGTGAAGCGATCCACAATGGTGAGAAGTTGGTAGCACCGCGAGACGTCAATAGCTCATGCCGCTGGAACTTTGACGTCTGACAGGGAATGCAGGCCCTAGCCCAGGCCGCAACCTGTTTACAAAGCCCCTGCCAGACAAACTTGTCCGCCACCATCGCAGAAGACGCTCGAATGGAAGGTGGGCCAGACGGTGGACAGTGTCGAATACACGCCGCCGCCAACCCATGGGGACGATAGGGCATGTCGCAGAGGACCGTCACACCTGCAGGACCGAATGGAACATTGGCCAATACCAATCCTGATGCTGTAGTCCGATAGGCGTCCATCTCACCACCTTCACATTGTGCAGCAGCCAGCCCAGAATAGTCCATGCCCGGGTCCACAGACAACACGGCCGGGACAGCGGGGTGAGATAAAGCGTCTGCGACCAGGTTCAGCTGCCCGCCACGTGCTGGACAGCGGCATTTCCCGAAAACGTGCAGGGGGCACGGCATCGGCGGGCCTCTGCACCCCAGCGTTGGTAGTAATAGCACCACTGGCGTTTACTGCAGTCTCCGGCGGTCGACTGCTGCGATGATGGCAGCGGAAGGTTGGAAGTCCCTGCGTAGCTGCTGGTGCGAAGGCATGGACACCTGGCTGATGCACCTACCATCCTGCAGCTTGCAAGCCACAGTTCTTTGGCCCATTCAGTGAGCTGCAGGAGGGTTGGCGTAATCTGACCCAGTGAGGAGCAGGCGGATGTCGTCGGGCATCTGCTCGAGGAAGGCCTGCTCGAACAGCAGGGCTGGAGGCCATCGGTAAGAGCGAGCATCTCGCTCATCAGCGTGGGCGGCTTAAGATCGCCGAAGCCATCCATGTGTAACAGGCGGGCTGTGCGATCGCGGCGACTGAGCCCGAAAGTGCGGAGCAGCAGCACCTCGAGATCTTCGTACTTGCCGAACGCGGGCAGATTTTGCAGGTACGGCAGCAACTGGGTGGCAGTCTCTTGATTAAACGCCACCACCACGTAGACATAACGGGTGGCATCCACGACGATGTTACGCAGTTCGAATTGATTCTCAATGTGGGTGAACCACACTTGAGGCTGTATCATCCAGAAAACGGGCAGTTTCAGGGCAACCGCGTGTTGCTGGGCAGGCTGGGCGTCGAGGTTTTCGGTGGCATTCATTATAAAGATCTGAAAAAACGTTCGGATCGGCGGGGTCACCACTTTAGCGAGACAGGCATGTTGAGTTAAACAATTTTTATTGGCAAACAAAAATGATAATTAAACTCAGTACATGCGTGACTAGCTAACTAACACTAGAATAGCTCCTGTTGCTGGGAGGAGCACTGACGACTGACTAGAAAGCCTGTGATCAAACTCCCACGGTCACGTGATCGAGTCAACCAATGACGAAGGTTTCGAACTTCCCCAAACCACCACTAGATGCCGCTACAATTGACTTCTCTAACTTTGTAACCCTTATTTTACCTCTCTCTCCACCCTTCCCTCATCCTACTATCCCCCATCTACGACTATTTTCACTGTCCTGATTACATTTTACTGATTACATTTCCCCTCGCCTAACAATGATCCATTCTACATTTTCTTTGATCCTTGTCCCTTTTGGTCTTTTGTTTTCACATCTTACCCTACCATATCTCTATGTCTCCCTCTCTGCTGAGTGTCTCCCTCTCCCCTGAGAGTCTGAAGAAAGATTTAACCCAAAATATCACCAATTCCTCCTATCCAAAGATGCTGCCTGTCCCGCTGAGTTACTCAAGAATTTTGAGTCTTTATCTTTGGTGTAAACCAGCATCTGCAGTTGCTTTCACCATTGACTCTCCTTTGTCTATCCTGCTATTTACTTCCTCAAAGAATTCCAACAGGTTCGTCAGGCAAGATCTCTCTGTTACAAAACCATGCTGACTTCAGCCTATTTTATCATGAACCCCTACGTACTCAGTAACCTCATCCTTTGTAGTGGACTCTAAAATCTTACTGATCAGTGAAGTCTGGCTAACCTATAGTTTCCACTCTTCTGCTTCACTCTATTCTTGAACAGCAGAGTAATATTTGCAATTTCCAATCGTCTGGTACCACCAGACTCTAGTGATTCTTGAAAGATCACTACTAATGCCTGCATAATCTCTACAGCCACCGCTTTCAGAACCCTGGAGTCCAAGTGTCAGTCCAGGTGACTTATCCACATTCAGAACTTTTAACTTTCCAAGCACTTTTTCCTTAGTAATAGCCACACCACTAACTTCCACCCCCTGACGCTCTTGAATTTCACTTATGTTGCTGGTGTCTTCCACTGTTAAGGCAAAGAAAATATTCAATGCATTTGCCATTTCTTTCTTCTCCATTTCTTCTCCTTTCTTCACCTCTCCAGCATCATTTTCCAATAATCCAATATTCACTCTTCCTCTTTCTAACTTCTTATATTTGAAGAATAATTTGTTATCCTCTTTTATATTATTGGCTAGTTTACTTTCATATTTCATCTTTTCTCCCTGCACCTTCTGTTGTTTTTTAATCCTCTAGCTTCCCACTAATCTTTGCAATGTTATATGCCTTCTCTTTTAATTTTATGCTGTCTTCGACTTCTCGTCAGCCCCGATCATCTAATTTTCTCTTTTGAATTTCACTTCCTCTTGAGAATGAAAAGATACTGTGTCTTCTGAATTATTCGCAGAAACTCCTACCATTGTTGATTCACTGTCATTCCAGCTAGGGTCTCTTTCCAATCAACTTTAACCAGCTCTTCCCTCATACCTCTGTCATAACCTTTGCTCAACAGTAATATCTATACATCCAATTTAATCTTCTCCCTCTCAAATTGCAGGTTCAATCTTATATTATGGTCATTACCTCCTAGTTGTTCTTTTACCTTAAGCTGCCTAATCAAATTCAGGTCATTACACAATACCAAACCCAGAATTGCCTTTTACCTGATAGGCTCAACTACAAGTTGCTCTAAGAAATAATCTCGTAGACATTCTACAAATCCCTTCTCTTGGGATCCACTACGAACTTGATTTTCCCAGTCTACCTGCATATTGAAATTCCCCATGCCCAAGGTAACATTGCCTTTCTTAAATGCCGATTGTATCTCCTGAGATAATTTGTACCCTATATCCTGGCTATTGTACGGGGGCCTGTAAATAACTCCTATCAGGTTCTTTTTACCCTTGCAGTTTCTGAGCTCGACCCACAAGGATTCTACATTTTCTGATCCTATGTTACTCCTTGCTAAGGACTGAATTTCATTCCTTACCAGCTCTTCTGCCCACCTATCTCTCTCATCGATAGGACGTCTGACCTTGGATATTTAGCTCCCAGCTCCAATTGTCTTTCAGCCACATCTCCAAAATGCTAACAACGTCGTACCTATCAATTTCTAACTGTGCTACAAGCTTATCCACTTTGATTCATATACTACATGCATTCAAATATAACACCTTTAGTTCGGTATTCATCACATTTCTTCTCACATTGGTCCCGATTTTACCTAACCTTACCCTCTTATCCCTCCTTAAACTTTCTGTCCTATCATTTCTGGAGATTACAATAACCTCTCCTGTGCTCTTCTTCCCTTCAACTTCATCCATACATTTCCAATTGGTTGACACTACCCCCCACTATTTAGTTTAAACCCCTGGTTATGCAGTATGCCAGGACCCCGGTCTACATTACTCAATTTGAGAAACTTATAGTAGTCTACATTTTCCAGACTTGAGCTTTGTCAGCAGATCATGTAAGTACAGTGGGAGTTGGTTTGTAGAGGACATTGGACTTGCATCTGTTGAGTGTGAGTGCTCATCCTCTTCCATAATTGAGTGCTCATCCTCTTCCATAATTTGGTGAATAAGAAGACATTGGCTTGGAGCTTGGTCGCCCGGTTTTTGAAAGCACAAATACATTCTGCATGCTGCAGCTTGGTTATGGTGGTTGGAGTCGTTTTCTGCTGCATTTATAGAGTTTCCGATTAATGCTGAAGAATAGCTCAATTTCCATCGGAAGGTTTTTGGTGGTGAGATTAATAAAGTATCGCCCACTGCATTTTTCTTGGTGTGTGGCACGATTAAGATTGTGTCCATTGTGCCTCTAGATAAACAGATAGAATTCACATTGTGCTCAAGGAGCCACAGTTTGACGACTGAATGAAGGCAATTAATTCAAAGATCATTAGTGATGAATTTCCAAAGGCAGATAGCAGGATGACCCTGCTGCACTTATTTCAGTTGGATGGCTCCTCTCTTAATTATGATTCCAGCATCTTTGAGGATCTCCCATCCTAGATATAAGGATGAGATTATGATTTTGTGGCTGAAGTTGAGTTTAGGATTTGAGTAGAATCCCATGTGCCCCTAAAAGCTTTTACAAACATTTTTGCAGTTATTTTTTAGCTGCATTATAGCTTTCTCAACATGGTAACCAGGTGTGGTGCAAGACCAGCCTGCATAAATTGGTGTGGGAGAGACTCAAGGGCACCCATGCTAAGGACGGAGTTGTGGTTGACGTAGTCTTGAAGTATTGCTTCCAGAGGATGTTGACTGTTTTTAACTGTGTTTGCCCGTGTTATTGGCTCTCAATTGGGTAATACTTGGGCCATAGATAGCTTTTATATTGTGTGGACTACAGTCCATACATGTCATTACTGTTAGTGAGTTGCTGAGCCCCTTTCACACTCTCTATCCACTATTTTGTTCTTTAGGTTCAGGGCTTTCAACCGGACATCTGCCTTCGGGTCCTGTGGACCTGTGTTGTTATCCTCAAAGATAGATAGCACTGCCTTATGCTTGCAATGAATTAGTTCCTAGTTCTCCAGGTCACTTACAGTAACACAGTATTTCACAATTATTGGCTTTTTTTGTAAGGATATAATATAATCAAATTGCACAGGTATAGTGTAAAACATGAATTCAAAATGAGAAAAGTGTGTGTGGCGTCAGCTGATATACAGACCACTTATGGTCGAACCCTCGTCAGTAGTTACAAAGGCTGTCACGTGACGTCTGGGGCTAAGGGGAGTGTCCGGCTACATAAGCGTATTTCGCCTTGAGATCAACCCAGTCGACAGGTAGCTGAGCTCGAGACAACTCCCTCGCTCAGCTACAGCAGCAATGACAATTATGTTAGTGGACCAAACGTACATGTAAAACCTGAATAAAGCAACTGTTTACTCACCACAGTTGGTGCCACTACAAAGGCTCCATATTTAATTCTCATAATAATCTTAATAATTGTCTGAAGAAGGGCCCCTACCCAAAAGGTCTCCTATCCGTTCTCTTCGCGATTGCTGCCTGACCCACTAAATTACTCTGGCACTTTATTTTGCTCAAAATTCCAGGAACTGCAGTTTCTTGTGTCTCTTAAAGCCCTGTCCTATGGTAGGAGTTCATTCCAAGAGCTCTCCCGTGTTTAAAAAAAATCAAACTCGTGGTAAGCGTGGAGAATGAAAGTAGCGGGTACGTGGGAGCTTGGGGACATCTCTTAGCGGCTTGTAATGCTAACGGCAGGTACTCGGGAAGACTCGCTAACGGCAGGTAAGCACGGGAAGATTCGTGAAGATTTTTCAACATGTTAAAAAATGTCCACGAGAGCCCCGAGTACCGACGAGTGGCCATTACCATAAATCTCCGAGTTCGAATCAGGGCAAACTCGGGAGAGCTCTTGGAATGAACTTGTACCATGGGACAGGGCTATTAATCTTTTTTTTTGTCTTCAACATGTTTCTACATTGGGAATTGTCCTCTCATAAATTTCAGTTGTGACTATTCATTGTGTAAATCTAAACAGTAACAGCTGATGGGCAACATTTATAAAAATATTGGACCAAGAGTTCATCAGCAACATGAAATATGCAGTGCATAGTAGGCCAACATGAAGGATATGCTATCCAGATGTGCCTTGCATGAATTAGTACTTCAGAGTTATAGAGAACTTAGATTTAAAATCACCATGATATAAATGTTACTGTCATACAGTATGGTCAAGTACAGTGAAGTACAGGTGCAATGAAAATCTTTCTTGCAGCAGAAACACAGGAAATATAGATTCAGTCAACACACAAACATAAATTATACATAAATCACACAGATTGAACTGGATTGTGAGAAGAAAAGGACTGCAATAGAAACAAGACATTCTTGCAAAAATACATAATTAGCAAACAAGTCCATGATTGTCAAGATGTGGTCCCTAGTGTTCTGTCATCAAGGCTGGATAACTATTGTGCAGGTCAGTTTAAGAACCTGATAGTTGTTGGAAAGAAGCAGTTCCTGAACCTGTTGGTGTGGGATTTTCTGTACCTCCTGCCCACAGTAGAAGCAAGAACATTGGGGGAGCTGGAAAAGAGAGGTGTTAGCTGGAAAAGAGAGGTGACAGCTAGCTCAACCTCTTACTGTAACATGGAGGTTTGAGTCCTAGCAACCACCTCAAATCTTTTCGGCACCCTTTCCAGTTTAGTGGCATCTTTCTCAGAGCAGGGTGATCAAAACAGAGCACTATATTCCAAGTGTTAAAGAAGGAACTGCAGATGCTGGAAAATCAAGGGTACACAAAATGCTGAAGAAACTCAGCGGGTGCAGCAGCATCTATGGAGCGAAGGAGATAGGTAACGTTTCGGGCCGAAACCCTTCTTCAGTCTGAAGAAACGTTTCGGCCCGAAACGTTACCTATCTCCTTCGCTCCATAGATGCAGCTGCAACCGCTGAGTTTCTCCAGCATTTTGTGTACCCGCACTATATTCCAAGTCCAGTCTCCCCAACATCTTGTGCAACAGTAACATGGCATTCAAACTCAATGCTCTTATGAATGAAATTATTCACCTACCTGTCCACCTGAGATGTCACTTTCAGGGAATTACGTACTTGTTACCCTTAAAAAGGTCCAAGTACAAAGGAACACCACTGCTCATAGACCATCAATTACACCAATCAGAATAAGGCTAAGGCAGCCATTGATACCCTTTACACCTAAAACAAAATCTTTTCAATGTTGTGATTAATATGTAGGGCATCAGAACCTCAGGATAAAGAACCCTTCTTCTATTTCTTGTCCTGAAAGACTAACTACTTATTATGATACTGTTACTCCTGGTTCTGGATCAAGTCTGCTTATTCTTGAGTCATTGGGCAAAGCACAATTTATCCTCCCCTTTGGACAGCTATGTGGATAGGGAAGGATATGGGCCAAATGTGGGCAAATGGAACTAGCTTAGATAAGGCACCTTGGTCAGCATGAACGTGTTGGGTCGAAGGGCCTGTTTCTGTGCTGTATATCTCTATGATGCTATACCATGAATTAATTGAATGATCCTTTGACACCACTCCCTCTGTTGAAAATGATCCGGCGTTGGTTGGGCACCATAATCTTGCACAATATTCCAGGAGCAGGCTCGCCATTGAAAATTACTTTCCTTCTATTAATAATGTTCTACATTTGCCCTGTAATTTTGCAATAGGATATGAGTACAAGAGATTAAAGCATGTTTTTGAATAAACACAGCAAATACAAATTATGGATGTCTCCTGGTCTCCGATCCAAGAACTTCAAAGATAGATTTGAAGCCTGCAGTTGGTTTCATTTGAAATAAAGGTTGAGTGAGGATATATTCTTGTAGTTAAACTTGTCAGCAAAAGCAAGGAGGACATCTTTAAGTATTTTTAAATATACGAAGAGCATGGAACCATGGTGTGCTTGATAATTTGCTCAACTTGCAAAAATGGAACAATTAAATTATTACTTGCAGTAATATAACAGGTCTGTAAACAATATACTCAAAGACAACATAATAAACCAAAAGAGTTCAATAACAAAACAAAAACAATATTAGTGCAAGAAATATTTCTTGAAGTCCCGAATGTAAACAAAGCAGTCCTTTTCTTACTTTGTCTAGTTTATATTTGACTCTTTAATCACACTAAAAGTGTTTTTTATTTTACATGGCATGTGAAATGGCCAAACAAACCATTGAGTCGCACTGAATTGTTATATTTACATATATACAATAAGAACTAAAGCAAATGGAACCCCCATGATCATTGCAGATGCATTTTGTAAATGACAAAGGCATTCCAAGCAAAGCAGTCAATAAAATTCAAGCAAATTCCTCAATAACATTTGGAATCTTGTACATTTTAAGAGCTGTCCTGAAGATGTCATTATTCAATTTAACCTTATTGTACTTTCAGTATCATACTGGTCAATGTCTCAGACTCCTCTGTCATAATATCTTAGTGCATGTTGCCCACTTGTGGGATAGACCTACTGAATGAGGCAGAAGAGAACAATTCTGTTCGACATAGTGTTGGACAAATTCTGTTGCACAGAGCACAATTATGTTGGGTGGCACGATGGCGCAGCGGTAGAGTTGCTGCCTGACTGCGAATGCAGCGCCGGAGACCCGGGTTTGATCCCAACTACGGGTGCTGTCTGTACGAAGTTTGTATGTTCTCCCCGTGACCTGTGTGGGTTTTCTCTGAGATCTTCTTGGTTTCCCGCCACACTCCAAAGACGTTGAGGTTTGTAGGTTAATTGACGGTGTAAATGTTAAAAAAGATTGTCCCTAGTGGGTGTCGGATAGTGTTAATTTGCGGGGATCGCTGGTCGGCGCGGACCCAGTGGGCCATAGTGCCTGTTTCTGCGCTGTATCTCTAAACTATACTAAACTAAAGAGGTGAGCCTCAGTGTCCTCAGCCTCAGAATAGGCAACTTGGACTTTTCAGCCCCAAAAGTGCCTGCTGAATTTTTATTTTCTCATGACAATATTGGTAGGAGTGACATGCAACAAGAACTTCAAGACGGCTGTATTGGACAAAGTGCAGGTTCTCCGTCACCTGGTGTATGCTTCGTTTCATCAGAGGAGGCCATATTACGATCTCTTGCCAATGTAGAGGAGATAGCTGAGTGTATTGGAGGCAGCCATGGTTAAAGGGTCGGGCAACATCGTAAATAAAGTGCTGAAGATGTGAACCAGCTAATTATGCAAATATCCAACCTTTCCTCTCCATCTACCACAGTGGCATCTACTCAAAGATTTTGAAGTATGTCCTAACCATAAAAAATGAAACAATTCCTATTTAGCTATTTACCATTCCATCTGCTTTCCTAATCAGCAATAAAGTGATGAAAGGCATCATCAACATCGTCTGTGAAACTCTTGGAGAAAGTAAATCACCAATAATCTGTTCACTTTTGCTCATTTCTGGTTTTGTCAAAATTACTGGGATCAAACTTATTTCAACCACTTTTCTAACTGGAGCAAAATAACTAAAATGCTGGAGTAACTCAGCGGGACAGGCACTATCTCCGGAGAGAAAGAATGGGTGATGTTTTGGGTCGAGACCCTTCTTCAGACTGAAGAAGGGTCTCTTTGATTTAAACCAGCATCAGCACTTCTTTCCTACACAGAAGTCAGTGAATAGCCAGGGTTGCCCCATTGCAGAAAAAAATGTGGAGGCTTAGGGGTGGGTACAGAACTGGTTCATAAAGATGTTGCCTGGATCAGGCACGGATTTCGCTATCAAAACATCGGGGGACCGGGACACACACAATTTCTTGGGGGCCGCGCGCATGCGCACACTCACACATACACTCAAGGCTTCGGAAGCTTCAGCCGTTGGCCCTGTGGATGGTAATTAGCTCAGGTTTCTTCCAGTTTCCAGCCCCACGACGTGGATGCTTCTACTATGGGGCCGTTACCGTTAGAATTAGTCAACTCGTGCAGATCTGTACCATAGATTTAAAAAAGCTGGACGTCATGCTGGACAACATAATATAGGAGCTTGAAAGTGTCCTGTCTTATATTATGTTGTCCAGCATGATGTCCAGTGTTTTTAAAATCTGTGGTAGCTGTAGTATAGAAACCGAGCTATTAAAACCAAGCAATATATAAATGATCTGCATTATATGCAACCTAAAACTTTGTATTCTTGGATGTATTTTTTTTTCCCCAATTGCCAGCTGTAAAAATAGAGGGTGTCAAAATTGCTTTATAATTTGAAGAAAGATTTTGGTCTCAGTAATTGTGTGTTTTGTTGCCTTTGTTACTGTCATGCACAAAATTTTGTTTAAACTTGTTTGAATAACAGTAAAGGAAATTCAATTCAATTCAATCTACAGGTGGAGATTCCCTCCCCTATTTGGAAATGATTCATGATGGAAATCATACATTCATAACTTCAAGACACAATCTGAATTCACATTGTATTCAATTTTACTTCGGAGTCACGTGAGTGACTACGTGAAGAACCCCGTACAGCCGTTGGTGCGTCATTACGTCAGACGCTTTGGTGTAGTCGGCCGGTTGGAGCAGCAGAGCTCCTCCAAACGGTAAGTTTAAAACGGAAGGTAAGTTTTAAACTTTTTCAGTGATTCATTTTCTGTAACAGCGGTTGGCGTTACTCCGTTCAGTGATGTTGCAGAAGGTGGCGGCGAGGCGCTCCGGAGCAAAAAAGGTCGATGTCCAAGAGAGTATTGTAAGTGGAGGCCCATCTAGCTCACCTAGTCCGACGCCAGCTATGGAGCTAGCGACACCGAACCCGCTGCCTGTGAGCAGTGTAGCCATACCGGTAGGGCGTAAGGCTACTGGGAAGTCAATTAGGCCCGTGGACCCAGAGTCGGGCCTGGAGGCTGTAGCCTCTACAGAAGAGACCGTTTGCTCACGGCTCTCCCAAGTCGAGATTCTATTGCAAAGAATGCTCGACAGGGACCAACTCCGTGAGGAGGAGTGGTGCCCATGCCAGGCTAGTGGACAGCCTGTGCTCGCAGCACCTTTAACAAGAATATCCTGCCTTTGAGGAGGAAATTCAACCGGTGCAGTTTGCTGACACCGAATCAGTGGTGGGAGAGAACAATAAGGGAGTACAGCTGGAAATTATCCCTAACATTGCAGAAAAGTTTGCAGTGCTTAGAGAGGCAGGAGAGCCATTAGGGGAGGAAATGGCTTCAGCAATACAGTATATGCTCTCTCACCAACTACAGGAATTGGCCATGGATGAGGCGGCTAAAAAATATGAAGCCCCTATCAATTGTGTTTACAAATCTGATGGTTGACTGATGGTCAACCATCAGATTTGGACACTTTTGGGGGTGTCAGCAAGGGCTTAGGAAATGGAATTTCAGAAGGTGCTCAAGCTACTTTCAGCAGGGCTTACGACATTTGTCGTGATAGTGGATAAAGGGCATATGTCTGAAGCCCATCAGGATGCACTGGGACTCCTCTGTAGTGCTTATTGCAAGATAAATAACATCAGAAGAAGTGCGATAAGGCCAGTTATAAATCCCAATCTGGCGGCTTTGTGCAAGCCGCCCAGCGTATAACCACCCAGTCTTTTATTTGGAGTAGATCTCGCTAGCGAGTTAAAGAGTGTCATGAGGACGCAAAAACGATTGGACTCATTAAGCCGGGTGGCAAACAGGGGAAGAGGACTTTTCCTTACCGGCAGGGTACCAGTTCGGACGCAGGGGAAGGAACCAGCCATGCAATATCGGAAATGGCAGGTTGCCACTGGTGTGAAGGGAAGGATGCCTTTTCCTACAAGGGGCCGGGGCCAACAAGCTCTGCAAGGACATATGCAGGTGAGAAAAATGCCTCTTAAAGAGATAGATGTTCAAATTGGGGGAAGATTGCATTTGTTTCTCAAACAATGGCAGGAGTTAACATCAGATTCATTTATACTTAACAGTATTGAAGGGGTAAAAATTGAATTTTACTCAATTAATGAGAGTCCACCTAATCAACATGTTCCAAGTCGGAAACTTATATTTTCAGAAGAAGAAAATGTGCTCATACAAGCAGAAATTAATACATTACACAAGAAAGGGGTGATTGAGAAGTCAGTTTATCAAAGTCGTCAGTTTGTGTCAAGTATTTTTCCGAGGTCTAAAAAGACTGGGGGATGTAGAATTATCTTGGATCTGACGAGTTTGAACACATTTGTTGCTATAGGCATTTCAAAATGGAAACTTTTTCCACGGCCAAACATCTGGTTTCCAAAGGGTGTTATATGGTAAGCATTGATTTAAAGGATGCATATTATTCAGTATCATCTATTCATGGTGATGATAGGAGGTATTTGAAATTTATCTGGATGACTCAGTTGTGATAATTCAAAGCACTGCCTAATGGATTAACTTCAGATCCTAGATTATTTACTAAATTGTTAAAACCTGTTTTAGCATTACTCAGAGCTCAGGGGCATGTGGTAATGGCCTATTTAGACGATATTTTAATTGTTGGAAAGACTCATGCTGAAGCTCAGTCATCTGTTTCAATTGTTAAATTCACTTTTGAACATTTAGGGTTCGTCATTCATCCAGATAAATCCAAATTATCACCAGTTCAAATCTTTGATTATTTGGGATTTACCATTAATTCAAATCACATGTTGGTAACTTTGCCTAAGGACAAACTGCAACAGTTAATTGAGGATTGTGATAATCTCCTTAGAGAACAACGGCCTTCAATTAGACAAGTAGCCAGTTTAATTGGCAAATTGGTGGCTGCTTTTCCAGCTGTGCAGTATGATCCTCTGCATTATCAACAATTACAGTGATCAAAAGAACAGGCATTGAGAACAGAAGTGGGCCATTTTGACGGGCCTTTGCAATTGTCAGCTGCGGCAATTTCCGACATTCAATGGTGGATTGTAAATGTTTCAAAAAGTTCTAGGAATGTATTGGTGGAACCACCTTCCATAATATTACAGACTGATGTAAGTGCGCTGGGTTGGGGTGCAACAGATATGTCTTCCAGTTGTGGAGGCAGATGGAATACTGATGAGACATCCCATCTTCAAATAAGAGGGATCAATTATTTAGAGTTGTTGGGAACCTGGTATGAGCTTAAAGCTTATTGCTCTACTAGGAGGGACATGCATGTGCAGGTTCAGATTGACCACACCACAGCAGTGGCATATGTATACCACATGGGTGGAGTCAAGTCACAGTCTTGTGATAGACTGGCTAATAGTACGATTAAACGAGAACTTACCAGTTTGAAGTTTGATCTTGATTTTATGAGGAGTTACGTTGATGATTACGTGATGAAGGCCCGCCAGGCCACATGCGCAGCAGACCTCAAAGCAGCGGTATGAAATCACAAGTAAACAACACCAAAGTACATAGTAAGATCAGTGACATGAGAACTACCGTATGATCCTTTTATGAGAGAGGGTTGGGCGTGGGGGGCACGTAATCACCAACGTAACTCCTCATAAAATCGAGATCAAACTTCAAACTGGTAAATTCTTGTTTAATCTTACTATTTTACTTCGGAGTCACGTGAGTGATTCCGTGAAGAGTTCAAAGCTTTGTGATTTCATGCCGCAGATTACAAATTTCGGCATCCCACTGCATTGATTAACTTGAAAGATAAATAAATGCATTAGTAGTAACATTGCATTCAATGTAGAAATTGGGTTTATTTAACAATGTAAACAAACGACAGTACCCCTTAAATTTAGGTACTTAAAATGGCATAGGCAAACAGTCCTGGATTGACAATCGGCCGATGATAAAATTTTGAAACATCAGCTCATTTGCCCATCTGGCGGCCGCCAAAATATGGTCGAAGGGCACGTCCCTCGCCTTGGCCGCCGACGTAGCTGCTGCCCTAGTGGAATAGATGAACACACACTGTCTAAATGATACGCCGACGTTGATACTGACCTGGTGGAATAAGATATACAATCATCAGTGTTAATATCTGCATAACCCAGAACCTGCTGCAGCCACCATGAAAAAGTGTGAACCGACCTTCCTTTGTGTAGTTGTTTGTTAACTAATAAACAATAGATACTTAGAGATAATATATATAAGCATCTGGATAAACAGGGTCTGATCAGGAACAGCCAACATGGATTTGTGCCTGGAAGGTCATGTTTGACAAACCTTCATGAATTTTTTGAAGCGGTTACTAGGGAAATTGATGAGGGTAAAGCAGTGGATGTTGTCTATATGGATTTCAGTAAGGCCTTTGACAAGGTTCCCCATGGAAGGTTGGTTAAGAAGGTTCAATCTTTGGGTGTTAATGGTGGAGTAGCAAGATGGATTCAACAGTGGCTGAATGGGAGATGTCAGAGAGTAATGGTGGATGGCTGTTTGTCAGGTTGGAAGCCTGGTGACCAGTGGGGTGCCTCAAGGATCTGTGTTGGGTCCACTGTTGTTTGTCATGTACATCAATGATCTGGATGATGGGGTGGAAAATTGGATAAGTAAGTATGCAGATGATACTAAGATAGGTGGTGTTGTGAATAATGAAGTAGATTTTCAAAGTCTACAGAGAGATTTGGGCCATATGGAAAAGTGGGCTGAAAGATGGCAGATGGAGTTTAATGCTGATAAGTGTGAAGTGCTACATCTTGGCAGGACAAATCAAAATAGGACATACATGGTAAATGGTAGGGAATTGAGGAATGTTGTGGAACAGAGAGATCTAGGAATAACTGTGCATGGTTCCCTGAAGGTGGAATCGCATGTAGATGGGGTGGTAAAGAAAGCCTTTGGTATGTGCTGGCCTTTATAAATCAGAGCATTGATTATAGAGCAGGGAAGTAATGTTAAAATTGTACAAGGCTGATTGGTGAGACCTAGAATTCTGGAGTATGGTGAAATCCTTTACAATTTTGGTCGCCTAATTATAGGAAGGATGTCAACAAACGGGATAGAGAGAGTACAGAGGAGATTTACTAGAATGTTGCCTGGGATCCAGCAGCTATGTTACAGAGAAAGGTTGAACAAGTTAGGTCTTTATTCTTTGGAGCGCAGAAGGTTAAGGGGGGACTTGATTGAGGTCTTTAAAATGATGAAAGGGATAGACAGAGTTGACATGGATAAGCTTTTCCCATTAAGGGTAGGGAAGATTCGAACAAGAGGGCATGACATGCGAATAAAGGGACAGAAGTTTAGGGGTAACGTGAGCGAGAACTTCTTTACTCAGCGGGTGGTGGCTGTGTGGAATGAGCTTCCAGCAGAAGTGGTGGAGGTAGGATCGATTTTAACATTTAAAAGTAAAGTGGATAGGTATATGGACGGGATGGGAATGGAGGGGTATGGTCTGAGTGCAGGTAGATGGGACTAGGGGAAAACAAATGGTCGGCATGGACTGGAAGGGCCGAGAGGGCCTGTTTCCGTGCTGTAATTGTTATATGGTTATAATGCTGAATTCATACTTCTTAGGATTCTGGTGGCCTAGATAACATAGAAGTGAGACCGTGGGGTGTTCAAATGATCTTCAATCATGCTACCCCTAGTCTACTCTGGTTGTGTAGACCAGAATGTAAATGTAATGGCATCTGCAGCCAATTCCATCCCATCTAGCCACAATGTTTGCAATGTTTGCCGTCGTTGTGCTGATATAAATGTCATAACTAAGGATGTAGCTGGAACCCCTTGGTGAAGTAATGTTCACACATTTTCAATAACCAACTGCATAATCTTGTAGTGGGAGAACTTGTGTCAAGATCTTTTAATCAACTCGATATCCGGGTTGGACCCGAGTGCGTAGTTCCCTTATGTTGCAGCTGTAGTGTCTCTACAACTGAATTATTGTCAATACCATTTAAAATGAGCTGTAATGTCAATAATCTGTACGATGTACCATTAACAGTTGACAAAACACTTCTGATCCCCTCAATAGGAATGTACTGCTTCTTTGGGTGCTATCCCTGCACACTGCAGTGAGCACCTTCATGGTTTGATGTGACAACCTGAGGAAAAAGTCAATCCATTCAAAATGTGTAGGTCAATAATTGTTTTACTGTGCAAAAGCCGGTCTCCTGAACCACAGTTTGAATTGCAAGTTCTTGTTTTTTGGCATTACTGTATACCGTTGTGCCATAATGCCTGATGAAGCAGGCAACATGGACGCTTGGCCAGTTTGACAGTACGAACCCAAGCGAGGTCTTGCAGACTGTTTTAAGACCCAGCTAATGAGGCAAAAAATGAGGAAGACATAAAGACCATTCCTCCTTTAGAAGCTTGAAAGTATTTCTCCGCACTGTTGTGCCACATATTTTTAGCAATGAATGAAAAACATGCATTAACATGATGAATATGCGATGGTATTCAACCATGCTTTCATCATACTTCGAGATCCAACACTTATTCTGGGTTATCATCGATCTGAACTGGATGATACACCAGTGGCAAGGAGATTAATTACAGGATATTTTTCCCTTGATTATCATGTGACTAACATATGTCACCATTGTAGAGTAGCAACTTGAATTTGAGCATGTAGAATATGTATATTCGCTCAAACCCCCTTACTCATGGGTGCATTAAGTGTATATATTTAATTGATACCAATAACTGAAGAATTGGTAACTCATGCAATCTCCACTACCTGTGAGTAGGTGATGGTATTTGGAACTTCTCATCTTAGAGTTCTAAACATCAGTTCATAATAACTGAATTCAACCGACCACACTACTGTAGCAAGTTTCAAGTTCAATGAGTTATTGTCATGTTCAGCAATGCTGAATACTATTACTTAATCATTGTGGCTGAAGTAGCCTCAGCTGACAATAGCACAAGGTTGTTAGCAACAATCTAATTGCTACTAACACAATATCAGTTCCTTGATTTGCTCAGCTGCAACACAGCTGCTATATTGCCAATTACTCTTAATGAAAATAACTCAGTTTTGTAACAGATTGCTAAAACCCCAATCTCTTGCCACAAGGCGGAGCCAAGGCTAATAATAATTAAAGGTAAATCCCAATGACCAACAAACAGTTTATCCCATACTGCAAAGCTTTACTGTTATAGTACAGTTATATCAGGCACGTGCCGTCAGGGTAGGCAAGGTAGGCACTGCCTACCCTGACTAAAATTATGAAATGGCAATTCTTAAATATAAATAGTAAAGGCATGGGAGAATTATGCCTATGTAAGAGATCGATCTCCTAGGTAGGCATAATTCTCCGTGCCTTTCATCCGTAGCGCTTGTAACACGCGAAGGGCTGTGCAGCCCACATGCCGACAGCGCTGCCTGAGCCGTCAGTTTCAAGGGGAGAGGAAGGCAGCAGAAATTCTGCCTTTGCAGCACTGCGCATGCGCAGCAGCCTGATGCGCATGCGCAGCGCGAGTTTCTTGGGATTTTCAAATATGGATTGCCATTATTTTAATAGTATCTCAGGAAACACAGAGTGAAGAATGGACTTAATGTACCAATAATGTGGTAAGTGCATTTCTTGGTGCTTTATGTTTTTAAATGCTGTATTTCCCGCGGTGGGGGGAGAGCTCCGTTCACAGTGTTTGGGGAGTCTGGCGTTGTGAAGGAGGGGATTGGGGTCAGTAACCCACTTGCCACGATCAGGTCTGAGTTCAGGTAGATGGGACTAGGTGAGAGTAAGTGTTCGGCACGGAGTAAAAGGGCCGAGATAGCCTGTTTCCGTGCTGTAATTGCTAGGGTACACAAAAGGCTGGAGAAACTCAGCAGGTGCAGCAGCATCTAAGGAGCGAAGGAGATAGGCGACGTTTCGGGTCGAGACTTTTCTTCAGACTGCTATATGGTTTTATTGTGGCCGGGGAGTGATTAGCTTGGGTGGCTGCCGCAGCGCTCCGGGCACGGACAGCACAACACAACTGGCCGCCACTTCCGAGGAAGGAAGCAGCTCGGGTGACTGACTTTGAGCGGCCGCCGGGACCCTGCCACTTCAACCCCTTCTGCTAGTCCCCGTCACCTCTGGCAGTGTCTCCGTCTGAACATCTCTCACTTGCCGCTCGCCGGCCGGCTTCCCGCAAATCTTTAAATTCTGACAGCGCGCTCACGGGACCATTTGAGGTTACTTGGCTGTGGGAATGTAAGGATTTGTGGGACGTGGTTGACATGAGCGAAGCCGGCGAGCGGCAGGTGAGAGATGTTCAGACGAAGAGCGATGCCAGAGGTGAGCGGGCCGGTAGAAGGTGCTTGAAATGGCAGCTGGTTCTGTTGTCGGGTCCCGGCGGCTACTCGCAGCCGAGCTGCTTCTATCCTTGGAAGTGGCTGCCAGTTCTGCTCTCCGTGCCCTGAGCGCTGCGGCAGTGGTGAGTGAGTCTGAAATGATCTCTGACCCTCCTCCTTTTCAACACTCCTGCACTCCCCGCATCTTTAACCCCTGGCACAGACTCTCCACATGCTGTGAAAGGAACTCTCCCTCCAATTGGACCCGTGAATTAGTATTGTCATTCAATAAGATGACAACTGATTCAACGTCCCGGTGTGCTCCCGTTTTTCCCACCATCTCTCCACCTGCCTTCATCCTCCATTCCCTACCCATTCAGTGATTTAAAAATGAAGGAAATTGAGAAGCCTTGGTAAAATTGAATTGTTACTTATTTTTTATTTTTTACGAAGAGAACCATCTGCGCATGCGCGATTTAAGATTTTTTTTTTTTTGAAAGCCGGCTGACAGCCTACCCTGAGTAATTACTCACGGCACGTGCCTGAGTTATATTGTCTTTGATAATCTTTGTAATGGGATTTGTATAACATGTATCTCTTACCTTATGAATCTGTTGTAGTCAGGAATAAGTTTTTACATTCGGAAAGTTCATATGCCCGATACTCTCCATTCTTCATAATAACATGCCAATCCTGCCTTATTGCATGGGTGGTTTGCATGAGAACTTCTGCCCAATTTCCAAACCCTGGCCATAATCCAAACTTACTTGAAATGCTCCGGCTGTGCCTCAACCAAATATTTTTACCCTTTGTGTGTCGTACAAAAAAAAATGTAAATATTACAACTTGCGAACGGTGCACTACCCAAATTTTGGAAGTGCTACACCCATGTAGTTGAGCATGATCGGAAGGTGCATGGAATTTCTGAGCTATCATGCTGCCCTCGGCTCCAGTGAACTGCTACTGCCGATGAGCCCCTGGGGTGCGTTCTGAACGATTGCCAGGCTTCTTCCCCTGCAGAATAGACCTACCTGAATAACCGATTCAGCGGCTGGCTCTCACATACCCCTGTTGGCGTTGTTCTCTGCCGGCACATATGTGCTTAAGTCTGTTCTATTGACATCTTTAGAGCCCGGAGTCATCTTGACGTTTTGCTCTTCCCTCCTCAGAGAGGGTGATTCGTAGGCAACTCTAACAGGCGCTACCACAGGCCGTAGGATACAAATACTGATACGAACCCATTGGCCTTAACCCAATAGAATATTTTACTGGGATGGCAACTTTATTATCAGGAAAGGTACCTCTGACATGTGCACTTCATCCATTTGGGTATGCCCCACGGCCATACCTTGAGACTCAGTGTCAGCAGGATACTGACCCATCTTGGTCTCTGCTTCCAAGAGGGAGACCTTTGCAGCATTGTGTACTGCATTGCAGCTGGCACCGCCTTTCATAAAGGCCGGCGCTTTTTGACATGAAACTGCATCAGGTGCTGCTGGCACGGCTCTCCCATAGGCCGGCACTTCACACATGAAGCAGCCATGTCAGGCGCTGCTGGCACGGCTCTCCCGTAGGCTGGTAATGTCACAAATGAAACAGCCCTGTATCAGGTGCTGCTGGCATGGCTCTCCCGTAGGCCGGCACTTTCATACACGAAGCAGCCCTGTCAGGCACTGCTGGCGCGGCCTGTCCTATAGGCCCACACATTTTACACATGAAGCAGCCCTGTCAGGCGCTGCCTGTCCCATAGGCCCGCACATTTTCCACATGAAGCAGCCCTGTCAGACGCTGCTGGCGCGGCCTGTCCCATAGGCCTGCGCTATTGCTGTGTAAGCTCACTAAATCTTTACAGCTTTACCTGTGAAGGGTAAAATAATTCATCGCAACCTGTGCTTAAACAATTATAACATTGTCAGAACATATAACAATAACTTTTTACTTTGCCTTAGCTTTTACTTAAAGAAAAAAACAACTATAAAATACATGCTTTTTATTATAAGGAGAAACTATTTATAGCCCGACTCACCTGAGTCCAAATAGGGCTGAATAAGTCCCAGTAATTTCTTGACTGGGGACCAACGTCTGTGAGCCACTGATGCCACTGTCAGTGGCTCCAGCGTTGCTTCCTTGCCGTTCCAACGGCATCCCACAGGCTGGGAGCCGCTGACCCCACTGTCAGCGACTGCTTAAATTTCTTGCCATTTTTACGGCATTCCTGCGGGCTGGGAGCCATTGACTACACTGTCAGTGACTGCTTAAATTTCATGCCGTTTTTACGGCATTCCTGCAGGCTGGTAGCCCCTGAATAAACTGTCAGCGGCTCCTTATCTCACAACCCGATCAATTTTGCCGGTTTATCCGCATTTGTGGTTGGACTGGAATTTCCCCACAGTCCACAACAGGCAACTTGTCGGGCTGCGAAACTGACAGGAAAAACCTCTGCAAAAAGAGGCTCCTGTCTAAAAACCCCTGGTAAGTAAAAAAACAAACTTTACTTTTTAAGTTTAACTTACCACCGGCAGGAGCTCTGTCCTGGTGTCCAGACTGGTGTTTGCGCCAATGCGGCTGATGTAATGGTGTGCATGCGGCCTGGCGGGCTTTCTTCACGGAATCACTCACGTGACTCCGAAGTAAAATCAGATCTGGAGCTGGTGCATTGACCAAAATATCTGGCTTTCAGCAATATACTTGCCAGGTAGATTCAACACTGTAGCTGAAATTAGGTCACACCAGTTCAATGATAACATAGAATGGATGTTAAATCAGGACATGTTTAATCAAGTGATTGCTCAGTATGGAATGCCAGATATTGGCATCTAGACTAAACCATCAGTTGCCCAGATATGTTTCATGGGAACCAGATCCTGGTGCAGCAGCGGTGGATGCTTTCTCGCTGCAATGCTTGTTTATGTATTTCCTCCATTCTGTCTCATCAGTAGATGCTTGCAAAAGATCAAGCAGGACTCCTCTTCAGGTGTATTGGTAGTGCCGGATTGGCCTACACAACCATGGTTTCCTCTCATATGACAAATGGCTAGTAGCCTCACATGATTATTCCCAAGCTACTGGTAAATACAGTAACTGGGGAACAACATCCTTTACATGATCGTATTGATCGGTTAATTTGCAGATTTTAAGGAGGCCATACCTGGGGAGAGGACTGTCTGATCATACTGTGGATGTACTCACGTTGGCCTGCAGGGATAATACCCAGAAGCAGTACATCACCTTGATAAGGAAGTGGGAGGAATTCTGTCTACAGCAGAATATCTCATATCAAACTGCAGGGATCACAGACGTATTGGAGTTCTTGTCCACTCTTTATTTTGATCAAAAATTAAGCTATAGTGCAATCAATTCAGCCAGAAGTGATTTGTCTTCTTATTTACCCATGAATTCAGAGTTACATTCAGTAGGGACACATCCGTTAGTTTCTCGATTTATGAAGGGAGTTTTCAATTCTAATCCTCCTAAACCCAGGTATGCCGGTATTTGGAATGTGAGTGAAGTTCTTATGCTTCTTCGCCAATGGGCTCCTGTTGCAAGCCTATCTCTAGCCAAATTAACCATGAAGGTGGTCATGCTAATGGTGGTTTCAGCCCAATGTGTGCAAACATTGCAAAAGATACGGCTAGACAGAATACATGTATCGGCAGATGCCATTATATTTTATGTCTATGATTTGCTTAAACATAGTAGAATAGGCATGTCAGGATGTAAGATTGTGTTTTTAGCACACCCCACTGATGCTCACTTGTGTGTAGCTTCACATTTATCTCATTACATTGAGGCCACCAGAGCCCTACGAGGAACAGAATCTGCATTATTTATTAGCCACAAAAAACCACACAGTAAGGTGTCGGTGCAAACAATTTCAAGGTGGCTAAAGCAGGTTCTGGGAAGTGCTGGGATTGATACTGATAAATTCAAATCCCATTCCACCAGGGCGGCATCAACTTCCGCGGCAAGGGCGATGGACGTGCCTATAGACCGTATCCTCGCAGCCGCAGGATGGTCCAGTGAGCTGACCTATCAAAAGTTTTACCACAAGCCGATTTCAAGACTGGGGGTGTTTGCTGATTCTGTTTTGAGTTCCGTTATAGTTTCCTCCTGAGTTAGAGGGGTTTGTTATGGTTTTGATTGTAAATAAACTGTTATTCATTTAACAAATGTTATTATTGATGCATTATTGATTGTTAACGACTTTTGAGTCAATCGATGCAGTGTGAACTGCATCGATTTGGGTCTGCGCCATGAAATCACAGTGCTTTGAAGTCTTCCCATAGTCACTCACGTGATTCCGAAGTAAAATAGTAAGATTAAATGAGAACTTACCAGTTTGAAGTTTGATCTTTATTTTATGGGGAGTTGCGATGAGGGATTACGTGCCCTCCGCTCCCAACCCTCATGGATTTCATCTGGTAGTTCTAGTCTTTGTTATCTTACCATTATACTTCAGTCATTGTTACCTGTGATTTCACTCCACTGCTTTGACGATTGACGCACCAACGGGTGTACGGGGTGCTTCATGTAATCCCTCATTGCAACTCATAAAATAAAAATCAAACTTCAAACTGGTAAGTTCTCATTTAATCTTACTATTTTTGTCAATTCCTTTATGTAGCACCAATATCTGATTACAACATTCATTAAGATAAATGAGACCCAAGTAAAAAAATAAAATGTATGGATTTCTCTAATAAAGAAATTAGAAATGTAGTTCGTACGAATTCAAATTCTAGGGTTTCATTGCCCTCATATAATGTTAGAAATTTGTAAAAAGTTTTGCAATGAACGCATGATTCACAAGAATTGGTATTTAGCAACACTTTATTAGTATTATTAACACTTAATTATATTACACTTTATTTAGCAACACTGGTATTTAGTTCCACCTATTATGAAACCTTTTGTAACCTTTTTGTCCCCGCTGAGTTTCACCAGCATTTTTGTCCCCACTGACTTTCTCCAGTATTTTTGTCCCCACTGAGTTTCTCCAGCATTTTTGTCCCAGCTGAGTTTCTCCAGCATTTTGGTCCCCGCTGAGTTTCTCCAGCATTTTTGTCCCCGCTGAGTTTCTCCAGCATTTTTGTCCCCGCTGAGTTTCTCCAGCATTTTTGTCCCCGCTGAGTTTCTCCAGCATTTTTGTCCCCGCTGAGTTTCTCCAGCATTTTTATCCCCACTGAGTTTCTCCTGCATTTTTGTCCCTGCTGAGTTACTCCAGCATTTTTGTCCCCGCTGAGTTACTCCAGCATTTGTGTCTACCTTCGATTGTACAGCTACAGTTGAGATAAACATTAGATACTGCAATTGATACTGCAAAATCATGCTATAGCAATATGATGTCGGATCTCGTAATTAGCTTGCAAGACTGGAATGGGGTGAAATAGATGAAAATGTCACTGAATCTTACCTTTTGGAAAGTGGTACCCGCACGAAAAATTAATGTAGTGTTCTTTGTCTCTCCTTTTGAGATACTTCTTGTCTGGATGTCTTCTCTTCAAACATGTCCGCATTGGACTGTCAAACATTTCGAAGTTCACAATAGGGTCTGACCTCTGAAGAAAGGTCTCCACCCGAAACGTCTCCTATTCCTTCTCTACGTAAATGCCACCTCACCTGCTGAGTTCCTCCAGCATTTGTCTACCTCCAAAATTCAAATTATAATTGTACCCGAATCTGACTGTTTTAATGACATCCGTTAATTTTATTCAAAGGAACACGAAATACTTGAAGCAAGGTCAGTTCACGCAATTATATTTACTAAGAATCAAAATCAAATACACGGACTAGATGTTAAGAAGTCCCTTGTGCCACCATGTAGCAGTTAACAGACAGTTAACACATTGTTTTCGTGAACTGACCTTGCTTCAAGTATTTTGCGTTCCTTTGAATAGAATTAACGGGATATGTCATTAAAACTGCCAGATGCGGCTACACCGATTTGAGGCATTTCAAAGTCAAAGTCAAAAGAGTTTATTGTCATGTGTCCCTGACAGGACAATGAAATTCTTTCATTGCTTAGCACAACAGAACATAGTAGGCATAGTGGACATTTAACACTCAATTCCTCTGACTCACGAAAACAATGTGACACAATTAGATTTACTAAGGATTAAGGAATGGATATCGATGTAGCAGTTAGCAGTGACATTGACAGTTAACACATCGTTTTTGTGGGTCAGAGGAATGAAGTGATGAACAAACAACTCGAATCGAACGACTCGACTCGAAACAAATGACTACTCATTAAACCTGACATACTTTACAAAGCTTGTAATGTGGGGAGGGGGGGAGCAACTTTCAGATTTTCAAAAAACTCCGGGCGGGAGAGGCACTCCAGCACTCCAACGACAGTTCGCAAAGCAGGACTGGCCACTCCGGCCGAGTGCTGTCACAATGCACTCGCAAGGCAGGACAGGACCTCCAGGAGGGAGGGGCACTCGAACGCCCACGGCCCGGTGTGTGACTAGCCCTCTCGTGTGACACCGACCACACCCCCCCCCCCCCCCCCATGTTGGGGGACGGGACCCAATGGGTCCCACTTGGTGTAGTATTATACTAAAACTCTCTTTGTGGCTGTGTGTGTGTGTGTCAATCTGGTTAGTTCTCCTATTTTCTTCCAAACGCTAGACCACAGCCTTCCCATTTTCACACATTCTACTCACATTTTTCGCGTCAAGGCGTTAATCATCTTCCCGTTGCATTCCCACATATTTTCCAAGTTTTTAATCATTTAAAGTTTTCAAAACAGACCGAAAACTCACCCATTTTCAGACCGAGTTATATCACAATGCACTCTCCAGCGCTGCAACGGCACTTTCCAGATTTTCAAAAACTCCGGACTGGAGGAGCACCCGAGCGCTCCAACGACAACTCACAAAGGATGGGACACTCCGGCGGGAAGGCCACTAAAGCGTTCGAGAGGAGTGACGGCAGCTGCAGGTGCCTGAGGCCCGATGTCCGACACCCACGCCCAGTGGGGAGGGTGGTGCTGGAGCTGGAGTGAGCGCCAAACCCGGGGTTTGGGATGGGGCCGTGACTGGGGCCGAGAAAGAAGACGCCGCTGGAATTGAGGACGAGCTTGGGTCCGGAGTCAAGGACGAGCCCGGAGATGAAGTCAGGGCCTGGACTGGAGCCCAGGCGGCGTCCGAGCTGATGACTGGAGTCTCCAGCCGGGGCTGGGCAGAGTACGAGAACGAGGCTGAGTTCCTGGCCCTGGCAATGTTTATGACTAGGGTAGGTCCTGGGACAGGGAATGGGAGTGAAGGGAGGAGGATGAGGGAAAATAGGATGGAGATGGAATGGGGAGTGGGGTGCGAGAGGGAGATGGGGAGGGGTGTGGAGGAGGGAGATGGGAAGGTGGAGGAGAGAGATGCCCCCTCCCTATCTATCCTCACTCCCACCCTCTCTACCCCCTCCCTCTCCCTCCTTCGCCCTCTCCCTCTCTACCCTCCTCCCCCTCACTCTACGCCCCTCTCCTTCTACCCCCTCTCTTTTTCTACCACCCTCCCTCTCTGCACTGCTCCCTCCTTACCCCCTACCCCTCCTACCCTCCCACTCGACTCCCTCTCCCTCTCTAACCCCTCCCCTCCCTCTCTACCCCTTCCCCTCCCTCTCTACCCCCCCACCCCCCTCCCTCTCTACCCCCCGCTCACTCTCTATGGATTGAAGAGGGTGAAGAGGAGGAGGAGGGATTGCTGGGGATAAGGAGAAATGAGCCGCTCGTGTGCAGTTGGGGGCTATGCATGAGTTAGGGGAACAGCTTGCATTAGGGGAACAGCTTGTGTTGGGAAGAACAGGTGAATGGTGGAATCTTGCATTGGGGGTGCAGACCCAATGGGTCTGCACTTGGTCTAGTCTCATATGAAATAACACAGACATAAAGTATAGGAATAATTGGAAGCTATGGCAACAAAAGTACACTTAGGGTTCTTCAAAAGACAAAGGAAATTTGGCATGTCTTCATTACTTCTTACCAACTTCTGCAGACACATAACAGAATGCTACCTATAGGGATACATGACACCATGGTTTTGCAATGGCTCTGGTCCAGACTGCAAGAAATTCCGTTGTGTATGTTGCCCTGTTCATCACCATCACACAAACAAGCTCTCAACCCATCAATTCCATTGCACCACAGTGCCTCATAATGAAGAACAATTTACACTCCGGTGATTCAATCTTCACCCCTCTCCCACCCCTCTCTTCTTGTAATTCTTGTTGTAGAACACTTGGTGCCTGGCTTGATTGTACTCATGACCTGATAGCACGCAAACTTTTTTTTCTCAGCATCTCAGTACGTATTTCACTTTGGTAGTTTATAACTCAATGGTATGAACATGGAATTGTGCAATTTTAAGTAAAACTGGAATAAGTGGGACCCGTTGGGTCCCAGCTTCACACGGGGCTGGTCACTCAACGCAATATTCCACTTCTTCACCAATTCCATTATACACACACACAGACTCTCTTACACAGACTCTCTCTCTCTCTCACACACACACACACACACACACACACACATACCCTCACACTCACACATACACACTGACTCACACACCATATATATGACAGTA
The DNA here is from genome assembly GCA_035221665.1 of Okamejei kenojei. NCBI lineage: Eukaryota > Metazoa > Chordata > Chondrichthyes > Rajiformes > Rajidae > Okamejei > Okamejei kenojei. Next base: position 25,789,679 of record CM069138.1, read on the forward strand.
GACTTTCTTGAATCTACTCACACGGCTGAGCGCTTCCGCAATCAGCGCAACCTCTGCACTCACCGGAAATTACGCAATCAGCGTGACCTGTCCACTAAGCGGAAGTCACGAAATGAGCGGTACTTTTGGACTAAACACACTGACCTAATAAAGCATTTATTCCTTCCAATCACAGTCGAACATAATAAAGCATTTATTCCTTCCAAACACAGTCGGACCTAATAAAGCATTTATTCCTTCCAAACACAGTTGGACCTAATAAAGCATTGCAGTTTCAAGCACAGGCAGGGCAGCAGGCCAAACAACTCATGGCAATGTCATTTCATTTCATTTCCAATTTAAAAATTGCACTTTCAAGCACAGGTTGGGATGCAGGCCAAACAACTCATGGGATTGTCATTAAGGGCTAAAATTCATTTATTGCAAGTACATTGCAGATTCACAGTTCAGTTGATTCACAGCTTAGGGGCAACGGAAGGGGTGTTACGTTCATCGCGGTGATTGGCATGCGAGAGGACCAATCAGCTAATCTAAAGGTTTTTTAAACACAATTCTAACATATCCTGCCCTCTGTTCTCTTCCTCAACCCCACTCCTGTCCACGTCCCCTTCCACCAATATCCCTCCATTTTTCTTTATATTTCACTCCTCTTCTCAACTTATCTTAAACTGTTTTGTCTCCTTTTCATCTCTACTCTTTGTCTACCCATCAGCCAATCAACCCCCTCCCCCCTCAACTTGTATCCACCTACCACTGGCCAGACATTTTGTCCCACACCCTTCTCATTTCCAGCTTTTTTTCCGCTACTACAATCACTTGGAAGAAAATACCTAACATCTATCCATTTCCTCCACATAGAAACATAGATAATAGGTGCAGGAGTAGGCCATTTGGCCCTTCGAGCCTGCACCGCCATTCAATATGATCATGGCTGATCATCCAACTCAGTATCCTGTACCTGCCTTCTCTCCATACCCACTGATCCCTTTAGCCACAAGGGCCACATCTAACTCCCTCTTAAATATAGCCAATGAACTGGCCTCAACTACCTTCTGTGGCAGAGAATTCCAGAGACTCACCACTCTCTGTGTGAAAAATGTTTTCCTCATCTCGGTCCTAAAGGAATTCCCCATTAACCTTAGACTGTGACCCCTTATTTTGGACCTCCTCAACATCGGGAACAATCTTCCTGCATCTAGCCTATACAACCCCTTAAGAATTTTGTAAGTTTCTATAAGATCCCCCCTCAGTCTTCTAAATTCTACCGAGTATAAGCCAAGACTATCCAGTCTTTCCTCATATGAAAGTCCTGACATCCCAGGAATCAGTCTGGTGAACCTTCTCTGTACCCCCTCTATGGCAAGAATGTATTTTCTCAGATTTGGAGACCAAACCTGTACGCAATAGTCCAGGTGTGGTCTCACCAAAACCCAGTACAACTGCAGTAGAACCTCCCTGCTCCTATATTCAAATCCTTTTGCTATGAATGCTAACATACCATTTGCTTTCTTCACTGCCTGCTGTACCTGCATGCCTACTTTCAATGATTGGACCATGACACCAGGTGTCGTTGGATCTCCCCTTTTCCTAATTTGCCACCATTCAGATAATAGTCTACCCTCCTGTTTTTGCCACCAAAGTGGATAGCCTCACATTTATCCACATTATACTGCATCTGCCATGCATTTGCCCACTTACCCAGCCTATCCAAGTCACCTTGCAGCCTCCTAGCATCCTCCTCACACCTAACACTACCGCCCAGCTTAGTGTCATCCGCACACTTGGATATGTTGCATTCAATTCCCTCGTCCAAATCATTATATATATTGTAAATAGCTGGGGTCCCAGCACTGAGCCTTGCGGTACCCCACTAGTCACTGCCTGCCATTCTGAAAAGGACACGTTTACTCCTGCCCTTTGCTTCCTGTCTGCCAGCCAGTTCTCTATCCACATCAATACTTAACCCCCAATACCGTGTGCTTTAAGTTTGTATACCAACCTCTTATGTGGGACCTTGTCGAAGGCCTGCTGAAAAGTCTAGATATAACACATCCACTGGTTCTCCCTTATCCACTCTGCTAGTTACATCCTCGAAAAATTCTATAAGATTCGTCAGACATGATTTACCTTTTGTAAATCCATGCTGACTTTGTCTAATGATTTCACCACTTTCCAAATTTACTGCTATCCCATCTTTAATAACTGACTCTAGCAGTTTCCCCACTACCGATGTTAGACTAACTGATCTGTAATTCCCTGTTTTCTCTCTCCCTCCTTTTTTAAAAAGTGGGGTTACATTAGCTACCCTCCAATCCTCAGGAACTACTCCAGAATCTAAGGAGTTTTGAAAAATTATCACTAATGCATCCACTATTTCTGTGGCTACTTCCTCGAGTACTCTGGGATGCAGACTATCTGGTCCTGGGGATTTATCGGCCTTTAATCCATTCAATTTTCCCAACACCACTTCTCGGCTAACCTGGATTTCACTCAGTTCCTCCACCTTATTTGACCCCCGGTCCCCTGCTATTTCCGGCAGATTATTTATGTCTTCCTTAGTGAAGACAGAACCAAAGTAGTTATTCAATTGGTCTGCCATGTCCTTGTTCCCCATGATCAATTCACCTGTTTCTGACTGCAAGTGACATACATTTGTTTTAACTAATCTCTTTCTCTTCACATATCTATAAAAATGTTTGCAGTCAGTTTTTATGTTCCCTGCCAGTTTTCTTTCATAATCTATTTTCCTTTTCCTAATTAAGCCCTTTTTTTAGGCACCCACATAGGCTGCCTAACCCACTGAATTACTCCAGTTTCAGAGCTCAACAGTTTAAAACAAGCTATGGTTCAGATGAGTCACAGAGTAAAATGTCCATCAAGTTGCCTTCAAAAAATGTCTCAGCATCATTTTCTTTCTACATCTCTGAGATTTGTAGTTCTCAGGCTTAGCGTCTTATTTGAAAAATAAGGCTAATTAGTGGTAAATGATGACCAAAGAACCCACATAGGTCTGTGGTAAGTGTTACAGATGACCATGGAATTGGCCTGTTCTGCCCAAAATAATTACAAGAAATTCTACCTCTTGCAGTCAGCAGAAAGAAAATGACTCCACCTTATTGATTTGGAGTAATTTCAAGCACCAGAGCCACAATTTGAATCGAGTTCACCACCTCGTGGTCAAAAACAGTCTTACCAATTGCAATAAATCTTGCATAGCACCACATTTTCTGAATGATGCATGATACAAATAAATTAAGAACATAATTAGGACTTACAGCAGAGTTCGTAAAGTCTGATGGTCATTCTGGGTCTTAATCTGTGTCTGCTGCACTATGGATGGAAGCTCTCAGACATGGCTAGGAGCATTCAACAACCTGCAATGTGTGTGGACCTGACCTCCAGGATTTTCATTCTCATTGGTGACCCATATAGACTATAGATGGCTCGTCGGATTTCACAATACTGTGAGGTCTGCTGAAAGAACTCCAAATATTGAGCTGTATCACTTATACACTGTGCTATACAACACGGTCTAGAATTTGCCAAAATAAACATGAAATAAAAGAATATTACAAGCTATCTTAATGTTGCAAAGATATAATTCAACATGTGTTTAGAGATACTGCCAGAAGGCGAGGCTCAATGCAGATTCATAGACTCATGGAGCTGTACAGCACAGAAACAGGTCTTTGGTTCAAATTGTCCTGGTGTCCATAATGCCTATCTATTCTAACACCATTTACCTGCAAATTCAGCTCATAGACCTCTACTCACTTATCCAGAATTTTAAATGTTGTAATGTGATCTGTTTGCCAACCCTTAAGACAGTTTGTCCCGTGTAACTACCAACCTATGTGTTAAAAACTTGCCGCTCAGATCTCCCCTCAGGCCCATGCTCTTTAGTTTTAGATTCCACTGCCATGGAATAAAAACTCTGACTATTTGTACTTAGCTATGCCCCTCACAATCATGTATATCTATTAGGGTAACTCCTCAGCCTTATATGCCCCAGTGAATCCACCCTTTCCAATCTCTTCTTGGAACTAAAATCCTGCATTTCTAGCAGCATTCCAGTGAATCTCTTCTGAATTCTTCTTAATGCTACCACATCTTTCTTGTATTATGGTGACCAAAACTTTATACAATACTCCAATGTGGAAATCCCATTCCATTTAAGCCCTTGCAGTATGGCATTCCCAGTCAATATACTAAGATAGCTTAACATTAAGGAAAGCATACTAATACTAGACAATTTTCTTTACACTCTATTACAATTTGACTAAATTCCCGTTCTTGTAATTCACACAAAATATTGGAAGTCATATAATGTAACTCCAATAAATGGAACACCTTTTTCTTATAACTGAGCTTTACTCATATAGCCAAATTGACTGATACCTCTAAGAAATACTTCCTGTGTATTCCGTCAGATTCTCCGTAATCAGCAGTGCCACATTCCCTTTATTTGTACACCTTCCCCTATCATGCCTGAAATGTCTGTACCCGGTCCTGTCCTTCGCACAACAATGTTTCTCTGATTACAATAAGATCATAATCCCTGTGTTGACCCACACTTTCAGCTCTGTCCTCCCATTAAAGTAAATGTAGTTACGCCTGCCAGTCCTCTCACGCTTCCTCAACTGTTTTGATCTACTCTACCCACTGGACTTGCCTGTTCGATGTTCTACATGTGATTCTATCTCTGTACCTGCTACACTATAATTCTGGGTCCCACTGTCCTGTTCAACTGGTTCAAACCCTCCCAAGAAGCATAAACAACCTCCCTGTATGAAGGGTTGAAGAAGGGTTTAGACCCGAAACGTTGCCTATTTCTGAAGAAGGGTTTCGACCTGAAACTTTGCCTATTTCCTTCGCTCCATAGATGCTGTCTCACCTGCTGAGTTTCTCCAGCATTTTTGTCTACCTTCGATTTTCCAGCATCTGCAGTTCCTTCTTAAAGGGGGATCAGAGGGTATGGAGAGAAGGCAGGTACGGGATACTGAGTTGGATGATCAGCCATGATCATATTGAATGGCGGTGCAGGCTCGAAGGGCTGAATGGCCTACTCCTGCACCTAATTTCTATGTTTCTATGTTTCTATGTTTCTATGTTTCTAATTCCCCATAGGAATATTGGTCTCCCTCCGGTTATAAAGTATGAAGGCATAGTAGTGTTTCTTTTAATGATACAACTTTATTGGATCCATACCATGTATTATAAGAGATCCAATCACCCGGAGAAGAGATTTTCAGATTTTTTTTATCCCAGTCAATTAATACTTTCTAACTTGTTACTACCTATGATTTTATTGAGTGGTCTGTTCTGGATGTAGTTTTTGCTAAACAACATTGATATTGTGAATTTACACTGTTTACATCAGAAGAGGTCATCTTGCTGACCATAACCATCTTGACAGAAAGATGAGGATAACTTCTTCAAAGTAGGCCTACCTTGAGTCAAGAAACAATCATCATGGCACTGATCAACAGTTCCAGGGCTTTACACAATCTAATAGGATGATATAGTGTGTGAAAACCTTTATTAATGGCAAAGGATCTCCCCAGTTTTACTATGTATCAAAACTATCAACTATTTCAATGCTGCTAATGGTCCATTTCATGGTGACAATGAAATAACCAGTAAAACAAATTAAAATTATTACTATATTTACCAAATAAGGTGTATTACATATTCTCATTTTGCACCAGAGAATTACTGTTATCATGCATAAAATCCAGTGTGTAGATGGTTTATATGCAACCAATAATATAGTTACCTCAGTCCCATTAACCCCGCCTAGTTAACATCAATCATAACGCCTTCCCCTTCCTGGGTGCAGCTCAGTAGAAGAATGTAGCTAGTGCTTGAAGATGTATGTAATACCCTGTGCTATCATTAAAAGATGTTGCACACTTTAAGAGTTTGTAAATTGCTTATTTACATGGTGTCGAAGCTGGAAGACACTTGCGTCTCCTGTCTATCGGGTTTTATTTCTTTTTTTTGATTTGTGCTTTTTGTGCTTAATCTCTCTGGCCATGGCGTCCTCTTGCAGAAAGCCCGCACAGCTTGTCTTTGATGCTGACATCTCTGAGCGCTGGGCCACGTTTGAATTTGATTTTACACACTTTGTCAACGTCGCACACCGCGCTGATCCTGACTCCCTTAAAGCCTCCCTCCTACTCAACCTTGTCGGACCTGATGCCATGAAGAGAGCCAGAACTTTCACCTACGCTCCAGCGGTCCTGGGCGACAACAACGTGGTGATTACTCCTGCAGAATCTGCCAGCAACCCCGCTTGCCTGCTACGTACGTTCAGGGAGATTTGTGACCTGCCCTCGAACCGCATTCTAGAGAGGGCACGGTTCTTCACAAGGAGACAGTTGCCGGATGAACCTGTTGAATGTTTTATTGCTGATTTGCGTTATCTCGCCCAGCGGTGCCGCTTTGGTGACATGACAGACCAGCTCACTAGAGACATTTTAGTAACTGGCATGCGTGACCAGAAGCTGCGATGTGAGCTCTTAAGGGATCCGGATCTAACGTTGGAAAAAGCCATGCATGCCTGTAGATTGTCTGAGGTCATTGTATTGCCAGATGACCACCGGGACTCGGGCAATAAATCTGTCAACCTGGCTGGGTTTAGGAGACCACAGCCTCGGATAGAAAATAATGCTTTTGTGCCGCGTGTCAACCCAGGTCCTGGTGAAGTGCCCCCAAAAAGGTGCCCAAACTGTAATTACATGCACCACAGACTGTCGACATGCCCCGCCTATGGCAAGGCCTGTAACTTTTGTAAAAAACTAAATCACTTCTCTGCCGCCTGTCGTTTATTCCATTCCCGTGGGACACAGGCACAGACTTCCAGACCCAGTCTAAACATGCTGAGACAATCTGATATCCGTTACGACTCACAGCCCAACTTAGCTGAATCCTATGATGCAGATCCAATTAATCCACCCGAGGACTCGCATGTGTTTACCCTCCTACAGACACCCGCCCACCGCCCTGATCCCTCCGTATCTGTGACTGTCAATGATGTAACCTTCCTTGCAAAGTTAGACACAAGTGCGAAGGTCAACGTTTTGTCCATGAATCTTTTCAACAAGATAAGGAATAATGAGCCCCTGGTTGCTGACAATGCTACCCTGCATGCCTATGGTGGAGAAATTCTAAGGCCTGCGGGGAGGGCCACTTTAACTTGCGTGCTGCAAAAGGCCACAAGAAACCTGGTTTTCTATGTTTTGAACTCTGACTGTGTAACCCTGCTGGGCAACCGTGCATGCCAGGATCTTGGCCTGGTGTCCTTCGACCGCACGGTCCACAAAGTGCAACTGTCGTTTAACCCGGTTGCAGAATACCAGGACCTGTTCGACGATGACCTGGGGAAGTTACCACTGACATATCATATTTCCATTGACCCAAATATACAACCCGTGGTCCGCGCACCTCACAGGGTGTCTCACGCCATGAAAGACAGGGTCGAGGCGATGGTCGAAAAGGGGGTGCTAGAAGCGGTTAGCGAGCCCACCGATTGGGTCTCCACCATGGTTGCCACGATAAAGAAAGACAAGAACGAAATACGTGTGTGTATCAACCCGAAGGACTTAAACCTTGCCATCAGGCGACCACACTACCCCATGCGGTCTGTTGAGGATGTGGTGGCTCAGGTCGGGCAAGCCACCGTCTTTTCAGTCCTAGACGCTAAGAACTCGTTTTGGCAGATCCCGTTGGACAAAGCGTCTTCTGACCTGACGACCTTCGCCACACCGTTTGGCAGATTCAAGTTCCTGCAAATGCCATTCGGCATCAATTCTGCTAGCGAGGTGTTCCAGCGAACGATGGAGCAGATATTCTCAGACCTGCCATGTGCCATCATCGTGGATGATATCCTGGTTTATGGGAAGGACATTGCCGAGCACGACCTGAACCTCCGCCGCGTCCTGGATCGGGCACGGAAGGCGAACCTGAAGCTGAATCCCAAGAAGTGCCGGTTTCGTGTCTCAGAGGTCACGTATGTTGGACATGTTTTCACCTCTAACGGACTAAAACCCGACCCCTTGAAGGCAGCTGCCATCTCCGAGATGGCAGCCCCCACCGACGTGCCAGGTCTACAACGATTCTTGGGCATGGTGAACTACCTTGGAAAGTTTGTACCAAACCTCAGTGAGCTGAGTGCTCCCCTGCGGCAGCTGACAAAAAAGAATATCGCCTGGGTCTGGCTCCCACATCACCAGCAGGCCTTTGACTGCCTCAAGTCGAAACTGATTAGCACTCCGACGTTGCGGTTCTTCGACGTGAGTCGCCCCATCACCGTCACCTGTGACGCTTCCAAGTTCGGTCTGGGTGCGGCCTGCCTTCAGTCTGTCGATGGATCGTTACATCCTGTCTCCTATGCCTCCCGCACCATGACGGACACCGAGCAGCAGTACGCTCAGATCGAGAAGGAGCTGCTCGCGGTGGTGTTCGCCTGCTCCAAGTTCAGAGACTTCCTGTTCGGCAACAGATTTACGGTCGAAACCGACCACCAGCCACTGGTGACAATCCTGAACAAGCCGATTCATGCTGCCCCCGCCAGGCTGCAGCGTATGATGCTGCAGCTCCAGCGTTTCGACTTCGATACAATCTACAAGAAGGGCACCGAGATGCACATTGCGGACACCCTATCGCGCGCCCCGCGGACCTCCTGCACTCGCCACCCCTACGAAACAGAGGACTTGCTCGTACTGGGCGTTAAATTTATTCCCACCAAGCAGCTACAGGTTTTGGCCGAGCACACCGCTGCCGATCCGGTTTTGCAGCGGCTTACCTCTGTGATTAAAGCAGGGTGGCCAACAAAGCGCTCCGCTGCGCCGTATGAAACACAGCCTTTCTTCCTGGTCCGCGACGAATTGGTGCTCCAGGATGGCGTTATCGTCAAGGGACATAAAGTTGTAGTCCCGTCCTCCCTGTTTGACTTTTACTTTTGTGCAGCCCATAGCGGACACCCTGGGGTCGATGCAACACTCGCCCACGCTCAGTGCCAATTCTACTGGCCTGGAATGGCCAAATATATCCGAGACCGAGTTTCTGCCTGCTCCACGTGCAACAGTCTTGCTCCACACCAGCACCGACAGCCCCTGCTGCAACAGCCCGCCCCTGCCTTGGCCTGGTCCTCGCTGGCTGCCGACATATTCGAGTGGCGTGGTAACCACTACCTTGTCCTGGTCGACTCGTACTCAAACTGGTTCGAAGTGGATTTGCTGACATCCCTCACGTCGGAGATGGTGATCCGACAGCTGCGGAAACACTTCTCCACTTTTGGGACCCCTGTCAGGCTGCAGACTGACAACGGCAGGCAGTTTACCAGCCGAGAATTCAAAAGTTTTGCCGACAAGTGGAATTTCGTGCATTTCACCAGCAGCCCAGAGTACCCACAGAGCAACGGCCTTGCAGAACGGGCCGTCCGCAGCGCCAAGCTTCTGATGGAACAGGCGAGACTGTCCAACTCTGATTTGTATTTGCATCTCCTGAACCTCAGGAATGTTTCCAGGGATCCGGCCATGGGGTCACCTGCTCAGCGTCTGATGTCCAGAACAACCAGATCTACCATCCCGATTGCCCAGCGCCAGCTGAAACCTCGGGTGCTGGAGCCTGCCTCCGTGCAGAGGCGAATTCAAGAGAAACGACAGCCAGCGGCGTTCCCACGATCGGTCGTGCAGACCACTCGATCCTCTGTTGCCTGGACAGGTTGTTCGGTTGCAGACCGCCAGTGGTCACTCCCGTCTGGCTACCGTGGTTGGGGTGGCCGACTCACCTCGTTCGTATCTGGTCGACTATGAGGGTACCATCTACCGAAGAAGCCGACAACACCTGCTTGCGGTTAATGAGCCGAAGCCGCAGCCCCCGGGGACTTATGCCCCGCCACTCTCATACCAGCAGCCGGCTGCCGTCCCAGCTAGTGTTCCCTGCATGCCTCGGTCCCCGTCGCGGGCGCCTGGTTCCCCTCTGCGCGGGTCCCCTGTTGCCGGTCGCGGTTCTCCCTCTCCTGTTTCTCCCACCCCACTGCCCTTCCCTGGTTCCCCAGCTGCCTCACGTCCTCCTGTTTCTTCTGCTCTTTCGGGGGAAGGGGGAGACGTCCGTATGCGCTCGGGCCGGATCAGCAAGCCACCTGTTCGTTACGGCGATTTTGTTTAATTCTGCTGTTTAATTCTGTTGTCGTGACAACAATCTGTTTTTTGATTTTCTAAGGGGAAGGATGTAGATGGTTTATATGCAACCAATAATATAGTTACCTCAGTCCCATTAACCCCGCCTAGTTAACATCAATCATAACGCCTTCCCCTTCCTGGGTGCAGCTCAGTAGAAGAATGTAGCCAGTGCTTGAAGATGTATGTAATACCCTGTGCTATCATTAAAAGATGTTGCAAACTTTAAGAGTTTGTAAATTGCTTATTTACACAGTGTTTCTCAGAGATCGATTACCATTGGACATTTCTCAAGTGCTCTTGGAGGAAAAAACTTTGCCATTGCCTTTTGATGTTATCCAAACATATTTTGTCTACCTGAAAAATGGAAGGATTTTAATAATGTGAACTAGGTCATTGGTCTAAGATAACACAGATGGATTTAAAGTGAAATAATGAACTCACAAAGGGGAAACATGTGCTCACAATAGGTCTTGCTTTGAAATGCAAAACTTTTACCAATAAGACTAATCAAATACAGGAATGCATCTTGAAGATATTTGATCATAAACTGAAACAGATCGAGGGACACATTGCTGAAGCTATATTTAGAATTCAAATTTGGGTCTTCAAGATGACATGCACAATATAGGTCTCAGTAAATAGTAAAATTAATTCAGAGATGTTAAATTATGAAGAATAATTAATGGAACGGACAGCCATGGTTACAAAAATAATAAAGGTCATCTTAAACTGATATCAATCAGGATTTACTTGTCATGTGTACTGGTATTAGAGCAATTAAATTCTTACTTGCTGCAGCTTTACAGGATCATTAATGCAAACACACAATTAAATATAGAATAGTCAATAATACAATAAATTAATAATTAGCAATAATCCGTAACCAGACCCAAATAGTGCAAAACTGAAGCATGCAGTGCAACCAAAACAAAGTCCACAGTAGGTCGTAGTTGCAGAGGTAGGCATAAGGAACTGCAAATGCTGGATTAAAAAAGAAGAGACTTAATGTTGGAGTAACTCAACTGGTCAGGAAGTATCTCTGGAGAACATGGATAGGCCGTGTTTTGGGTTGGGACCCTCCTTCAGACTGATTGTGGCAGAGGGGTGAAAGTTGGAAGAGTGGTGGGGGTGGGACAACGCTTGGCAAGTAATAGATAGGTACAGTTTTATTTTAATTATTTGGCACATGGCCAGACAAAGACCAGAGATGAAAAAACAAAGAGTGTGAAATAAGGATAAAAGAAGTGTGAAACATGAAGTCAGAAGAAGGAATATGTTGAAGGGAATGTGGGAAGGTGAAAGGGAGAAATGGGTGCACATCCAAGTGGGGCACAGGGAAATGTGGATGCACATCCAGGCACAAGGAAGTGGGGGAGAAGGAATGGGGAGTTAGGGGGAGGGTGTTTTAAGTTAGTTGCCTAAAATTACATAATTTACTGTTCAGAATGTTGGGTTGTAAGCTACAGCAGAATATGAGATGCTTTCCTTGATTTTTCATGTAGCCTCTCTCTGGCAAAGGAGTTTTTGCAAGAGGCAGGGTGGGAGGAGGTTCTCCAGATAACAAGAAGTCAGTGGGTTTATAATAGTGTCAGCTGATAGTCTGTCCCCTGTGATGAAGACAGAAAAATCCAGCATGGGGAGAGATGTGTCAAAGATAGGCCAAGTGAATTTGAGGGCAGGGTGGATGTTAGGGCTGAGGCAAGGGTATGGTTAGTGCTGTCCTGTGTACAAGAGTGTGATGGTTGCTGGGATTAAGTTGTTCTTGAACCTGATGGTCACCGTTTTCAGGCTCCTGTACTCTCTTCCTGATGATGGTAGCAAAATTATAACTTCGATGAAATTAGCTGCCATTTTGAGGCAGTCAATATCCATGGTGGACCGGGCAATATCTGCCACTTTCCACAATCTCATTTGTTCCTGGGTGTTTGAGTTACCAAATTTGGCCATGTTTCAACCAGTCGGTATGGTCTCTATCTTACCACCTGTAGAAGTTTGATTGTGCACTCAGCAGGAAGTGATTTCTCATAACAATGATACTCCAAATTGTAAAATCATTATCTACTATTTCGAATCTACATTTACTACTATTGGTCTGCAATGTATAGTTGAAGTTTCTAATTGCCAAAAGTCATATTCTCCATCGGGTGGCGCCACCACTGTGGCTGCCTCGCCAGCAGCTTGTTAGTCCTTTCACCCTTTTTGTTATTTCTAGTGCGTCTAAATGTATGTTTTAATGTTTCTTAGTATGTCTTATGTGGGGGGTTGTGGGGGGGGGGATAGGGAGAAATCGTTTTTCAGTCACTTACCTGGACGGAGATGCGTCTTTTCTCCGTGTCGCATCTTTGCCCCCTCCTCGCAGCCTACCAACTGGATTGATGCAGTCTTTCCGACCGGAGACTGGCCGAGACCTTCAGCAGCAGGCGCAGCGTGGAATTACCATTGCAGTGCGGGGCGATCTCTTGCCAGGGATCGCCAGAATTGGTGCTCTGGAGTGTTGGGCCTACTGACTTTAACACCATGGAGCTGTGATCTGCGGAGTTTCTAGCCACGGGCACTGACTTTAACATCGCGGAGCGGGGCGATCCCTTGCCGAGGATCGCCAGTGTCGGAACTCCGACCAGCGGGGCCTGTGGTCTCGGAATCAGCGGTCTCCGGTAAGAAGCGGTCGATTGAGTGTGTAGAGTGTGTTCTAATCCATTCCGATGCCGGGGTTTTGATCATCCCAGCAAGAGGGCCTGTACATCGGGCTGTCCGTAGTGGTGACTGCGGAGGGTTCGAGGCCCTTGACCATGAGTGAACAAAGAGTAAGATGACTGAACTTTATTGCCTTCCATCACAGTGAGAAATGTTAATTCCACTGTGGTGGATGTTTATGTTAAACTCTATTGTATATTGTGTTCTTTTATTTATATGGCTGTATGGTAACTCAAATGTCACTGCACCAATAAATTTGAACTTGAACTTGCTTCAGTGATTCAGGTGTTAGCTCAATGATTGAATGATTAAATTAGTACTTGCAATTCAGACCTGGTTCTATTTGTTGATACAAGATTGATACAAGCTTGGAATATCTCTTTCATAATGCTTTACCCTTCCTATTATCCTTACATTCAGAGCCAGATGTTCCTGAACATGAATGATTTCCCTACAAAGTGTATTTTTGAAGTAATTGTGGCAGAGCCAAAGTTTGTAGGGAAATCAACCCTTATACTTAATTTAGTTAACTGAATATATTTTACACTCCGGACTGATTAGACACATCTATAAACATGGCTTGCATAACCAATTACATACATTTATAAAATGCTGGAAGCGTTTGGCAAGTTGGGTAGCAACTGTTAAAAGAAAAAGTGTTAAAGAATCTGGTCTGCTTCACTTTTCACAAAAGGTGTGTACCTGCTTATTATTTCTAGTCTTTTCTGTTTTTGTTTCAGATTCTCAACAACAGCAATTCTTTAAAACAATTATAAACTAAATCACATGTTAAGTTGGTATTGGTGTATATTGGTTTATTATTGTCACGGTACTTTATTTTACATGCTACCATGGTATATCATACCGCACATGAGTGCAATCATAATATACATGAATCCACGTAGTGAATAAGAAAAAATAAACAGAGTCCCCATATCCCTTGACTCCACTAGCCCCTAGAGCTCTATCTAACTCTTTAACCATATAACCATATAACAATTACAGCACGGAAACAGGCCCTCTCGGCCCTTCCAGTCCGTGCCGACCATTTGTTTTCCCCTAGTCCCATCTACCTGCACTCAGACCATACCCCTCCATTCCCTTCACGTCCATATACCTATCCACTTTACTCTTAAATGTTAAAATCGATCCTGCCTCCACCACTTCTGCTGGAAGCTCATTCCACACAGCCACCACCCTCTGAGTAAAGAAGTTCCCCCTCACGTTACCGCGAAACTTTTGTCCCTTAATTCTCATGTCATGCCCTCTTGTTTGAAACTTCCCTACCCTCAATGGGAAATATGTATCCACGTTAACTCTGTCTATCCCTTTCATCATTTTAAAGACCTCAATCAAGTCCCCCCTTAACCTTCTGCGCTCCAAAGAATAAAAACCTAACTTGTTCAACCTTTCTCTGTAACATAGTTGCTGGAACCCTGGCATCATTCTAGTAAATCTCCTCTGTACTCTCTCTATTTTGTTGACATCCTTCCTATAACTAGGCGACCAAAATTGTACACCATACTCCAGAATTGGTCTTACCAATGCCTTGTACAATTTTAACATTACTTCCCAACTCCTATATTCAATGCTCTGATTTATAAAGGCCAGCACACCAAAGGCTTTCTTTACCACCCTATCTACATGCGACTCCACCTTCATGGAACTATGCACAGTTATTCCTAGATCCCTCTGTTCCACAGCATTCCTCAATTCCCTACCATTTACCATGTACGTCCTATTTTGATTTGTCCTGCCAAGATGTAGCACTTCACACTTAACAGCATTAAACTCCATCTGCCATCTTTCAGCCCACTTGGACCTAATGGCCCAAATCTCTCTGTAGACTTTGAAAATCTACTTCATTATCCACAACACCACCTATCTTAGTATCATCTGCATACTTACTTATCCAATTTTCCACCCCATCATCCAGATCATTGATGTACATGACAAACAACAGTGGACCCAACACAGATCCCTGAGGCACCCCACTGGTCACCGGCTTCCAACCTGACAAACAGCCATCCATCATTACTCTCTGACATCTCCCATTCAGCCACTATTGAATCCATCTTGCTACTCCGCCATTAACACCCAAAGATTGAACCTTCTTAACCAACCTTCCATGGGGAACCTTGTCAAAGGCTTTACTGAAATCCATATAGACAACATCCACTGCTTTACCCTCATCAATTTCCCTAGTTACTGTTTCAAAAAATTCAAGAAGGTTTGTCAAACATGACCTTCCAGGCACAAATCCATGTTGACTGTTCCTGATCAGACCCTGTTTATCCAGATGCTTATATATATTATCTCTAAGTATTCTTTCCATTAATTTGCCCACCACTGACGTCAAACTAATAGGTCTATAATTGCTAGGTTTATTCTTTGAACCCTTTTTAAACAATGGAACAACATGCGCAGTACGCCAATCCTCCGGCACTATTCCCGTTTCTAATGACATTTGAAATATTTCTGTCATTGCTCCTGCTATTTCTACACTAACTTCCCTCAATGTCCTAGGGAATATCCTGTCAGGACCTGGAGACTTATCCACTTTTATATTTTTCAAAAGTGTCAGTACTTCCTCCTCTTTGAATCTCATAGTTTCCATAGCTACTCTACTTTTTCCCCTTAACTCACAGAGTTCAATATCCTTCTACTTGGTGAATACCGAAGAAAATAAATTGTTCAATAGGTGAATACCGAAGAAAAGAAATTGTTCAATAAATCCATCCAGTGACTCCTTTCTTAAATCCATCCAGTGACTTGGCCTTTTATGATTTTATATATTTGTATAAGATCCCCCTCATCCTCCTAAACTCCAGTGAATACAAGCCTAGTCTTTTCAATCTTTCCTCATATGACAGTCCTGCCATCCCAGGGATCAATCTCGCGAACCTACGCTGCACTGCCTCAATCACAAGGATGTCCTTCCTCAAATTAGGAGACCAAAACTGTACACAATACTCCAGATGTGATCTCACCAGAGCCCTATACAACTGCTGAAGAACCTCTTTACTCCTATACTGAAATCCTCTTGTTATGAAGGCCAACATTCCATTAGCTTCCTTCACTGCCTGCTGTATCTGTGAGCCAACTTTCAGTGATCTTTACCCAGGACTAGAAGACACAACGTGCAGGAATAGCGCAGCGGATCCAGGAGCATCTCTGCTGAACTTCTTCAGTCTGATTTTAGTTGGGGGGGGGGGGTGAAAACTGGAAGAGAGGTGAAGGTGGAACAAAGTATTAGAAGTGAAAGGTAGATTGATTGAAAGTTGGTGGGGGCAGATATGATAGTGACTTTTAGAAAGGCAGATGGATATGCAGAGAATGTATCATGTGCTGGCAGATGAGATTTAGTTTATATTGGTATCATATTCAGCACAGACATTGTGAGCCAAAGGGCCTATTCCTGTGCTCCACTGTTCTATGTTCATTTGCCTTCTTTATGATTAGTTCATGATTATAATGTTTACTTTTAGTTTCTTCTAAATTATAACATTTAACTGCTTTACTTGCACTTTGTTCAAAAATATGATGTTCTTTTCTACCAAATGAATAAATTCATATTTTCCCAGATTATATTTCACCTGCGAGTCTCTTGCCTTTTTATTTAACCTGTCCATACCTATTTTAAAATATTTGTCAGCACTTTTTTTTTCACTTTTTGAGCAGGGCAAGATTAGCTGATGATAAAAAAGTATATTTAACAATCCGTATTTCAAATGGAAATAGCTGAGGACTGCACTCAGCAAAATTTTCTCAATATCTAGCCCTCACAATGTTCCGATGAAACATATGTGGAAAATAGGTTACAGGAGTGATCTGAGTATTCAGGATATGTACCAATGCTATGAAGAAAAAATTCTTATGGATATGATTTGAATAAATAGAAGCCCGTGTGATTCTTTAAAAAAGGTTTAGCTCTGAAATGAGTCCAGAAGACGTAAGAGTGCAGCAGGAATAGCATGAATTCTTGGAAAGTTGGCAAAATCAATGTGATTGGAAAATAACAATGGAAAGTAACGTCCCTTCTTGAGTATGGAGTATCAGTGACTTGCTGTGGTGTGCTGCAGACCATGTGTGACAATGGTCAGCCGGAGGAACCAGGAATGATTTTTGAGACTAAGAAATTGGGAGTGCGAGTGAACTTGATCACTATGGACAAAGCAATCCAAACGTATGTGTAGCTGAAGATTCACCTACAAAATATTACATATTTGACAAAGACTGACTTTGTAAACCTGAACTTATGAAGATATTGAAAGCATGCACCACCACATTTTCTCCTCTTATCAGGCTTCTGAATGATCCTTCCATAAACTAGGATACTGTCCGATACCCCTCGATCCCATTAAAGACATTGGACTTTGTCAATGGAACTGATGTGCTACAGTGCACTACAAAACTATAATGCTATAAACACTGGCAGATGGGACTAGTGTGGATGGGATACCTTTTTTGGCATGGGCAAGCTGAGCTTAAGGGACTGTTTCCATGCTGTTTGACTCTGACTTTATGACGCTAATGCTGAGATTCATAATTTGCACTCTTATCTTCCCCTTTGCTCTGTCTACTGTACTTAAGTTTGACTAGAATGTATCTGTGTAGAGTATATAGACGGAGGAAATTGCAGCAGTCACTGGAAGTGGCTGGAGAGCAGTTACATGGGGGGTCGTGTCTCACAAATCTGATTGACTTTTTTTGAAAACGTGATCAAAAGGTTGATGAAGGCAAAGCTGTAGATGCTGTGTTCGTGGACTTCAGTAAGGCATTCAACAATGTTCCGCATGGTAGGCTACTTTGGAAGGTTATATCGCATGGGATCCAAGGAGAGATAGCTGAATGGATAGCAAATTGGCTCCATGGAAGGAAACAGGATAATGGTGGAAGGTTGCTGCTCAGACTGGATGCCTAGTGACTAATGGTGTGCCTCAGGGTTCAGTGCTGGGCCCGTTACTGTTTGTCATCTACGTCAATGATTTGGATGAGAACATACAGGGAAAGATTAGCTGATGATACAAAAGTTAGTGGTTTTGCAAATCGTGAAAATGGTTGTGAATGATTGCAGCAGCAGCATCTGGATTGATTGTCCAGGTGGGCGGAGGAATGGTTGATGGAAATTATTACGAAGACATGTGAGGTGTTACATTTTGGGATGTTGAATAAGGGCAGAACCTACACAGTAAATGGTAGTCTTCTGGGTAGTGTTGTAGAGCAGAAGGATCTAGGAGTGCAGGTGCATGGTTCCTTGAAGTTCAAGTCACAGGTGGATAAGATGGTTGAAAAGGCTTTTGGTACATGTTCCAGTTGTATAAGACGTTGGTGAGACTGCATTTAGAATATTGTGTTCAGTTCTGGGCACCATGATATAGGAAAGATATTGTCAAGTTTGAAAGGGTTCAGAAAAGATTTACTAGGATGCTGCCAGGACTAGAGGGTGTGAGCTATAAAGAGAGGTTGAGTCGGCTGGGTCTCTATTCCATGGAGCGCAGGAAGATAACGGAGATCTTATAGAGGTATACAAAATCATGAGAGGAATAGATCAAGTAGATGCACAGAGTCTTATGCCCAGAGTAGGGGAATCGAGGACCAGAGGACATAGGTTCAAGGTGAAGGGGAAAAGATTTAATAGGAATCAGATGGGTGACTTTTTCACACAAAGGGTATTGGGTGCATGTACAAGCTGCCAGAGGAGGTCATTGAGGCTGGGACTATCCCATCGTTTAAGAAACAGTTAGACAGGTAAATGGATAGGACAGATTTGGAGGGATATGGACCAAGCGCTGGCAGGTCGGACTAGTGTAGCTGGGACATTGTTGGCCGGTGTGGGTGAGTTGGGCCGAAAGGCTTGTTTCCACACTGTATCACTCTATGACTCTATGACTCTATAACATGAAAAGCAAAGCTTTTCATTGTACCTCGGTACATGTGACAATAATAAAACTAAACATAAGCATTAATCTAAAACGTATTGCTCCCCAGAGAGTTTGAAATCAAAACATGTATCCCTGTAGGCTCTTCTGAAATATACACATCACTGCCTCCTCCATTGTGGTCCCCCAATTTGCCTCAAATGCATGTGCTCTTTTAAAAAGAAATTCCCTTTAATAAGCATTGTCTTTGGGACCATCACAGAGTAATATCACATAGACCATTTTGGTAGTATGGATTAGTTGAGCCAAAGGTCATAAGATCAAGTGATAGGAGCAGAAAGTGGCCATTTGGCCCATCAAGTATACTCCGCCAATCAATCATGGCTAATCCATTTCTACCTCCTAAACCCATTCTCCTGCCTTCCCATAACTTTTGACACCCTTACTACTCAAGGGTATCAGTACTAATCAAAGAGCATGTTTCCGTCTGTATGACATTTTGAGTATGTCTCTATGTCTCTACTGTGGAAAGTGGGAGAGCCAAATTTGATTGTAGTTGTGAGTGTAAGGGAGTATTGTAGGCAACTGAAAAACACATCCTGCAGGGCACTGGTGTTGAGAATTATTTTGGGGGAGATGTTGTTACCTAACCTCACTGGCTTGTTGGTCAGAAAGTCGAGGAATCATTGGCAGCAGGGGGTGCTGATTCATAAATCCAGGACCTTGGAGATGAGTTTGAATGGGATTATGAAGGCTGAGCTATGGTCAATAAATAGGAGTGTAATGTAAAAGTTTAAAGGTAGTGGACACCTTCACATCATGACCTCCACCTTGATTAGTAAGGGTTTCAAAGGTTACGAGGAGAAGGTGGTAGGAGAATGGGGTTGAGAGGGAAAGATGTCAGCCACGATTGAATGGCAAAGTAGACTCGATGGGGCGAATGGCCTAATTCTGCACCTATGTCTGATGAACTTCACCCATGGTTAGCAAATGACAAGTATAAAGCACAATAAAATGACATTCAATTCAGATAAATGCAAGGTGTTGCTGTTTAGAAAGTCAAATCAGGATATGATATTCACATTGAAAGATAAAGGCCTAGGGAATGTCATTGAATAGAGAGACCTGGAAGTACAAGTATCTCAGATTCGGTATGTCAACTCTTGCCATTGTTACACAAAAGAATGCATTTGGTGCAATGCCTTCATTAGTTGTGATGTCATGTTGAATTTGTACAAGGGTACACAAAAGGCTGGAGAAACTCAGTGGGTGCAGCAGCATCTAAGGAGCGAAGGAGATAGGCGACGTTTCGGGTCGAGCCCCTTCTTCAGACTGGTCAGGGATCATGGAAACGAGAGATATAGACGGTGATGTGGAGAGATAAAGAACAATGAATGAAAGATATGCAAAAGAGTATCAATGATAAAGGGAACAAGCCATTGTAAGCTGTTTGTGGTGTGAAAATGAGAAGCTGGTGCGACTAGGGTGGGGAGGGAGATAGAGAGAGAGGAAATGCCAGGGCCCGAGGGCTGAGGGAGAGGTGGGAAGGGGAGGAGACAGCAAGGGTTAACAGAATTGAGAAAATTCAATGTTCAAGCCCAAAGGATACAGACTCCCCAAGCGGAATATGAGGAGCTGTTCCTCCAACTTGCGGTGTTGCTCACTCTGGCTGTGGAGGAGGCCCAGGATTGAGAGGTCGGATATGGAATGGGAGGGGGAGTTGAAATGCTGAGCCACCGGGAGGTCAGGTTGGTTAATGCGGACCAAGCGGAGGTGTTCGGCGAAACGATCGCCAAGCCTCCGCTTGGTCTCACTGATATAGATCATCTGGCATCTGGAGCAGCGGATGCAGTAGATTAGGTTAGAGGAGGTGCAGGTGAACCTCTGTCGGACCTGGAAGGACTGATTGGGTTCCTGAAAGGAGTGGAGAGGGGAGGTGAAGGGACAAGTGTAGCATTTCTTGCGGTTGCTAGGGAAAGTGCCCGGGGAAGGGGTAGAGCGGGAGGGAAGGGAAGAATTGACAAGGGAGTTGCGGAGGGAGCGGTCTTTGCGGAAGGCAGACAGGGGGGGAGATGGGAAGACGTGGCGAGTGGAGGGGTCACGTTGGAGGTGGCGAAACTCCAACATGTACAAGATGTTTTGGAGATCACATTCAATGTATTATTTACAGTTTAGATCATCCTGCTATATGGAAAGCATCATTAAGCTGAAAATAATGTGATGGTTTATAAGAATATTGCCAGAAGTTAAGGGCCTGAGTTATAGGGAGAAGTTGGGTTGGCTAGTATTTTATTCCTTGGAGTGTAAGAAAATAAGGAGTGACCATATCAAGCTTTATGAAATCACGAGGGACACAGCTGAATGCACACAGTCTTTTCCAAGGGAATGAGTATCAAAAACCAGAGGCATAGATTTAAGGTGAGAGAGGTAAGATTTAAAAGAGAACTGGAGGGCAACTTCCTCATACAGACGCTAGTGTGTATATGGAACAAGCTGCCAGGGAAAAATGGTTGAAGCAGGTACAATAACAATATTTAAGAGAAATTTGCTCAGGCACATGGATAGGTCGGGAGCTCGCAGGTCCCAGGTTGATGACTGGTTCTCCGGAGCTCGTCCGTCCAGGGCCACGGAGTTTGAACTGGCCCGTTCGCGGAGCTTGGATTCGGCCGCGGGACTTACCATCACCCGGCGGGGTCACAACATCGAAAGCCTGGATCGCCTCAACGCAGAGGGGGAACAAGGAGGGAAGAGACAAGGACTTTAAGACTTTTGCCTTCCATCACAGTGAGGAGGGCCTGGTAGACTCACTGTGGTGGATGTTAAATCTGTGTTTATTGTGTGTTTTGTTATTTTATTCTATGTTATGACTGCAAAGCACAAAATTTTGTCCGACTGAAAAGTCTGAATGACATTAAAGGATACTTTACTTTACAAGGATACAGGTCAAATGGAGGCAAAGGGGATTGCATTAAATGGGCATCTTTGTTAGCAGGGATGAGTTGGGCTGAAGGGCCTGTCAAAGGGCTGCATTATTCTACGACACTAAAAGCTTCTGTAGTGATTATAACGACGTTGAGCCTACCAGAACACTCTCCAAATGGCTCTGAGCAGCATTTAGGAGTTCCTTTTGTATTGTGAGTGGCCCTTGACAACAACCAAGCAATATTATGAAGCTTGCTGTATTGTGCCTCTTTTGTGACGGTTATTACTTGCACATCAACTATTTATATTAGGAACACTTTGCACATGGACTGATATCATTAGCTGCACTGAAATCACATCAAATGTGCTAGTGTACATCCCCATCAGTAATGCCTTGTCAATCTTTTGCAATTATGTGATGCAATCAGGAAGTGGTCACAATTGCCTTCCAATCCATGTAAAACTTATTTTCCATTGCATCGCATGTATGTTCAAATTTTTTGGGCAAATATATTTTTCATCTGGGAAAAAGAAACATAGAAATGGACAATAAATGACACAGAGTGGATCTTGCCTATGTGTTGATGGGGACTCAGCAATATTATTCACCCCTTGATATTCAATTACTTTGAAGATATCTGCCAGATATCAATAAAACAAAATGTAAAGTTAAAGATCTGTGAAACATGGCAGATGGTGAATGCATCACATGTAACAACCATCCGTATTCTTTCAAAAACACATGCCTTCCCTATCACGAGCAAATCCTAACCTAAATACCAGATTCACTCTTTACTTCTGGGAATTCCTGCGAGTTTTAAACCGGTCATTATTCATAGTCAGAGTTGGATAGACATCTGTGGCATTTTAACAGAGAATCTGTCCATTAAAAGAAGAAGAAATAAAGTCAGAAAAATAGAGCAGACTACCCCCGTTTCCTTACATCTTTACAGTCCACTGAACCACACATTGATTTTCTTTTTCTGTCATCTTGCACCTTCGTTCCTCATGTGAATGGAAAATATTGGAATGAATGTTGTAAAGGTTGACAGCTTCCAGGAACTCAGTTGTTGTTTTACTCATGAATATTGTGCCATAATTAAACTGAGTAATCTATTGACATTTTTAATGCACACTAGACTAAGTGGGACCCGTTGGGACCCCGTCACACAGGAGGCTTGGTCCCCCAACGCAATATTCCACCACTCAGTCATAGCCCCCAACTGCTAAGGCGCAGCTCATTTCCCCTCATCGTTAGAACTCTCTCTCCCCTCCTCTTCACACTCCCTCTTCTTTCCCCTCTCTTCCTCCCCTCCCCAATCCCTCCCTCACCTCTCTCTCTCTCTCTCTCCTTTCCCCTACCCTCAGTCACCCCCTCCCTCCATAACTCCTCTCCCTTCCCTACCCCCTCCTATCCCTCTATCCCCCACCTCCCTACTCCTCACCTCCCCTATCCCCCCCACTATCCCTCCTCACCTCACCAACTGCCCTCCTCGCCCACTATTCCCTACTCCCTACCTCCCCCACTACCCCCTCCTCTACTCCCCTTTCACTCACTCTATTCCCCCTCCTCACCTCCTCCTTCTTTTCCCTCTCCTACCCTCCCCCAATCCCTCCCTCACTTCTCCTTTTCCATACCCTCAGTCACTCCCTCCCTCCATCCATAACTCCTCTCCCTCTATCCCCTCTCCTTCCCCACTCTACCGCCACAGAATATCAAGGTTACTGCTCCTCTCCTTTCTTATGTGCCCCGGAGGAGCATCAGCCGTCGGCGCCCTTAGAGCCGGGCCTTGGATCCTCGGCTCAGCCCGGAAGCACCAGCCGCTACGGCTGCGCCAGGGTGTGGGAGGGGTTGGGGGAGAGTGGGTGGAGAGCTCTGAGAAAAGACGGGGGAATGGCCATGGGGGAGAGGGGGGTATCACGGGGGAGGGGGCAGGAGCCAGCGAGGGGGACCAGAGAGGAAGGAGCTGAAGCTGCGGGGCATTGAGATGGCGGTGCGTTTGGGACTCACAGCCGGCGCTGGATGCTCTCCGCCAGGATCAGTCTCTCTTTCCGTTTGGCGACATCTCCGACTCCACGCTGGGCCGGGCCGCTTCCGGTACCTGTGAAAATTGTGTCCAGTTGGAGACTTCCGCTGTCCATCAACCGCTCCATTAAAGATGTGATGGCGCAGGAAGGAGTGGGCCATCCAGCAGATTGACAGGGAAAGAGACCAATCCGCACCGTGCTGACAGGCAGGAGAGGAGATCGATCTGCGCACGCTCGTTATTTACGATTTTTAAACCTCGCTAACTTTTACAATATGCCACCGATTGGAACGAAACATGTTGCACTCGCAGCACAGGAAAACTGCGAATGGGCTGACAAAAAATCGTAGCGCTATCACGTACCATTTTTGCGACAATAGAAAAAACGTGCAAACCGGAAGAGCATAAGATCAGAGTTTCTGTTATGTATAGATTCAAGGTGGGTTTCATCACTACTCTTATCAATAGGGCCACGATGTTTAGGCATTAAAAATCTCTGAAATAGGCAGGCAAATAGGCATAATAAAATTACAGAAAAGGCACGAACAGCATTTATTGACAAAAAAGGCATGAAAAGGCATGTATTTCCACGTCCAAAATACGGTTAAAAATGATAATATAAAGGTATACGACATTAAATGACCAAAGTTGCCTGGTTGCACATAATTTCTTTCATTGTTTTCAAGTTATCTGGTGTTAAACTATGCCATTTGTCAGAGAGAATATGCTTCAGTTGTGAAAAACTTCATTCTACCCCAGCTGAGATCAATGGTGCATACCCGAAACAAGGTATAGACTCTATATTCATGTCCATATCTTGTGCATAACAACTACCTTTGAGAACTTTAGTATTACTTCAAGATCTTTGTTACCTAAAATCAAATCAAGTCAAGTCACATTTAAAGCACGTTTAAAAACAACTCTCGTTGACCAAAGTGCTTTACATTTGTTATAAGAGTAGTATACACAAGCAGGCTACATACATATATACAAATAGCCCTCACTCAGAGGACGTCAGGAAAGGCTTGGGAAAACAGATACGTTTCTAGACTAGACTTAAAGGAGTCGATGGAGGGGGCAGTTCTAATGGGGATGGGGATGCTGTTCCACAGTCTAGGAGCTGCGGCCGCAATGGCGCAGTCGCCCCTGAGCTTATGCCTAGACTGCGGGACATTCAGCAACCCCAAGTCAACCGATCTGAGGGACCTGGAGGTGCTGTAGTGGGTGAGAAGACTTTTAATGTAAGTGGGTGCAAGCCCATTGAGGGCTTTGTAGACAAAGAGGAGGGTCTTGAAATTAATTCAGAACCGCACAGGGAGCCAGTAGAGAGAGGCCAGGATCGGGGTGATGTGGTCCCATTTTTGGGTGCCCGTCAGGAGTCTCGCTGCGGCGTTTTGGACCAGTTGCAGGCGGGACAGGGAAGATTGGCTGATGCCAGTGTAAAGGGAGCTGCAGTAATCCAGGCGGGAGGAGAT
The DNA here is from genome assembly GCA_035221665.1 of Okamejei kenojei. NCBI lineage: Eukaryota > Metazoa > Chordata > Chondrichthyes > Rajiformes > Rajidae > Okamejei > Okamejei kenojei. The sequence goes on from CM069138.1 coordinate 25,814,866, forward strand.
AAATGTATGTAAATCACTCTCTCACATTTTTCTTGTATGTCTTTACCATACTTTGTCGCCAGGAACTTTACGAATATCGTCAATTACTTTGTTCAAAACCTGCAAGTTATTCACTAATGTTTTGCCTACTTTCTCAAGGGAAGTGATAGCTTGTGGGAAGTTTACAAAATTGGAAGCAATAAACACAAGATCATGGTGGAGAGACATTTTCTGCATGATTTCACTGACGATCCTGACTGCAGCAGATTCTTCTTCTTCAAAACGGTTGACGATTTATTATTATTTGTTCAAAATTTGTAATATAGTAAAGTACAGCAGAGATCAATGTACCCCATCAAGTCATAACGGGCTGAGGAGGTAGCGGAATCTCGGATGTCATTTCCTTAAACAACTGCACGTGTGTACGGTACTTTACTTTGAGGAAGATTTCTTGACATTGGAAACTAGTCGATCGACATTTGGAAACAAGCTACGTATGTGCTTGGCAATTCTATGACGTCCGTGAGCTAAGCCTGTCAAATGCAACATTTTGGGGAATAAAACTTGAAGAGCACGAGCAGCTTTTTTGATGTACAGAACTGCGTCAGTCACAAACAAAAGAACATTCTCGTGTTTTATAACTTCTGGCCAATGTACAGCAAGTGAAGATTTAAACAACTGAGCAATAGTTGAGCTGTTTGACTTCTTCAATACTTCTGATGTCAACAAATACTCCTTTGATGGCTGTACCGATGACCACATTGATAATATATCTCCCCACAGCATCGGTGTCTCATCTAATGAGATCCATATTTTGTTGCATGCACTTATGGCAACATCTTGGCTCTAGGGTTGTACCTGGGGTGGGACATACAGAGTTAAACATGCCATAAGAAGGGGCAGCTCTTTGTCCTGGGTGGGCAGTCATGCAATTGACTCTTTGCTTGTCCCAGCCTTGATTCGCAAATAAAGGATTGAACTTCTTGAAGAATTCTCTGCATCGCCTGACTTAATTTTGAGTATTGGTAACCACAACACTATCTACTATGACTCCAGACATAGACAACCACCTTGATTCTTAAAGGAACTGTTCTCTCCCAAGTTACTATTTTATATATATATATATATAACTACCAGTTTAAATATCTGTCAAACATGTTTTGGAGAAATAGGCTAGGGATGCATCAAAACAACTTTACCTTCAAACTACTGTAATTGCGATTAATCAAGTGGTGGTCATTAATTATACACATTGATTGTTTACCCTCGAACTGTATCTGGAATCAAACCATGCTGTTATAATTACTTGCTAGGGGATCCCTAATCACATTTTATGAATGTGATCTCGCTGGCTCTCCACTCAGCTCTGGACCACTTGGACAACAAAAACTCATATGTCTGGCTGTTATTCATTGATTACAGCTCGGCATTTAATACAATCATCCCCTCCAAGCTGTTTACCAAACTCACAGAACTGGGTTTCTGCGCATCCCTCTGCAATTGGATCCTCGACTTCCTCATTCACAGACCACAGACTGTTTGAATTGGTGGAAAGGTGTCAGCCTCGATAACAAACAGCACAGGAGCACCTCAAGGCTGCGTGCTCAGCCCCCTGCTGTACTCACTCTATACTCATGACTGTGTAGCGAACTCCATCATCAAGTTCACTGACGACACCACTGTTGTGGGACGTATCACTGATGGGGACGAGTCAGGGTATAGAAGAGAGATCGACCGACAGTACAAATGGTGCCAGCACAATAACCTGGCCCGCAACACCAGCAAAACCAAGGAACTGATTGTGGACTTTGGAAGAGGTAGGATGGGGACCCACAGTCCCATTTATATCAACTGGTGGGCATACACATCTCTGGGCGTACACATCTCTGAAGATCTCTCCTGGTCCGAGAACACTGATGCAATTATAAAGAAAGCACATCAGCCCCTCTACTTCCTGAGAAGATTACAGAGAGTCGGTATGTCAAGGAGGACTCTCTCTAACTTCTACAGGTGCCCCACAGTAGAGAGCATGCTGACCGGTTGCATCGTGGCTTGGTTCCGCAACTTGAGCACCCAGGAGTGGAAAGGACTACAAAAAGTAGTAAACACTACCCAGTCCATCATCGGCTCTGACCTCCCTACCATCGAGGGGATCTATCACAGTCACTGTCTCAAAAAGGCTATTGCATTGCCATTTTGTGTACCACTGTATGCCATTTAGTAAAACCTTCTCAATCCTGTCAAGATACCAAGAGTAAAGTACTCTTTCCTTTCAATTAATCTTGCAGTGGGAAGTATGTGTTATCACATACCCAAGTCTTGCAAGTTCTCACTCCATTTACCTTTAGTACACTCCGTCAAAGTTTTGACATTTTCAAATGACCCCTCAACTGACAGTTTCAGATTTATAATATTCTTTGTGTAAACACATGTTTCCACATCATCCCTCGAAACGCGTATCTCCAGCTTTTGGTTTCCCCGTCTCTACCAGTTGCAATCATTTCTCTCCGTTTAACTCACTAAATGAATTGTAATGTTGTAAGTTATGTAAAAAGAATAATCATTGTAATGAAACATAATTAAATCTGATCAGCATATGGGCAGATGTTAATTTCTTTGGTATCTTTTCTTTATTCACCCTGAATGCCACATGAATGTTTCAGAGTATCTGGAAGTAGCAAAATATTTGAGTAACACAGTAGTTCCCACACAGCTGAGTTGTGTTGCCTCATACAATTAGATGTGGAGCGACATTTTGCTCTTTTAAAATTCAGCATGATGGGCTAAACAGGCTTACAGTGTAACATGAACATGGGTTGCTCCCTTCTCATAAACGTTGAGTGAATGATACCCTATCTTATCCTGTTATACATTTGGACAACTTTCAGAGTGACAGTGTTGGATGCCTGTAAATAAAGGGCTGCCTCACGAGGACACGCCAGAGGCAGGAAACATGCTCCCGATGTTGGGGGAGTCCAGAACCAGGGGCCACTGTTTAAAAATAAGGGGTAAGCCATTTAGAACGGATATGAGGAAACACTTTTTCACACAGAGAGGTGTGAGTCCGAGGAATTCTCTGTCTCAGAGGGTGGTGGAGGCCGGTTCTCTGCATACTTTCAAGAGAGAGCTAGATCTTAAAGATAGCGGAGTCAGGGGATATGGGGAGAAGGCAGGAACGAGGTACTGATTGGGGATGATCAGCCATGATCACATTGAATGGCGGTGCTGGTTCAAAGGGCTGAATGGCCCACTCCTGCACCTATTGTCGATTGTCAATTGTTAAGTTGAAGATCTGGGAAGGAGGAAAGTTTTTAAATAATTCTAGAGATGAGGATCTGTAATTACAAAGGGAGGCTAGGAAAACTGGCATTTAAGTACAGCAGTTTAGAAATAGAAAAAGTGCATTAAAGTTATGCCAACAGGTGTGCAAATTTTCTTGCAAGAACACATTTCTCCCGAGGTCCTATCATTGCAGAGAACATTCTAATCACTATTATTTTGCATCCATAAATGCTTTATGACTTGCTAATCTCTTCTAGCAGTTCACTTTAAGCAGGGGGGGCAAAATATTTACAAAGAATTCCACAGGGGCAGAGTAAGAGGTCAGGATTGAACCTGCTCACATGAATTGTGAGGCAGCATCTCTATTACCTGCATCATTGTGTTCACAAATAAATTATTTCCCAAATAAATTATGAATATTGGTATTAATTTATTCTAATTATCACAGTGAAAAGGTTTGTGCTGTTCAGTCAAATCATACGTATAATCAATTCATACAAAAGTTCAACAAGTAGGGAGAAGAGAGAAGTAACAGAGTACAGACTATAGTAAAACAGTATAATTACATTACAGTTACAGAGCAAGTGTAGATTTTTTTAAAGTGTGAGGCCTGCAATAAGGAAGGCTGGGCGATCGTGATTACACTCCTACGTTTTGAGCAGACAGTTCAGTGGACTAATAACAGTAGGAAAGAAGTTGTTCCTGCAACAGGTTTCAAAGCTTTGTACCTTCTTCCTGACAGGAGACCTTTTGACACGCTGATAAATGCAACATTCATGTCAGCTTCAAATCTTGCAGTATATTCCCTTTTGTTTTTCTAGTTGAACACAAGCAGAGATGAGGGAAGTTCTTTGAAAGAATAAATCATAACAAAAATATGGGAATATTTATATATTTCTTTTCCAATTCTAGTTTCCAGCCATAACACTGAACGTTATTATTCATTCCTAAAATGTTTCCAACTTCATAGCCTTTTGCTATTGGGACATTTACAAATAATATTCTATTTCAATTTATGCATTAAGAAGTGCAGCGGAGGACAAGCCATGTGGCTGTTATTTTGTTGGAGTCGCACCAGTGACATTTCAGCCATGGCTCTGAATAGCATTTTCCCCCCATGTCAGAAGGCCATGACTTCAGATGGTCTCTAACAATTTGGATCTAACTTTAAGGGGAATTATTAATAAGTTTGTGGACAGCATGAGCATTGGTGGTATGTATAGCGACAAAGGTTGCTTAAGGCTACAGCTGGATACGATTCTGATGGAAAATTAGGTGGAGCATTGACAGATGGAATATAATTTCAACAAGTACAAGGTTGTGCATTTTGGGAAGTCAAATAGAGGTAAAGTGCTATGGAACATTGAATGTGGGACCTTGTGTGGAGAGATTGCTAAGGAGATTTACCAGATTATTACTTAGAAACATAGAAACATAGAAATTAGGTGCAGGAGTAGGCCATTCGGCCCTTCGAGCCTGCACCACCATTCAAAATGATCATGGCTGATCATCCAACTCAGTATCCCGTACCTGCCTTCTCTCCATACCCTCTGATCCCCTTAGTCACAAGTGCCACATCTAACTCCCTCTTAAATATAGCCAATGAACTGGCCTCAGCTACCATCTGTGGCAGAGAGTTCCAGGGACTCACCACTCTGTGTGTAAAAAGTCATTCTCATCTCGGTCTTAAAGGATTTCCCCCTTATCCTTAAGCTGTGACCCCTTGTCCTGGACTTCCCCAACATCAGGAACAATCTTCCTGCATCTAGCCTGTCCAACCCCTTGTGGTCACTATCTGGAACTCACTGCTAGATGAAAAGGTGAACTCAGATACAATCATTACGTTGAAGAAACATTTTCACAGAAACGTGAATAGTCAAGGCATTAAAATATATGGATATAATGAAGGCAAGCAGGACAAGAAGAGATGGGGAAAGAGATCAGCATGGATGTGGTGGGTCAAAGGGCCCATTTCTATACTGTACTATTTTATGACTCTGGAGCTGTATGGCTGATCTAAATTACATTCTTGGAAATCTAACGCCTCAAAACACACCTCCCCAAGGCTATCTCCACAACCCTTGCTCCTCATTAAACATCTTCATTTCTTAGTGATTCCCACCCTTAATATGTTAATTGATCATTTCTCTGCCCCATTTCTGCTGCACAAAGAATCTGCTGTGCCATTATCATAGAAACATAGAATATAGGTGCAGGAGGAGGCCATTCGGCCCTTCGAGCCAGCACCGCCATTCATTGTGATCATGGCTGATCGTCTGCCATCAATAACCCGTGCCTGCCTTCTCCCCATATCCCTTGACTCCACTAGCCCCTAGAGCTTTAACCAACTCTCTCTTAAATCCATCCAGTGATTTGGCCTCCACTGCCCTCTGTGGCAGGGAATTCCATAAATTCAGAACTCTCTGGGTAAAAATGTTTTTTCTCAGCTCAGTCTTAAATGACCTCCCATTTATTCTGAGACTGTGACCCCTGGTTCTGGACTGACCCAACATTGGGAACATTTTTCCTGCATCACGCCACAGTAGTGAGAAATCATGCCAAATAATAGATGCCTTGATCCTTGTTCACGATAAAACATCAGAAACTTGCCCCAATGATACTAATGTTGCCCCAAACGATGTATCTTAAACATGTGTTTTCACACGCTAAAGAATTTCTAGTTCACACTTCCGGTGGCACCATGCAGTCGTGAAGGTGCAGCATTGAACTCAGCTCCTGCTAAAAATCATGTAAAAAGCTGTTTCTAAAGTTGGGACCGATTTAAAAACATCCACCGGCGGCAGCTTGGTGTTGTGGGAGTGATATCAGCAGATAATATTGAGAAATTTGAGCTTTAATAGGACCTTTAGATGAAAAAGGTAAAACATCAAAGGGGACCTAAGAAATCCACTATCAGACTCCTGCTGGAAGAAGATTTGGCAGCCCTCCAAACAACAACTAAAAGTTCAGACAAAGAATTTGATTCTCAACAAGCAGTATCTGAAATGGCTACAAAAGGAGAGACGAAAAGGACAGAAAAGGAGAAAGAGATGAAGCAGTGGGAAGAAACGGTAAGAGCTAATCTTACTCAAGATCTTACCATAGATCTTACTAAGGAATTCTCCAAAATGCTCACAAATATGAACAAGATACTGGAGAGCAAATTATCTAAAATGGAGGTTAATCTCTCCAAGAAAACAGAGGCTGCGCGTGCTGAATCAAAGGAACAATTTGAATTTGTGGAGCAACAGCTGTCGGATTTTGATCAGAGGACGACTCAGGAATTTGCGAGAATGGATAATGATTATAATAAGAAATTTGATGAATTGAATGGAGTTGATAAGTTGATAGAAGATATGAAGATTGAAATATGTGAGATGTCTCGGGTAATATCAACCCTGAAAGAAGAACAAGGGGTTAATCGGGAGCAATTAAATAAAATGACAGATAAAATTCAACACTTTGAAGCTAGATCAAGGAGACAGAACTTGAGGATTGAAGGAGTAAAGGAAGGGCAAGAGCTAGGAATTTAATGACTGAACTCGTTACTAAAATACTCAAAGATGTCTTTAAGTTGAAGGAAAACCCGAGGATTGATGTGGCACATCGGATAGGTCGCTTCAGAAGAGAAATCAATTTGCCCCCAAGACAGATTATTGTGAAATTTTTGGACATTTCAAGTTTGGATAAACTTATGAAGATGATATCACATGGGGAGAGGCTTACATTTGATGGAGAAACTGTCAGATTCTACAGAGACTACCCACGTGAAATACTGGAAAAAGGAAATAAATTTAAAAGAGTAAGCAGCATTCTGCAAGGTAAATCAGAGGTGAAATACGGAATAGTGTTTCCCACGAAAATGAAAATTAATTATAACTCTATTCAACGCGCCTTCATGGACCTGGATTTGGCATTTAATTAAGCACAAGAAATTGTAAAGAAAATAGAAAAAACAGAAGTAAAGGCGGATGACTAAATGTCTATTGGGAATCTGTGCTGTAATTAAGACGATGGAATTGCTCTAGACATTAACCTGACTGGCTTATCTGTCAGGAATGTGTATGCAATGAACAGACCCTGGTTTCAACCTTGAACAGATAGGAGAAGAGAAATAACTGAAAGAACAGTTATTTTGAAAAACACGATCAGATTTGAAAGAAAATTAAAGGACATTATGGACTTAAGAAATGTTTTATAGTACAGTATATATGTAATGTAAAGAATTAATTAACTATTTAAACTTAAAGAATTAATTAACTATATATCACTAATTAATGGTTATGCTATTATGGTAATGTTATACTAATATGAGGAACCAAGGTATTAACCTAATGGATTTAGGGGATAAGGGGCATATAGAGATGATTATTATTCACAGATATATAAGGTTAATTTGGTTGAAAAGAAATGAAATACAATTTAGGAGGTATGCTAACACATTATAATTAATGAAAAGGGGTATAAGAATATTAGAATATTATAAACTTGTGGGAAGAAAGAGGCGTTAATAATCTGGAAAAGTTCCAGAGGTTTGGGCTGGAAGATGGTTGTATTTAAGATAAGAAATGCAACCCTTGAAACAGGCTGGTAATTAAGGTACTGATGAATACTGTATATTTGGACAGGGACAGGGCAGGTGTTCTCATGTTTTTTAATTCTAGGACTCGGGGATACCGAGCAAGTAATATAGAAGGTAGAAAAGAGAATATTTGAAACATTTAGGATGACTTTTTTTTTCCTTAAATATATTAAGACATATTAAGATGTATTTAGATGAAACGGCATGTAGTTATAAATCCCAATGTATTTAGGTGGCTGAACTCAATGTATAACTCCATCTACAGAGGTCAATCCATTTTTAGCCATCATAGATGGCTTCTTGTATTTAGGGTATCACCTTTTTGATACCTTAAAACCACATGTTTTTTTTTTTTTTTAATTGTTGCATTTACTCTTATGTGGCTCAATTAACTATTTTTCTTTTTTTCATCACGATTTTTCAACATACCTTTCTCTTTTTATTATGGAGGGTCAATATACGGGGGAGAGGTAAAATAATGTCAGAAGTGTGGGGTGATACCCACATACCCAAAAGTCTGAGGTACCTAATTACACCACATGAAGTAAAATCACTAAAACCTATTTATAATGCAGGATAATAAGGAAAAAAAAAAATGGAGTAGTCACATTTTGTAGTTGGAATATTAGGGGGGGCAAATGATCCAATTAAAAGGGGCAAGATTATGGCCCATTTAAATTCTTTGAAGGTGGATATAGCGTTTCTGCAAGAAACGCCATACGAAACTACAAACACAGATGAGATTTAGGTCAAACTGGATAGGCCAAATGTATCATTCGTCATTTACTGCTAACGCCAGAGGAACGGCTATTATTATTCGGAAAGGTATACTGTTTATATTAAAGAATACAATATCTGATAAAGAAGGATGATACACGATAGTGGCGGGAGAAATTTATTCCACTCCACTGACTCTGATAAATATTTACGCTCCAAACTTTGATAATCCCCCATTTTTTTAAAGAAAATTATGGATCAAATAGATGAGTATAATTTTCAAAATGTAATACTAGGGGGAGACTTTAATTGTGTTATATATCCATACTTTGACAAATCAACAAAATTTAGGAAGGGTAGTGCTAAATCCAAGTCTAGTGAATTCTTAAACACTTATATAAAAAGCACTAATATAATAGATTTATGGAGAATAACTAACCCAACTGAAAAGGAATATTCGTTTTACTCATCAGTACACAAAACTTATTCAAGAATTGATTATTTTTTAGTGGACTCAAAACTAATACCATACAGGATTAATCCTAAATACCACAACTGTATTATTTCTGATCACTCCCCGCTGACTTTCACTTTAAAACTTGAGGGAATGCCAGGTACAAAAGTTTTTGGAGATTTAACACACAAATAGCTAACGACTCACAAGGTTACGAGTATTTTAAACAACAAATGAATTTTTTTTGAAATAAATGAGACTAGTAAGATTAAACGAGAACTTACCAGTTTGAAGTTTGATCTTTATTTTATGAAGAGTCGAGTTGAGGGACTACGTGAATAGAAGCCCGTACAGCCGTTGGTGCGTCAATCTTCAAAGCAGCGGAATGAATTCACAGCTAACAATGACTAAAGTATAATGGTAAGATGATAAAACTAGAACTACCAGATGAGATCTATGAGGGTGGGAGCGGAGGGCACGTAGTCCCTCAACTCGACTCCTCATAAAATAAAGATCAAACTTCAAACTGGTAAGTTCTCGTTTAATCTTACTATTTTACTTCGGAGTCACGTGAGTGACTACGTGAAGACTTCAAAGCACTGTGAATTCACGCCGCAGACCGAAATCCGACGTTCACACTGCCTGGATTGACTCAAAAGTCGTTAACAATCAATCATGCATCAGTAATACATTTGTTAAATGAATAACAGTTTATTTACAAACAAATCATAACAAACCCCTCTAACTCAGGGGAAAAGTGTAACAGTACTGAAACCAGAATCAGCAAACACCCCGAGCCTTGAAATCGGCTTGTGATAAAACCTCTGAAAAATTAGCTCACTGGACCATCCTGCGGCCTCGAGGATATGGCCTATTGGCAAGTCCATCGCCCTTGCCGCGGAAGTTGATGCCGCTCTGGTGGAATGAGATTTGAATTTATCAGTATCAATTCCAGCACTTGCCAGGACCTGCTTTAGCCACCTTGAAATCATTTGCACCGACACCTTACTGTGTGTTTTTTTGTGACTAATAAACAAAGCCAACTCTGTTCCTCTCAGAGGTTTAGTAATCTCAATGTAACAAGATAAATGTGAGACTACACACAAGCGATCATCTGTGAGGTATGCTGAAAACACAATCTTACATCCTGTCATGCCTTTTCTATTATGTTTAAGCAAATCATAGACATAAAATATAATGGCATCTGCCGACACATGCATTCTATCTAGCCGTAGCTTTTGCAACGTTTGTACACGTTGAGCTGAAACCAACGCCATAAGCATGACCACATTCATAGTTAATTTGGCTATAGATAGGCTTGTAACCGGAGCCCACTGGCGAAGAACCATAAGAACCTCACTCACATTCCAAATACCGGCATACCTGGGTTTAGGAGGATTAGAATTGAAAAACTCCCTTCATGAATCGTGAAATTAACGGATGTGTCCCTACTGTATGCAATTTTGCATTCATAGGTAAATAAGAAGACAGAGCACTTCTGAATTAGTCGCACTGTAACTTAATTTTTGGTCGAAATAAAGAGTTGACAAAACTCCAATACGTCCGTGATCCCTGCAGTGTGATATACAATATTCTGCTGTAGGCAGAATTGCTCCCACTTCCTTATATAGATGAGACAGAATGGAGGAAATACATACGCAAACATTCCTTCCCAATGCAGCGAAAACGCATCCACTGCTACTGCCTCAGGATCTGGTTCCCATGAAACATATCTAGGTAACTGATGATTTAATCGAGATGCAAACAAGTCAATATCTGGCAATCCATACCGAACAATCATTTGGTTAAATACATCCTGATTTAACATCCATTCAATGTTGTCATTAAACTGACGTGACCTAGTGTCAGCTATCGTGTTGAACCTTCCTGGCAAATAAAGTGCTGAAAGCCAGATATTTTGGTCAATACACCAGCTCCAAATCTGGTTAGCCAGTCTATCACAAGACTGTGACTTAACTCCACCCATGTGGTTTACATATGCCACTGCTGTGGTGTTGTCAATCTGAACCTGCACATGCAGATCCCTCCTTATAGAACAATAAGCTTTGAGCCCATACCAGGTGCCCAACAACTCTAAATAATTAATCCCTCTTAATTGAAGAAGCGATGTCTCATCCACATTCCATCTGCCTCCACAACTAGAAGACATATCTGTTGCACCCCAACCCAGTGCACTTACATCAGTCTGTAATATCAGTGACGGTGGTTCCACCAAAACCTTCCTAAACTTTATGAAACATGTACTATCCACCATTGTATGTCAGCAATCGCCCCAGCTGACAACTGCATAGGCCTATCAAAATGGCCCCTTTGTATTCTCAGTGCCTGTTCATTTGATCGTTGTAATTGTTGATAATGCAGAGGACCATACTGCACAGCTGGAAATGCTGCAACAAACTTCCCAATTAAACTGGCTACTTGTCTAATCGAAGGCCGTTGTTCTCCAACGAGATTAACACAGTCCTCAATTAACTGATTCAATTTATTCCTGGGCAAAGTTACCAACATGTGATTGGAATTAATGGTAAATCCCAGATAATCAATAATTTGGACTGGTGATAATTTAGATTTATCTGGGTGAATAACAAATCCCATTTGTTCAAAAGTGATTTTAACAACTGAAACTGATGATTGAGTTTCAGCATGAGTCTTTCCAACAATCAGAATATCATCTAAATAGGCCATTACCACATGCCCCTGAGCTCTAAGTAATGCTAACACAGGTTTTACCAATTTAGTAAATAATCTAGGAGCTGAAGTTAATCCATTCGGCAATGCCCTGAATTGCCACAGCTCAGTCATCCAAATAAATTTCAAATATCTTCTATCATCACGAAGAATAGACACTGAGTAATACGCATTCTTTAAATCAATGGTTGCCATATAATACCCTTTGGACACTAGATGTTTGCCCGTGGTAAAGGTCTTCATTTTGAAATGCCTATAACAAACAAATTTGTTCAAACTCGATAAAACCAGAATAATTCTACATCCCCCAGTCTTTTTAGATCTGGGAAATATACTTGACAAAAATTGTTGACTTTGATAGACAGAAGGCTCAATTACCCCTTTCTTATGTAACGACTGAATCTCTGCTTGAATAAGCACATTTTCCTCATCTGAAAAAATAAGTTTACGACTAGGAAAATGTTGATTAGGTAGACTGTCCTTACAGTAAAATTCAATTTTTCACCCCTTCAATACTACTAAGTATGAACAAATCTGATGTCAACTGCTGCCATTGTTTGAGAAACAATTTTAACCTTCCCCAATTTGAACAGGAACATCAGTTAATTCATCGTCTGTCAATGTTATATTCCTTACCTGCATCTTTCCTTGCGGACCTTGTTGTCCTCGACTTCTTGTAAAGAACCCTTTTTGCCTTGCTTGCCAGCTGGCTTAATGAGGGCCATGGTTTTAACAACCTCATGACAGTCTTTGACCCTTTTTGCAAGGTTACCACCAAACAACAGATTTCGTGGTGGTACACTGGTCGGTTTGCACAAACTCGCCAAATTCGGATTAGCACTGGCCTAATAGCGGCCCTCCCGATATTATTAATTTCAAAATGCATTACAAAGGAATCCCAGTTCGTCCTGGTGTGCTTCAACCATATTGCTTGTATCAATAACTTTCACCACAGCTGTAATACCTGCTGACAACAGTTTAAGCACTTTTTTAAAACTTCATCTCCTGGGCCCTAGCAGGCATACCCATCTATGACCAAATTTGGTGATTAACCACCGGTACCTTCAGGAGATCGAAATTAACAGGAGCTTTATAGTTTTTTGCTACTTTTTTAGCTTGCTACTGAATAGCTTCGGCCAAATTCTACATCAATCGCCTCTCTAGAAACATAGTAAATTAGGTGCAGGAGTAGGCCTTCAATAGCGACAAGGGCCACATCCAACTCACTCTTAAATATAGCCAATGAACTGGCCTCAAACCTCTGTGGCAGAGAGTTGACTCACCACTCTCTGTGTGAAAAAAGTATTTCTCATCTCGGTCTTAAAGGCCTTAAATAGACTTCTCGGGAACAATCTTCCTGCACATCCAATCGCCTCTCCTGCCTCTCTACGCTCAGCAAACTTCCCAGCAATGTTCGGAATTACCTCCAACCAAACTCATTTACTGCTCTCCCCCAGCATAGAATCAGTGTCAGCAAACTGCACTGATAGAACATCCTCCTCACAGGCAGGATAGTTCTGCAGCCCTGAAACAGGTGCTGCTAGCACAAGCTCTCCATCAGCCTGGCTTGGGCACCACTCCTCCTCATGGAGCTGGTCCCTGTCGAGCATTCTTTTGTAATAGAATCTCGACGTGGGAGAGCCATGAGCAAACAGACTCTCCTATGGAGGGTATAACCTCCAGGCCCGACTACCTACGGGCCACAGAGACTTGCCAGTGGCCTTCCGCCCTACTGGCAAGCCTCCACTGCCCCCCGGCAGTGGGTCCGCAACCACTGGCTGTGTAGCCAGCACCGGACCCGGTGTACCAGACGGGCCTCCATCCTCAACACCTTCCTGGCCACTTTTCCTTTCTACCCCCGGAGCGCCTCGCCGACACCTTCTTCACTTTCTGCAACATATCTACCAGAACTCCAAACCGTCGCAGAAAATGACCTGTGGTAAAACATTTTTAAAAACCTTACCTCCGTTTAAACTTACCGCTCAGAGGAGCGCTGCTGCTCCAACCGGCCGACTGCACCAGCGTCTGACGTCATGACGCACCAACGGCTGTACCGGTTTCTATTCACGTAGTCACTCACGTGACTCCGAAGTAAAATCCAGGGATTTCACCATCTCTACAATGGGAATCTTTTAAGGCATTCATTCGTGGAGTTATAATTTTGTATCAAAGTTTTCTAAATTAAAAAAAACAGGACAGAACAAGGGACGTTAGAAAAGGAAATTAAATTATTAGAATTAGGAAATGCAAAAGACCCAACCATAGACAAACATAATAAGATAACATTACTGAAATTTAAACTTAATCGACTATTATCGGCAAGAGTAATAAGATTATTTCAGATCACAAAACAAGTACAATTTGAATTTGGGGATAAACCACATAAACTTCTAGCACAACAATTGAAGAAACAAGAAGGAAAAAACAATTAATAAAATCAAATCAGAGAACGGGGAACTATTAACTTTACCTAAGGATATTAACAAAAGGTTTGCTCAATTTTATCAAAATTTATATACATCTAAAACTAACACTGAAGACAATAAAATTATGATCTTTTTAGATAAGTGTAACTTGCTAAAATTGGACATCTTAGAACAAGAGGAATTAGGAGCCCAGATTACAAGTGAAGAAATAAGAGCAACAATAAAAGAATTGAAAAATGGGAAGACTCCAGGGCCTGATGGTTTTAATAATGAATTCTATAAAAGATTTCAGGAGTTAATGGTCCCACGATTATTTAAATTATACAGGTATGCTTTTACCGATAAGAAATTACCAGAAACTCTAGCAGAATCTACAATTACGCTTATACCAAAAAAAGATAAAGATCAGGAAGATCCGGGCTCCTATAGAGCTATATCACTTTTAAATACAGATCAAAAAATTTTAGCAAAGATTTTAGCAAGAAGATTGAGCAAATATATTAATACATTGATAAACCAGGACCAAACGGGGTTTATACCCAAAAGACAATCATTTAACAATTTGAGATGACTTTATAATATAATGTATTCACAGGGGAAAAGGAAGACTTATCAGTTATATCTTTGGACACAGAAAAAGCATTTGATCAGGTAGTGTGGCAGTATTTATACATAGTTCTCCAAAAATTGAATATGGGAGATAATTTTATTAGATGGGTAAAATTATTATACGATAAACCAACAGCAAGAATATTAACTAATAATACGTTGTCTCAAAAATTTCAACTATCACGGGGCAATAGGCAGGGATGTGTTTTATCACCCCTGCTATTTGCCCTTATGATAGAGCCACTGGCGGAAATGATAAGAACTCATCCGAATATTCAGGGATATAATTCTAAGAACTCTAATAATAAAATTTCAATTTACACGGATGATATACATTTATATATTAGAAATTCAGAAACGAGTATCCCGAACGTATTAAATGTAATAGAGCAATTTGGTTCCTTTTCTGGATATAGAATAAATTGGAATAAAAGTGAAATTATGTCATTACATCCTCAGAAAGCGAATCATCTATTAAAATTTCCATTTAAAATTGCAACGGAAAAATTTAAGTATTTAGGTATACAAGTTACCAGAAGATATAAATCATTATTTAACGCTAATTTTAGTCCTCTGTTAAATAAATTGAACACTTTGATTACATTTTGGAAAACGCTCCCACTATCATTAATTGGCAGAATAACTGCTATAAAAATGATAGTGCTACCACAAATATTATATTTATTTCAATCCATACCAAAATATTTAAAAAAAAAACTAGAATCTAATATTACAAATTTTATATGGGACAACAAAGCACATAGAATTTAAAAAAAAAATCATTTGTATATACCTAAAGATGTAGGGGGACTTGCACTGCCTAATTTTTTATATTATTATAGGGCAGTGCATATTAAGAATATTATTTATTGGTTGGATTGTTCTTCTAAACAGATGGAATGGATAAGAATGGAAAAAGAGGATTGTTTCCCTTATGATTCCTCTTCTCCCCGATAAAATTGAATAATATATTATATAAGAAGAATCCAATTATACATAATATAATTCGAATTTGGAAACAAATAAAATTAAACTTAAAATTAAGAAACTTATCTTCATTAACACCAATAGTGAATAACCCGGTATTTAAACCATCTATTATGGATAAAACATATAGACAATGGGAAAGACTGGGAATTAAAAAGTTGGGAATTAAAGGGTGACATGTATGAAATGGGAAATTTATTATCATTTCAACAATTAAAATCAAAAATTAATCTGAATAATCTGAATAAATAATAATAATTTAAATATTTACAGATAAGTGACTTTATAAAAATATATATACCAAGATTACAGAATATAATGATAGACCCACTGGAAGAAGCAATGACTATTAAGGTGGACTCACAAAAATTAATATCATATCTATATTACAGTATTCTTAATAGAGAATTGCCTTCAACAGAGGCAATTAAAGAAGACTGGGAAAAAGATTTAATGATAAAAAATTCTCAAGAAACATGGGAGAGGTATTTGATATATATACATAAATGTTCGATTAACTCCAGACATAATTTAATTCAATTTAAAATATTACACAGACTATATTCAAAAGTTAGGTTGAATAAATTTTATTCAAATATCTCACCAATTTGTGATAAATGTCTTTCTCAAAATGCAATCTTACACACTCTTTCATTTCTTGCATAAAACTTTAAAGTTTTTGGTGTGATATTTGATATATTCACTAGTTTATTTAAGATAAAAATGGAACCAAGCATGGAAATGATTATCTTTGGAGATGTAAATAAATTAAATATATCCCAAATCTCATTTTTTAATTATGGTTTAATAATAGCGAAAAAACTCATACTTAATTTTGGAAAAAGGCTACTATACCAACACTCAAAATGTGGATTGGTAATATGTTGGAAATGGCCCATTTGGAAGAAATGAGACTCCTCCTACTAGAAAAAAAAAGACCAATTCTTAACGAGTTGGTCTCCATTTATTGACCTTGTGGAATCATGCGGTGTAATATCATCATAAAATTAAAAATTCTGGGTTTGACTGAATTGATTAAGAATATTAAAAAAATAACATCGACGGGTCGCGTGGGAGAATCTCCTTTCTACTTTCTCACATTTCTTTCTTCACTCTACACTCACTAGTCTATTTTTCACTACTTTCTTTCTCATTTCTTTCTAAAAAAAAATGTTTTAAAAAAAGGAAGTTGTACAAATAATGCTTTAATTATTCTGGGAACCCGTAAAAAGGTACCATTAAAATGTAATGTACTTCTAATAAATATTTTAAAAAGATATATATATATATATTTCTAGTTCAAAGTTTTTTCCTAACTTGGCACTTATTTTCAAATCACTTTTCAGTATTCTCATGAGGAATTCCAGATAATTAAAGGCATTTGTAAATTTTAAATTATAATTATATCTGGTCAGTTAAAGGACAGCGAACTACCTTGAACTTTCTGACTCCAAAGTCATTGACTGTAAGTAAATGCAAATAAATGTCTGTGTCTGTAATTGAGTGTGATATCTGGCTAATGACACCTAGAATGGAAACTTTGACTTATGCCAGATACAACTGAGCCATAAATCTCCCATGTAGTTGTTTAACGTAACATAAAGTTTTCAATGCATTTATCGAAGTTAATATTATGAATATATTAGATGCTTCTCAAGAGTGTATTTGGACAAAGATTTTGACTAAATGAAAATCATAGAGAAACTGCAGATTCTGGAAACCTGAAATGGAAACAGAAATAACCTGGAAGGTCTCAGTGGATCCAGCAGCATCTGTGAAAATTGAATCTGTTAAGGTCTCATAACAGGGTATTTTTTGTTCAGTTGGAGAATCTGAAATTAGAGGGCAAATTCTCAAAATAAGGGCTGTTGGTCTATGATTTTTTTATTTTAATGAGAGAGCTGTAAATCTTTGGAACACACAATGGTGGAGAGGCGTTGATGCTTAGCCAGTGACTATATTCATAGTTACCTTCAATAGATATTTGGATAGTACGAAAATTGGAGGATATGGGAACTGGCAACATATTTCTTAAGAGGTCTTACATTGGTCTCACTTCATCTCTGATTCTCCATAACATCTATAATTTTAAAATTAACAATCCAAATTCCATTTGAAATTTATTATTTAATTTAGTTCCACTACTTTTTCAGTTTGTGGTTTCAGGATCACAACAATTCCCTGTGCAAAACTTCTTTTTCTCTCACCTGACTCATTTGCTATTTGCCTGTAACATGTGGCCTCTGGTTATTGAACAATGAGGTCCCTCTTGAATGTATCAGAAAGATATATTTTGTATGTCTTTATTTAATCTTCTCTCAATATTTCCTGCTTTAAGAAGCATCTTAAAAGCTTAATACAGCATTTTTTTATTCTACATTACTGAACAGTTGTTATTTTATTAAAGTCATAAAGGCATGAATACAGGAAACAGGCCATTTAGCACAACGTGTGAATATCATTTGCCTGTGTTTGACCCATATCTCTTCAAACCTTCCATACCATTTGTCCGTGCACATGTCTTTTCAACATTGTATTGGTACCTGTTTTGTCAAATACTTTTTCTGGCAACTCATTCCGTAAACCCACCAACCTCATGTAAGAACCTTGTCCTTCATATCCCCTTCATGTAAGCAATGCAATGGAAATGTTGCATATTTTAATTTTGTTATTGTACCTGCCTCAACTACTTCCAAAAGTGTTAAACAAGGCATTTGAGTGGTAAAAAGGCACATGGTTGTACTCATGAGTCAGGCCGAGGATATGAGTTAGGAAGTCTCTATAGAGAGAGTACAGAGGAGATTTACTAGAATGTTGCCAGGGTTCCAGCAACTATGTTACAGAGAAAGGTTGAACAAGTTAGGTCTTTATTCTTTGGAGCGCAGAAGGTTAAGGGGAGACTTGATTGAGGTCTTTAAAATGATGAAAGGGATAGACAGAGTTGACGTGGATACGTTTTTCCCATTGAGCGTAGGGAAGATTCAAACAAGAGGGCATGACATGAGAATTAAGGGACAGAAGTTTCGGGGTAACGTGAGGGGGAACTTCTTTACTCAGAGGGTGGTGGCTGTATGGAATGAGCTTCCAGCAGAAGTGGTGGAGGCAGGATCGATTTTAACATTTAAGAGTAAAGTGGATAGGTATATGGACGTGAAGGGAATGGAGGGGTATGGACTGAGTGCAGGTAGATGGGACTAGGGGAAAACAAATGGTCGGCACGGACTGGAAGGGCCGAGAGGGCCTGTTTCCGTGCTGTAATTGTTATATGGTTATATGGTTATATGGTTATATGGTTAAGTCAAGTTGCAGTTTTATATAACTTTGGTTATGCTGCATTTTGAGTAGTGTATGTGTGTCTGATTGCCCCTTTACAGGAAGGAAGGACAAGTTTTGAAGGTGACACAGAACAAGTTATCATAATGCTGCCTGGATGAGACCGTATCTATAGATAACCAAAACTCTGAGCTTGTGCTCTTCCGGTTTGCATGGTTTTTCTATTTGCCCAAAAACAGTACACAATAATGCTAAGAGTTTTCGCCACCTTACTCGCCATTGTCCTGTGCTCAAGTGCAACAAGTTTTGTTCTGATCGATGGTATAGTTTAAAAGTTATTAAGGTTTAAAAAGCTTTTAAAAAAACGCTTGCGCAGATTGGTCTCCTCTCCTGTCAGTCACACGGGACGGCAATGCCTGTTCCGGCGCAACATCGCTGCACTGATTGACCAGGTCCTCTGTCACTCACCAGCAGGGAGAATTGAAGGAGCAGAGCAAGTAGAGTTAGTGCATCACCGCCGGCTGGAGCTGCGTCGCCCAGAGCCTGGCCGACTCCAAGGCCAAATCCGACTCCAACTCTGACTCTGACTCTGAGGCCAACTCCTGCAACCTTGATATCCTGGGGAGGTGAGGAGGGAGAATGGGGGGATTGAGCGAGAGGAGGGGGTAGGGAGGAAGATGTAGGAAAGTGGGGGAGGTGAGGAGGGAGAGTGTGGGTGGACAGGGAATAGAGGGAGAGGAGGGGGAAGTTGGGGAGGTAGTGAATGGGTAATAGAGACCATGGAGGGCAGTGGGGTAGGTCAGGGAGCAGAGATGATTTATGGAGGGAGGAAGCCAGTGACTGAGGGTAGGGGAAAGGAAAGGAAGAGGTGAGGAGGGGATTGGGAAGGGGAGGAGAGGAGGATGAAGAGGAGGGGGAGGGAGTGCTGGGAGATGAGGGGAAATGAGCCATGCCTGCACAGTTAGGGGCTATGGGGGAGTGGGGGATTATTGCAATGGGGGAAATGGGTTGCATTGGGGGAAACAGGTGAGTGATGGAATATTTGGTTGGGGAACAGGTTGCTTTGAGGGACCAAACCTCCTGTGGGGACTATGGGTAAGTGGTGGAATATTGCGTTGGGGGGAACGTGTTGCATTGGGGAAATGGGTGAGTGATGGAATATTGTGTTGGGGAACGGGTTGTGTTGGGGGACCAAGCCTCCCGTGTGACAATGAGACCTAACGGGTTCAACTTAGTCTAGTTATCTATATAGGCAAATTGAACAAACATCTATTGTTTTCTCTGGAATGTCAGAGGTTGACACAAGGGAGATGAGATAGATGTATATAAAATGATGAGAGGCGCGGATATGGTAGACAGTCAGAACCTTTCTCCCAAGGTGGAAATCCCAAGGACAAGAGAGCATAGTTTCAAGGTGAGAGGGACAAAGTTTAAAGATGTGTGGGTCAACTTTTTTTACGCTGAGAGGCGTGGGTACCTGGAATGCAGTGCCAGTTGTGATAGTAGGCAGACATGATGGTGGCATTTGAGACTTTGAGATAGGCACATCGGTATGCAGTGAATGGAGGGATATGGATCACATGCAGGCAGAGGAGATTATTTTAATGGTATCATGTTTGGCTTGACATTGTAGGCTGAAGGGTCTGTTCCAGTGCTGATCAGTTCTATGCTCTATCTCTGTCAACTCATTCCATATACTAATCACACTAGGTTCCTAATAAATCTCTCCCCTTTCATCTTAAAATTATGCACTCAAATTTTCATTCCATATCCTGGGAATAACTATTCTCTATCTATTCTTCTCATGATTTAATCACCTCTATAGGATCACCCTTCAGCTTCCTGCACTCCTAGCTTGCTCAATCTCCCTGTACAACTCTGGGTCTCAAGTCTTGACAATATCCTCATAAATTTTCTCTTCACCCTCTCCAGATGAATGTATCATTCCTATAGTAGGAAGACCAAAAATGTTCTGCTGGGAATTAGTAGTTTTTGGTCACATTAGATAATGGAGCTGAGGACCTGCATTAAAAAAAAAAAAACACATACATAAGGTTTTTCTGCAGGCATGTTTTGAGATGGACAGTCAATATCTTCATCTGGATTTAAAAGGTAGAGGGGAAAATAGCCAGTATAAAAGAGAAGTAAAGGTTGATGATTAAACGTTTATTGGGAAACTGTGCTGTAATTAAGATGGTGGAACTGCTCTAGACATTAACCAGACAGGCTTATCTGTCAGGAATGTGTATGCAATGAATATGCCCTGGTTTCAACCTTGAACAGATAAGGAGAAGATAAATAATTGAAAGAAGAACATTTTGAAGCAGCGCGATCAGATTTGAAAGAAAATCAAAGGCAACTATGGACTTAAGAAATGTTTTATTTAATACAGTATATATGTAACGTAAATAATTAACTAACTATATAAAATTAATATTACTAATTAACAGTTATGCTATTATATTAATTTTATACTAATATGAGTAACCAAGGTATTAACCTAATGGATTTAGGGGATAAGGGGCATATAGAGATGATTATTATTAACAGATATATAAGGTTAATTTGGCTGAAAATAAATGAAATATAATTTAGGATGTATACTAACACACTACAATTAATGAAAAGGGGTATAAGAATATTATAACATCATAAACTTGTGGGAAGAAAGTGGCATTAATGATCTGGAAAAGTTCCAGAGGTTTGGGCTGGAAGATGGTTGTATTTAAGATAAGAAATGAAACCCTTGAAACAGGCTGGTAATTAAGGTACAAATGAATACTGTATATTTGGACAGGGGCAGGGCAGGTGTTCGCATATTTTTTAATTCTATGATTCGGGGATTACGAGCAAGTAATATAGAAGGTTTAAAATTGGGGTAGAAAAGAGAATATTTGAAACAGTAAAGATGACTTTTTTTCCTGTAGATATATTAAGACATATTAAGATATATTTAGAAGAAACGGCATGCAGTTATAAATGCCATTGTATTTAGGGGGCGGCACTCAATGTATAATTCCATCTACGGAGGTCAATCAATTTTTAGCCATCATAGATGGCTTCTGACATTTAGGGTATCACCTTTTTGTTACCTTAAATTCACGTTTTTTTTGTTGTTGTATTTACTTTTATGTGGCTTATTTAACAATTTTTCTTTTTTTCCTCACTATTGTTCAACACACCTTTCTCTTTTTCTTATGGAGGTTCAATATACAGAGGAGAGGTAAAATAACGTCATAAGTGTGGGATGATACCCATATACCCAAAAGTCTGAGGCACCTAACTACACCACATGAAGTAAAATCACTAAAACCTATTTATAATGCAGGATAATAAGGAAAAAAAGAATGGAGGAGTCACATTTTGTAGTTGGAATATTAGGGGTGCGAATGATCCAATTAAAAGGGGCAAGATTATGGGCCATTTAAAATCTTTAAAGGTGGATATCGCTTTTTTGCAAGAAACGCATACGAAATTACAAACAGATGAGAATAAGGGCAAACTGGATAGGCCAAAAGTATCACTCGTCATTTACTGCTAAAGCTAGAGGAACGGCTATTATTATTTGGAAAGGTATACCATTTATATTAAAGAATACAATATCTGATAAAGAAGGAAGATACACGATAGTGGCGGGAGAAATTTATTCCACTCCACTGACTCTGATAAATATTTACCCACCAAATTTTGATAATCCCCAATTTTTAAAGGAAATTATGGATAAAATAGATGTATAATTTTCAAAATGTAATACTAGGGGGGACTTTAACTGTGTTATAGATTCATACTTAGACAAATCAATAAAATTAAGGAAGGGTAGTGCTAAATCCAAGTCTAGTGAATTCTTAAACACATATTAAAAACACAAATATAACAGATGTATGGAGAATAGCTAATCCAACAGGAAGGAAATATTCATTTTACTCATCAGTACACAAAACCTATTCAAGAATTGATTATTTTTTAGTGGACATACAATTAATACCATATACGATTAATCCTAAGTACCACAATAGTATTATTTCGGATCACTTCCCGCTGACTTTTACTTTAAAACTTGAAGGAATGCCAGGTATAAAATTATTTTGGAGATATAACACACAAATAGCTAATGACTCACAAGGTTACGAGTATTTAAAACAACAAATGAAAGTTTTTTTTGAAACAAACGAGACACCTGGAATTTCACCATCTCTATTATGGGAATCTTTTAAGGCATTCATTCGTGGAATTATAATTTCGTATCAAAGTTTTGTAAATAAAAAAACAGGACAGAACAATAGACGTTAGAAAAGGAAATTAAATTATTAGAATTAGGAAACGCAAAAGACCCAACCATAGACAAACATAATAAGATAACATTATTGAAATTTAAACTTAATTGAATATTATCGGCAAGAGTAAGATTATTTCAGATCACAAAACAAGTACAGTTTGAATTTGGGGATAAACCACATAAACTTCGAGCACGACAATTGAAGAAGCAAGAAAAGGAAAAAACAATTAGTAAAATCAAATCACAGAATGGGGAATTGTTAACTGTATCTAAGGACATTAACAAAAGGTTTGCTCAGTTTTATCAACATTTATATACATCTAAAACTAACATTGAAGACAATAAAATTATAAATTTTTTAGATAAGTGAAACTTGCCAAAATTGGATATCTTAGAATAAGAGGAATTAGGAGCGCAGATTACAAGTGAAGAAATAAGAGAAACAATAAAAGAACTGAAAAATGGGAAGACATCAGGGCCTGATGGTTTTAACAATGAATTCTATAAAAGATTTCAGGAGTTAATGGTCCCACGTTTACTTAAATTATATAGTTATGCTTTTACCGAAAATAAATTACCAGAATATACCAAAAAAAAGATAAAGATCTAGGAGATCCGGGCTCGTATAGAGCTATATCACTTTTAAATACAGATCAAAAAATTTTAGCAAAGATTTTAGCAAGAAGATTGAGCAAATATATTAATAAATTGATAAACCAGGACCAAACAGAGTTTATACCCAAAAGACAATCATTTATCAATTTGAGACGACTTTTTAATATAATGTATTCACATAAAGAGGAAAAGGAAGATTTATCAGTTATATCTTTGGATGCAGAGAAAGAATTTGACCAGGTAGTGTGGCAGTATTTATATATAATACTCCAAAAATTTAATACGGGAGATCATTTTATTAGATGGGTAAAATTATTATATCATAATCCAACAGCAAGAATATTAACTAATAATATGTTGTCTCCAAAATTCCAATTATCATGGGGCAATAGGCAGGGATGTGTTTTATCACCCCTGCTATTTGCCCTTATGACAGAGCCACTGGCTAAAAGGATAAGAACACATCCGAATATTCAGGGATACAATACTAAGGACTCTAATAACAAAATTTCATTATACGCGGAAGATGTACTTTTATATATTAGAAATTCAGAAACATGTATCCTGAATTTATTAAATGTAATAGAGAAAATTGGCTCCTTTTCTGGATATAGAATAAATTGGAATAAAAGTGAAATTATGTCATTACAGCCCCAGAAAGCGAATCATCTATTAATTTTCCATTTAAAATTGCAACGGAAAAATTTAAGTATTTCGGTATTCAAGTTACCAGAAGATATAAATCATTATTTAACGCTAATTTTAGTCCTTTGTTAAATAAATTGAACGCTCTGATTAAATTTTGGAAAACGCTACCACTATCATTAATTGGCAGAATAAATGCTATAAAAATGATAGTGCTACCACAAATAATATATTTATTTCAATCCATACCAATATATATACCAAAATATATATATGTTAAACTAATATTACAAATTTTATATGGGACTACAAAGCACATATAATTAAAATAAATCATTTGTGTAAACCTAAAGATGTAGGGGGACTTGCACTGCCTCATTTTTTAAATTATTATTGGGCAGTGCATATTAAGAATATTATTTTTTGGTTGGATTGTCCTTCTCAACAGATGGAATGGATAAGAATGGAAAAAGAGGATTGTTTTCCTTACGATTTAAGAGCGATCCTGTTCTCCCCGATAAAATTGAATAATATATTATAAGAAGAATCCAATCATACACAATATAATTCGAATTTGGAAACAAATAAAATTAACTTTAAAATTAAGGAACTTATCATCATTAACACCAATAGTGAATATCGGTATTTAAACCTCTTTTATGGATGAAACATATAGGCAGTGGGAAAAATTGGGAATTAAAAAGTTGGGTGACATGTATGAAATGGGAAATTTATTATCATTTCAACAATTAAAATCAAAATTTAATCTGAATAATAACCAATACTTTAAATATTTAAAGATATGTGACTTTATAAAAACATATATTCCAAGATTACAGAATATAACGATAGACCCACTGGAAGAAGCAATGAATATTAAGGCGGACTCACAAAAATTAATATCATATCTATATAACAGTATTCTTAATAGAGAATTGTCATCAACAGAGGCAATTAGAGAAGACTGGGAAAAAGATTTAATGATAAAAATTTCTCAAGAAACACGGGAGAGGTATTTGTTATATATACATAAATGTTCGATTAACACTAGACATAATTTAATTCAATTTAAAATATTACACAGATTATATTATTCAAAAGTTAGGTTGAATAAATTTTATTCAAATATTTCTCCCATCTGAGATAAATGCCTTCCTCAAAAAGCCAACTTCACACGTTCTTTTGTTTCTTGCACAAAACTTCAAAGATTTTGGTGTGATATATTTGATATATTCACTAGTTTAAGATAAAAATGGAACCTAGCATGGAAATTATTATCTTCGGAGTATTAGGAGATTTATCCCAAATCTCATTTTTTAATTATGGTTTAATGATAGCGAAAAAACTCATACTCAAATTCTGGAAAAAGGCTACTATACCAACACTCAAAATGTGGATTGGTAATATGTTGGAAACGGCCCATTTGGAAGAAATGAGACTCCTCCTAATAGAAAAAAGACCAATTCTTAACGAGTTGGTCTCCATTTATTGATCTTGTGGATTCATGGGGTGTAATAACATCGTAAAATTAAAAACTCTGGGTTGAGTGAAATATATAAAAATGATATAAGAACTATATATATATATATATATATAAGAACAATATATATATATATATATATATCGACTTGTGGCATGTGAGAATCTCCTTTCTCACTTATTTCTTTACACTACACTCACTAGACTATTCTTTACTCTTCGATACTTCTTTCTTTCTCATTTCTTTCTAAAAAAAAAGAAAGTTGTGCAAAGAATGTTTTAATAATTCTGGGAACCTATAAAAAGGCACCATTTAAATGTAATGTACTTACTTCTAATAAATACATTTTAAAGAAAGCAAAAAAAAAGATGTGGAGGAGTCGTGTGCGGCAATTTTAACGAGCAAGAGAAGGACACAGGGGAGATGAGATTGATTAGCAGATAAGAATCAGGTGGGGAAAGATGAGAAGGAGATAATTACAGAGATTGTGCAGACAGCCATGGGCTGCAGGTTCTGGAATCTGATAAAGGAAGATGAAAAGTAAGACAAATTAATTAATCAATAAATTAATTGATGGATGGTCAGACGCAACAGCGAAAAAAGAGTGACAGGAGGAGTAACAATGTTGGGGGGGAGATGTGGTAAACCAGAGGGTGGAGTCTGTATATATGATGTGCAGATGCGGTAGGTGGGGGTTTGGGCTGATTGAAACCAGAAACTGGGAATTGTTAAATTGGTAGAAGGTCTCAGATATAATTAGGAAGAGACACTAGATCAAGGTAGGAAAAATAAATGGGACAAGAATACGTGTTGGTTTGGAATCCTAATCCACAATATGTTAATACAATTAAGTTTTATCCTTGTTGAGCACTATAAACCTGTGGAATATTATTTCATGTTAAATTGAGTTTATTGTCATATGTGCAAATTTGGCAAGGTGCAGGTACAATGTAGGAATGTTACAAAATGTTGATATTTTAAAAATCAAGCCTGTAACTTATCCCGTCAGATAAAGCATAAAAAGTACTTTAATTTGAAACCTAATTCACTTTCATATCTTCAGTATTAAAAACGTTATGATCATTTTCATACTCAGAAATTAGCATCTTGTTCCCTATTCCTTTTCTAGTGACAACACAAAAGCTGTGATCAAGGACAGTCAATTGACATAAAAGCACATATCTTTCTTAAAAATTAAGCGAACTGAATGAAATTTTCAGTTATTATAGATTGAAGCATTTTGAAACAAATATAAAACATCTTACTTGTTGTGACCTGAAATTAAAGCATATGATTAGTTACTTACTTAATTGTAGCTAATTACAAAATTGACCGTTGTGAAATAGTAATCAACACCCAGACTGCCTTGAAAGTTCAAAAATGTGATATTCTCAAGATCAGAACTTTAATATTATGTTCGTAACAGACAGGTAAAGAAATTACAATTTCTAGCAAAAGAACAAGTCTTTATGGAGAAGATCAGCTGCTAGCTGGTACATTGGCATATCATAATCAGTAGCATCATCATACTCCTCAATAAGCAACTCTGTACACCTTGTTTTACCTCAACTTTTCAATTTTGGCATTGAAAACTACAAGTTTTTGCTCTTCAAACCACGCATGACATGCTTTTCTGCCCACTACTTTCCCATTAAGAATGTCTTGTAGATCATTACATTTGGAGTAGTCCAAATTCGGATAATCTCTGCGAATGCTGTAAATCAGTCTCTTTCAATTTTTTTTCCTCGTTTTTTTCCTCTCTTTTGTGTCTCGAGCATGATCCTTGTCTTTCTGTCACTTGATGATTTCTGCTCCCAAATCCTTCTGTTTTTTCTTCCATCTGTTCCTCTGCACTCTCCCCAATTTCATTGCCATACAGAGCATCTCCTCCCTACGTTGCTCCTCGATATTATCAAGGAAGTTGACTGTTCTATTCTTGCAGGCCCACATCCTACATGACAAATAACACATGGGAGCATTGGGAGATTTCTGTTTTGAAGAGCTAAACATCCCCATTATCTCCTCCGCATCAATGTTGTGTGATCTGGCTGATGCAGTCTCCTCCTTCAGTTTCCCAGTTACATCAAGTTCAAAGTATTTACTATACTGCCTGTAGATTGATGTTGCATGTTAACCAATCACACACCAGCCAGCATCTCTAACTCCACCCCACTGTAATACTTATACTAACACTATTTCCCAGCACAGACAGTTGGAGCAGCCAGGATGTACTAACGACTAATCATCCTTCATGCTGTTAAGTTTCAGTGCTGATTAAAGATGTATTTGAATCACGGACAGAGGCCCAGGAGCCGTTGGGGAGGGAGGAGCGACGTCCGAGCGGTAAGCTTAAAAACCAAGCGCGGGGCTTTGTTTTTACAGAGGTCCAGGAGCCGTTGGGGAGGGAGGAGCGACGTCCGAGCGGTAAGCTTAAAGCCCGAGCACGAGGCATTGTTGTTACAGAGGCCCAGGAGCCGTTGGTGAGGGAGTAACGATGTCCGAGCGGTAAGCTTGAAGCCCAAGCATGGGGCTTTGTTTTTACAGAGGCCCAGGATCCGTTGGTGAGGGAGGAGCGACGTCCGAGCGGTAAGCTTAAAACCCGAGTGCGGGGCTTTGATTTTACAGAGGCCCAGGAGCCGTTGGTGAGGGAGGAGCGACATCCAAGTGGTAAGCTTAAAACCCGAGCGCAGGGCTTTGTTTTTACAGAGGCCCAGGATCCGTTGGTGAGGGAGGTGTACTGAAATCCGTAACGTTCTATTCAATTAACTAGGCTTGAGGAAGCCGCTGATTGATGGACTCGAGTACGCAGCTGATTGGCAGTCAGATTCCAGCAGTTTGTAGTGTACTGTACTTTGTATTTTGTATTGTATTTTTGTATTGTATATTGTATTTTGTGTTGTATCTAGGGTAAGGGAAGTATGAGTGCCAGGGCAGCATACTGTTCTGGATGTCAGATGTGGGAGGTCATGGAGTCGGGTAGCCCTCCAGAAGTCCACATCTGCACCAGGTGTGTCAAGATGGGGCTCCTAAAGGAGTGTGTTAGGAACCTGGAGCAGCAGCTCGATGACCTCCGTCTGGTCAGGGAGAGTGAGGAGGTCATAGAGAGGAGTTACAGGGAGGTAGCCTCTCCAAAACCACAGGAGGCAGACAAGTAGGTCATGGTTAGGAGAGGCAAGGGGCAGAGGCGGGCGCTAGAGAGTACACCAGTGGCTGTACACTTTGGAAATAAGTACTCCTGTTTGACTGCTGTTCGGGGGGACAGCCTACCTGGGGGTAGCAATAGCGACCTGGCCTGTGGTACAGACACTGGCCCTGTTGCTCAGAAGGGTAAGGAAAAGAAGAGGAGGGCATTAGTAATAGGGGACTCTATAGTTAGGGGGTCAGATTGGTGATTCTGTGGACGCAGTCCGGAGACCCGGATGGTAATTTGCCTCCTTGGTGCCAGGGTCCGGGATGTGTCTGAACGTGTCCAAGATATCTTGAAAAGGGAGGGAGAGGAGCCTGAGGTTGTGGTACATATTGGTACCAATGACATAGGTAAAAAAAGAGAAGAGATCCTGAAAGGAGAATTTAGGGAGTTAGGAAGAGAGTTAAGGAGAAGAACCGCAAACATAACAATCTCAGGATTACTTCCTGTGCTACGCGACAGTGAGAGTAGGAATGGAGCAAGGTGGAGGATAAATGCCTGGCTGAAGGACTGGTGCAGAGGGCAGGGATTCACAGTTTCTGGATCAATGGAACCTCTTTTGGGGAAGGAGTGATCTGTATAAAAAGGACGGGTTGCACTTGAACCCGAGGGAGACCAGTATCCTGGCAGGGAAATTTGCAAAGGCTACCAGGTGGATTTAAACTAGAACGGTTGGGGGGAGGGACTCAAATAGAGAAAGCCAGTAGACAGGGTCTGAGGCAGGAGGCAGAGAAGGGAAGCACTCAGACCCAACATGTAGGGGGGGAAAGAAGAAAAAAATAATAAACAGAGAATAAGAGGTGGTGGGTTTCCAGGGCAAAAATCAAAAGGGACCACTTGTCAACATAATTGTATAAGGAGGAAGAGTGTTGTAAAAACAAGCCAGAAGGCTTTGTGTCTCAATGCAAGGAGAATTCGTAATAAGGAGGACGAGTTGAATGTTCAGATAGCTATTAATGACTATGCTATAGTGGGGTTAAGGAGACATGGCTGCAGGGGGACCAAGGCTGGGAGCTGAACATCCAGGGATATTCAATATTCAGGAGGGATAGACAGAAAGGAAAGGGAGATGGGGTAGCATTGCTGGTGAGAGAGGAGATTAATGCAATAGAAAGGACGGACATTAGCTTGGAGGATGTGAAATCGATATGGGTAGGGGCAGAAAACGCTAGTGGGTGTTGTGTACAGGCCACCTAACAGTAGTAGTGGAGTTGGGGATGGCATCAAACAAGAAATTAGAAATGCGTGCAACAAGGGTAAAACAGTTATAATGGGTGACTTCAATCTACATATAGATTGGGTGAATCAAATGGGCAGGGGAGCTGAGGAAGAGGATTTCATGGAATGTATGCGGGATAGTTTTCTAAACCAACATGTAGAGGAACCAACAAGGGAGCAGGCTATTCTAGACTGGGTATTGAGTAATGAGGAAGGGTTAGTTAGCAGTCTTGTTGTGCGGGGCCCCTTGGGCAAGAGTGACCATAATATGGTTGAGTTGTTCATTAGGATGGAGAGTGACATAATTAAGTCAGAAACAAGGGTTCTGAACTTAAACACAGGTAACCTTGAAGGTATGAGAAGTGAATTGGCCAAGATAGACTGGCAAGTGATTCTTAAAGGGTTGACAGTGGATGTGCAATGGAAGGTATTTAAAGACTGCATGGATGATGTTCATCCCAGTTTGGCAAAATAATAAATCAGGGCAGGTAATGCATCCATGGATAACAAGGGCAATCAGGGATAGTATAAAAACAAAAGATGAAGCATACAAATTAGCCAGAAAAAGCAGCCTACCAGAGGACTGGGAGAAATTCAGAGTCCAGCAGACGAGGACAAAGGGCTTAATTAGGAAAGGGAAAAATAGATTATGAAAGAAAACTGGCAGGGAACATAAAAACTGACTGCAAGAGTTTTTATATATATGTGAAGAGAAAGAGATTAGTTAAAACAAATGTAGGTCCCTTGCAGTCAGAAACATGTGAATTGATCATGGGAGAACAAGGACATGGCAGACCAATTGAATAACTACTTTGGTTCTGTCTTCACTAACGATGACAGAAATAATTTGCCGGAAATAGCAGGGGACCGGGGGTCTAATAAGGTGGAGGAACTGAGTGAAATCCAGGTTAGCCGAGAAGTGGTGTTGGGTTAAATTGAATGGATTAAAGGCCGATAAATCACAAGGGCCAGATAGTCTGCATCCCAGAGTACTCAAGGAAGCAGCCACAGAAATAGTGGATGCATTAGTGATAATTTTTCAAAACTCATTAGATTCTGGTGTAGTTCCTGAGGATTGGAGGGTAGCTAATGTAACCACACTTTTTAAAAAAGGAGGGCGAGATAAAACAGAGAATTACAGACCAGATTCCAACATTGGTAGTGGGGAAACTGCTAGAGTCATTTATTAAAGATGGGATAGCAGTACATTTGGAAAGTGGTGAAATCATTAGACAAAGTCAGCATGGATTTACAAAAGGTAAATCATGTCTGATGAATCTTATAAAATTTTTTGAGGATGTATCTAGCAGAATGGATAAGGGGGAACCAGTGGATGTGTTATATCTAGACTTTCAGAAGGCTTTCGACAAGGTCCCACATAAGAGATTAGTATACAAACTTAAAGCACACGGTATTGGGGGTTCAGTATTGATGTGGAGAGAGAACTGGCTGGCAGACAGGTAAACGGGTCTTTTCAGAATGGCAGGCAGTGACTAGTGGGGTACCGCAAGCTCAGTGCTGGAACCCCAGCTATTTACAATATATATTAATGATTTGGATGAGGGAATTGAATGCAACATCTCCAAGTTTGCGGATGACACTAAGATGGGGGGTAGTGTTAGGTGTGAGGAGGATGCTAGGAGGCTGCAAGGTGTCTTGGATAGGCTGGGTGAATGGGAAAAGGCATGGCAGATGCAGTATAATGTGGATAAATGTGAGGTTATCCACTTTAGTGGCAAAAACAGGAGGGTAGACTATTATCTTAATGGTGGCAAATTAGGAAAAGGGGAGATGAAACAAGACCTGGATGTCATGGTACACCAATCATTGAAAATAGACATGCAGGTGCAGCAGGCAGTGAAGAAAGCAAATGGTATGTTAGCATTCATAGCGAAAGGATTTGAGTTTAGGAGCAGGGAGGTTCTACTGCAGTTGTACAGGGTTTTGGTGAGACCACACCTGGAGTATTGCGTACAGTTTTGGTCTCCAAATCTGAGAAAAGCCATTCTTGCCATATAAGGGGTACAGAGAAGGTTCACCAGACTGATTCCTAGGATATCAGGACTTTCATATGAGGAACGACTAGATAGACTTGGCTTGTACTCGCTAGAATTTAGAAGACTGACGGGGGATCTTATAGAAACTTACAAAATTCTTAAGGGGTTGGATAGGCTAGATGCAGGAAGATTGTTCCCGATGTTGGGGAGGTCCAGAACAAGGGGTCACAGTCTAAGGATAAGGGAGAATTCCTTTAGGACCGAGATGAGGAAAACATTTTTCACACAGAGAGTGGTGAGTCTCTGGAATTATCTGCCACAGAAGGTAGTTGAGGGCAGTTCATTGGCTATATTTAAGAGGGAGTTAGATGTGGCCCTTGTGGCTAAAGGGATTAGGGGGTATGGAGAGAAGGCAGGTACAGGATACTGAGTTAGATGATCAGCCATGATCATCTTGAATGGCGGTGCAGGCTCGAAGGGCCGAATGGCCTACTCCTGCACCTATTTTCTATGTTTCTATGTACTGAGTCTGGAGATCATTTACATGGCGTCAGAGGTGATTGGATCCACTCCTTCTGTATAACGTTTTTTTGTTTTACTCTTTTGTGAGTTTTTATTTTGCTTTATGATGGCCTCTTCCTGTCGAAAGCCTAACCCTCTCGTCTTTGATGCGGATATCATTGAACGCTGGGCCACGTTTGAAATTGATTACCGACACTACATGAACATTGCACACCAAAATTAACCTGATGCTGTCAAGGCCTCTCTCCTACTCAACCTTGCTGGCCCGGATGCCCTTCGGCGATCCAGGACATTCCGCTATGCTCCGGCAGTCCGCGATGCCAATGACCAGGTAATAACCCCAGCTGAAGCTCCTGATGACCCCAATGTTCTGCTGTGTAAATTTAGCCAGATCTGTGACCTGCCCTCAAATCACATTTTGGACAGGGCTAGGTTCTTTTCTCACCGTCAACTCCCTGGTTAACGAGTAGACTCGTTTATCTTAGACTTAATGTATTTAGCCCAGTGCAGCCGATTCCAAAATATGCCTGTCGATCAGTTGACTGATCAGTTAACAAGGGACATTTTAGTTAATGGCATTAGTGACATAAAGCTCAGATCAGAGCCTCTGAGATGGCCAGATTTGACACTGGATGAAGCAGCACACGCATGCAGAACAGCAGAATTCATCGACCCTATAGACAGTTCGCACGTAACCAAAACCATCAATCTGATGGGCTTCACTAGGCAGCGAACCAACACAGATAACAGGCGATTTATGACCCAAGCTAGTCAGGCGGCTCTTGGTGAACCTCAGAAGAAATGCCCAAATTGCAACTACTCACACAGCAGACAATCAGCTTGCCCTGCTTTTGGTAAATCATGCAATTACTGCAAAAAGTTAAATCACTTTGCCTCTGCATGTCGGGCAGCAAGTCAGGCCCATGGGAAGAATTCGCCTAGCTTCAGGTCTAATCTCAATTTCTTGCAACGAGACAGCAACAATCTCACTCCTCAATTCCAGCTCGAACCTGCCCCCGAACAGAGTCCAATTAACTCACAAGAGGACCCGACTGTTTACTCATTACAGTTTGCTGCTGCTAAGAATTATGATCTGACCGTGACAGTAAACAATGTCCATTTTGGCACGAAATTAGACACGGGGGCAAAAGTAAATACAATGTCAATCAACCTCTTCAACAAGATAAGAACTAACAAGCCACTGATCAAGGACAAATCCACTCTACATGCTTTTGGAGGGGTGGTGTAGGTGCCTCTGGGCAAAACCAACTTGAAATGTGTGCTGCAAAAAAACACAAGGAATTTGACCTTCCATGTCTTGAACATTAATTCAGTTACTCTGCTGGGGAACCGGGCCTGTCAGGAACTGGGGCTGATCTCCTTTGACAAAACGGTACACAAGCTGCAAATTTCCCTGGACCCGCTGAGTGAATTCCCTGATCTTTTCGACAATAACCTGGGCAAGTTGCCCGTGACTTACAAGATTATTATTGACCCCGAAGTGACACCCGTCATCCGACCTCCAGCCCGACTGTCATTTGCCATGACTGACAGGGTTCACTCTGCACTGAAGGACATGGCCTCCACAGGCATAATTGAAGCAGTCAGCGACCCCACCGACTGGGTCTCAACCATGATTGCCACAGTCAAGAAGGGAAAAGATGAAATCCGCTTGTGCATCAACTCAAAAGAACTGAACACTGCCATTAAGCGCCCACACCACTCCATGAAGACTGTCGAGGATGTTGCGGCAAAGCTCGGAACGGCCACCCTATTTTCTGTCCTCGATGCAAAGAACTCTTTCTGGCAGATACCGCTGGACAAGGAGTCATCAAACCTCACCACGTTTGCCACCCCATTCGGCAGATACAAGTTTCTGAGAATGCCATTCGGAATCAACTCTGGCAGTGAAGTCTTCCAAAGAACTATGGAGCTATTATTTGAGGACCTACCTTGTGCCATCATTGTCGACGATATCCCAGTGAATGGCAAAGATGCAATGGAGCACGACTACAATCTCAGGCTCATCTTGGATCGCGCACGCAAGATCAACCTCAAGCGCAATCCTGACAAGTGCCAGTTCCGGGTTCCAGAGGTTTCCTACGTCGGCCACATATTCACTCCTAATGGTCTCAAACCCGATCCGAAGAAGGCTACTACCATCACAGAAATGCCTGCCCCCACAGACGTGAAAGGCCTGTAGTGTTTTCTGGGCATGGTAAACTATCTCGGCAAGTTCATACCGAACCTCAGCAAACTAAGCTCCACTCTGCGGGAGCTGACAAAAAATGATACAGCATGGTCATGGTTCCAGCAACATCAGATTGCTTTCGATGTTTTAAAGTCCAAACTGACCAGTGCACCGACCCTGATTTTTTTTTTACCTGAAACGTCCGGTAATGGTCACCTGCGATGCTTCGAAATTCGGGCTTGACACAGCCTGCTTGCAACCATCTGCCGAGGGCACTCTACTGCCTGTCTCGTATGCCTCTCGCACAATGACCGACACGTAGCAGCACTACGCGCAAATCGAAAAGGAACTGTTGGCTGTCGTCTTTGCTTGCTCCAAATTCCACGACTTCATCTTTGGCGACACCTTCACAGTTGAGACGGACCACTAACCACAGGTGACAATCCTGAACAAGCCCATCCACGCCGCGCCAGCTCGTTTGCAGCGTATGATGATGCTGCTGCAGCGGTACGATTTCTCTATTACCTACACTAAGGGTAAGGACATGCACGTCGCTGACACTCTCTCCCGTGCACCTTGGGCATCTTGCGAACAACATCCCCATGAACAGGAAGATTTCACAGTCCTCTGTGTCGATGTCATCTCCAGTAAGCAACTATGCACCCTGACCGCGCACACCGCCACTGATGATACGCTTCAAATCCTCTCCTCCATCATCAAAACAGGCTGGCCAGATAAACAATCCAACACGCCCACAGAGGTGCAGCCTTTCTTCCTGGTTCGCGATGAACTGGTAGTTCAGGATAGGGTTGTCGTGAAGGGTCACAAGGTGGTGATACCCTCATCGCTACGATACGTAGAGGCACACAGCGGTCACCCAAGAGCCGACGCCACACTGGCATGCTTCCGTAGTCTGTTCTACTGGCTGGGAATGGCCAGTTACTTCCAGGACCGCATAGCCTCCTGCCCTGCTTGCAACAGCCTTGCACCTCATCAGCAGCGGCAGCCCCTTCTGCAACAATCTCCACCAGCTCTGCTGGCGGCAGACATTTTCGAATGGTGCGGAAAGCACTACCTCGTTCTAGTCGACTCCTTTTCTAATTGGTTTGATCTAGACCAACTGACCTCCCTCACATCTGAGATGGTCATCCAGAAGCTGAAAAGACACTTCTCTACCTTTGGCGCTCCCGTCAGCCTGAGAACCGACAATGGTCGGCAGTTCACCAGCCACATGTTTAAGCTTTTCGCAGACCGATGGAACTTCCAGCACGTCACGAGCAGTCCCGAGTATCCACAGAGTAATGGTCTCGCTGAACGCGCTGTCAGAAGCGCCAACACTTGCTGGAGCGAGCACAGATTTCAAAGTCAGACGTTTATCTCGATCTCCTGAATCTCAGATACCTTGCCAGGGACGGAACCCTGGGATCACCGGCACAGTGACCTATGTCAAGATTGATGAGGCCTCCGGTACCCATCGCACAACAGCAACCGGTCCCTCAGGTGCTGAAGCCTGCCACGATCCAGCAACGTCTACAAGAAAAGCACGACATCCAGAAACAGTCATACAACAGTTCCAGCAGACCACTCAAGCCTCTACTTCCGGGTCAGGTCGTCTACCTACGAACTTCAACTGGACATTCCCGTCTGGGCACTGTGGTCAACCCGACTGCTGAGCCACGGTCTTAACTGGTAGACTGTGAGGGAGCGGTATACTGGAGAAGCCGACAACACCTGCTTGCTGTGAGGGAGCCTCGACCACCAGCCGCCTTTTGCAATGTCTACCACTCGTCCCCGCATGCCTTGCACACCTCCACGTCCCGCGATCTCCACTAACCATGGGGCCTCACCCACTGCATGTTTCCCCTTTCGGTCACCACTAGCCTCCACCGCGTCATTCTTGCCTCCAGGCTCTCCGTCTCATCTTTCAGGTGAGGGTGGGGGGAGGGTTTGGTCCGCACACGCTCGGGCCGCGTTAGTAGACCACCAGACAGATATGGCGAGTATGTTTAACTCCATGGCATGGGTGCCCTTCCACACTTAATCTTTAGGGGGAAGGATGTAGATTGATGTTGCATGCTAACCAAGCACACACCAGCCAGCATCTCTAACTCCACCCCACTTTAATACTTATACTAACACTATTTCCCAGCACAGACAGTTGGAGCAGCCAGGATGTACTAACAACTAATCATCCTCCATGCTGTTAAGTTTCAGTGCTGATTAAAGATGTATTTGAATCACGTACTGAGTCTGGAGGTCATTTACACTGCCTTTCCAACACAGCGATGACAGCTTGAAGACAGGGCCTCATCTTTGAACTGAACTGTGGATGTTTTGTCAATGTGGTATCAAGATGCACCTCCTCACCGAAGAAATCTTCCCTTGCCAATATCAAGTCCTCTGGATTTTCTGTGGCTTCCTTTAGAGCAGCAATCACTCCTTTAACCACTTTGATGCCATCAACATGGTTGATCTGATTCTGGCTTGAAGTGTAGAAGCGCTTCATCCAAGGCCCAGTCAGGTATTTGCCAAGTAAGCCTAATATCTGAAGTTCTACTTTTGCTTCAGCCTGTGTGAATTCATGGAGGATGGCACTTCTCAACCCCCCCCCACAGGATATTCCGCTATTCAGCAGGGCAACAAAGTCATCATAATGTTCTATGAGCTTGCCACTAATATGGAAAAATATATGTAATCTGTTGCCACGGTACAGTGGGAGGACACCTCGGGGGATGTTCCTTTCATCCAAAAATGCAACAAATCCTTTTCCATTCTTGTACCGAAGTTTGTTCATCTGCAGTATGACATTTCCTGCTAGACAGTCCTTCCCAAACAAGAATTTGCCCCTGGAGTGTTTGTGCATTTTGAGGGCTGAGCGAACTGATGTTGCGATGGAGTCAAGAGGATGCAAGTGGCAGTAGAGCTCATTCAAAGATTTACCCCACTCACTGTTCACAATCCTAATAGCAGCATGATTAGCTACACATCTGTCACTCAGCTTACACATTGAAATTAAGTGTAAGTTTCACACAAATTGTCAATAGTATCGCAAATATGTTGTGCATAGTTCTCAGCAGTCCCACCAGCCAATTCAGCGACTGCTGCAGAAAGACATTCATTTGTGGTGGTGAAGTGTACACTGTTAATATGGGTCTCTACTTGGGTGGTTGCATCAAAACCAACAGTCAAATCCTTTGTTGCTAGGATCATCTCTACTGTCTGTAACTCAGCAATAGCTCCCAATTCTGGGGACATAACTTCAACTGCACTGCATCGAGGAACACAATCCAGATTAAGTCCACTCCACTTGTAGAACTGGCTTATCAGGATTGGAATGTTTGCTGTGGGAGTTTTGCTTACAATACAATCAAACACATGCATCCTTGTTGTTGAGGAGTAAAGGGCCTGTCCCACTTGACCGTCATTTGCGTGCCTTTTAAGCGACCTGGTAGTGTGTGGGTAGCCTGTGGGTAGCGCGGGACGGGCGCATGGAGTGGCGTGGAGGAGTGTGGAGTTGCGCGCGGTATCGCACAGCGCTCCAGGATTTCATTCTGCATGACATCTTTGCGCACCACTGGCCTGTCGCGTAAATGACGGCCAAGTGGGACACCCTGGCGTGGCGCAACGTCTCAGCTCCAACAGCAGCAGAAGCAGTCAAGCGATCGCCGAGCTCGGCCTGGGGATCATGGCCGTTGCAGATCCGTATCCACCCCTACTCCCAGAGCAGGGCCAAGATGATTAGAGGTAGACACAAAATACAGGAGTAACTAAGCAGGATGAGCAGCATCTCAGGAGAGAAGCAATGGGTGAAGAAGACTGAAGAAGAGTCTCGGCCCGAAACATAATCCATTCCTTCTCTCCAGAGATGCTGCCGGTCCCGCTGACTTACTCCTGCATTTTGTGTCCATTTTCAAATGACGTCACATGCTCCAGACGGCTGTGCGGACGCATGATGATGCACGCGACCTTCGCGTGACTGTCGCGCGTCAGTCACTACCAGCCTGTCGCGTAAATGACGGCCAAGTGGGACAGGCCCTTAAGTCTTCTGGTCCACTTTTGACTTGACAATACTGGCAGCCTCCAGAGTTTATATTGTTTCTTTGAGGACAAGATTGTCAAATTCGAGGCATTTGAAACAATTTTCCTCTTTTTCTTACTGCCACAAAACATGAGCAATTGTCTGTGTGCTTTTTTTAGTCTTAAAAACTCTGCCTTGGTTTCAGCAAGCTCTCGTGTCAAAGCATTCCCACGGAACTTGGTCTTGAGTTTCTGAATCTTTCTGTCCTTTAAATCTATTTGGTTTTGCTTTCTTTTTAAGGCTTGATTAACTACACGTTTGGGAGTTTTCAACTGTGCCATAAGTTCACTGATAAAAAGTTTAGTATTTTCTTCGTTTTCTGTTTTCTTGGTGAAAGACTTAGAAGTTCTCTGCTACATCTTGTTGAAACACCAGATGTCAATGGCGTGGTTCAGGAGAGGCAGCAGCTGTTGGTGTTGCTAGATTCAGTGGAGGATGCAGACTATGACTGTCATCACCCATGTCCTCAGTGTCTTGAAATATGGGCACTTGGCATTTGGCTGATGTCAAGGATTCAGGATCTTGAACACCAGCCGGTGGAATGTCATCTAAAGAAATGTGTTGACTGCCTTCTGGAAGTTTAAAAGTTTCATCACAAATTTTCATAAATGTTCCAAGTTCCTTGGGATTGCTGAGTCTTAAACTTAAGCAAAGTCCAGTTAACGAGAGTCCTCACCCTTGAGTTAACAGCAGCAAATGAATAGCCTTCTGCATCCGACAAAGAGAAATGTGAACTCAGCCGTCTCTCAGTTTCAGACAGTCTTTTTCCAAATGAGGAATACAAGTACAAGATGTGTCCATTTTTAAGATCCCTCTTAGACTCGGGCATGACAGAGAAATTCATTTCAAGCGAGCTCTAGCTCTGCTAGGCTGGGCATTTGGATTGACAATTTTGCATTTCTTCTTCGGAGGCATCTATTTAAAATGTAAAGAAAAAAAACACTGAACAGCATTAACAGAAAAAAGTTATTTTCAGTGTTAGAAAAAGGTAGAAATGATTCTGTTCAACAAAATGCCTAATACAGGTTAAACGTTAAAACAAATACTAAATACCCAACAAAAAATTTGTATTCATCAGTGTCATCAAATTAATCTTAATTCAATTACTAGACCTAAACATCTATCCCATTCTTAAGAAAAGGCTAAAAATAAAATTTTAAATAGTCAAAGTATCCAAATAACAAACTGATCACATTCACACAAGAATTCACAATGTAACATGATTTTAAATTTCACTTTGTCATGAATTTCTATGCCAAATGGAAGTAAGTGAACGTTTAATTCTCATCAATTTTTCTCTGTTCGTTTATAAACTGCAGCAGGCAAGGGTCATTTTACACAGACATTTGTTCAAAATCCAGAAATATACACTCTCAAGATAATCAAAATCATTATTTTTTGCACAATCATGTCATAGGAACGTCAAATTATCTATATTTTGTGTTATTGTCTATCCATGATCAATATTTTCTTACTAAACATTTGACTAAAACTGTACTGTGAAAGTTTTCAGTCAGATATTTAATATGAAAATATTGATCACAGATAGACAATAACACAAAATATAGATGATTTAGTTGTCATGACATGAGTGTGCAAAAAAATAATGAATTTGATCATCTTGAGAGTGGATGTTTCTGGATTGTGATAGATCGGAATGTGGCCACTGCCATGATTTAAGCCCCGATCGGCAGGCAAGACATGACCGATATCAGGCCCTAAATAACATATTTGGCATCATCAGATTAAAATGAAACCACACTAAAAAGCAAGATATGGTGTTAAATAAATGAAATACTTTTTGTTTTGTCCTGCACTTGCAATCCATGATGTTGAAGGCGTTAGAAGTCGTGTTTTCAATCCAGTGATGCAATTGACCAGCAACTTTTAAAAAACAGGAATGGAAGCACAGAACATATTTTCATCAGCTTGTAGTCCGAGCAAATCCATCTCCGACAACCAACACAAACCTGCATTTTTATCCCCCACCACCACACAACAGATTCCGGAATCGCATGCACAGGCAGACGGCAGATCTGGAGCACTGATGGAAGGATTTTGTAACACTATACAATGAAATTCTCTTCAGCAACGTCATCAGGCGCATAGATTCAGATAATACACAAAAACATAAATTATACGTAAATTGCATGT
Organism: Okamejei kenojei; assembly: GCA_035221665.1. Lineage (NCBI taxonomy): Eukaryota > Metazoa > Chordata > Chondrichthyes > Rajiformes > Rajidae > Okamejei > Okamejei kenojei. The sequence goes on from CM069138.1 coordinate 25,856,247, forward strand.
AAATTATTTCTTGCTTTGGCAAGAAAGGTGAAAGTAAATCCAAAGGCGTTCTACAGCTTTATTAATAGCAAAAGGATAATGAGGGATAAAATTGGACCATTAGAGAGCCAGAATGGACAGCTATCTGCAGAGCCAAAAGAGATGGGGGAGATATTGAACAATTTATTTTCTTCGGTATTCACCAAGGAGAAGGATATTGAACTCTGTGAGGTAAGGGAAAAAAGTAGAGTAGCTATTGAAACTATGAGATTGAAAGAGGAGAAAGTACTGACACTTTTGAAAAATATAAAAGTGGATAAATGCCCAGGTCCTGACAGGATATTCCCTAGGACATTGAGGGAAGTTAGTGTAGAAATAGCAGGAGCAATGACAGAAATATTTCATATGTAATATCATTAGAAATGGGAATAGTGCCAGCGGATTGGCGTACTGCGCATGTTGTTCCATTGTTTAAAAATGGTTCAAAGAATAAACGTAGCAATTATAGACCTGTTAGTTTGACGTCAGTGGTGGGCAAATTAATGGAAAGGATACTTGTGCCTGGAAGGTCATGTTTGACAAACCTTCTTGAATTTTTTGAAGCGGTTACTAGGGAAATTGATGAGGGTAAAGCAGTGGATGTTGTCTATGTGGATTTCAGTAAGGCCTTTGACAAGGTTCCCCATGGAAGGTTGGTTAAGAAGGTTCAATCTTTGGGTGTTAATGGCGGTGTAGCAAGATGGATTCAACAGTGGCTGAATGGGAGATGTCAGAGAGTAATAATGGATGGCTGTTTGTTAGGTTGGAAGCCGGTGACCAGTGGGGTGCCTCAGGGATCTGTGTTGGGTCCACTGTTGCTTGTCATGTACAACAATGATCTGGATGATGGGGTGGGAAATTGGATAAGTAAGTATATGCAGTGGGCAGATGGCAGATGGAGTTTAATGCTGATAAGTGTGAAGTGCTACATCTTGGCAGGGCAAATCAAAATAGGACTTACATGGTAAATGGTAGGGAATTGAGGAATGCTGTGGAACAGAGAGATCTAGGAATAACTGTGCATAGTTCCCTGAAGGTGGAATCGCATGTAGAAATAGCAGGAGGTAAAGAAAGCCTTTGGTGTGTTGGCCTTTATAAATCAGAGCATTGAATATAGGAGTAGGGAAGTAATGTTAAAATTGTACAAGGCATTGGTAAGACCAATTCTGGAGTATGGTGTACAATTTTGGTCGCCTAATTATAGGAAGGATGTCAACAAAATAGAGAGAGTACAGAGGAGATTTACTAGAATGTTGCCTGGGTTCCAGCAACTATGTTACAGAGAAAGGTTGAACAAGTTAGGTTTTTATTCTTTGGAGCGCAGAAGGTTAAGGGGGGACTTGATTGAGGTCTTTAAAATGATGAAAGGGATAGACAGAGTGGACGTGGATAAGCTTTTCCCATTGAGGGTAGGGAAGATTCATACAAGAGGGCATGACATGAGAATTAAGGGACAGAAGTTTAGGGGTAACGTGAGGGGGAACCTCTTTACTCAGAGGGTGGTGGCTGTGTGGAATGAGCTTCCAGCAGAAGTGGTGGAGGCAGGATCGATTTTAACATTTAAAAGTAAAGTGGATAGGTATATGGACGGGAAGGGAATGGAGGGGTATGGTCTGAGTGCAGGTAGATGGGACTAGGGGAAAACAAATGGTCGGCATGGACTGGAAGGGCCGAGAGGGCCTGTTTCCGTGCTGTAATTGTTATATGGTTATTTTCCATGACAGTGAAGAGAAAAGAAATAAGGCATTAGTGCAAAACACAGTTTGAAAACAAGTCCAAGATGGTGCAAGAGGTGATCCTTCATGTTCCATTGCGAAGGTAGGATTGGGATTTTGCAGTTCGGTTCAGGAACATGATGTTTGTCCGAAAGTAATTAGTCCTGAATCTGGAACTTCAGGCTTCTGCACGTCCTGCATGACAGTAAAAGTGATGAGGGCATGGCCCAGATGGTGGAGATCATTTATCATAAATGTACCTTCTTGAGGTAGCACTGCATGTTGATGTTTTCAATGGTAGCCTGGCCTGTGCTCTTGATGGACTGAACTGAGTTTCTGCAGCCTCTTGCATTCCTGTGTGTTAGAATTGCCATATCAGGCCCTGTCATGATTTTTTTCTACTATTCATCTTTAGAAGTTTGTGAAATATTTGACATGCCAGATCTTTTCGAACTTCTAAAGAAGTAGAGATGTGCATTCCTCGTGATTGCATCTATGTGCGCAGCCCAGGACAGGTTGGCTGTGATGGTAACAGCAAGGAATTTGAAGTTGCTAATTCTTTCCACTGTTGAGTCATCAATGAAAACTATCTGTGCAGGAAAGAACTGCAGATTCTGGTTTAAATCGAAAGGTAGACACAAAATGCTGGTGTAATTCAACGGGACAGGCAGCATCTGTGGAGCGAAGGGATGGATGATGGTTTGGGTTGAGTCCCTTCTTCAGTCTGACTATCTCTTGACTTTCCCTTTTTGAAGTCAATGCTGGTTGAACTCAGCAGACCAGGGAGCATCTAAGGAGGGAACTGGGGAGTTGATGTTTCAAATCAGGAGCCTCTTCAAGTACAGTTTCGTACTAATTTCATACTATTTCAAGCAGGGTGCTGGGCCACCAAACTCAAGTGCAGTTTCCTGCCACTTCAAGCAGGGTGCAGGGCCACCAAATGCAAGAGGAGTGTCATACCACTTCAAGCAGGGTGCAAGGCCACCAAATTCAAGTGCAGTTTCATACGACTTCAAGCAGGGTGCAAGGCCACCAAATTCAAGTACAGTTTCATACCACTTCATGCAGGGTGTAAGTCCACCAAACTCTAGTGCAGTTTCATACCACTTCAAGCAGGGTGCAAGTCCACCAAACTCTAGTGCAGTTTCATACCACTTCAAGCAGGGTCCAAGTCCACCAAACTCAAGTGCAATTTCCTACCACTTCAAGCAGGATGCAGGCCACCAAACTCAAGTGCAGTTTCCTACCACTTCAACCAGGGTGCAGGGCCACCAAATGCAAGTGCAGAGTCATGCCATTTCAAGCAGGGTGCAAGGCCACCAAATTCAAGTGCAGTTCCCTACCACTTCAAGGAGGGTGCAGGGCCACCAACCTCAAGTGTAGTTTCCTGCCACTTCAAGCAGGGTGCAGGGCCACCAAATTCAAGTGCAGTTTTATACCACTTCAAGCAGGGTGCAATGCCACCAAACTCAAGTGCAGTTTCATACCACTTCAAGCAGGGGGCAAGGACACCAAATTCAAATGCAGTTTCATATCATTTCAAGCAGGGTGCAAGGCCACTAAATTCAAGTACAGTTTTATACCATTTCAAGTAGGGTGCAAGGCCACCAAGTTCAAATGCAGTTTCATACCATTTCATGCCAGGTGCAAGGCCACCAAATTCAAATGCAGTTTCATACCATTTCAAGCCGGGTGAAACCAATATAAAACCACATAAAATGCCACAAAAACAACACACTCACTGTTCAGTACTCATTCAATGTGTTCAGTTGATTCACAGCTCAGACAAAGTGGTGACCTCTCCCTCGCCCACCTTGCAGAGACTGAGCCACACCCACACTTCCCGGTTTTATAATCCCTCCCCCCTCCCACCAGAAGAGGCGTGGCCTTCATGGCGTGATTGACAGGAGAGAGATTCTCAACATTTTTTAAACACAATTAACACTTTTTTTTCATTGATGGGAAGAGTCCTCGGCTCTAGATGAGGGGAGGGGGACTGAGTAAGATGGCCAAAGATCACAGCTGTAAGTGGTAGCGTTTTATGTAAAATCAATATACAGTGCAAATAGGAAGCTGTCAAGTTTAGACTTTTAATCATTTGCCATTTTGAACCAACCACCAACAACCACCATTTGCAGTGCTCTATTGCCAACCAACCACCATCAACACCCATTTGCAGTGCTTTATTTTGAACCAACTGCCACCAACGACCATTTGCAGTGCTTTATTTCGAACCAACCACCATTTGCAGTGCTTTATTTCGAACCAACCACCATTTGCAGTGCTTTATTTCGAACCAACCACCATTTGCAGTGCTTTATTTCGAACCAACCACCATTTGCAGTGCTTTATTTCGAACCAACCACCATTTGCAGTGCTTTATTTCGAACCAACCACCATTTGCAGTGCTTTATTTCGAACCAACCACCATTTGCAGTGCTTTATTTCGAACCAACCACCATTTGCAGTGCTTTATTTCGAACCAACCACCATTTGCAGTGCTTTATTTCGAACCAACCACCATTTGCAGTGCTTTATTTCGAACCAACCACCATTTGCAGTGCTTTATTTCAAACCAACCACCATTTGCAGTGTTTTATTTCAAACCAACCAACACCAACAACCATTTGCAGCGTTTTATTTTAAACCAACCACCAACGATTGGTAGTGCTTTATTTCAAACCAACCGCCACCAACAACCATTTGCAGTGCTTTATTACAAACCAACCGCTATCAACAACCATTTGCAGTGCTTTATTTCAAACCAACCGCCACCAGCAACCATTTGCAGTGCTTTATTTCAAACCAACTGCCACCAACTACCATTTGCAGTGCTATATTTCAAACCGACCGCCACCAGCAACCTTTTGCAGTGCTTTATTTCAAACCAACTGCCACCAACAACCTTTTGCATTGCTTTTTTCAAACCAACTGCCACCAACAACCATTTGCAGTGCTTTATTTCAAACCAACCTCCACCAACAACCATTTGCTGTTTTTTATTTCAAACCAACCATATTTTCATTTTCAAACCATATTTTCATTTTCAAACAACATTAAGGGCACTCAAGGTCACCAAAAAGCACACTCACAGTTTAGTAGACATGTGTTCAGTGTTATTCACAGCCGAGACTGAGAGACGAGACGCGACCCTCTCGCTCCCCCATCTTGCAGAGACTGAGGCACTCAAACATCTGGGTTTAATAGTCCCTCCGGAAGGGGCGTGGCCTCAGGAGAGAGAATCTCAACATTTTTTAAACACTGATAACTCTTTTATTTTTCATCAATGGGAACAATTCTCTTATCCTGCACAGCGGAGGGGGACTCTGAGTAAGATGGCCAAAAATCACAACCGTAAGTGGCAACTTTTTTTTCTAAAATCAATATACAGAACAACAGGAAGTGGTCAAGATTTGACTTTTAGTAATATAGATATTGGTACTAGACTAAGTGACAATAATAAACAAATGCTCACACCAAATTTCCAGTACTGAGGCCTGTCACCAGACTCTCAAAGCACATGGACTTTTTAAAAATCTGTACGGGAAGAGAACATGAAGCAGTGGCAGCGTGTTTCCTAAATCAATATACAGAACAACAAGAAGTGGTTACATATATACATATATATATATATATATATATATACACACACACACACACACATACACATATATATATATACACACATACTCAAAAAACTAACATTAATAGTGCATTAATAATAATTTTACTTCGGAGTCACTCGTGACTACATGAAGAACCCCGTCCAGCTGCACGTGCATCATTACATCAGACGCATTCGTGCAGGCAACTGGTGGAGCAGCGGAGCTCCTCCAGCGGTAAGTCTAAACTTCAGGTAAGTGCTATTCCTTACCTGTTTTAGGTTTCCTGCAGGAACCTACGTTTCAGAGGTTTTTGTGGGATGTTCACGATGGCTGACGAGGGAACCAGCTAAGGCCTATGGGGAAACCCTGGTCCGACCGTGGAAGCGGGGAGCTGGCGAATGTCGGGTTTCGCGATTGAAGTCACTGACAACACAGTCAGTGACTCTAGACATTGGGTTCCTGGGGAGAGGAAACCCAATGATATGTGGTTCCCAGTCCGCAGTAGTCCCCAGGATATGGGATTAAACTGACCTGAACAGTCAGCCTGGGTTCCCGGGGAGGGGAAATCCAAGAATATGCGGATTCCAGGCCGCAGTAGTCCCCAGGAGATGGGGTTAAAACTGACCTAAACGGTTAGGCAGGGTTCTCCGGGGAGGGGAAATCCACGCATATGCGGTTCTCATACCGCAGTAATCCCCAGGATATGGGGTTAAACTGACCTGAACGGTCACCCCGGGTGCCGGGAGGGTTACCGTGGGGGTATATATATATATATATATATATATATATATGGATTCCCGGGGAGGAGAAATCCATTAATGCAGTTCCCAAACTGCAGGCATCCCCATTGCAGTCAGTCATCAGGTTATGGGGACAACTGACAAAAATGGTCAGTCCAATAAAAAAAGATGTTGGGAGGGTTCCTCTCCGGGAATGTGAATCTAGAGACTCCTACAGCAGGAGTTGGGTCAGCGCGGGTTAATATGAGAGACCTCGCCAGCAGTAAAGTTTATGACAGTGTCAGCCTATTGGAGAGGCTGTGTCAGCAGCACCTTTGCTCAGGACTGCTCCAGGGGGATGCCAAGTTATGGCAGACTAGCCTATTGGAGAGGCTGTGCCAGCAGCACCTTTGCGTAGGGCTGCTTCATAGCGATGCCAGGTTATGGCAGTGCCAGCCTATTGGAGAGGCTGTGCCAGCAGTACCTTTGCTCAGGACTGCTCCAGGGGGATGCCAAGTTATGGCAGGCTAGCCTATTGGACAGGCTGTGCCAGCAGCACCTTTGCTCAGGGTTGCTTCATGGGGATGCCAAGTTATGGCAGGCTAGGCTATTGGAAAGGCTGTGCCAGCAGCACCTTTGCTCAGGGCTGCTTCACGAGAACGCCAAATCTATGGCAAATACTAGCCTATGGGAAAGGCCGTGCTAGCAGCACCTTTGCTCAGGGCTGCTTCATGGACGCCAGCAGTACCTTGTTCAGGGCTGCTTCATGGGCTGCTTAGTAGGGTATTCCATTTACGGTGATCATGGGGGATGAGGAGGCATTGCTAGGATAAGGCAATATAACAGAATGATGACAAAAAGCATTAAAAGAGGACTATTCACAGTTCAAAAATATTGGTTATGTATGTGCTAAAATCCACTGTTTAAGTCTCAAACTATATTTTGAGAAATTGGGCTCCTCTATCCAGTTAAGATTAAGTTGTTATCAAATAGACTTGTTGGACTTTGGGATTACCTTTAGCTATTCAATTGGCCGTTGATGCCGGCCTGAGTAACAGATTGCAGTCAATAGACTCCTGTAACAGCCTTGTTGTTATAAAAGTAGCCTTCTATTTATTAAGACTAATTGGCAATTTTATAGATGTGATTCAGCTGTGCAAGTAGGAGAACTATCATCCTGTTAAATGGTAAACTGTAAAGTGCCATATAGGTCATCGTTAACACAACTTGTTATACCAGCTGAAGCTACTAAAGTCACAATGATGGACAAGCAGTATTCGTTACTGCTCCAGTAGTTGTTAGTGTTAGGTACTACCCCCCCCCCCTCCCCCCAAGAACCCAGCCTAACATCTTGGCCAAGCTGCGTCAGGTGACGGGTGACTCATCGAAAGCTTAAATACCAGGAGTCTCCCAGAACTCTCTCTCTCTTTGTCGACCCTGACTCGTGAGCAGGTTGCTGGTGTGAGCTGCAGGAGGCCTGGCCACATAGCATAGAACTTTGTGTATTATTACCTACATTTGTCAATTAATATTGAATTGGGACGGGTAAGGGCTGACCTGAGGGTTTTTGTGTATTTTGTTTCAGGGTTATTTCCATTTAGGCAGGTTAGAGACTCTAGTTCGACGGCCCATTGCGAGGCTGGCTGGAGCACTGTTATCTTTATTTATTAGTTTATTCTTGTCCTTGACTGGGTTGTTTGAATCACGTTTGGGTTTTAACTAAATAAAATACTATTTTCTTGAACTTGAGCCGAGTTTTTGACTATGTTACGGAGCTCTGAAGTACCTACATTCGGGAGTCGTAACAGTTAGGTTAGTGCCTTGTAGCAGGCCTGCTTAATGTCTTGCTCATGTAGGAGGAGAGCATGCCACATCAGTATTAGTCTGACGCCGGGTCCATGGCAAAGTCGGCTATTGCTGAAGCCGCGCCAAAAGCACCTTGTAACAGGGCTGCTTAATGTCTCCCTCATGTAAGAGGAGAGCATGCGGGATCAGTATAGTCTTACGCCGAGTCTGAGGGTATAGCCGTAGAGCATGCCCAAGGGATGCAGGGCACGCGCCAGAGGTCTATGCCTGGCAGCAAGGTTGCCATCCCAACACATATGCAGTGAACACCGCTATCAGGGGGACATTAGAGCTGGTCGCCGAATCTTCTATTCAGGTAAGACCTTTCCATAGGCGAAACCTGGAGGACAAAGCACAAGCTATTGGAACGAGTAAGGTTTCATAGTTTCGGCGGCAACGCACCCCACGTCTTCATCGGCAGTAAGCGGTTCACTGATACTGGTGGCAGCATGAAAGCTGGTCAGAGGTTCCACGCACTCAACCTGTGCAACTCTACAACTAAGGGACCACTTACAACTTGGTAAGATGTACACTTGGTTATACAATACAAATGATTGAGACATTATCATCTACTTTGAGGGGTCTACCCATGTAAACATGGACAATACTAGCATTCCAAGCAGGTTAGAATTGGGCAGGCTCAGTATAAGGGCCAGGATTGTCTTGCAAGAGTGACTCGGAAATTATGGCAGACACAAAATTGCGAATATCATCTTGAGTTTGGGGGTAGAGCAGATTTGTACCACTTACCAATTCTTCTCTTATTGGTATCAACTATCTATAGACCCTACAGGCATTGTATTGGTTAAAGAGTGATTGAGCAAATATGCATATCTGCATGCTCAACTTCATGTTGATACACTATGATGGTGGCATATGTTAGTCACGTGGGTGCAATCAATTAAAGACCCCTGTAATGGTTACATAATCTCGTTTGCCACAGGAGAATCATCAAGTATAGGTCAATGGCAACACAGAATTGGTGTTGAATCACACCGTATTATGAAACTCTGGTAAATGGAACACCAAATATAGATTTGTTTTTTTTCATGCTTATTCACTGGTTGCAAAATATGTGGCATAACAGTGGCGAAAGATACATTCTCGCTACAAGGAGAAGGAAGGTCTTTTATGTCTTCCTCCATTTTGCTTCATCAATCGAGGCTTCAAATAAAGTCATTAAGAGGCCGCTTTAGGTTCCTATTGTGTGATTGTCTTTTGCAACTTGATTCCCGATTTGTCGGGAATAATAATATAACCTTATATGGTTATTTTAAACATAACTTTGCTGGTTCAGCCTGAGGCTTGGGAAATATCCGTTGCATGTTAACTCAAATTATGTTCTGCAGATTTAGTAAACTGCCCTAAGGCTTGGGTTGTTATGTCTATCCTTCTATGTGTTCAAAGTGTTTGGTGAGCACCAAAAAGCAGGACTTTTCTTTTCCAGTAGAGGAAAGAGTTTGTTTCATGCTCATGTTACTTTGAAAATGGTATAAATTGCTGACGTTTGGAGTTCATGTTAAATGATCATTTGTTAATTATTGAGTTGTACGGCCATTAACTGTGTCAACGTGCTTTTTCATTGAGTTGGCTGTAACAAACAAGACCCGTTCTGTCGGGTTCACACCGGATATCAAGTTATAAGGATATCTTCAATACAAGGTCTCCCAGGACCAGTTCAATGCCATATGGGATGTTGACATTGTGAACACTATTTCACCAGGAGGCTCCAGCTACATCCTTAAATTTGGTTGGAGCTCATTAGGTAGTTATCCTTCTGGCACTGGTTTAGTGCAGCAGGTTCAGTTGCTACATAATTGAGACGGTATAGGATGATTACATCTGTAAATAATAATATATAATATTTTATGTTATAAATACTTGAGCAGACCAGAAAGGGTGTCGGGTCTCTAAATAGTCACAGGCATGCCAGGCGACCTTTGGTAATGTAAGCACACATATATACAACAATACGTCAAGGTCACCAAGAGCCTTCGAGGTTCTGAACTAACAATGTTGTTAGTCACAAAAAAACCTAGTAGAACGTATCTGTTCAGGCCACTCCAGATGATAAAACGGAGTTTACGTTATGTAGGACTGGATTCTGATTCCAGATCTCATTCCACCAGGGCTGCTACAACATCAGCAGCAAGGGTATTTACGTTCCGCTGGGCCACATCCTTATGGCTGCAGCATGGTCCAACGAACGAATCTCCAAACATTTATAATAACCCATTGCTGAACCAGGGGTATTTCTCAACTCTATTTGCCTTCTGGTTTTCTTTCTATCTTGGTGAGAGATGGAAATATTATTACTTCATTTAAACAGCATCAGCAGGTTTTAAATCTATGTCATGACTGTATGCATTATGAATGTTTTTCCTTCATTTGTCTATTAAGCAGTTGTGGTTGTGTATACTCGTTTCACATGGCGTGAAATCACAGAGCTTTGAAATCTTCACGTAGTCACTCGCTTGTCTCCGAAGTAAAATAGTAAGATTAAATGAGAACTTACCAGTTTGAAGTTTGATCTTTATTTTATGAGGCATTACGATGACGGATTACGTGCCATCCGCTCCCAACCCTCATAAATATCAACTGGTAGTTCTAGTCTTCTGTTTTCTTACTATTATACTTCAGTCACTATTACCTGTGATTTCACACCGCTGCTTTGAAGATTGACGCATGTGCAGCTGGACAGAGTTCTTTACGTAATCCCTCATCATAACTCATCATAAAATAAAGATCAAATTTCAAACTGGTACGTTCTCATTTAATCTTACTATAATAGTCTATTGTAGTTCAGATCTTATATGAGGTTGTAGTGCTTCGTAGCTTTATGGCTGTTGGGGAAAATCTGTTCCTGAACCTGGATATTAGAATTTTCAGGCTCCTGTATCTTCTCCCTGATGGCAGTGATGAGATGAGTGTGCGGCCAGGATGGTGTGGGTCTCTGAGCGACTCCGATAAATCCCTTTGATGGTGGGGAGGTCAGAGCCGGTGATGGACTGGGCAGTAGTCACAACGTTTTGCCGTCTTTTTCGCTCATGGACGTTCAATTTGCAAACCAGGCCATGATGCAACCAGTCAATATGCTCTCTACTGTGCACCTGTAGCAGTTCAAGAGTATCCTCCTTGACATACCGAATCTCCGTGATCATCTCAGGAAGTAAAGGCGCTGATGTGCTTTCTTTATAATTGCATCAGTGTGCTGGGTCCAGGAAAGATCTTCGGAAATATGCATGCCCAGGAATTTGAAGCTTTTGATTCTCCTCACCATTGTCCCATTGATATGAACAGGATTGTGGGCCCTCATCCTTCCTCTTCCTAAGTCCACGAACAGATCTTTGGTATTACTGATATTGAGAGCTAGGTTGTTGTGCTGGCACCATTTGGTCAATCGGTCAATCTCATTTCTATACTCTGACTCAGCACCATCTGTAATTAGTCCAACAACGGTGGTGACGTCGGAGAACTTGATGATGAAGTCCGGCTACACAGTCATGAGTATAGAGTGAGTAGAACAGCGGGCTGAGCGTGCAGCCTTGAGGTGCTCTCGTACTGATTGTTACTGTGGGTGAAGTATTTCTGCCATTCGAACAGACTGTGGTCTGTGGATGAGGAAGTCGAGGATCCAATTGCGGAGGGATGCGCAGAGACCCAGCTCCTTGCGCATGGTAAGCAGCTTTTTTTTTTAATCAAAAATATTTATTCAAGTATTAAAATAGTATTTACAGCACAATAAAACAAAACAGAACCCACCACCATAAGATAAAACAAATATACGAAGTAAACTACTAAACAACTATATTACAATCCTTGTCCAGGATACATTCACCCTCCCTTGGTGCCCAACGGTCCCGGAAAACCCCAGGATGCCCATGGACAGGGCGGAGTCCCTTTCTAGTAACACCCGGGCGTGCACATAACCCCGGAAAAGGGGCAAGCAGCCGTCTTGGGAAAAGCCCTCTTCTGCCTGGCGCCGTTACTCGCGGATGGCCAGGTTGGCCAGGCCCAGGAGGAACCAAACCAGGACATCTTCAGCCTAACCCTCTCCCCTATGCACAGGGTGTCCAAAGGTGAGGATGGTGGGTGAAAAATGCAGCAGGAAGGAGCAGCCCCTTTAGGTATATACAAATGGTACACAGACTCTTCCAGCCTGCAAAAGTGCCAGGCGGCTGGCAAGCCTGTGAACTGCGAGAGAAACAGGTTAAAGGGAACTCCTCGGTGCAATACACTCCACCCCAGGTCCCCAATGTAGAGGGGGAGAATCTCTGCATAGATGGACACACACCGGGAGCCCCCCTCGCGACTGGAAGGCAACACTGACAGCCACTTGGTGTCTGGACGGTGGACCAGGGTGAGCAAGTGCAGTGTGGGGAGGAGGGGCCCATACAGGACAAGCCTCCCTGTGTATCGGAGCGAGGTACGTAACCAGCTTTTATTTTAAATCAAAAAATGTGTTCAATTATTAAAAAATAATATTTACACTACAATAAAACAAGCCAGAACCCACCACCATAATACAATACAAACATATATCCATAATAAACTATTATACAGCTATGACACAATCCTTATTGAGGATACATTCAACACCCTGCGGTGCCCAGCGGTCGCGGAACTCCCTCAGGGTGCCCGTGGGCAGGGCGTATTCCCTTTCTAACCGCAACCGGGCATGGACGTATCTCCGGAAAAGGGGCAAGCAACCGGCTCGGGTAAAACCCTCCACCGCCTGGCGCCTTGACTTGCGTTTGGCCAGGCCCAGGAACAACCCAACCAGGACATCTTCAGCCCTACCCTCTCCCCTACGCACAGGGTGTCCAAAGATGAGGATAGTAGGTGAAAAATGCAGCCAGAAGGCAAGGAGCAGCCCCTTCAGGTATTCAAACAGTGGCTGCAGCCTCACGCACTCCATGTACATGTGGTACACAGACTCTTCCAGCCCGCAAAAGTGGCATGTGGCTGGCGAGTCTGTGAACCGCGAGAGAAACAGGTTGCAGGGAACACCTCGGTGCAATACCCTCCACCCCAGGTCCCCAATGTAGAGGGGGACAATCTCTGCGCAGATGGGCTCCCACCAGGAGCCCCCCTCACGACGGGAAGGCAACACTGACCGGCATGTCCGGATGGTGGACCTGGTGACCAAGTGCAAGGTGTGGAGGAGGGGCTCATACAGGACATGCCTCCCTGTGTCTCGGAGCGAGGTGCGTAACCAGCTTGGTGGGGTGATTGGTATTGAACTCTGAGCTGTAGTCCTCCATAAACAACAGTCTGACGTATGCGTTTTTATTGCCCAAGTGGTCAAGTGCGGAGTGGAGAGCCAGTGAGATTGCATTCTCTGTTGACCTATTGTTACGGTAGGCGAACTGTAGTGGGTCGAGGTTCTTGTTGAGGTAGGAGTTGATATGCCCCATAACCAACCTCTCAGAGCACTTCATTACCACGGACGTTAGTGCCACTGGTAGATAGTTGTAGAGGCACATCACCTTACTCTTCTTGGGCACCGGTATTATTGATGCCCTCTTAAAGCAGATGGGAACCTCAGACCTCAGTAGTGAGAGGTTCAAAATGTCCGCAAAAACCCCAGCCAGTTGGGCTGCACAGGTTTTGAGAATTTGCGGGGTAAACCATCAGGTCCCGACGCTTTCTGAGGGTTCACCCCCTTGAAGGATCATCTGATGTTGGCTTCTGTGACTATGGCTGTAATACCATCAGGGTGTATGGGGGCTCGGGAAGGCACATTCTCCCTATCATAGCGTGCATAGAACACATTGAATTCATCAGGGAGCTGCCTCCTGATATTGCCTTGTAGGAGGTGATGGCATTCAAGCCCGGCCACAGTTGCCAAACATCCACTCCATCCACCAACTTTGAGCTGAAGTCCCTTTTGGCGTTTTTGATGGCCTTGTCAAGGTCGTATATGGACTTCTTATAGACCTCTGAGTCACCAGATCTGAATGCCCGGAATCTGGTCTTCTGAAGAACGCGGATCTTCATCCAAGGGTTCTGGTTAGGAAAAACTCAGAAGGTTTTTATCAGATCACAATCCTCCACACATTTCCTTATGAAGTCTATAACGACTGTGGCATATTCATTCAGGTCCATTGCCAAGTCATCGAACATTGCCCAGTCTTCTGACCAAGCATACCTGTAGTTGTTCCTCTGCCTCCCCAGACCAGCTCTGTGCAGTCATCGCCTCTGGAGGTGCTTTCTTCAGTTGTTGCTTGTATGCAGGAAGAAACAGCAGCGCTCAATGGTCAGATTTCCCGAAGTGAGGGTGAGGGATAGAGCAATAGGCATCCTTGATGGTTATATAGCAGTGGTCAAGGGTATTTAACCCTCTAGTGCGACAGGTAGTTTGGGAGTGATTTTTTTCAGGTTGGCTTTGTTGAAGTCCCCAGCTATGGTGGTAAACGCCTCGGGGTTAGCTGTCTGGTGCTTGTTAGACAATGGACAATAGGTGCAGGTGTAGGCCATTTGGCCCCTCGAGCCAGCACCACCATTCAATATGATCATGGCTGATCATCTCCAATCAGTACCCCGTCCCTTCCTTCTCCCCATATCCCCTGACTCCACTATCTTTAAGAGCCCTATCTAGCTCTCTCTTGGAAGTATCCAGAGAACCGGCCTCCACTGCCCTCTGAAGCAGAGAATTCCACAGACTCACAACTCACTATGTGAAAAAGTGTCCCCCCATCTCTGTTCTAAATGGTTTACCACTTATTCTTAAACTATGGCCCATGGTTCTGGACTCCCCCAACATCGGGAACATTTTCCTGCCTCTAGCGGGTCCAAACCCTTAATAATCTTATATGTTTCAATAAGATCCCTTAAATATCCTTAAATAACATCCTTCTAAATTCAGATCCCCTCTCATCCTTCTAAATTCCACGGAGTGCAGCTCCTCCAGTGCCAGACAGATATCTGCCTGGGAATGGATGTAGACCACAGTCAGAATGATGGAGGTGAATTCCCTCGGTAGATAGAAGGGGCAGCACCTCACCGCCAGATATTCCAGGTGCGGAGAGCAGGATTTAGGAGCCACGTCTGAGCACTACGAACAGTTGATCATGAGGCAGCCAACCCCTCCTCTCCCTTTCCCAGCTGCCTGCGTATGGTCCATAAGATGGATGGAGAAACCTTCAGGCTGGACATCTGTGTCTCTGTGAAAGAGAACACAGAGCATTCCCTCAGCTCCCTTTGGTAAAGCAGCCTTAACAAGTCCTCCACTTTATTTTCCAGTGATTCTACATTGACTAGTAGAATGGTTGGGAGAGGGAGTCGTAGTCCCCTGCGCTTCAGTCGGACTTTTAGTCCTGCCCGCCGGCCACGTTTCTGGACACCATGGAGGCCTCCCCGGTGTTTCCAGGTAAGAACTTGCTGTTCCTGCGATCCTCCGCCAGATCGGGGATTCCCCTACGATTCCCTTACAGTCGGCAGCTCTGTTGTTACCGGTAGATCGCAATAGCGCTAATGCAGCTTGTCAATTACAGCGCTGGTTTCTTCTGTTTCCTTTATACAGGTAAGCTGAGAACTACAATATTTGATGATTTTCTGTTGTGCTACTGGCAACATATCGCCACAGGCAGGCACCATCTGTTAAAGTCCTTTCTCTTTGTATCCAACCTGCAACCCGTCCGGCATTCAACCCCCACCCCGACCACTCCCCCTGGCCACCCCCCCAACAACCCCAACCCCCGACCCCCTCCCCACCACACTACCCCCTCCCCCCACACACCACCCCCTTCCCCCACTACCACACACCCTTCCCCCTCCCACATACTCCCCCTCCCCACACCCCCCTACTCCTTCCTCCCCCACTCCCTCTTCCCTACACCCCCTTCCCTAAACCCCCCCCCCTTCCCGACAACCCCATCCCCGACAACCCCCCCCTTTACATCTCCCCTCTACACCTCCCCCCTCCCCTGCACCCCTCCCACCCCTGCAACCCCCTCCCCCACACCCCCCACCCCTACACACACTTCCACTGCACCCCCCTCCCCTACAGCCCCTCTCTCCTGCTTGGCATTAACACATGCCAGAATCTAGGACTGATAACCTTTGGGCCTGCTGTTCATCAAATATCTCCAGCCGAGGGCTTTCCCAATACAAGGAACTATTTGATGATAAGCTTGGGAAGCTAACCATCAAATACAACATCTCCACTGATACAAATGTCTTACGTGTGGTTCGAGCACCACACCGCATTCCACATGCTACGCATAGCAGAGTACATAATGAGCTCCAGCTGATGGTGTCATTGCTGCGGTCACCGACCCTTCTGACTGGGTTTCCACCATAATGGTTGCAACAAAGATAAACAAGGATGAAAGCTGAATCTGCATCAACCCCAGAGACCCGAACACAGCGATCAAATCCCTATGCGCACAGTGATGGAAGATGCTGCCCGGCTGGGCAATGCCTCCATGTTTTCTGTTCTGGATGCCAAAAGTTCATTCTGGCTGGACCCCGACTCGTCTGAGGTTCTCCTGCATTTTTGTCTACCTTCTTTCCTCATAAAGCCCCTGTCCCACTTATGTGTCCTTGGCACGCTAATTATGCGACCTCGTGGTGCGTTGAGGCGCGATGGTCCCGCAAAGGTCACGCGATTTCATGCGTCCGCACAGACGTCTGGAGCGCTTGACGACATTTGAAGATGGACACAAAATGCAGGAGTAACTCAGCGGGACCGGCAGCATCTCTGGAGAGAAGGAATAGGTGACGTTTCGTGTCGAGACCTTTCTTCAGTCAGAAAGAAGGATCTTGACCCGAAACATCACCCATTGCTTCTGTCCAGTAGGGGCGGATCCGGAACGCAATGGCCGTGAGCCCCAGGCCTAGTTCGGCGATCGTTTGCCTGCTTTTGCTGCTGTTGGAGGTGGGACATTGTCGCGCCAGGGTCTTTGGGCCTGTCCCACTTTGGCCATCAGTTACGTGACAGGTCGTTGGCGTGCGAAGATTTTGTTCGCTACAAAATTTCGGGTGCGCTGTGCGATATCGTGCACAACTACATACCCCTCCGCGCTTCTCAGTGGGACCGGCCCCACGTGGCCATACGATGCCCGTGCGCCTCAACGCGACGACGAGGTCGCGTAATTTGCATGCCAAGGACACGTAAGTGGGACAGACCCTTAAGTTACTGGATGAGGAGGATGTAACTGGTCACATTGTATTGGCTTGAGAGTTTCAAAGGATTTACATTGCATGCAGGCTATTATTTAATCAACTTTTTATATTCCCTTTTACAAAAAAGGCACTGAAAAATCCTATATTATGAAAAGTTAATTTTAAGCTTAGAATGACAAATATTAATTCCATGTGGTTAATTATGCTCTCCAACCCTATTTGAGCCTCATCTACGTCGATAAGCAGTAAATCTATCTTGGAGCTTCTCGTATCCACTCCTTATCTGGTTTTATGTAAAATGTTTTCTTGCTCTCGTGATCACTTATACCGCCTAATCATTGATGCCATTTTTTCTCCAAGTCATGCCTATTCCTTTCTCCCAATAGTCAAAAATGTTCCTGCTTCCCGTTTCTCAACATTGTAATTAATTTGCTGCAGTGTTATTTATTCTATTTCTATTCAAGCGCAGAAATAAAGTCAAAGATGCTGCAAATGCTCAGCAGGTCAGGCAGTCTCTGGTGACAGAAGCAAATTTAATGTTCTTGGCACATTTTCTCTTCCACAATTTCAAGTTCAAGTTCAAGTGAGTTTATTGTCATGTGTCCCTGATAGGACAATGAAATTCTTGATTTGCTTCAGCACAACAGAACATAGTAGGCATTGACTACAAAACAGATCAGTGTGTTCATAGACCATTATATATGTTCATATACCATATTTCTGCCTGGTCTGCTGAGTGTTTCCAGGATTTTCTGTTTTACCTTTAGATTTCGCACATTCGCATTTGTTTAATTTGCATTGACATGTAATTCATTTGCTTGATCGAGTTTTATCTCTCTCTGAAATGCTCCCAAAGCCTCAGGAGCTGAAGCCCTCCTTCCTGCATAAATCCCCGGGGCCTGATGGTCTGCATCCCAGAGTACTCAAGGAGGTGGCTCTAGAAATTGTGGACACATTGGTGATCATTTTCCAATGTTCTATGGATTCTGGATCAGTTCCTGTGGATTGGAGGGTACCTAATGTTAACCTACTTTTTAAGAAAGGAGGGAGAGAGAAAGCAGGAAATTATAGAACAGTTAGCCTGACATCAGTGGTGGGGAAGATGCTGGAGTCGATTATTAAAGTTGTGATAGCTTCAGGATAGCAGTAACAGGATCGTTCCAAGTCAGCATGGATTTATGAAAGGGAAATCATGCTTGACAAACCTTCTGGAATTTTTTGAGGATGCAACAAGTAAAATGGACAAGGGAGAGCCAGTGGATGTAGTGTACCTGGACTTTCAGAAAGCCTTAGATAAGGTCCCACACAGGAGATTAGTGGGCAAAATTAGAGCACATGGTATTGGGGGAGGGTATTGGCATGGATAGAAAATTGGTTGGCAGAGGAGCAACATAAAATTGGACTTAATGGGTTATTTTCAGAATGGCAGGCAGTGACTAGTAGGGAGCCGCAAAGCTCGGTGCTGGGACCACAGCTATTCACAATATACATCAGTGATTTAGATGAAGGAATTAAAAGTAACATTGCCAAATTTGCAGATGACACAAAGCTAGGTGGCAGTGTGAACTGTGAGATAGATGCTATGAGGATGCAGGGTGACTTGGACAGGTGCATGGGTGAGTGACCAGGTGCATAGCAGAAGCAGTATAATGTGGATTAATGTGAGTTATCAACTTTGGTGGCAAGAACAGGGAGATTATTATATGAATGGTGTGAGGTTAGGAAAAGGGAAAGTACAACGAGACCTGGGTGTACATCAGTCACTGAAAGTAAGCAGGCAGTAAAGAAAGCAAATGCCATGTTGGCCTTCAGAACAAGAGGAGTTGAGTATTGGAGCAAAGAGGTCCTTCTGCAGTTATATATGGCCCTGGTGAGACCACACCTGGAGTATTGTGTGCAGTTTTAGACAATAGACAATAGGTGCAGAAGTAGGCCATTCAGCCCTTCGAGCCAGCACCGCCATTTAATGTGATCATAGCTGATCATCCCAAATCAGTATCCATTCCTGCCTTCTCCCCATATCCTCTGACTCCACTATTTTTAGGAGCCCTATCTTGCTCTCTTGAAAGCATCCAGAGAACTTGCCTCCATCGCCCTCTGTGGCAGAGAATTCCACAGACTCACAACTCTCTGTGAGAAAAAGTGTTTCCTCGTCTCCGTTCTAAATGGCTTACTCCTTATTCTTAAACTGTGGCCCCTGGTTCTGGACTCCCCCAACATCGGGAACATGTTTCCTGCCTCTAGTGGGATTTTGGTCTACTAATTTGGGGAAGGCATTCTTGCTATTGAGGGAGTACAGTGTAGGTTCACGAGGTTAATCCCAGGATAGCGGGACTATCATATGATGAAAGAATGGAGTGACTTGGCTTATATTCACTGGAATTTAGAAGGATGAAAGGGAATAATATAGAAACATATAAAATTATTAAGGGATTGGGCATTCTAGATGCAGGAAAAATTTTCCTGATGTTGGCAAGTCCAGAATCAGGGGCCACAGTTTAAGAATACGGGTAGGGCATTTAGAACAGAGATGAGGAAAAACCTTTTCACACAGAGAGTTGTGAATTTGTGGAATTCTCTGCTTCAGAAGGCAGTGGAGGCCAATTCACTGGATGCATTCAAAGGAGAGTTGGATAGAGCTCTTAGGGCTAGCGGAATCAAGGGATATGGGGAGAAGGAAGGAACGGGATACTGATCACATTGAATGGCAATACTGGTTCGGTGCCGAATGGCCTACTCCTGCACCTATTGTCTATGTATCTATGTATCTTATTAATTGACCATCCCGGCTTGAGGAGCAGAGTTGGCTACTCTTGCTAGTAATCCTTATGTTTTCATACATGTATGTCCATGTGGTTTTATTAGAACAAGGAGGTTATAAAGATGTCCAATGGTGATATTGAAAGTCAAAAAAGTTGAATAGGAAAGTGAAGAGAATTACAGTGTTTTGAGAATGGAAGGCTCAACAACCACAAGACAATAAATTATTGTGCTGTAAAACAAATCAGAGGGGACACAAGTAAACTGCTTGACTCTGAGTCATAATGTTGAAAATCATTGACTGAAAATATTCTGCAGCAGATTGAATAATAACTTCCAAAAGGGAATTATTCAATATTTAGAAAAAAATAATTATTAATAAATAAATTAAAAAAAATATGAAGAAAATATGCTGGAGAGTGACAACATTGTCCATGTACTGTAGCTCTATGTGAAACAGTCTTGAATTATTGCATTTCCTTATTATCTATCAAATCCAGCATTGAGAAAGTCCTTGGATCCAGTGCAGAAAGTCTTCTGACAATCATCGCTGATCACAGAAATACTGATCTTTATTGGGCCTGATGGTACCAGCAAGCTATGAGTACAAACAAATCACGGAAGCATGGTTGTCAGGGAGGGAGTGGGGGGTCTCTAAGTTCAGCTGAAACAATCGGAATTTTGCATACTTCGAGATAACTTTCAATCACTCCAGAACAAAGACTGACTCGACCATGATTCACTCAACCATGCTATACAACCTGTGACGGTTTATCCATTCATCATATGGACCATATGGAATTAACAGGAAAGGGAAAGGTGGCTGCTTCTGCTATATGATCAATGCTTCTTGGTGTATGGATGTTATGGGTCTTTGTTCAATACAGCTCCCCTTTCCTGGAATACCTGATCATGAAATTCCATCTCTTATCTACCAAGAGAATTGACATCTACCATCCTGTTGGTAGACTACAACAGGACTTGAGCAGTGAGGCAGATGAGAAGAAAATGAGATTTTAAAAAAAGGAATAAAAGAAAGAAACAAAGACTGGAAAGAGTATACAGATGATCAGAACATACTGCACACATCCAACACCCGAGGTCAATATCAAACATGGCCTGCTGAATATGTGCAGCAACACCACTGACCACAGCATTACTGTGTTGCCCTGGTATTTATCTGAAAGGAAAAATGACAATTTAAAATATAATATCCTAACTCAGACCATATTCCAATTACGGCACCATATAGAACTTGCATTTCTCCAGCATTTTCATAACTTCAAGATTTCCTGAAATCACTTGGCATTCAATTAAGTTTTTTTAAATATTTGTAGTAAATGATGAAATTTTGGGAAACAGACTGTGAGTCATGAACAACATTATAATATCTACAGGAATTCACTTAGAACATACTGACACTTAGTATTAACTTTTGTTGAGCTTTTGGCCCACCACAAAAATCTTGAGCCTTCAACCCCAAAAAAATTCATTGCTCACTGGAGAATGGACAACATCAACATAGGCCAAGGAAATTATACAAGAGTTATCGCAGAACAAGAATCCATGGAAAATGTTTTAAAATGTAATTTTCTTATTATGGAACTTATCCAAATGCAAAATTAATAACTTAAATCTACCCTCTGCCTGGAAAGAACAGAATGTCAGAAAACATATTTTGGAGAAAATAGACACCACTTTCAAGAAACCTTTCCCTAAATTCTATATTACCAAGGGAATATTGGGAAGTTTGAAGTCAGAAGCAAATGGGATTTAATATAGACTTTTTTTTTAAATCTTGAAGTTGTAAAGTAACTTTCGTGGCCTCAAGATAATCCAGTGCACTTAGCAGCCAATGAAAAACATTTGAAGTTATTAAGCAGAAATACTGCATACAATTTGCACGTAGCAAGCTTCCATAACCACGATAATGTGATAATAATTGGATAATCTGGATTTTAATTATGTTAATTGCAAAATAAATATTAAGTAGGCAGCAGCTGCAGAACTTTCTGGAGGGGAAAGATGAAAGATTGTGGTTGTGGTTAAAAAGAGAGATCGATCATATAGTTCAACAGAATGGAAAAAGGCTATTCAGGCGACTACGTATTATTCCCATCTCCCAGCATTCAGCTGAAGGATTGTACAGTGAGACTACATAGATGGAGCTGAGAAATAATAAGGGGATGATTACCTTGTTTGAATTGTACTATAAGCCCCCAAATAATTAACATGAATGAGAAGAACAAATAGGCCAGGAGATTGCCGACAGCTGCCAGATAGGGTTATCATAGTAGGGGATAGAGGACTTTAATTTTCTTAGTATAGACTAGGAATACCACAGTGCCAAGGGTTCAGATGGGGTGGAATTTGTCAACTGTGTTCAGGAAAGATTCCATAGGCAATACGTAGAGGGCCCTACAAGGGAGAGGGCAAAGCTTGACCTACTCTGAGGGAATAGGTAGAAATTGGTAGGATAAGTGTTAGTGGGCAAGCCTTTTTGGGGTCAGTGATCACAGTTCTATAGCTTTAAAATAGTTATGGAATAGACCAGGGCTAGTCTACAAGTTAAAGTTATAAATTGGGGCATTGTCATTTTTGATGATATTAGACAGGAACCAGTGAAAGTTGACTGAAGTATATTGTCAACTACAAATGAGAGTTCAAGTATTTAAGTGGAGGACAAGGATGACAAGGGAAATTTCGGCTCTGCTCAGCAAAACAAAGGAGGAACGGATGAGGTTTAGACACCTGGAATCATGTATCCCTGGAGAAGTACAAGAGATTTAGGCCAATTCCAAAGAAGGAATTGAGGAGGGCAGAAAAAGGGCATGAACAAGCTCTGGAAGATAAGTAAGATGAATCCAAAGAGATTTCATAGGTTTATTAAGAGAAAAATGGGTAACTAGAGTGGGAATAGGACCCAGAGAAACCAAAGTGGTAATCTATGTCATGCGTGGACCCACAGGTCATGGTCCTCAATGAATGTTTCTCCTTTGTTTTTACCATGGAGAAAGACATGAAGACAAGGACACTTGGGAAAGTTTATGGAGATGTATCGAGGACAGTCCGAAAATCGAAGAGTGCTGAACATTCTAAGATGCATGAAGGTAGTTAAATCAATCGGGCCTGATCAGATACATCCACTAACACTGTGGGAAGCTGGGGAAGGAATTTGCTGGAGTCTGACTGAGATTAATGAATCAATTGACGCAGGTGAGTTTCCAAATGACTGAGAGTGTCAAATCATGTGACTCTATTTCTGAAAATCTTGGGAACTAGTAAGCTTAACATCTGTAGTAGCAAAGCTATTGGGGAGATTTCTGAGGGATACATGCATTTGGTAAAACAGAGGTTGATTCGGGATTGTCAGCAGGTTATGTGCATGGGAAATCATATCCAATGAATTTGAATGAGTTTACGGAGGTAACAAAGAAAGGGTCATAGACATAGCCTTATGGACTTCAGCAAGGTTTTTGATCAGGTTCCGAATGGTATGCTGCTCTGGGCAGTTAGATTGCATCAGATGCAGGTAGAGCTAGCTAACTGGATAGATGAATGGCATCATCGGTGGAAGCAGAGGGTGGTGGTGGATGGTTGTTTTTCGGACTGGGGGACTGTGTTTGGTGTGTGCCTCAGTGGTTGGTGCTGGGCCATTGCTGGTAGCCATCAATATCAATGATTTGGCTGAGAATGTACAAGACAATGATGAGTAAGTTTGTTACTAACATGGGTGGTATCATCAGTGAAGATGGTCATCACTAATTTCAGTGGGATCTTGATCTGCTGGGCAATTGGGCTGAGGAATAGAATCATAGCCATTGGGTCATACAGCGTGAAACAGGCCCTGAGGCCCAATTTGCCAACGTCGACCAATATGTCTCATCCACACTAGTCCCACTTGCCTGCATTTGACCCATGTCCCACTAAACCTGTTCTATCCATGTATCTATCTAAATGTTTCTTTAGTATTGCAATAATCCCTGCCTCAACTACCTCCTCTGGCAGCTTGTTCCTTACACCTAC
Source organism: Okamejei kenojei (assembly GCA_035221665.1). Classification (NCBI taxonomy): domain Eukaryota; kingdom Metazoa; phylum Chordata; class Chondrichthyes; order Rajiformes; family Rajidae; genus Okamejei; species Okamejei kenojei. Next base: position 25,880,064 of record CM069138.1, read on the forward strand.
CACCTTTTGTGTGAAAATGTTACCCTCAGGTTCCTATCTTTCCCTCCTCACCATAAACCTGTGTCCTCCTGGTTCTCGATTTCCCTACTCTGGGCAAAAGACTCAGCGTGTCTGAGTGATCTATTCCTCTCATGATTTTGAATGCTTCTATAAGACCACCCCTCATCCTTCTGCGCTCCACGGAACAGTGTCCTAGCCTGCTCAACCTCTCCCTATAGCTCAGGCCATCGAGTCCTGGCAACATCCTCGTAAATCTTTGAACAGCTAATGGAGTTTAATTCAGATAACTTTTTAGATCTTTTAGTTAGCGATACAGTGTGGAAACATGTCATTTGGCCCACCAAATGAGCACTGACCAATGATCACCCGTACGCTAGTTCTATTCTACACATTAGGGACAATTTACAGAAGCCAATTAACCTACATTTATGTGGGAGGGAACTGAAGCACTCAGAGAGTATCCATGGGGTCACAGGGAGAATGTAAAAACTCCATACAGACAGCACCCGTACTCCGGATTGAACCCAGGTCTCTAGTGCTGTAAGGCAGCAACTCTACCATTGTGCCACCCTACAACACTCTCCAAGTGTGATGCATTGTATTTTGGCAAGTCAAACTTGCCCAGGACCCTCAGAGTGAACATTGAGGTCCTGGGGAGTGTTGTAGTGCAGAAGGATCCAGGAGTACATATTTCCCTGAAAATGGCACCAAAGATAGTGAAGAAGGCTTTTGGCATGTTGCCCTTCAGTAGTCAGGGAATTATAAAAGTTGGGATGTTATGTTACAGTTTTACAAGATGTTGGTGAGGCCACACTTGGAGTCATGTTCAATTTTGTTCATAGGAACTATTAGCTGGAAAGAGTGCAATGAAGATTTACCAGGATTGCCAGGACTTGAGAACCGAAGCTGTAAGAAAGGTTGGGCATGCTTGGACTTTATTCCTTTGAGCACGTGATTAAGGCGTGATCTTATAGAGCTGTATAAAATCATGAAGACCGAATGCACAGAGTCTTTTTACTAGGTAGGGAATCCAGAAGTAGAGGGCATAGGTTTAAGATGAGAGAGAAAAGATTTAACAAGAACATGAGGAATGTTTTTTTTCACATAGACAGTGGTGGGTATGTGAACCAGCTGCCAGAGGAAATATTTGAGCTAGGACCAATAATCGTTGAAAGATATTTGTTTAAATAAATGGATAGAAAAGGTTTAGAGGTACTGATAATAGCAATGTTACAACATTTTGAGATTTTAAAAATCAAGTCTGCAATTTATCCCATCAGATAAAGCATAAAAGTAAGTTTAATTTGACACCTAATTCACTTTCATATCTTCAGTATTAAAAAAGTTATGGCCATTGTCATACTCGGAAATTAGCAACCTGTTTCCTATTGCTTTTCTATTGACTTAACACAAAAGTTGTGATCAAAGACAGTCAAGACAGAAAGCCACTAATTTTCTTAAAAATTAAGAGAACTGAAAGAAATTTTCAGTTATTATAGATTGAAGCATTCTGAAACAAATATGAAACAATCTTACTTGGATGACCTGAAATTAAAGCATGTAATTAGTTAGTTACCCAATTGCAGCTAATTACAAAATTCAATTACTAGATCTAAACATCTATCCATTTCTTAAGAAAAAAATAACATTTTTTTTAAAGCCTAAGTGTCCAAATAACATTCACACAAGAATTCACAATATAACATGATTTTTAAATCTAATTGTCATTAATTTATAGGCCAAATTGAAGGGATTTAGTGTTTAATGCCTGTAGATTAATGGCCAATGGCCATCTAGCTTGCGAGTTAGATTTTCTGGAACGCGATGGATTGGAACTTTGCAGTTGCGGTGAATTTAAATCCAATATCGGCAGGAAAAATACTGCTGGTTCATATGGGGAATAAATCACCGTTTCGCAACATGAAATGTTGATTAAGGTCATCTAAACAAACAGGTTTATATGAAAAAATAAACAACTTTCATTTACTTGTCCCCTACGTAAAATCTGTCCCCCTTGTCAGCATTCACGGCATTAGGAGCTAATTTTTATTTTAGTGCAGCACTGAAATAGTCAGGCGAATTTTAAAAAAAAATTTGACTTACCGGCAGTCTGAACGAATCTTTAGCAAAAGCTCGCACTCTGAGAAAATAAAGTTCTGGATGGCAAGGGAAAACCGCATTTTAACCCCCCCCCCCCCCCCCCCCCAAAAGGCGCCAAAGTCGCGCACACGGCCAGTGACAGAATTGCAGCACCACTAAAGGTAAGTTTTGTAACATATCTACTGTATATACAGAACAGCCAAACATGAGAAAATGAGGTTAACTTAGCTTGGGCCTCTTAGTTGGCATGGATGAGTTGGGCAGAAGGGCCTATTTCCATGCTGTAAGGCTCTACGACACTCCGACTATAACTCATCAGATTATTCAGGTCAACCGCATTCAATTAGGAGCTCACTCCTTTCCTAATTGAACATCTATCACACTTAATGCAGCAGAGTACTCCGCAATTTCGAGTGATAATGTGCTTTAATGGGCAGGTACTGCTTAAAACCTGGAGTCCAAATACATAAAGAACAAAGTCCAATTTTAATCCATATTTCAGTACAATAGTTACATGTTTTGAACACCAAAAACATTTACACACACTGGATGATAGCCAACAGCACTGAAGTGAATGTATTCGACGCATAACACCAGTTAATGAGGCCTTTTAAGGGCTGAATTTCTAGCCTTGCATGGAGCCTGTTTTGCTGCATGTACATATCTGGAATTTAAGCGATCAGTAGATTGTGGTCAGTGAATACCCCAAATTACCTTACAAACTATCCACAGAAGGATTTTACCTTCATATTAATGTAATAAAAAAAGTGACTGAGCAGTCCAATCTTTTGGACCAAAACACATGATCTGAGTTCCCAACAAGTGGACTTTAATGTTTCTTGTCGGAAACTCAGCTGTGATCACACCCAATCAACAAAGTAATCTAAACATTGCAGGGATTCTTTGTTATATTAAGTTCCTTTTCCCCTTATTACTGGCATGCCAACATTGGAAAATCATATGTGGGGGGAAAGAAGCATGAATGCTAATTTCCCTATCGAAATGTAATAATTGCATTCGTAATTGCTGTCAAAGTCAGTAAGAGAAATTAATTTGCAACATTATCCAGAGAATTACTCAGTTTGAACAAGGCTGCATTCATGATTGGTTTATTTAAACGTATTTGAAAAAGTGCCTGTTTTTCCAGGGAGGATACATGCGGTTGGAATCCTGACTAACTGCTCATGAGTGCTTTTAATGTTGGTCAGGAAGCTGTATCAACAAAATGGCCACTTCAGGGAATTACTGATACCACAAGATTTGGGTTTAAATCCAGAGCACGTTGATGCAATGAACTCTGGAACAGTTTGAATCAAGTTGCTAGTTAGTGCAAAGTAAGTAACTGTTAACATTTAGTATCGGTTTTTAGCCAGTCCATGCTGAGAGCAGAGAATATCAGAGATAGAAAAAGTGGGATTAGGCAACATCCCAGGGGCAGTACTGAAGATCTACACTTCAGAACGAGCCATAATTCTAGAAAACACTCCAAATGTAGTCACAACAATGTCTTGTATAGCTGTAGCATGACATTCCAACTCCCATACTCAATACGCTTAATGATGAAGTCAAGAGTGCCAAATGCCTTCTTCGCCACTTATCTACTTATGTTGCTGCTTTCAGGAAACTGTGTACCTGTACCTCTTGGTCTCCCTGCTCTACAACTCACTTCAGGGCTTATCATTTATTGTGTAAGTGGTGCCCTGGTTTGATTTACCAAAATGTTTCAACCGATGCTTGTCAGAATTAAACTCCATCTGACATTCTTTGGACATTCCTAGTTGCCCTATATCCTTTTATAAATCGAGATAGCCTTCTTCACTATCGACAATGCCACATTTAGTGTAATTTGCAAATTTACTAACCCCATTTACTATATTGTCATCAAAATCATTAATGTAGATGGCAAACCCAATAGACGGAGCACGTCCCTTAAGTACAGCACTTGTCACAAATCTCCAATCAGAAAAACAACCTTGCACCCATGGTGCTGCATGGCAGACTGTGATGCACCACTATTCCCCAGCAGTAGATCCGGCTCACCCGCTGTGGAGCCGGGAAGGGAAGCCGACGAACCCGCGGATGCAAGGGACGGGAAGAGGAAGTAGGGTCGTACCTTCTGCACCCCCAAGGTTGGCTGTGGGATGTGCCTTCGGGGCACAAAGGCTGAATGGTGGTTGGGTGAGGAGAGGGATGATGGCTTGCTGGCTGATGTGAGGATTCTGACCAAGACGATGACTGGAGGTCCTGCATCAGGCTGGGAATTGACGGGATAGGGTGCCACTCCAAGAGACCAAGCGCATGGACCGGACGTGACCTGCAGCAGCGGCGGAGGACGCCTACAATTTTGCTTCGCCAAGCCAACCCTGCAACATGACCAGTACAATGGGTCTTTATGACCAGCTGTGCAACTTGGACGTTGAAATTGGTGCAAAAACCTGTCAACTCTTGTATATTGTCTCAATCCACTATTTCTATATATTATGTATTATTCTGGGATTCCAGTTCAGTTTAGTTTATTGTCACGTGTACTGAGGTACAGTGAGTAGCTTTTTGTTGCATGCTAACCAGTCAGCAGAAAGACAATACATGGTTACAATTGATGCTTTTACAGTGTATAGATACATGATAAGGGATAAAGTTCTATTGTAACGTAATAACGTTTTGTGCGAGGCAAAGCCAGCAAGTCTGATCAAGGATAGTCCGAGTGCCATCAAGGTAGATAGTAGTTCAGCACTGCCCTCTGGTTGTGGTAGGATGATTCAGTTGCCTGAAAACAGCTGGGAAGAAACTGTCCCCGATGGTGTGGTTTTCACACTTCTATAGATTTTGCCTGATGGTAGAGGGGAGAAGAAGGAATAGCCAGAGTGTGACTCATCCTTGATTATGCTGCTGCCTTGCTGATGCAGTATGCACTATAAATGGAATCAATAGAAGGGAGGTTGGTTTGTGTGATGGTCTGGACTGCGCCCACAATTCGCTGCAATTCCTTGCGGTCTTGGATGGAGCTGTTCCTAAACCAAGCTGTGATGCATCATGATAAAATGCTTTCCATGGTGCATCTCTAGAAGTTGGTGAGAGTTGTGAGGGACATGACAAATGTCCTAAGCCTTCTAGGGAAGTACAGGCGTTGGTGTGCTTTCTTGGTCGTTGCTTCATTATGGGTGGTCCAGGATAAGTTGTCGGTGATATTGGCTCCTAGGAATTTGAAGTTTTCAACCATCCCTACTTCGGCACTGTCAATGCAAACTGGGCTATGTGTACCTCTTCGCTTCCCGAATGTGTACCTCCTCGCTTCCTTCATCTCAGTCTTGCCTCGACTGAGATGCAATTTTTTTCCGTGTCATATGTCTGTCCCCCATTGCAGCCTAACATCATGGAGCGGCACGGACTTACCATCGTGGGGCTGCGATCAGCTTGCCGGCGGTCAACTGTGGAGAGCTCCACCCGCGGCCCTGTGGACTTTAACATCTTGGAGCCTGTTTTAAACATTGCTGTCCCTGGTTAGGGACTGAGTCGGGGCTCCAAGTCGCGGTGAGTTTCAACCATCCTGACGAGGGAGTTCCATCACCTTGACGCGAGGACCACGGATCGCCGGCTGCGGGGGGGGGGGGGGGTTTTGTGGGAACCAACAGTTGATGGTTCGACAGCCTTGACCGCGGAGATGAGGGAGAGATTGGACTTTATTGTCTTCGATCACAGGGTGGGGAGCCACTGTGGTGGATGTTTCTTAAATTTTATTTTATGTGTTGTGTGACTTACTGCTTGTCACTTGGTGTGGCCGTATGATAACTCGAATTTCACTGTACCTTATGATACACGTGACAATAAACAAATCTTGAATCTTCAATATCCATACTCTTTCAGCATCACCCAAACTCTGAAGTCTTACCATCAAGGTCAAGTGCTTCAAGAGATGGAAAAATTATTAGCTGCAAACATCAGTCTGATTGTCACTGTTCTTCCACCATCACTGATCTGTAGACTGGAACTCACTCCCTGAGAACTCACTACTGGAGTACTTTTAACAGATATATTGCAGAAGGTCAAAGGGGCAACTCACCACTATCACCTGGCACAATTAGAGATACATAATAAATTAAACCATTGTCAGGAACATCTAGATGTTGAGAAAAATGGTATGAAAATATATGGAGATTAAAGAGGAAAATTAGGTATTGGATTAGCTGCAATCTCATTTTAATAGCAGAACAGGTCTGAGAGGCACACAGCCCATACCAGCTACAATGCCTAATATACTGATATAAACATTAGAATACCTCCATGAAGTAAGAGTAAATGCATTTAGTTTTCCTTTCAACCACATAAAATGACATTGAAGTGCTTGTTTAATTATAATAATTAATCTCTAACGATGATTCTTTATGAGACATGCACAGTACCCAGTGGTGGATAACTTTGGACATCACACTCCTCAAATCAAGTCCTTACAAGCATGCTACATTTCCCAGAGCTCTAATATCATTATCATCATTTCTTGTTTCAATCTTTACATTTGCTATATGCCAAAATAAAATAAAACAAAATTGCATTTTATTGCCTCAATAACCACTTCCATATTCGCTCTATGACAAACAACAGATTACCTATCCCAAAGGACATCAATGAACTAGAGAGACTCTTACAAAAAATCAGTAGCTTCTCGGTTTTATGCAAGATGTATTTAATTAATTTTAACTGATCAGCTGCCATGATAGCACTGAACTTGTGTTTCTGGATCAAATCACCACAAAAAAGCTTGAACCCACACCCATCTGACTCAGAGACAGGGCTGCATCTACAGTAAAACCACAACTTTATTCTGATGTGTCTTTTCGCTTTTAAAAAAATGATGACTACATAATGTGCAAAGTTAGGTTTACTCTTTTTGTTATAATCAGCTGTTCTGCATTGCCCTTGTTATGGATCCCTTTCACTAATTTATTTTGGTCCATCAAATATATTCCATTTGGGGATGATGTAGAAATCTGTCTCTACATTTACCAAATAGTTGCCAAAGAATGCACACAAATACACATATAAAGACACACACAAACACATGTATAGATATTATTCCAACGTTGTCAATATACTTTAGAATAAGTACACAGAAATGATGGAGAAATTCAGCGGGTGCAGCAGCATCTATGGAGCGAAGGAAATAGGCAACGTTTCGGGCAGAAACCCTTCTTCAGACTGATAGGGGGTGGGGGGAGGCGGGGTGAAGAAAGGAAAAAGGAGGGGGAGCCTGAGGGCCGAAGGAGAGGTAGGAAGGGGAGGAGACAGCAAGGGTTAACAGAATCGTGAGAAATCGATGTTCATGACACCAGGTTGCAAACTCCCCAAGCGGAATATAAGGTGTAGTTCCTCCAATTTCCGGTGTTGCTCACTCTGGCCGTGGAGGAGGCCCAGGACAGAGAGGTCGGATACGGAATGGGAGGGGGAGTTAAAGTGCTGAGCCACTGGGTGATCAGGTTGGTTAATGCGGACCGAGCGGAGGTGTTGGGCGAAACGATCGCCAGGCCTACGCTTGGTCTCGCTAATATAGATCAGCTGACCTATATCGGTGAGACCAAGCGTAGGCTTGGGCCGAAACGTCACCTATTCCTTTGCTCCATAGATGCTGATAACTGCAATAATAATAATGTGCTGCTACAATAAATTAAATGTGATGTTGTTCGCATCTCAGCATGGCTTTGTGCAGGGAACATGCTACCTCATTAAATTAACTGTTTTTTAAGGAAGTAACTAAGAATATTGATTAAAGCAAGGCAGTAGACATTGTCTAAAATGACTCTATGAAGACATTTGTGAAGGTTCCACATGATAGGCTGGTCCAGAAATTAAGGCACATATGATTCAAGGTTAACTAGCTAATTCGACTAAAAATTGGCTTTGTGATAGGAAGCAGAAGGTAGTGGCAGAGGATGTATTTTTGATTGAAAAATGTGACCAATGGTTTATCACAGGATGTTCTTTGTTGTTTGTGATATATATTAATGACTTGTATGTGAATGTGAGTAGTATGATATGTAAATTTCCAGATTACACAAACGTTGGTGGTGTTATGGTATTTTGGTTCGCAAGGAAGGTTGTCTATGGATGTAGATCAGATGGAAAGATGTGCAGGTCATTGGCAAATTGAATTTAAGCCTGATGTGTGTGAGTTGAAGTTTTTTGGGAAGTCAAATGCAGGTCAGAGAGATATACAGTGTGGATCAAGCCCTTCGGCCCAACTCGCCCACACGGGCCAACAATACCCCAGCTACACTAGTCCCACTTGCCTGCGCTTCGTCAATATCCCTCCAAACCTGTCCTAACCATATACCCGTCTAACTCTTTCTTAAACGATGGGATAGTTCCAGCCTCAACTACCTCCTCTTGCAGCTTGTACCATACATCCACCACCCTTTGTGTGAAAAAGTTACCCCTCGGATTTATATTAAATAATTTCACAAGAGAAGGTTCACAAGAGATGTTTGCTGGATTGGAGGATTTTGTAATGGTGAGTGATCGAACAGGATGGGTTTGTGTTCCTTGGAGTGAAAGTGGTTGAGGGAGTGACATGATAGAGGCATAGCTATTTTTAAGAGGCCTATATAAGACACAAAGCCCAAATCCTTTTCTCATAGTGTGAGAAACAAAAACAAGAGAGCGCATAGATTAAAGGTTAGAGGAAGAAATTTTAAAGGAGATCCGAAGGAAAAGTTATTTATGCAGAGAGTGGTTGATATCTGGAAGACGATACTAGAGGAGGTAATTGAATCAGATACAATCTCTATGTTTGAGAGATAACTGTTAAATAGGCAAGTCATAAAAGGATTTGGATATAATGCGGTCAAATGGGATTAGTGTAGATGTCACCTCGGATATATGGGTTGAAAAGCCCCTAGCTTTATGAATCTTATGACTGACTAAGCAGTGTTTTATGGTGAATTATCCCTTGCTTGGAATGAATGGGAATAAGTGGCAATAAGCTGACGTGGACAGTATGGAATTTATTGGCATACCCACTGGAGTGTTTGCTCACATCACTACCCAATGTCTTGCTTCTTTCATCCTCCTGTTCTCCCATTGTTTATTTTTGCAGATGTTCTTTATAACTTTAATTGAATTCGGCTGATAGCATTTTTAGCTGAACTTTCTCCTTTTTCATCAAAATATTTATTTGTTCTGGTACTAAACTTTGAAATGTTAGTCTGGTGCGAGAAACACACACAAAAGTTTGAGGAATGAGAATATGAGGTGCCAATAATGGAATGCCCAATGTTTTTTGATGTGCTGCACAGCTCACAATCAATCCTGGAAAGTCTCTTCACCAACATCAAGAATAAAAGCAGGAACTCATTGGGAATCTCAGCTGGGTGAATACAATTGTAACTTAACAAAAGAAACATTAATCGGGGTATCAGGGTTTTGGGTCGATGATGACCACAAAGCTAATTTTACTTCGGAGTCACTTGAGTGACTATGTGAAGAAGGCAGTCAGTCGTCATGCGCATCTTTATGTCTGCAGCATGCGCCAACGACTGACTGGCAGGAGCGTTGTCTCTCTCCAGCAGTAAGTTTTAAAAACCGAGGTAAATGTTTTTTAAATAGTTACTTACGGTCGTTGTTTGGCAGGTTCGGTTGTTAGCTTTCTACCAACAGAACGAACCTACCATGTCTTAGGTGCAAAGACGGTCTGCGAAGCTGGCTACGGAAAACCGCGGTGCTTGGGGTAGCTGATGGCTGTCCGAGTCACCTTCCAGGCCGCCGGTGTTGGAACCAATGGCAGCAGACTTGGTAGTACAGGAGTGCACCGTGGCAGTCCTGCCGGGGCGTAAAGCCACCCACAAGTCTGCCAGACCCGTAGACCCAGATGAGTCCGGGCCGGAGGAATCACCTCCCATACTGGGAAGCGTCTGCGGGCGACTTTCCCAGGTGGAGCACCTGTTGGAGAGGTGCCTCCAGACTGATCTGCTCCAGAGGAAGGAGCAGTATCAGCCCAGGTCTCCACAGGAGCCCACTCTAGCAGCACCTTACACAAGGCTGCGATGTGATTCCCTCTCTGGAGAGGGGAGTACACGGAGTCCGCAGTATCCTGACTCAGAGCAGTGAGTCACATCAGGGGAACACTCTAGGGAGCGAGGGGCCGCAGTGCCTCTATTTGCGTCAAAATTCGCCATACCTACCTCAGCCGGAGAGCCCTTGGATGAAGAGCTGGCCACCACCATTAATTTCCTAGCCTCGCACCAGCTCAAGGACCAGGTTATGAAGGAGACCACCGGCCGCTACAGAACACCTGCCAACTGTGCCTCCCTCAGTGTGCCGGCCGTCAATCACGCCATCAGGGGCCAAATTGGAGCAGGGGTAAGAGCCCAGAAGGTAAAACTCCAAAAAATGTTTTAAACTGCTGGCCTCAGGGGTAACGGCTTTTGCCAGGCCCATAGATGGCGGGCCACTGACGGAGACACAGCAGGATGCTGTGGGGCTCCTCTGTAATGCCCTGTTCGAGATTAACTGTCTGCACAAGAGCACAATACTGCCAGCACTGAACCCGAAATTTGCACTGCTGTGCAAGGCCAGCAATATACAGCCGGCCAACTACCTCTTTGTGGCAGACCTGCCGATGCAGGTCCAAGAGCTGGATGATGAGACCAAGACAATACGCCTCATGAGCCGAGCCCCGACTATACCCAGGGGCTCATCACTACAGTGCCACCCCTATGCCGCCTTCCACACCAGGCGCAACCAGCCTAGGGGCTCAGGGACAGGAGGCAGACTCCAGCTGTCCCGGGAGAATGGAGGCCAGGACCACACAGGCAGTAACGCCCAAAATTCTAGTTCCTTGTGGGACAATTCACACACCTCGAGCTTACAAGTTGGGAGGAGGCTACAACATTTTTTGAATGAATGGAATTGGATCACAGCAGACCCATTTATACTGCACAGTGTACAAGGGTTTAAAATTGAGTTCCTTCTTGATTCATCACCACCCACACAAAATTTACCAAACCGTACATATGTGTTTCCACAACAGGAAAGATTTGAGATACAAGTTGAAATTCAGGCTTTACACACAAAAGGGGCGATTCAGAGGTCCCGCCAGGAATCACACCAATTTGTATCAAACATATTCCCCAAGCAAACGAAGGATGGAGGAAGTCGTATTATCCTAGACTTGACAGAACTCAATACCCATGTGCAGTACAAACATTTAAAAATGGATAACTTTGGTACAGCTATCCAGCTGGTTTCCAAAGGATGTTATATGGCTTGCATAGATCTAAAAGATGCAGACTACTCAGTACCTATACACAGGGAGCACAGGAGATATTTGAAATTTAACTGGATGGGGCAGATGTGGCAATTCAAGGCATTGCCAAATGGGCTGACTTCAGCTCCCAGACTTTTTACAAAATTACTAAAACCGGTTCTGGGACTGCTATGAGCACAGAACCACACCGTGATGGCTTATTTGGATGACATTCTAATAATTGGGGACACAAAGGGATCAGCAACAGCATCTGTTTCAGCTATCAAACTCATGTTTGAGAGGTTGGGATTCTTAATCCATCCAGTTAAGTCAAAATTGACTCCAATTAAGGTAATGGGTTAGCTAGGGTTTACAATTAACTCAATTCAAATTAACTATGCCAGGTGGCAAGCAATCAGACTTGATGGAAGCCTGCAATAAGTCAATTGCAAACCAGCAGCCAATCAGACAAGCAGCAAGTATAATTGGCAAGCTTGTGGCAGCCTTTCCAGCTGTACACTTCGGACCTTTGCACTACCAAAATTTACAACGTGCAAAGGAACAGGCCCTCAAGACTCACGCTGGCCAATTCGGGAAACACATGCACTTACCACCAGTCGCCATTGCGGAATTACACTGGTGGGCTACCAATACACATCACTGCTGCAAGAAAAATCAAATTGACATACCATCGGTAATAATACAAACCGATGCGAGTGGCCTGGGCTGGGGGGGCAACAGACACAAGCTCCAGCTGCGGGGACAGATGGAATGTGCAGGAATCGTTAATATTACAGCAATATGGCATCAACTACTTAGAGTTGTTGGGAGCACTCTATGGCTTAAAGGCCTATTGCAGCAGTATGCATCATGTGCACGTTCAACTGCAGATTGACAACACCACGGCAGTGACGTATGTCAATCACATGGGTGGAATAAAATCTGAATCATGTGATAAATTGGAAAGCCTCCTTTGCCATTGGTGTATTGCAAGGAACATTTGGGTCACGGCTATCTACCTGCCTGGTAGATATAATATGGTGATGGACACTAGATCACGGATATTCAACGATAACACAGAATGGATGTTGAATCATGTCGTGTTCACCGACATTGTTGCCCGATATGGTATGCCGGATATTGACTTGTTTGCTTCCAGGTTGAATCACCAGTTACCCAAATATGTCTCATGGGAGCCAGACCTAGGGGCAGTAGCAGTCGATGCGTTCACACTGCATTGGGAAGAATTGTTCTTGTATGTTTTCCCTCCATTTTGCCTCATCAGCCGATGCTTAGTCAAAATAAAGCAAGACAATGCCACAGGCATTTTGGTAGTGCCAGATTGGCCAACGCAATCTTGGTTTCCACTCGTCCTGGGAATCATGACACAGCCTTTGATGGCTGTTCCCAACAGCAGGGAGCTGCTGGTACACCCGATTACGGGGACCCATCATCCGCTACATGACCAAATCAATTTGTTGGTTTGCAGATTCTGAGGAGGCCTTTCCTGGGACCTGGACTGGCTGATCGAACGGTGGATGTAATTACAGCGCCCTGGAGGGACAGCACACAAAAGCAGGATGTCTCTCACATCAATAAGTGGGAGATGTATTGCCGGGCTTCCAACGTTGCATATGATACTGTGTGCATCACGGACATACTGGAATTTCTGCCTACCTTATATCATGATAAGGGGGAAGTCTTTTAGGACCGAGATGAGAAAATCGTTTTTCACACAGAGAGTGGTGAATCTGTGGAATTCTCTGCCACAGAAGGTAGTTGAGGCCAGTTTGTTGGCCATATTTAAGAGGGAGTTGGATGTGGCCCGTGTGGCTGAAGGGATCAGGGGGTATGGAAAGAAGGCAGGTACAGGATACTGAGTTGGATGATCAGCCATGATCATATTGAATGGCGGTGCAGGCTCGAAGGGCCGAATGGCCTGCTCCTGCACCTAATTTCTATGTTTCTATGACCAGAAATTAGGCTACAGTGCCATCAACAGTGCCAGGAATGCACTGTCATCATATTTAGTGCTGGAACAGTGGCCCTCCCAGTGGGAAAGCATCCTCTTTTTACCAGGTTCATGAATGGCATATACAACACTACACCCCCCAGGCCACGGTATATCGACACCTGGGATGTTAGCGTGGTGCTAACGGTACTCTGTCAGTGGGCCCCAGCCACCACACTATCCTTACACAAGCTCACCCTCAAGGTGATCCAGGCACGTGCCGTGAGTAATTACTCAAGGTAGACACTCAGTCCGCTAAAAAAAATATTAAACCGCGCATGCGTAGGATTAAAATTTGCCCAAGGCTTCCTAGTCCTAGACCAATTGGGGGAACAGTTCCTTTCACAGCGTGTGGAGAGTCTGTGTTAGGGGTAAAGTTGTGGGGAGAGCACGAGTGTTGACAAGGAGGGTGTCGGGGATAATGGCAGAAACTTACTCACTCACCGCTGCCGCAGCTCTCTGGGCACGAAGCCCCCGCACTGTAGCTGGGGATAGAAGCAGCTCGGGTAGCTACGAGCGGCCGCCGGTACCCGACAGCAGAACTGGCCGCCACTTCAGCGCCTTCTGCCGGCCGCTCACCTCTGGTAGTGCTCTGCGTCGGAACACCTGTCACCTGCCGTTCGCCGACTTCGCTCATGTCAGCGGCTTCCTGCAAATCCTTAAATTCCCACAGCCGAGTAACCTCAATCGCACTGTCGGAATTTAAGGACATGAGTGAGGCCAGCGAGCGGCAGGAGAGTGGTTTGTAGACGGAGAGCTGCCAGAGGTGAGCGGGGACTGGCAGAAGGAGCTAAGGTGGCGGCTGGTTCCGCTGTCCGGCCCGGCGGCCGCTCAGCCACCCGAGCTACTTCTCTCCCCCCACCCCACCCCCGGTCTCAATGTGGTGGCATTCCACGCCTCCATGCAAGGAGCGTCGCAAGTGGCATTATCCCAACCCCCTCATTCATAGCATTCGTACCCTCCCGCAACCTTACCCCGGACCAGCCCCCCCACACACTGTGAAAGGAGCTCTCCCCTCCCCCCCCACACCCCGGGAAATACAGTATTTTAAAACATAAATACAAAATGTACTTACCACATTATCGGTACACAAACTCCATTCTTCTCTCTTTGTGACCTAACATACACTTAAAATATTGACAAACCATATTTGAAAAACCCCGCCAAGAAACTTGCTCTGCGCATGCGCAGTAGACTGATGCGCATGCGCTGTGCTGCAAAGGCAGAATTTCCGCTGCCTTCTGCCCCGCTTGTCATTGACGGCTTCAGGCGCTGACGGCACGTGGGTTGCACAGAGCTTCCCGTGTTACAAGCGCTGTGGATGAAAGGCATGGAGAATTATGCCTACCTAAGAGATCGATCTCTTACATAGGCATAATTCTCCCATGCCTTTACTATTTATATTTAGTTATTACCATGTTATAATTTTAGTCAGGGTAGGCAGTGCCTACCTTGCCTACCCTGACGGCACGTGCCTGAGGTGGTCATGCTAATGGTGCTCATGACGGTGCAACAAATCCAGACACTGATCAAACTGCGACTTGACAACATGAACACCACTGCCAACAAAATAACTTTTGTCATTTATGATTTAGTTAAACAGAGTAGACTGGGGGTACCAGGGCCCAGGCTTGGGTTCCTGGCATACCCCAAAGATCCATGACTATGTGTAGTCACTCACTTGCGCCAGTATATTACGGTCACCAGGAACCTCAGGGGCTCAGAGTTAGCTGTCCTAATCAACCACAAAAAAACACACCATTGGGTGTCAACACAAACCATTTCCAGATGGCTAAAAGAGGTACTGGCAGTTGCAGGAATGGATACTGACATTTACAAATCTCACTCCACCAGGGCTGCATCAACGTCGGCAGCAAGGGCTATGGACGTGCCCCTCGACAGCATCCTAGCGGCGGCAGGATGGGCCAATGAAAGGATGTTCCGCCGGTTTTTATAATAAACCCATTGCCGGACCGGGGGTGTTTGCATATACCATTTTGAATTCTGTTTATGGTTTCCCCCCAGGTTGAGTGGGGTCACTATGATTTTTGTTTTTTCATTAAAGCATCAGTATTGTAACCTAACTATGTTATGTCTGAATGCATTAATAATTTCTCACTCACCCTGGTCAATCCATTCAGTGTGTGACGCCTGGATTTGGTGTGAAATCACAGAGTTTTTAAATCTTCACTTAGTCACTCACGTGACTCCGAAGTAAAATAGTAAGATTAAACGAGAACTTACCAGTTTGAAGTTTGATCTTGATTTTATGAGGAAATACGATGTGCGATTAAGTGCCCACTGCTCCCGACCCTCATATTATCAGGTCCTCTGATAGTTCTTGTTCTCCAAATTTTACTATCTTTAGGTCAACTTCTTTACCTGTGATTCCACACTGCTGCTTTGAAGATTGACGCGCATGATGACTGACGGCCTTCTTCACGTAATCGCTCATCGTATCTCATCATAAAATCAAGATCAAACTTCAAACTGGTAAGTTCTCATTTAATCTTACTATTTTGTTGACTGTCACAATTAGTTTGTTGAAGGCATTACATAGAATTTACAGCACTGAGGATTGAACACCTCATGGATCTGTAAGACTTGGTCAGAGGATGTAGGCAGGGAATCGAACAAGTACTTTTTAATTTGTATTTTCCAAAGGAAAGGACATGGTGGACAGTGAGAGCAGTGTGATGAATACTAATATGTTAAGGACATTTTAGATCAAGAAGAAGGTAATGTTGAGGCTCTTGAAGAGCATTTAGGTGCATAAATCCTCAGGGCCAGATGGAATATATCCCATGTTCTCGAGAATGAATGAATGAATTAATGAATGAATACGTTTATTGGCCAAGTATGTACACATACAAGGAATTTGCCTTGGTGCTTCATTCGCAAGTAACAACATGACATACAGTAACAATTAATAGTGACACATAAAACATTAAACATTAATAATAAAACATTATAGTTTAAATATGTGAATGAAATAAAATACCAGACGAAAGGAGGCTACAGGCATTTGTTTTCTGAGTAGAGCTGCTACTCGTGGGAAAAAAGCTGTTTTTATGTCTGGCTGTGGCAGCTTTGACAGTCTGGAGTTGTCTTCCAGAGGGAAGTGCTTCAAAGAGTTTGTGGCCAGGATGAGAGGAGTCAGAGATGATCTTACCCGCTCGCTTCCTGACCCTTGCAGTGTACAGTTCGTCATTGGGGGGAAGGTTGCAGCCAGGGCTGGATTTACGTATAAGCTAGACAAGCTTAAGCTTAGGGCCTCGAGATCTAGGGGAACCTCGGCCCGCTCCACCAAGGTGTATAAAACTTTTGACATAGTGACGTTGTTACAAATCCTACCATCAGTGGCGCTGTGCTTGCGATTCTGGAGGTTTTGGTGGTGTGGGGGGGCAGGATTAAAATGCAGGTGAGGTTTATATTCGTTGTGGAGAGGACCTCATACGCTTTGCCTGCTGACCCTGGCCACTCCACCGCCCTCCAGCAGCCTGCAGCCGTCGCCTTACCTGCAGCATGGACTCAGCAACGGGCCTGAAGTTTCCACGTTGCAGACTCCAACTCCCCTGAGTTTGACTGCGCTGGGCCCTAGTGCTAGTAACCCCAATCCTGGTAACCTCAGTGGCTTTTCCACTGGGTCTTCCCCATTCACCTCAAGCCATGTGACCCCAGCTCTTCGCCACCCACACTACTGTCCTGATAACCCCCCAACCCCTGACCACTCACCACCCCCCCCCCCCCCCCCCACCAGACATCACCTCAGCCTCAGTCCACTCATCTGCCTTCCTCCGGCCCCAACCCCCATCCCTGCTGTGTGTTCACCATCCACCCTGACTTCCCCCTCTTAGATACCGAATGGTCCGTCCTCAGCAGAGGCCTTACCTTTGTCCCCCTCCGTCCCCACCTCAATGAGTTCCGCGCCCACCGCGATTTGGAGCTCTTCTTCCGTCGCCTCCGCCTCACACCGTTCTTCCATGCGAAGGAGACCTCGCCCCCATTGATGATCCATTTTCCCGTCTCCAACGGACCCCCTCCTCTTAGACCCCCCTCATGGCCATTGGTGCAATGAAATGTGGGGGTCATCACCCGACGTCGGAACGGGAGAATATTCTCAGCGGCTTGGACTTCTGAATCTTCCTACCGGAGATCGTGGCTCCCAAAGTCCACAGGCTTAGCTGGGCAGAGATTCACGCTGGCGGCCCTCAGCAAAGGGATCCCAGATCTCCGCGATATTGAAATCAGCGTGGCCCGAGGCTGGGAGCTCCGCAAACCACAGCTCCATGATGTTGAAGCAGCAGGCCCAACACTCCAGAGCTTCAAACGGCGATCCAGGTAAGGCATCGCCCGCTTCGCGATGAATCCAACATGTATTTCAAAACCAACTGTTTAATGGCAACATACAGTAGGATCTTAAAGTGTCACACTGTCACTGTCGGGTAGTCATGGTCCTCAGATGGAGTCACAGATGGAGCAGCAGGACACCAGGTGCCTGTGGCACGGGCTACGGATTGTAACCAACTACCGGTGCAGCCCCCCCCTCAACCGGAAGTTCCAGCACCTCTCTAGCTGATAACCTGAACTCCTACTACACTCATTTCGTGTCGGGTAACATCTCCCCAGGTTTGCCAGCTAACGACAACACCGCCAGTGTGCTGGCTAACGAAGCTGAAGGGAGGTCCATCGTTGGGGATGTGCACACATTCTTGTTTTCCAAGCACGACGTGAGGAGGGCCCTGACACGGGTGAAATCGAGGAAAGCTGTAGGCCCAAATGGCATCTCGGGGCGAGTGCTTAAGTCTTGTGCTACGCAGCTGGCTCCGGTGCTCACTACAATATTCAACCTCTCCCTGGCCAAGTCCATGTTCCCTGCCTGCTTCAAAAATCCAACATTGTACCTGTATCTAAAAATGCCTTCCCAGCTTGTTTGAATGACTACCATCTGGTGGCCCTCACCTCGGTAGCCATGAATAGCTTTGATAGGCTGGTCAAGAAGCACATCTGCGCCTTCCTCCCTCGCAACATGGACCCGCTACAATTCGCATACCATCCGAACAGATCCATGGACGATGCGGTCTCCCAGGTTTTGCACACTGCTCTCTCTCACTGACAGCCAGAAGGGGGGCATTGTGAGGATGCTGTTCATAGACTTCAGTTCAGCCTTCAACACGATAGTCCCCACCAGACTTGCTCAGAAGCTGCTGGAATTGGGGCTCAACACCCCCCCTGTGTGCCTGGGTCCTGGACTTTCTCACCGCCAGGCCCCAGGTAGTCAAGATGGGAGGAAATACATCAAAGTCCCTCATCCTTAGCACAGGATCCCCCCAGGGTTGCGGCCTCAGCCCCATACTGTACTCCCTGTACACACATGGCTGTGTGGCTAGGTTCAGCTCCAACTCTATAATGAAGTTTGCTGATGACACTGTGGTGGTGGACCTGATCTCTGATAACGATAAGAAGGCCTATCAGGAGGAGGTGGCTCATCTGGTACTCTGGCGTCAAAACAGCTGCCTCGCCTTGAAAATCAAAAAAACTAAGGAGCTGATCATGGACTTTAGGAGGGCACAACATCTGAGGACGTACACACCATTGAGGGTAAATGGGGATACTGTGGATAGGGTGGGCTGCTATAAATACCTGGGAGTCCGCATCTCAGAGGATCTGACATGGACATCACACGCTGCCGCAATGGTGAGTAAGGCAAGGCAGCACCTTTACCACCTCAGGCAATTGAGGACATTCAGAGTGTCTCTGAGGATCCTCAGGTGCTTCTATTCAGGGGCTGTGGAAAGCATCTTGTCCGGAAACATCACAGTTTGGTTTGGGAACTGCTCTGCCCAGGTCAAGGAGGCTCTGTAGAGAGTAGTGCATTCGGCCGAACGCACTATGGGAACTTCACTCACCCCCCTGCAGGAACTATACATCAGAAGGTGCAAATCCAGGGCCACAAGATCATGGGGGACCCCTTCCACCCCAGCAACAGACTGTTCCAGCTGCTGCGGTCAGGCAAATGCCTCCGTTGCCATGCTGTGAAATTGGAGAGGATGAGAAGGAGTTTCTTCCCAGAGGCCATTAGGACTGTAAACTCCTATCTCACCAGGGACTAACTGTACTGTACCATTTTACTGTTGTGTGGTGTCTTTTTTAAATTGCTGTTTTTTTCTATTTTTTCCTCCCACAAATATGTAATATGTCAATACGTGATTCTGTTCCATCCTGTTTTATAGTTTTTTTTTGCACAATCCGCAAGCATTGCCACTTTTCATTTCACTGCACATCTCGTATGTGTATGTGACGAATAAACTTGACTTGACTAGTCATGGGGGTGGGGGATTGGGAGGGGGGGGGGGGGGGCTCATAAGTGAAATAGCTTTGGGCCTCTCTTCATCTAAAAACGGCCCTGGTGCAGCCAACAACCTTCTCAGCTGATCGGATGATTCGCTGCAGCCTCATGATATCATGCTTGGTGGCTGTCAAACCAGACCATGATGGAGAAGGTGAGGACAAACTCTACAATGGCAGTATGGAATTGGACCATCATTGCCTGTGGCAGATATTGTTTCCTCAGCTGCCGCAGGAAGTACATCTGTTGGGCCTTTTTGACTGTGGAGTCGATGGTGGCCCCCCATTTCAGGTCCTTGGAGATGATGGTTCCAAGGAACTTAAATGCATCCACATATGTGACTGTGGTGTAGTTGATGGTGAGTGGGGGGAGGGGATGGAGAGCTCTCCTAAAGTCTACTATCAATTCCACTGTCTTAAGAGCATTGAGCTAACAGGTTGTTACAAAGGCACCAGGACACTGTGTCAGTTCCTGTCTGTAGGCAGATTGCTCCCCATCCTGGATCAGCCCAATCAGGGTTGTGTCCGCAAACTTGAGAAGCATGACAGAGGGGTCTGTGAATGTGCAGTTGTTGGTGTAGAGAGAATAAAGGAGAGGAGAGAGTCTGCAGCCTTGCGGTGCTCCTATGCTGACTGAGAGTCTGCGGGTCAAACTCTCCAAGTTGACCGTGAGCACGTGATGTGCTTCCCAGCCTCACATGCTGCTTCCTGTCTGTCAGGAAGTTGATGATCTACTGACAGAGGGGTTCAGGCACGGTCAACTTGGAGAGTTTGGAGTGTAGTAGCTCTGGCACAATGGTGTTGAATGCAGAGCTAAAATCAACAAACAAAATCCTTGCATAGGTCCCCTGCGGTCTCGGTGCTGGAGGATGAAGTGCAGGCCTAGGTTGACTGCATCATCCACTGATCCACTGGCCTGGTATGCAAACTGAAGAGGGTCCAGGAGGAGGTTTGTGATATTTTTTCAGCTTGGCCAGCACAAGTCTTTCAAGGGTCTTCATGAATATAGAGGTCAGTGCGGCAGGACTGTAGTAATTGAGACCAGTAATCCTTGTCTTTTTGGGTACTAGGACAATAGTGGGGACTTTGAAGCAGGCAGGGACAGGTTTGAAGGGACTGGTTGAAAATGTCTGTGTAGACCGGTGCCAGTTGTTCGGCACAGAGCTTGTGGGTAGAGGGGGAAATATTGTCCGGTCCTGGAGATTTCCGACGTTTCTGTCTTCGAAATAGCCTTTCCACCTCATCAATTTCTATAGTTGGTGATGGAGAAGTGGCCAGACTGATGTTGGGCAGCAAGGAGGGGGTGGGTAGTGGACGAGGGCCCAGACTGGAGACTGGAGTCAGGCTGTATGTGGGTGTTAAGTGGTGATTGGAGATGGGTGGTGGGAAAGGGCCCAGTCTTTGCAGGCTGGAGTCAGGCTCCAGTTGGTTGTTGGTTGGGGAGGGGGGAAGAGGGTACCAGGGTTAAGTTTCTGTCTATCGAACCTGCAGTAGAACTCGTTCAAATCGTTGGTCAGCTGACGATTGTCCAAGGAGCGGAGGATTTTCCTCTTGTAGCTGGTGATTTCGTGTAACCCCTTCCAAACTGAAGAAGAGTCATTAGCTGAGTACTTGCTCCTCAACTTCTCAGAGTATCGTCTCCAATAGCTTCTTTATCACTGGCATGAGGCTCACTGGCCCATCAGGACAGGAGAGGCAAGAGAAGAGATTGCAGGGGCCTTGATGAAATGTTTTATGTTCTCTAGTCACGGGTAACATCTCAGAGGACAGGAGAGTAAGAAATGTTGTTCCTGTTAGTAAGAAGCGAAGTAGAGATAATCTAGGAAATGATAGACCGGTGAGC
This sequence comes from Okamejei kenojei, assembly GCA_035221665.1. NCBI lineage: Eukaryota > Metazoa > Chordata > Chondrichthyes > Rajiformes > Rajidae > Okamejei > Okamejei kenojei. The sequence continues at coordinate 25,901,601 of CM069138.1, forward strand.
CTCATGCCAGTGATAAAGAAGCTATTGGAGATGATTCTTTGGGAGATTTTACTCACATTTGGAAGACAATGGGTTAAGTAGTACAGATAACATGGCTTGGTCTGCTGCAGGTCATACGTTATTGAGTTTTTTGAGGAGGTCACAAAAGTGATTGATGAAGGTAAGGTGGTGAATTTTGTCTATGTGAACTTTAGTAGGGCATTTGATAAAGTCCCTCAGGGCAGGCTAATTCAGAAGATTAAGATACATGGCATCCAGTGATTGTCGTTTGGCTTACCTATGGAATGGTGTTGTTCTGGCTGAATGTCAATGACAATTGTTGCTCTGCAGGGATCAGTGCTGGGACCTCCGCAGTTTGTGTCATATATAAACGACTTGGATGTAAATGCAGATAGGTTAATTGGTAAATTTGCAGACATCACCAAAATTGGTGGAGTTGCAAACAATAAGAAATGCTATCGAAGGATACAACATGATATAGATCAGTTATGGAAATGGGCGGATGTTAATCGGATTTTAAGCGAGAATATACAATGAATGGCGAGACCCTAAACAACATTGATCTACAGAATAATCAAGGGGTCCCAACCCATAGGATTTAATGTGGATACAAATATGCAGAGTGATAAAGAAGGCGTATGGTAAGCTTGCCCTCATTTGTTGGGCTATTGAGTGTAAGAGTCAGGAAGTCATTTTGTACCATTATAGGACTTTGGTTCAGCTGCATCACGAGTATTGTGAGCAATTTTGGTTACCCCATTCCAGGAAGGATATGGAGAGGTTACAGAAGAAGTTTACCAGAATACCACCTCTAGAGTAGATGGTATTAGCTACAAGGAGGTTGGACAAATTAGCATTGATTTATCTGGAGCGGATTCCCCTAATGACAGCATGCTCTAGATAAATGCTGTAGATAAGGGAGCAAACAAAGATTGTAACTTTGTTTGCTCCCTTAACTTTTAACTGCTTGCCTACGACTCTTTCAATGTTACTTGTTATTACTTGATTTCAAGGCACAGTCTAGCCTTTCTTAAAGTGTTGATAACACTTTTATACGTTTCAATCGTGTAAAGGATGGAGACAAGAGGGAAAAGAGCTTCTACAAGGAAGGATCTTGGGGAAGGCGCAGCTTCTGACTCTGGTATCTTAGAAGCAATATTGAAAATGAACGATGAAATGAAAAATGAAATGAAAACAAGATTTTGCAGTTTGGAAGAAATGATGAAAGGAATTTTGAGCAAATTGAAGGAAGTTCAAGACAAGCTGATTATGTTACAAGATGAATTTCGTGAACAGAAGGAACAAATAGATAACTTGCAAACCTTGGGCCAGGAAAGAGATTTGAAGATTGAAAAACTGGAACGGAAAATGAATGAAAATACTCGGGCACTCCAGCAATACAAGGTTAAAAATATGGATCTGGAAAACAGAAGCTGTCGACTGAATTTGCAAATTGTTGGTTTGACCGAAGGTCAAGAAGGGGATAATGTTATAAAATATGCCTCTAAAATGATAAAGGAGGCTTTCAACACTGAGCACTATGAAATTCTTCCAATTTTGGATAACGCACACAAGATCGAGAAGAAATCTGGTCTTCAAGATAAACTGAGATTTGATCGTTCAGTTTCACTTCTTGCAGATGAAGGAGAATATCCTCCAAGCAGCTAAAAATTTGGGCATGGTTGACTATGAAGGATGCCAGTTTCGGTTTGTTCGTGATTACAGCCGTGAGCTTTTGGAATTGAGAAAGTCTTTTCATAATGTAATGTCTGAGTTGTTTAAGAAACAGTTGCACCCCGCCTTGCTTTATAACGATTTTTTAACAATCCTCATGACGCTTCCAGCTTTCTGGAGGCTTATGGGGGTGAAGCCGCGACAGGGAGCTACTGATAGTTGATTAAGTTACAATTGGAGATTTATTGTTCCTATTTTGACAATATATCGTTTTGTAAATGTTTAAGAATTCAATTGGAAGAGTTGTTCTTTAATAACTTTTTAGAATTTTAATATGATGGTATCAAACAACAACTTTTACCTTCTCTAAGATACTGTTAATTTAATGTAATGGTATCATATATTAACTTTTAAGATCTTCTTTGTTAGCTTTTCTACTTTTAAAATGTCCATCAAAGGATTTTTTTCCCCTGTCTTTAGACAAACAAAGGGAATGCAGTTCTTGTTTTTCATATTTTGACCTTGGATAAATAATAAGAAAGTAGCTCTTGTCTTCCACAGTTAACATGCAGTTCTTAACCATAACATTAATTTTGTTTTGGCTAATGAGCTTACAATCTTTTAAAAAAAAAAAAAAGTGGCAATATCCTTTTACCTGGGGCTCCTCCTTGGAAAGTGCAATAAATGTTTACAAAAAGAAATTAATGCTGCTAGCCGCAAACAGTGAACATTGAGTTCTGTGTAGTGCATCTCTGTAAACGTCTTTTAAACTGTACACAAAAAAAAAATCTATAAACCAAAATTCAGGCGCTTTGGATTTTCCCCTCCCATTCTGAAGAAAATAAAAGTAATTTTCCGCTGAAGTCCCAGGATGTGCATTTATTTTCTTCAGACCTGACACGGTGAGTCTGCTGAAGAGGCATTGTCCGACTCCTGGGCACCCGATAGCATCACAGTGTTCTGCCTAATTATAGGAAGGATGTCAACAAAATAGAGAGAGTACAGAGGAGATTTACTAGAATGTTGCCAGGGTTCCAGCAACTATGTTACAGAGAAAGGTTGAACAAGTTATGCTGATAAGTGTGAGGTGCTACATCTTGGCAGGACAAATCAAAATAGGACGTACAATGGTAAATGGTAGGGAATTGAGGAATGCTGTGGAACAGAGGGATCTAGGAATAACTGTGGGCAAAGTTCCCTGAAGGTGGAATCGCATGTAGATAGGGTGGTTAAAGAAAGCTTTTGGCGTGCTGGCCTTTATAAATCAGAGCATTGAATATAGGAGTAGGGAAGTAATGTTAAAATTGTACAAGGCATTGGTGAGACCAATTCTTGGAGTATGGTGTACAATTTGGTCGCCTAATTATAGGAAGGATGTCAACAAAATAGAGAGAGTACAGAGGGAGATTTACTAGAATGTTGCCCGGGTTCCAGCAACTATGTTACAGAGAAAGGTTGAACAAGTTAGGTCTTTATTCTTTTGGAGCGCGCAGAAGGTTAAGGAGGGGACTTGATTGACGTCTGTAAAATGATGAAAGGGATAGACAGAGTGGACGTGGATAAGCTTTTTCCCATTGAGGGTAGGGAAGATTCAAACAATGAGGGCATGACATGAGAATTAAGGGACAGATGTTTAGGGGTAACGTGAGGGGGAACTTCTTTACTCAGAGGGTGGTGGCTGTGTGGAATGAGCTTCCAGCAGAAGTGGTGGAGGCAGGATCGATTTTAACATTTAAAAGTAAAGTGGATAGGTATATGGACGTGAAGGGAATGGAGGGGTATGGTCTGAGTGCAGGTAGATGGGACTAGGGGAAAACAAATGGTCGGCACGGACTGGAAGGGCCGAGAGGGCCTGTTTCCGTGCTGTAATTGTTATATGGTTATATGGTTATATATGGTTAATGAGTGGTAAATACGTTGGGTGCTGTCATTAGGAGAGATGGGGGTAGGGAAGGTATTAGGTAGCGTACTGACTGTCTAATGATCAGTTTCAGGTTTTGCATGGGTGGGGGGGGGGGGGGGGGTTCTTTTGCTTTTAGCTTAGTTTTTTCTATCTGGGCAGAATTTGAACTACAAAAATATCTGAAATGTCGTCACTTCTGGCTCTGCCTTAGATTCTTCTCCTTCCAGTACCATGAACTGTTATGCTTTAAGAAATTAACCCTTTACATTCTACATGGTTTTTACAAACAATATGGATAAAGTTATTAACTTCCTTTCATGGAATATGAATGGTTTGAATCATCCAATTAAGAGGAAAATATATTTTTTAAGTTCTTCGTAGACTAAATGCTCAGATTATCTTTGTTCAGGAAAGACGACAATCAACAATTATTTATGTTTTGGAGAGGACAGCAGTTTCATTCAAATTCACAGACAAAGGTGAAAGGAGTCTATTTTATATTCATAGGCATTTCGGTCATTTGATGACAAGGGGCACAATTTTGATCCATTTGGTAGATTTTGATGATTTTACAGGTGTTCTTTCAGCAAAACGTTGTTATGGTGATGTTTATGCACCTAATATGCTCACCTGGTTTTTTAAAGCAGTTAATTGCAGCCTTTCCTAATTTAAATGAACATCTTTTAATAATGGGTGGAAGATTTTAACTGCTGTTAAACCCCTCGATGGACCAGATCTGCATCTGATCATGGTGCTTCCAAATAAATCACAGTTTTATCTATACTATTTTACGAATGATCTGGAATTTTTGAAGTCTGGAGTTCCCTACACCCTAATGACAAATAACTTTCTTTTTTCTCTCATGTAACCACATAGTTACTCCTAGGATTGAGTACTTATTAAAGATTCTTCTCCGGCTAGTTAAATCGTCACTTGCCAAATGGGGGGGGGGGGTATTTGAGTACTGATGCAAATGCTATTTCTGACCATGCACCATTGAACACTGTCATTAAACAAAACCGATTCCAAGTTTAGTGCTAAACATGGCGATTTAATCTACTTTGCTTCAAGATCTAAATTTTGTTCATTTATTTTACTTCGGAGTCACGTGAGTGACTACGTGAATAGAAGCCCGTACGCCGTTGTCGTCATGACGTCAGACGCTGTGCAGTCGGCGTTGGAGCAGCAAGCGCCCTCCGAGCGTAATTGTAAACCGCGGGATTTTTCGCAGAGCTGGAGAATACGGCGGGTGGCAAGCCACACAAGGAGCGAAGAGATGGCGACGTTGCGGGTCCGAGACCCTTCTTCATACCTCACCCACGATTCTCCAGCATTTGCAGTCATCGTTAAGTTTAAGAGGTAAGCGTTTTTTTAAAAAATTTTACCCGCATGTTTAAATTTTCTGCGACGGTTTGGTAGAGAATGTTGCCGAAAGGGAAGAAGGTGTCGGTCGAGCGCTCCGGGGTAGAAAGAAAAGTGCGGGAGAGTGTTGAAGGATGGAGGCCCGTCTGTACACCTGGTCCGGTGCTGCTACACAGCCAGTGTTTGCGGACCCACTGCCGGGGGGCAGTTGAGGCTTGTCGTAGGGCGGAAGCCACTGGCAAGTCTCTGTGGCCCATAAATGAGTCGGGCCTGGAGGTTATACCCTCCATAGAGAAGTCCGTTTTTGCCTCACGGCTCTCCCGACGTCGAGATCTATTTCACAAAAGATGCTCGACAGGGACCAGCTCCGTGGGGAGGAGTAGTGCCCAAGCAGCTGATTGGAGAGCTAGTAACTAGCAGCACCGTTTCAGTGCTGCCGAAACTATCCTGCCTGTGAGGAGATGTTTCCAGCTCCGAGCAGAGGAGGAGTGGTGCCCCAAGCCAGGCAGATGGAGAGCTTGTGCTAGCAGCACCATTTCTGTAAGAGGGGCTGCAAGAACTACCTGCCGTGAGAGGATGTTCTATAAGGCAGTTTGCAGACACTGTTTCTAATCTGGGGGAGGGCAAGTTGGTTCGGTTTGGAGGTAATTCCGAAAATTGCTGGGAAGTTTGCCTGAGTGTAGAGGCAGGAAAGGCGATTTGATGTAGAATTGCCGAAGCCATTCATATATGCTCTCCATCAGTTACAGAGCTAGCTATGGAGGAAGTAGCAAGAACTATAAAGTCCTGTAATTTGGTGCTCCTGAAGGTACCGGGGTTAATCACCAAATTGCATATATGGGTTTGCTGCTAGGGCCCAGGAGATGAAGTTTTAAAAAGTGCTTAAACTGTTGTCAGCATGGATTACAGCGGGTGGTGTAAGTTATTGATACAAATGATATGGTTTTGAAGCACACCAGATGAACTGGCAATCCTTTGTAATGCAATTTTGAAATAAATAATATCGGGAGGGCCGCTATTAGGCCCAGTGGCTAACCCGAATTTGGCGAGTTGAGCCAACCTACCAGTGCACCACCACAAAATCTGTTGTTTAGGTGTAACCTTGCAAAAAGGGTCAAAGACTGTTATGAGGTTGTTATAACCATGGCCCTCATTAAGCCAGCTGGAAGCAAGGCAAAAAAGGTTATCTACAAGAAGTCAAGGACAACAAGGCCGCAAGGAAAGATGCTGGTAAGGAATATAACATTGACAGACGATGAATTAACTGATGTTCCTGTTCAAATTGGGAAGGTTAAAATTGTTTCTCAAACAATGGCAGCAGTTGAAATCAGATTTGTTCAACTTAGTGTATTGAAGGGGTGAAAAATTGGATTTTAACTATAAGGACAGTCTATACCTAGTCAACAACATTTTCCTAGTCGTAAACTATTATCAGATGAGGAAAATGTGCTTATTCAAGCAGATTCAGTTGATTACATAAGAATGGGGTAATTGAGCCTTCTGTTATCAAAGTCAACAATTTCTGTCAAGTATATTTCCCAATCTAAAAGACTGGGGATGTAGAATTGATTCTGGCTTATCCAATTTGAACAAAGTTGTTTGTTATAGACATTTCAAAATGGAGACCTGTTACCACGGGCAAACATTTAGTGGTCCAAAGGGTATTATATGGCAACCATTGATTCAAGAATGCATATTACGCAGTGGTCTATTCATGGTGATGATAGAAGAAATATTTGAAATTTATTTGGATGACTGAGCTGTGGGCAATTCAGGACATTGCCGAATGGATTAACTTCAGCTCTTAGATTATTTACTAAATGGTAAAAACCTGTGTTAGCTTTACTTAGAGCTCAGGGCATGTGGTAAATGGCCCCCCCCCTCCCTATTTAGATGATATTCTGATTGTTGGAAAGACTCATGCTGAAACTCAATCATCAGTTTCAGTTGTTAAAATCACTTTTGAACAAATGGGATTTGTTATACACCCAGTAAATCTAAATTATCACCAGTCCACATTAATTTATTGATATCTGGGATTTACCATTAATTCCAATCACATGTTTGGTAACTTTTTGCCCAGGGATAAATTGAATCAGTTTAATTGAGGACTGTGTTAATCTCGTTGGAGAATAACGGCCTTCGATTAGACAAGTAGCCAGCTTTATTGGGAAGTTGTTGCAGCCTTTCCAGCTGTGCAGTATGGTCCTCTGCATTATCAACAATTACAACTATCAAAGGAACAGGCACTGAGAATACAAAGGGGCCATTTTTGATAGGCCTATGCCGTGTCACTGGGGCGATTGCTGACAACAATGGTGGATAGTACATGTTTCAAAAAATTTAAGGAAGGTTTTGGTGAATCACCGTCTCTGATATTACAGACTGAAGTAAGTGCACTGGTTGGGGTGCAACAGATACGTCTTCTAGTGTGGAGGCAGATGGAATGTGGATGAGACATCGCTTCCTCAATTTAAGAGTGGATTAATTATTTAGAGTTGTTGGCACCTGGTATGGGCTCAAAGCTTATTGTTCTACAAGGAGGGATCTGCATGTGCAGGTCAGATTGACAACACCACAGCAGTGGCAATATGTAAACCACATGGGTGGAGTTAAGTCACAGTCTTGTGATAGACTGGCTAACCAGATTTGGAGCTGGTGTATTGACCAAAATATCTGGCTTTCAGCAACATTATTTGCCAGGAGAGGTCACGTCAGGTTAATGACAACATTGAATGGATGTTAAATCAGGATATGTATTTAACCAATGATTGATCAATATGCAGCCTTGCCAGATATGACTTGTTTGCATCTCGATTAAAATCATCAGTTACCTAGATATAGTTTTTTCATGGTAACCAGATCCTGGGGCCAGTAGCAGTGATGCATTTTTTCGCTGCTATTGGGAGGAATGTTTGTGTATGTATTTCCTCCATTCTGTCCCATCAGCAGATGTTTTGCAAAAGATCAAGGAGGACTCCGCTTCAGGGGTATTGGTAGTGTCAGTTGGCCTACACTGCATGGTTTTCCCGTTGTATTACAAATGGCTAGGGAGCCTTACATGCTTATGCCCAAGAATAAAAATCTACTGGTAATCCAGTCACTGGGGATCAACATCCTTTATAGGATCGTATGATCTGTTAATTTGCAGATTTTAAGGAGGCCCATACCTGGGGAGAGGACTGTCTCATCGAACTGTGGATGTTCTCACGTCGGCCTGCAGGGATAGTACACAGCAGCAATATATCACCTATATATAAGGAAGTGGGGAGCAATTCTGCCTACAGCAGGATTTTGTATATCACACTGCAGGGATCACGGATGTATTGGAGTTGTCAACTCTTTATATTTGACCAAAAAATTAAGTTACAGTGCGATTTAATTCAGCCAGAAGTGCTCTGTCTTATTTATCTATGAATGCAGAATTGCATACAGTAGGGACACATCCGTTAGTTTCACAATTCATGGAAGGGAGCTTTTTCAATTTTAATCCTCCTAAACCCAGGTATGCCCGGTATTTGGAATTTGATGCGTGAGGTGTTTTATGGCTCGTCGCCAGTGGGCTCCTGTTACAAGCCTATCAAGTAGCCAATTAATCTATGAAGGTGGTCATGCTTCTGGTGTTGGTTTCAGCCCAACGTGTACAAACATGCAAAAGCTACGGCTAGATAGAATGCATGTGTCGGTCTGATGCCATTATGATTTTATGTCTATGATTCTCTTAAACATAATAAAAGAGGCATGACAGGATGTAAGATTGTGTTTTCAGCATACCCCGCAGATGATCGCTTCTGTATAGTCTCACATTTATCTCGTTACAATTGAGATTACTAAACTCTGAGAGGAACGAGTTGGCTTTGTTTATTAGTCACAAAAATACCACACAATAAGGAGTCGGTGCAAACGATTCAAGGTCCCTCGCGGCCGCAGGATGGTCCAGTGAGCTAACTTTTCAGAGTTTTATCACAAGCCGATTTCAAGGCTCGGGGTGTTTGCTGATTCTGGTGTCAGTACTGTTATATTTTTCCCCTGAGATTTTTTTTTTTAGAGGGGTTTGTTATGATAATGTTTGTAAATAAACTGTTATTTCATTTAAAAAATGTATTACTGATACAACATGATTGATTGTTAACGACTTTTGAGTCAATCCAGGCAGTGTGGAACGTCGGATACGAGTCGCGGCGTGAATTCACAGTGCTTTGAAATCTTCACGTAGTGACTCAAAAAACGTGACTCGAAGTAAAATGAGGTAAGATTAAACTAGAACTTACCAGTTTGAAGTTTGATCTTTATTTTATGAGGAGCGAGTTGAGGGACTACGTGCCCTCCGCTCCCACCCTCATAGATCTCATCTGGTAGTTCTAGTTTTATGATCTTTACCGTTAAACTTCGGTCAATTGTTAGCTTGTGAATCATTCCGCTGCTTTGAAGATTGACGCACCAACGCTGTACGGGCTTCTATTCACGTAGTCCCTCTAAACTCGACTCCTCATAAAATAATAGATCAAAACTTCAAACTGGTAAGTTCTCGTTTAATCTTACTATTAAAGATTAGATTGCTTTTATCTTCCTAACAAACTCTACTGAAGAAATATCCAATGGTGTAGTCTGGGATACTCTTAAGGCATATATTCGTGGACAAATTATTTCATACTCCACAGGATTAAAAAAAGCAAACTCAAAATGAAATACCAGAGGATTACCAGAGTACCTGACTCAAATTGGCTGATGAGATTAAAGACATTGATTAAAAATATTCAAACGCTCCTAGTCTAGAACTCTATAAGAATAGAGTTGAACTTCAATTGAGACATGATTTGTTATTAGTATCACCGAATGAGAATTAGTTACTTAAAACCAACAGTCAATTTTATATACATGACGATAAATCTGGAAAATTACTCGCCAATCAGTTGAAAGCTGTGTCAGCCAAACGTCAGATTACTAAAGTGAGTAAACAGGATAGTACATTGACTGTAGACCATGATGAAATTAATAAATCCTTTCAGGAATTTTATACCTCCCTATACCCGACCCGAAATATCACCTATTATTTTGCTCCATAGATGCTGCCTCACCTGCTGAGTTTCTCCAGCATTTTTGTTTACCTTTGATTTTTCCAGCATCTGCAATTCTTTCTCAAACATTCCAGTTATCTCTTCACTCTTACAGGTCAATAAACTCCACCCAGCTCCCCAAATATCCTGCCTATCGGGGAACCTCCTTGCTTGAGGTCATCCATTGCCTGATTTTTTTTTTTCCTCGCTTACAATTTCTCCTCCCATCCCCCCCACAATCAGTCTGAAGAAGGGTTCTGACCCGAAACGTCACCGATCCATTTTCTCCAGAGAGGCTGCCTGACCTACTGAATTACTCTGGCATTTTGTGTCCATCTTTGGTATAAACCAGCATCTGCAGTTCCTTCCGACACTTGTCACTGCAACATAGGAGATATAGGGTTGACCTTACAGAAGTTCATAAAATTATGAGAGGCATAGATAGGATAATCCTTTTTTTTCCTGAGTGGGAGAGTCTAAATCTAGAGGGAATAGCTTTAAGGCAAGAGCTTTAAATGTAAATAAGTTCTAATGAGCAATAGGGTGTGGGGTATATAGAACGAGCTGCCAGAGAAAATGGTAGAGGCAGACATAATTCTGATGTTTAAAAACCATTCAGACAGGTATGAATAAAAAATGAATAAAGGTATATGGACATAAAGCTGGCAATTTGACTTAATGGAGTAGGCAACCATGGTCAGTATGAATGAGTCAAGCTGAAAAACCTGTGCTGTATTACTCAATAACTATGACACTATGATTTTTTTATGAGCTAGCAGCTGGGTGGCATGATGGAATGAGTCACATATACATGTCAAATTGAATACCATGAAAACAATATTTGTGTGATATTACTCTTTGGGACACACTGTGTTGCAGGACTATGTTAGCCTGCATGCAATGTAAATCCTTTGAGATTCTCAAGTCAATACAATGTGACCAGTTACATCCTCCTCATTCAGTAACTTAAGGGCCTGTCCCACCTACGCGACCACGTCGTCGCATTGAGGTGCACGGGCATCGTATGGCCATGCGGGGCCGGTCCCAATCAGAAGCACGAAGGGGTATGTAGTTGTGCGCGACATCGCGCGGGACTCCGAATTTTTTGTAGTGAACAAAATCTTGTCGCGTAACTGACGGCCAAAGTGGGACAGGCCCAAGACCCTGGTGCGACGCAACGTCTCACCTCCAACAGCAGCAGAAGCAGGCAAATGATCGGCGAACTCGGCCTGGGGCTCACGGCCATTATGGTCCGAATCCGCCGCCACTCCTACTCCCAGAGCGGGGCCAAGAAAATTGAAGAGAGACACAAAATGCAGGAGTAACTCAGAGGGACCGGCAGTATCTCTGGAGAGAAGCAATGGGTGACGTTTCGGGTCTAGACCCTTCTTTCAGACTGAAGAAGAGTCTCGACACGAAACATCACCCATTGCTTCTCTACAGAGATGCTGCTGGTTCCGCTGAGTTACTCCAACATTTTGTGTCCATCTTCAAATGACGTCACGCGCTCCAGACGGCTGTGCGGGCGCATGAAATCGCGCGTGACCTTCGCAGGACCGTTGCACCCCAACGCGACCACGAGGATGCGTAATTAGCGTGCCAAGGACACGTAAGTAGGATAGGGGCTTAAGACCCCAGTTCTCTATTTATATGTTCCTTTATGCAGCATGACCAATGTGAGATTTTTGATGTTTTCTTGAAACTATTCTCCTCCATATAAAAATAATTATTTTATCAGATATAACTAAATATTTAAATTGATGATTGACATGGACAAATCTTCACAATCCCTGTGGGGTAATTAACAACATGAAGATATGGGGCAGGGTGCCGGGGCTGGACGTGAGGATATGTGAACATTTTATATTCCAATAATAATAATAATGTGCTGCTACAATAAATTAAATGTGATGTTGTTCGTGTCTCAGCATGGCTTTGTGCAGGGAACATGCTACCTCAATAAATTAATTGTTTTTTAAGGAAGTAACTAAGAATATTGATTAAAGCAAGGCAGTGGACATTGTCTAAAATGACTCTATGAAGACATTTGTGAAGGTTCCACATGATAGGCTGGTCCACAAATTAAGGCACATAAGATTCAAGGTTAACTAGCTAATTCAACTAAACATTGGATTTGTGATAGGAAGCAGAAGATAATGGCAGAGGATGTATTTTTGATTGAAAAATTTGACCAATGGTTTACCGCAGGATGTTCTTTGTTGTTTGTGATATACATTAATGACTTGTATGTGAATGCAGGTAGTATGATATGTAAATTTCCAGATTACACAAACGCTGGTGGTGTTATGGTATTATGGTTAGCAAGGAAGGGTTGTCTATGGATGTAGGTCAGATGGAAAGATGTGCAGGTCATTGGCAAATGGAATTTAAGCCTGATGTGTGTGAGTTGAAGTTTTTTGGGAAGTCAAATGAAGGTCATAGAGTCATAGATTCATAGAGTAATACAGTGTGGACCAAGCCCTTCGGCCCAACTCGCCCACACGGGCCAACAGTGCCCCAGCTACACTGGTCCCACTTGCCTGCGCTTGGTCCTTATCCAAACCTGTCCTAACCATGTACCTGTCTAACTCTTTCTTAAACGATGGGATAGTCCCAGCCTCAACTACCTCCTGTGGCCGTAGTTCCTTGAAGGTAGCTACACAGGTAGATAGGGTGGTGAAGATATATGACAAAGGAATAATGTAGGTAGATCTGAAGAAGGGTGTTGAACTGAAATGCTGCCGATTCCTTCTCTCCAGAGATGCTGCCGGTCCCGCTGTGTTACTCCAGCTTTTTTGTGTATTTCTTCAGTTTAAACCAGCATCTGATGTTCCTTCCTAAGCAAGATATATCACGTTCTTGACTTCCAAGGTTGGGGCAAAATTATAAAACTTGGATAGTTATGTTGCAGCTTTAGAAAACACTATTGGACCACACTTGAAATATTGTGTACGCTTCTGTTTGTTACACTAAAGGCAGTATGTTGTTGTGCTGTGAAGAGAAGGTTCACAAGGACGTTTGCTGGATTGGAGGATTTTGTTATGGGGAGTGATCGAACAGGCTGGGTTTGTGTTCCTTGGAGTGAAAGTGGTTGAGGGAGTGACATGATGGAGGCATAGCTATTTTTAAGAGGCCAAATCCTTTTCTCATGGTGTGAGAAACAAAAAAAAATAGAGTGCATAGATTAAAGGTTAGGAGGAAATTTTAAAGGAGATCCAAAGGAAAATTTATTTATACAGAGAGTGGTTGATACTTGGAAGGTGATACTAGAGGAGGTATTTGAATCAGGTCAAATCTCTATGTTAGAGAGATAACTGTTAAATAGGCAAGTCATAAAAGGATTTGGATATAATGCGGTCAAATGGGATTAGTGGAGATGTCACCTCGGATATATGGGTTGAAAAGCCCCTAGCTTTATGAATCTTAAGACTCTCACTAAGCAGTGTTTTATGGTGAATTATCCCTTGCTTGATCTTTGAGGAATGAGTGGGATGGCAATAAGCTGACGTGGACAGTATGGAATTTATTGGCATACGCACTGGATTGTTTGCTCACATCACTACCCAATGTCCTGCTTCTTTCATCCTCCTGTTCTCCCATTGTTTATTTTTGCAGATGTTCTTTATATCTTGAATTGAATTTGGCTGATAGAATTTTTAGCTGAACTTTTTCCATTTTCATCAAAATATTTATTTGTTCTGGTACTAACCTTTGAGTTGTTAGTCTGGTACGAGAAACACACACAAAAGTTTGAGGAATGAGAAAATGATGTGCCAATAAAGGAATGCCCAATGTTTTTTGATGTGCAGCACAGCTCACAATCAATTCTGGAAAGTCTCTTCATCAACATCAAGAATAAAAGCAGGAACTCAATGGGAATCTCAGCTGGTTGAATACAATTGTAACTTAACAAAAAAGACATTAATCGGGGTATAAGGGTTTTGGGTCTGTGATGACTACAAAGCTAATTTTGTTGACTGTTACAATTAGTTTGTTGAAGGTATTCCATAGAATTTACAGCACTGAGGATTGAACACCTCATGGATCTGTAAGTCGATTAGAAGGTCTAAAATGGACCAAGAAATGTTATTGGCAAATCAGATACAGAAAATCCAAAAGTTTTTAAAAAAAGGGTAACTAGGAAGAACCTAGCACCACTCAAGGATAAATGAGGGAATTTATACTTGGAGTCTGAGGATGTAGGTGGGGAACTAAACAAGTACCTTTTAATCTGTATTTTCAAAAGAGAAGGACATGGTGGAGAGTGAGATCAGTGTGATGAATACTAATATATTAAGGAAATTCGAGATCAAGAAGAAGGTAATGTTCAGGCTCTTGAAGAGCATTTAGGTGCATACATCCTCAGGGCCAGATAGAATCTATCCCAGGTTCTAAATAATGAATGAATGAATGAATGAATAAATAAATAAGTTTATTGGCCAAGCATGTACACATACAAGGAATTTGCCTTGGTGCTCCATCTGAAAGTAACAACACGACACACAGTAACAATTAAGAATGACAAATAAAACATTAAACATTAATAATAAAACATTATAGTTTAGACTTTCGGTGGCGCCATGGAGCTCTGAAAGGCGCAGCACTTAGCTCCACTCCCGACAAATGCGTGAATTTGCTTGAAAAGACATTTTGGAAGATGGGCCCAATTTAAAAACACTGTTTGACGTCGCGCTGGTGACGTCATCAGAAATTGCCACGAAATAACGGAGGATAAAGGTACTTTTAAATGCAAAAGAAGATTCTCCCCCAAAGACCTATCACAAGACTCCGTCTCAAATAATTGGGTAAAACTCTGCAAACAACATCAGAAAGTTCTGAAGAATTAGCCACTGAAATGGCTACAAAGGAGAAACAGATGGAAGAAATGAAACAATCGATAAGAGATTCACTACAGAAATACTTTGCTACTATGCTACATGACGAGATTTCTGCACTGGATAAAATTTTGTCTAAAAACATGAAGCGTGAGAATCAGGAAATCATTGAGAAAATCAGTAATCTAAGTAAATGTATTGATGATGTTTAAGATGATTTAACTGCAGAAATTAAATGGGTTGAAAAAGCAAGCAACGAGATGTTTGACTCTCATCAATATTTTCCATACTACGACAGCATATAGCACTGCTATGAAAAATATGGAAACATCGATGAAATAAATGTCTGAAGAGATGAAGAGAATGAGGAAAGATCAAGATCGTGCCTCTAGGCAACTGGCCGAAATGACTGATAAATGCTTTGATTTGGAAGCACAATCAAGACGGCAGAATTTAAGAATAGTTGGAGTGACAGAGGAAAAGGATAGAAAGGACACTGGGGGGTTCGCTGCCATCTTACTTGAACAAGTGTTCAACCTGCCTGACAAACCGAAAATAGATGTGGCACATCGGGTGCGAAGAGCTCAACCAAGGCTAGGAGCTCCTCCAAGACAGATCATAGTGAAATTTCATGACATTTCTGCTTTGGAAGATATTATGAAAAAACTCCCATTCGGAATGAATCTGATGTTTGAAGAGGGCAATCTTAGATTTGTTAGAGATTACCCTGCAGAAGTGGCTAAAAAACGGGATCTGTTTACAAAGACAAGACAGATCCTGATGGAATTCAAAATGTAAGATACAGCATAATGATCCAGAAGAAGCATACAAATATGCTCAAGAAATCATAAACGAGATCAACGGATAAGTAAATCTCCACGACTATCAGGACATGGTTTTTTACAGATATTGGCAGAGAAAATATGACTTTCCTAATAAAAGAAATGTAATGTTCTCGTTAAGATGGCGGAATTTTACATGAGGCGATGTCTAGTCATCTTATCTTCTTTGGAATGTTAACTCAAGGACAAACTTTTATCCTCTTCGAATGAAAGACTTAAAAATAAAGGGGAGCTGCAGAAATGGGAAAATCAATACAAATGGACTTGAAAATAACATTGAGATTTTTATATTCCTATACATAACATATAAGTAATTGAATTAACTTATATGTTAATATTGAATTAACTTAGCAATAGCAATCTAATCTAATATGCATTGGTATAATGTAATAATGATTAACTCCTCCGGGGAGGGGAAGGGGGGGTTTGTTTCAAATTGTTAATTAATGTCCAGATCTAGGACAACAAGCTAAATATAATGATATATATTAATAACGTACTAATAAACTAAAACACACATAATAAATTAGGTCCAAGTTATGCTTGAGTGGAGGGGAGGAGTTCAGACACTTGGCAGATAGCCATGAGTCTGATTCTGGTTAACCTCTTGCAATCAGCTGCTTATTATTATGAGAGACCTGGATCTGACTGTGAAGTAAATGTAAAAAACTGTTAGCATATAGTAAATGGTAGATTATTTGATGATTTAATTAGATATGCATATTTGTAGTTTTTCTATATATTACTCGGTCTTGAACTGGCCCTTCCTTTTTGCAATGTTTGGTTAAGGGAGCAGAGCTTAATGTAGATTAACATCAACGGAAGTCTTTAAACATGTAGCTTATTTTTTTATAGTATCATTATTTTTAGATACTGTAATATCACCTTTTTTTATTTTTACATCACTTTACACTTTTCTGTTTTTTTTTTAAAGGATAAGTTTAAAAGGGATATACCAACAGAACCCAGTAGCCATGAGTGCCCACCCAACACCTAGAGGCCTGAGGTATTGTGTTGCACCATATGACTTAAAGGTATCAAAGTAATTCATAATGCAAGACGATAAACAAAAGAAAATTGGAGGAATCACGTTTTGCAGCTGGAACATAAGGGGTGCTAATGAGCCAATTAAAATGGGTAAGATTTTCGCACAATTAAAATCGCTTAATTCAGACATAATTTTCCTACAAGAAACACAAGCTCAGACCAGACAAATTGGATCGGCCAAACATATTACTCTTCATATATCTCTAAATCTAGAGGTACGGCAATTATTATTCGTAAAGGTATACCATTTAAATGAAAGAATATCATAGCAGATAAAGAGAGAAGATATCTAATAGTTACCAGAGAGATCCATTCTACCCCACTTACTATGGTAAATATTTATGCGCCTAATTTTGATCATCCTCAATTTTTTTATAAAATCCCGAATATAATTTCAGAGTATAACTATCAAAATGTGATAATTGGGGGAGACTTCAATTGCGTTTTAGATCCATACTTGGATAAATCTGCACCACAAAAAAAGGTTTAACATAAAATTTAAAGCCAGTGAACTCCTAAATACATACATAAAGAACACAAATAATACAGATGTATGGAGGATTGCTAATCCAGTTGGAAGGGAATACTCTTTTTACTCAATGGTACATAAAACCTTATTCACGTATCGACTATTTTTTAGTGGATACAAAATTAATTCCTTACTCAAACAACCCTAAATATCATAATGGCATCATCTCTGATCACTCCCCATAATTTTTTTCTTAAAACTAGAAGGAATGCCCAATATAAAATAGTTTTGGAGGTTCAATCCCCAAATTTTAAACAACCCACAAGGTGGTATATATCTAAAACAACAGATGGAACTTTTTTTTTTAGACTAACGTCACCCCAGGCATTTCACGCTCTTTATTATGGGAATCTTTTAAGGCATTTATCAGAGGGTCTATAATTTCATATCAAGCTTTTCAAAATAAAAAGAATAAGAACGAACATTGCAGCTAGAAGAACAAATTATACAATTGGATCTAGATAATGCTAAAGAACCAACCATAGACAAACACAATAAAATAACAATAATGAAATTTAAAGTAAACAGAATCTTATCTGCAAGAGTTATAAGACTATTTCAAATTACAAAACAGGAACATTTTGAATTTGGCAATAAACCATATAAACACTTGGCATGTCAATTGAAAAAATTCCCAATTGAAAAAATGGGAAAAGGATCACACGATTTCAAAAATTAAATAATATAAAGGTGAATTATTAACATTACCTAATGATATCAATAAAATTTTTGCTCAATTTTATCAAAATGTATATACATCCAAAACATCAGCAGATAGTACAAAAGTTATACATTTTTTGGATAACTGTAACCTCCCAAAACTTAATCTGTTGGAACAAGAGGAATTAGGAGCTCAGGTCTCAATTAAGGAAATAGAAGAGACAATAAATTCACTGAGGAATGGTAAAACACCAGGACCGGATGGATTTAGTAATGAATTTTATAAAAGATTTTCTACAAATTCTATAAAATTGATATCTACCATAATTATAGGAGGCATGGAGTAAATGAGGTGCTAGAGGAGTATAAAGAATGTAAAAAGAATCTTAAGAAAGAAATTAGGAAGGCTAAAAGAAGATATGAGGTTGCTTTGGCAAGAAAAGTGAAAATAAACCCAAAGGTTTACAGCTATATTAATAGCAAAAGGATAACGAGGGATAAAATCGGACCATTAGAGAACCAGAATGGACAGCTATCTGCAGAGCCAAAAGAGATGGGGAAGATATTGAACAATTTCTTTTCTTCAGTATTCACCAAGGAGAAGGATATTGAACTCTGTGAGGTAAGGGGAAAAAAGTAGAGTAGCTATGGAAACTATGAGATTGAAAGAGGAGGAAGTACTGACACTTTTGAAAAATATAAGTCTCCAGGTCCTGACAGGATATTCCCTAGGACATTGAGGGACATTAGTGTAGAAATAGCAGGAGCAATGACAGAAATATTTCAAATGTCATTAGAAACGGGAATAGTGCCGGAGGATTGGCGTACTGCGCATGTTGTTCCATTGTTTGAAAAGGGTTCAAAGAATAAACCTAGCAATTATAGACCTATTAGTTTGACGTCAGTGGTGGGCAAATTAATGGAAAGGATACTTAGAGATAATATATATAAGCATCTGGATAAACAGGGTCTAATCAGGAACAGTCAACATGGATTTGTGCCTGGAAGGTCATGTTTGACAAACCTTCTTGAATTTTTTGAAGCGGTAACTAGGGAAATTGATGAGGGTAAAGCAGTGGATGTTGTCTATATGGATTTCAGTAAGGCCTTTGACAAGGTTCCCCATGGAAGGTTGGTTAAGAAGGTTCAATCTTTGGGTGTTAATGGCGGAGTAGCAAGATGGATTCAACAGTGGCTGAATGGGAGATGTCAGAGAGTAATGGTGGATGGCTGTTTGTCAGGTTGGAAGCCGGTGACCAGTGGGGTGCCTCAGGGATCTGTGTTGGGTCCACTGTTGTTTGTCATGTACATCAATGATCTGGATGATGGGGTGGAAAATTGGTTAAGTAAGTATGCAGATGATACTAAGATAGGTGGTGTTGTGGATAATGAAGTAGATTTTCAAAGTCTATAGAGAGATTTGGACCATTTGGAAAAGTGGGCTGAAAGATGGCAGATGGAGTTTAATGCTGTTAAGTGTGAAGTGCTGCATCTTGGCAGGACAAATGAAAATAGGACGTACATGGTAAATGGTAGGGAATTGAGGAATGCTGTGGAACAGAGGGATCTAGGAATAACTGTGCATAGTTCCCTGAAGGTGGAATCGCATGTAGATAGGGTGGTAAAGAAAGCCTTTGGTGTGCTGGCCTTTATAAATCAGAGCATTGAATATAGGAGTAGGGAAGTAATGTTAAAATTGTACAAGGCATTGGTAAGACCAATTCTGGAGTATGGTGTACAATTTTGGTCGCCTAGTTATAGGAAGGATGTCAACAAAATAGAGAGAGTACAGAGGAGATTTACTAGAATGTTGCCAGGGTTCCAGCAACTATGTTACAGAGAAAGGTTGAACAAGTTAGGTCTTTATTCTTTGGAGCGCAGAAGGTTAAGGGGGGACTTGATTGAGGTCTTTAAAATGATGAAAGGGATAGACAGAGCTAACGTGGATACGTTTTTCCCATTGAGGGTAGGGAAGATTCAAACAAGAGGGCATGACATGAGAATTAAGGGACAGAGTTTCGGGGTAACGTGAGGGGGAACTTCTTTACTCAGAGGGTGGTGGCTGTGTGGAATGAGCTTCCAGCAGAAGTGGTGGAGGCAGGATCGATTTTAACATTTAAGAGTAAAGTGGATAGGTATATGGACGTGAAGGGAATGGAGGGGTTTGGTCTGAGTGCAGGTAGATGGGACTAGGGGAAAACAAATGGTCGGCACGGACTGGAAGGGCCGAGAGGGCCTGTTTCCGTGCTGTAATTGTTATATGGTTATATGGTTATATGGTTATTTTATGAGATATTCTCATCACGACAACAAAAACTGTACACACACGCTTTCAAAGAACAAACATTACCAGAAACATTAGCGGAATCAATGATTACACTCATACCTAAAAAAGATAAAGATCTATAAGACCCTGGCTCATATAGAGCCATTACACTGTTAAACACAGATCAGAAAATACTAGCAAAAATTCTAGCAAGAAGATTGAGCAAATATATTAGTAAATTAATAAATGCGGATCAAACGGGGTTTATACCCAAGAGATACTCATTCAATAATTTGAGACGTCTGTTTAATATAATGCATATAAAACTGAAGAGCAAGATAATGCATATAAAACTGAAGAGCAAGACCTATCAATTATTTCATTGGACACAGAAAAACCATTTGATCAAGTGGTTGGGAATATCTCTTCAAAGTATTGCAAAAATTTCAAATGGGAGAGAATTTTATTTCATGGGTAAAATTATTATATGACCGACCCATCAGGACAGGAGAGGCAAGAGAAGAGATTGCAGGGGCCTTGATGAAAATCTTTATGTTCTCTAGTCACAGATAATGTCTCAGAGGACAGGGGAGTAACAAATGTTGTTCCTGTTTGTAAGAAGTGAAATGGAGATAATCTAGGAAATGATAGGTCGGTGAGCCTCATGCCAGTGATATAGAAGCTATTAGAGACGGTTCTTTGGGAGGATTTACTCACATTTGGAAGACAATGGGTTAAGTAGTACAGATAACATGGCTTTGTCTGCTGCAGGTCATATCTTATTGAGTTTTTTGAGCAGGTTACAAAAGTGATTGATGAAGGTAAAGTGGTGAATTTTGTCTATGTAAACTTTAGTAGGGCATTTGATAAAGTCCCTCAGGGCAAGCTAATTCAGAAGATTAAGATACATGGCATCCACAGTGACTGTCATTTGGCTTACCTATGGAATGGTGTTGTTCTGGCTGAATGTCAATGACCAATGTTGTTCTGCAGCGATCAGTGCTGGGACCTCTGCAGTATGTGACATATATACACGACGTGGATATAAATGCAGATGGGTTGATTCGTAAATTTGCAGACATCACCAAAATTGGTGGAGTGGCAAACAATGAGAAATGCAATCAAATGATACAACATGATATAGATCAGTTATGGAAATGGGCGGATGTTATGTGAGAATATACAATTAATGGCGAAACCCTAGACAACATTGATCTACAGAAGAATCATGGGGTCCCAACCCATAGGATCTAATGTGGCTACAAATGTGGAGAGTGATAAAGAAGGCTTATGGTAAGCTTGCCTTCATTAGTTGGGGTATTGAGTATCAGAGTCAGGAAGTTATTTTGTAGTATTATAGGACATTAAGTAGACCAAGATGAAATTCATAAATCCTTTCAGGAATTTTATACCTAACTATACCAATCAGAATTTCCTACTGATTCCAATACAATGCATGAGTTTTTAAAGAAACTGGACTTGCCAAATTTACCACATAATGAGTCTCAGTTGTTAGATGAACCAATCACAGAGGAAGAAATACAGAAAACAGTCCTTTCGATGAATTCTGATAAAGCTCCTGGTTTAGATCGATTTGACAGTGGAATTTGTGGAGTATTTCTCAAGTTTACTGTCTCCCTGGCTATGCAAGGCTTTTAAGGAAGCCTTTTTAATGAATAGATTACCACAATCCTTTTATGATGCATCTATTTCTTTAATTCTTAAAAAAGATAAAGATCCTACTGAAGTGACATCAGATAGACCGATATCACATTTAAATGTAGATCCCAAAATTATTTCCAAAATATCAGCTATGATATATCATATACCTCAGGCTTCTGTACTTACCAATAATCAGAGATCCCCGATTTTCAGGCTCTTTCAAGGTACTAGACAGGGCTGTCCTTTAAGTCCTTTACTTTTTGATATCGCTTTGGAACCTTTGGCCACTGCTATTAGGGAATCCCCGAATATTTTTGGTATTATCCGTGGAAATAAGACATAAGCTATCTCTTTATGCAGATGATCTGTTATTATTTATTTCTAACCCTGAGAAATCTGTTCCGGCATAATAGTAGCTCTACTTAATACATTTAGTAGTTTTTCTGGTTATAAACTAAATAATAATAATAATAATATATTTTATTGTCATTACACATAAGAGCAACGAGATTTGGTTTGCAACTTCCATCCGATGTCATAACTTAATCGACAAATAAAATTTAGGTTTAAATACACTGAGAACAAGGTTTGTAAAAACGAACATTAGACCAGTAAAATCAACACAGACTAAAGTGCGAGGCCGGGGGAGACAGTCCATGGGGGTGGGGGGTATTCAACAGGGCCGATTCAGAGCTGCTATAGCTCATATGTCAAAAGATGTTAGCTCGTTTTTTTGGTCGTATAAATCCTACTTGTGACAGATGTCATTCTGAAGTGGCCTCATTGACTCATATGTTTTGGTCCTGCCCACTTTTGGAAAAATATTGGAAATACATTTTTGATACTATTTCTGTAGTTTTAGGTATTGATTTACAACCTCATCCTATTACTGCAATTTTTGGGCTACCAATGTTGGATTCTATTCATCTGTCCCATTCCGCCCATCGGCTGATTGCTTTTTCCACATTAGTTGCCAGAAGATCTATTTTTATTTAAATGGAAAGACTCTAATCCTCCGACCACACTCCATTGGTCCTCTGAAATGATATCATGTTTAAATTTAGAAAAAATTAGGAGTGACATTGTTGAACCCTTGGTTAAATTTGATAGGACTTGGGGAAGATTTATTCAACATTTTCATGCAACATAAATTGTCCCCTCTCCAACTGTTTTAATAATTATTTTACCTTTATACAGTGGAACGGACTTGACGACAAACAGGGACTTAAATTGTTGAAATTCCTTGCAGCCTAGATACTGATTTGCTTTTTTTTTTAGTTTAGGGGGGTTTTGTTTTTTTGTTTTTTCTCTTTTTTTTCTTTTTATCTTTTTGTTTTATATATATATAAATTATCTTTTAAACACTTAACAATATTTACATAGAGACCGGTGGGTCCATATTAAATGTGTATTTTGACACTGGACTCATATTTAGCTTATACCTGTTATTAATGTAACCCTGATCCCTATGTATCGATATCATTGTTATGTTTATCATTATTTTTTTGTTGTCTTGTTTTTGCTTTTGAAAAAAACGAATAAAAAGATTTTAAAAGAAAGATTTATCTGGAGCATTGAAGTTTGAGGGGAGACCCGATAGAAGTATATAAAATTATGTGTGGCATAGATAAGGTAGACAGACAGAACTTTCCCAGGGCAGAAATGTCAAAGGAAAAAGGGCAACACAGCAGATGTAGTTTGCTGTAGAGTTCCTGCCTTACAGCTCCAGAGACCCGGGTGCGATCCTGACTATGGGTGCTGTGTGTACAGTGATTGTACATTCTCCCTGTGACTGTGTGGATTTTCCCTGGGTGCTCCAATTTCCTCCCACATTCTAAAGACGTATAGGGTTGCAGGTTAATAGACACAGCGGGTCAGGCAGCATCTCTGGGGGAAAGGAATAGCTGATGTTTTGGGTCGGAACCCTTCTTCAGACATTCCGCCCCAAATGGTCACCTATTCCTTATCTCCAGAGATGGTGCCTTACCCACTGTGTTATTCCAGCATTTTGTGTCTATCTTTGGTATGAACCAGCATCTGCTGTTCCTTCCTACAGGTTTGTTAGGTTAATTGACTGAGGTTAAATTGTAAATTGTCCATAGTGTGTAGAATTGTGCTAGTGTACGGGGTGAGCACTGGTCGGCGTGAACTCGATAGGCCAAAGGTTCTGTTTCTGCGCTGTATCTCTAAAGTCTAAAGTCTAAAGTCTACAGGGATGGTTCAATGGTAGAGGGGGAAAGATTAAAGGAGATGTACTCGACTTGTCTCTTACACAGAGAGTGGTGGTTGCCTGGAATGTGCTGCCAAGGGTGATGATGGCAGCAGATACAATAGTGATGTTTAGGAAGTTTTTAGATAGGTACATGGAACTGAAGGAATGGAGGGCTATAAATCATATGCAGGCAGAAGATGTTGTTTTGGCTTGGCATCGTGTTTGGCGCAGACTTTGTGGCTCAAAGGACTTGTTACTATACTGTACTGTTCTTTGCTCTAGGTTCATGTTCATGCACAAAACTCTCTCTCCAAATAAATATATATCTATTTCTTTCCTGCTCACGTGCTTATTCAGCTTTCCCTTAAATGCATCATTTAATGCTATTTGAATCTTTGGTAGTAAGTCCTACATTCATGTCACTCCTGGGTAAAGCAAGTTCATACTATTGAATTTCATGATGACTCGCTATACCTTGGTAATAAGAATAAATCTAAAGATTAAATGAGAACTTACCAGTTTGAAGTTTGATCTTTATTTTATGAGGAGTTACGATGAGGGATTACGTGAAGACCCCGCCAGGACGCATGCGCGACATTCTTCAAAGCAGTGGTGTGAAATCACAGATACCAGAGTAGACTAATATAGTAAGATAAGAGAGAACTTCCATACCAGTTGAACTTTATAATAGAGGGTTTTGGGAGCGGAGGGCACGTAAATCCCTCATCGTAACTCCTCATAAAATAAAGATCAAACTTCAAACTGATAAGTTCTCATTTAATCTTACTATTTTACTTCGGAGTCACGTGAGTGACTACGTGAAGATTTCAAAGCTCTGTGATTTCATGCCCTGGAACGAAACCATGCTCACACACTGCCATTCTGGGACGGAGGATGAACGTATTTCACACACGACACTGTGCTGAAAAACAATAAAGGTATTATTCATACCTAAAATAATATGCCCCACATTGGGTAATTTATTTTACAGAACTTAATTTTTCCCTGCAAACGTCTCAGGATCGGCCACGGGTTTATTATAAAGCATTGAATGCGTTCATTGCTCCACCCCGCTGTGGCAAGGATGTGGTCCATAGGAACTCCCATCATCCTAGCGTCCGATGTAGATGCAGCCCTGTTGGAGTGAGATTTGAAACATTAGTATTCACCACTGCACGTAATACCACCAGAACCATCTGGATATGGTTTGCACTGTGACCTTAGGTGAGGGCATTTATGGCTAATGAGAAAAGCTCTCTCCGTGCCCATAAGTGTCTTGGTGACTATATATTGGAAAGTATGTGTCACTATGCAGGGCCGACTATCTGCAGGATAGGCCAGAACTCTAATATTGGCCAAAGGAACCGGGTCAGTCTAGTTTAAGTACCCCTGTATGTAGCAGGTTATGTGCCATTTGTGACAGACATGACGTCCTATTCTAGCTTGTGTAAGGACTGGACCCGTTGTGCTGATCCAAGTGCCATAATCATTCCCATCTAGGATATTAGTTTGTCCAGAGTGAGCCCCGATATTGGTGTCCATCCTCGTAACATGGTGTACTACCTATGTCCCATATATAGGTGTATCTGGGCCTGGGGGGAATAGAGTACAAATACCCCTCATTCGTTTAGGTACTAGTGGGTGTGATCCTATAGCCAGGTGATCACTCCCCTCTGCCCAGATATTAGATAGGGCACTCCTTGCACAATAATGGCACTGTAACTCAAACCTTCATCGAAATGAAGGGTGGCCAGAAACTCCAGCACTTCAGTGTTGGTGGCTGAGTCATATGTAGTGTTCGTCCTGGTGCAGAACACTTCCCATTTCCTGACATATGTCAGGTACTGTCTTCTCGTGGACTCCCTGCATGACGCTGAGATGGCATTGATCGTCCTGTTGGAGAGTCCGTATGCCAGAAATGGCCTGTTCAGAAACTGCAAATCAACAAGTTCATACAGTCATGGCACAGATACTTTCCCCGCACGGGGGTGTGCCAACCTCCTTGGCCGTTGTTGATCCAGATGCAGGGTTCTGAGACCATCTTTGTACTGTTGGGAACCATGGTACCCGTTGCGGCGTCTTGTTTAATTATTGTAAAGACTCGCCTGATGAGGCAGAAGGGGAAAATGCATAGCAAAACAAATCCCCCCCCCTCCAATGCAGCGAGAAATCGTCCATCGCTGCTGCCCCTGGGTCTGGTTCCCAAGCAACATATGTTGGTAGTTGGTGAATTAGTCCGGATGGAAAAAAGGTCGATATCTGGTGTCCCATACCGGTCTATAATATCTGTACACACTTTCTGATCCAACATCCATTTAATGTTGTCATTGAATTTACGTGACCTGATGTCTGCCACTGTATTTAGCTTACCTGGAAGGTAAGTGGTTGAGATCCAAATCTCTCTCCCCAGACACCAGTGCCAGATATTATTAGGCAATTCATCACATGATATCGACTTTATTTCACCCATATGATTATATATAGGCCCCCAGTGTGGTATCAATCTGTACCGTACATGCAACTGGTGCTCATCTGAGCAGTAGGCCCTGAGTCCATGAAACGCTCCCAGCATTTCTAGATAATTAATTCCTAGTGCTTTAAACAGAATAATTTTTGTGCACTCATCTGCCTCCACAACTTGCGGTGGTAATAGTTGCTCCCCAACCTTTAGCACTGGCATCAGTCTGTAATGTACCCTAGGGATATAGAATGGGGTGATGGGGTTAGGATATTATGGAACATTTCTATCCACCAGTTAATTCTAATTTACTTTCCCTGGTAGTTGCATAGGCCTATTGAAATGGCCTGTATAATTTTTGAGAGCTAAAATTTCCCTCTTCCAGGTTTTAATAATGGAGTGGTCCAATTGTGCTGCTGGGAACGCAGCCACCAATTCCCAATCACTCTTGCTCCTTGCCGAATGGATGGTTCCCTGATGCCAGTGAGGCTTTTTGCATACTCCCATCAAGTCTGTCACTTTGTTTGGTGGCAAGGTGATAGACATATGAACAGAGTCAATAGTGAACCCCAAATAATCCATGGTAGTGGAGGGTTCCAATTTTTTATTTATCTGGATGTATGTTAAACCTCTCTGTTGTGGCTGATACCACCAATGTAGCCAGCTCCAATTTTCACCTACAATGAGAATATCATCAAGGTAAGCCATGACGATATGGTTATGTTTCTTTAAGTATGCTAAAGCTGGTTTTAATAAATTTGTAATAGCCTGGGTGCTGATGACAACCCATTGGATAAGGCATACTGCCATTGCTGTCCCATCCAGATAAATTTCAGGTATTTACGATGACCCTGTGTGTGACAAACGTGTCTATTTTGAAATCGCATACTGAACGGAAGTATTTAGTTCGGTCAAATCTGTAATGATACGGCAACCACCATCTTTTTAGTTTTTTTATAAATATATTTGATACGAACTCTTGAAATTCTCTGATTGTTTTCTCAATCCCTTTTGTGTTTAGTCTTAACAGTTCAGCATGGCCTGCTGTTCTCTCTTTTTGTGAAGTATGAACTTCCTGCTAGGCGTATGCTGAACTGGGACGGTAGTTCGTATACAAATTCAATTTTGTAATTCTGAATACTTCCGAGTATGTAAAAGTTCAGAGGTAAAAGTGCAGCACACATGATGAAACAAGTGCAACCGTCCCCCAACTTTAATGAATCGGACATGCAATGTTTTTTAAGACAACCAGACCCACCTACCTCCATGGTTACCGGTGTTGTGTGGGTTGTCTCCGCAGTTGTTTCTTCTGGTATTGTGTTGCTGCGTTGTGGGGTTGGCGCGTTTTCCATGAAGGCCGGGCTGGGCCATGTCTGAAAGACCGCTGTGCAGGTGGGCCGGTCTTCGAGCTTTCACCACCAGATGGTCTTCCATAGCACCGATGTCTGGTGGGTGTGTAGGGGTGCTGCCGCTGTTGATAGTGGGTTTTAGAGGTGCTTGGCACCTGATCAGGCCTATAGCCTTGGCTTCCTCATGCAGGGTCTTTTCACCTACTTCGGGAGGTCCCCCATCAGCAATTTTGGCGCCTGTGTGCTACTTGTCTTGCATAATTCCGCACTTCTTGATGATGCTCTTCCTGTAACTGTAAATCTCCACTGAGTATTACACAGTCTGCTAGAGCATCACGTAAACTCTTCAGGCAAATCAACCCCATCAGTTGTCCCTGGTACTGCTGTGATTTTAGCAGCCATGCAGTTTCCTCTGGAGCTTCACCTCCTGGCTCCTTATAGATGGGCTCCTGTTGCCCCAGATGGGGTCATAGACTGCTGGTACTTTAAGAGAAATGGAGTTCTCTGGAGCAATGTGACTTCCCAGCCATAAAGTTAATGGCTTGCTCCTGTAGCTGGTTTTGTAGCCGTGTATTTTTTACTGGCTTGCAGCTTTGTATAGGCAGTCCTTCTTGAGTTGATACAGCATGTGTCCCACAATCTTCTGCTGCTCTCTCTTCTGGCACCCCTCACAGTTGACTGTTCAGCCATTGCCCCTTTCTTCAGGGTCAGCCCAACTCTGACCCCTAATGCTCCCCTGCGAAGAGGGTGAGACATTTGGCAGTCCTTGAAAGGATCCTGCCGTGGGTCTGCGAAGAGACCCACTGTGACTCTGCCCCTGCATAAGCAGGTCACGCTGGAGCATGATTCCCCACCCGCTCCCGCGGGAAAGACACCCGCCGTCGCTATCCGTGAACGGGGTGTCTTCAGGTCCGGACCCAGCCGAGTCCACGGACCTGTCCGACTTCCGGGTGGTTTTGCCGCCGACCGACGGCGCACCTGCTGGTCTGTAGCGGCGAGAAGCCGGCAGCTGCTGGCAGCACCTGCAGCTCTGGAGAGATGGCACGCTGCTGGCTACTTCCACAGCAGCGGTATCAGCTGCTGCTCTCCCTTGGCGACTCCAGTGGTGCTTCCTCCGTTCTGCAAAGAAACACACCGAGTCGCCCACGCTCACCAGAAAAGGGTAAGACTTACCTTTAGTAATTTTTCAAAATTCGCGCTGGAGGAGCGGCGGCTCCTCCCGACTGTCGCTTCCGCAATGCGTTCGACGATATGTCGCGCATGCGTTCCTGGCGGGGTCTTCACGTATCACTCACGTGACTCCGAAGTAAAATCTAAACCTGAAGAACAGAAATTTGAAATATCCAAGCCCAAGCTGAATGGCAATCTTGCTCACTTGCATGTGAAATTTACATTCATCCCAACGATTAAATGTTAAAGGTTGATTAATAGATTTGGCTGGGCCTTGCTGGAAAATAGCAGTGTTTTGACAATATGTTTATGTGAGAATCAATCAACAAACTTTGAGAATGAGGAGATAATAACATGAATTGCAATGCTCCATAACTAGTTGGTTGTACTGGGTCACCCTACCATTGCTTCTCATAAATGTTGCTGTTACTTTTAACAAGTCGCTCATTAAACTAGCCAATGAATTTTAAGTGTAGTATCTTAACCTTAACAACTCTTTAGTGATATGATATTAATAGTCTACCAACCTCAATTAACAATTTAAACTTTAGAGAAACTTAAAAAGGGATCTGAGGGGCAACTTGTTCTCATAGAGGGTAACGGGTATTTTGAATGAGTTTCTGGGGGAAGTGATAGAGATGATTAAAATTACGATGTTGAAAATACATTTGGATTGGTATGTGGTTAGGAAAAGGTTAAAGGGATATGGGATAAATGCAGGCAAAAAGGACTTACTCAGGTAAGCGACTTGGTTGACATGGACAAGTTGGTGTTTTCACTGCACCTCAGTTAAAGTGACTTTAAACTTAACTACAAGAAATGGGATGTCTTGTCACAACTATGCATGATATAAATGATACAACACAGAGCATTGTACGTAGTTCTGGTCACCTGTCAATAGGAAGGATGTTATTAAATCAGTAATGGTGTATAAACAACTCGCAGATTAGTCTGAAGATCCTGTTTCAGTGCTATATGGCATGCAACAAAAGTTATCATTCATCATTTAACCCAATTCCACCAGTTTACAACCATTCCATGTGATCTGCCTTATTTTGTTTATCTGTATGAAAATGTTTCTGTGTTCCGAAAAGACATAATGAAACTAAAAATGTATTTTACTTCGGAGTCACGTGACTGACTTCGTGAAGACCCCGCCAGGCACGCATGCACGACATATCGTCGACCGCATGTGAGTGACAGGCAGTGAGGAGCGTTGCTCCTCTACTGCAGGGAACTGAAGGTAAGAAAAAACTAACCTGCGGTCCTTTTTTCATTTTAGGGACTCTGTGTACAGAGTACTCAAGGCCGCTTCGGCACTGACTGCGGACCGCGGGATGCGGGCAGTCAGCGGCGGCAGCAAAGATTGGAGTCGGGCAAGCCCGTTGACCCAGGAGGGTCCGGGCTCACAAACTCGCCGGTTGGAGGGACGGCAGAGGCAGCCCGACTCTACACCGCAGCCCGCAGAACACCGCGGACTGTCGGCATGGAAGAAGGAGTGGGGCTTGCAGGCTCGCCGCTCAAAGTTAGTAACGGCAGAGCAGCAGCCCCGACTCTACACCACAGCCCGCAAGGCCACTGCGGGCTATCGGCATTAACCAGGGAGTAGGGCTTGCAGGCGATGGCAGAGCGGCAGCTCCGACTCCACACCGCAGCCCGCAAGGACTCTGTGAGCTGACGGCTTTACTTCGGACCAGACCCGGGAGTGTCTGGGCTTACACGCCGTTCGCAGTAAGCGACGGCACAGCGACAGCCCCAACTTCATTTTCTACACTGGGCAGGTTGGGCAGCTCGTTGACCCGTAAGGGTCCGGGCTCACACTCGCCGTTCGCAGGCAGTGACGGCAGAGCGGCAGCCCGAATCTACACCGCAGCCTGCAGGGTCACCACGAGCTGACAGCAACACTACCCGGAAGTCGGGCAAGCCCGTGATCCAGGAGGGTCCGGGCCGGAGACTGCCATTCGCGGGTAGCGAAGGCAGAGCAGGAGCTCCGACTCAATGCCGCAGGCCACAGGAATACCGCAGACTGACAGCTATGCTACCCTATGGAGGTAGTAAGACAGAGCCGGGGCCCGACTCACTACATAGGCGTAAGGCTTGCCGTTAGCGGCAGTTTAAGGTCCTGTATGAGAGTCTGGGTCACAATTGAAGCTGGGGGGGGTGGGTGGGGGGGGGGGGGGGGGGGAAGAGTTGCACTCCTCCACCGGATGCTTCTTAAAGATAAGAGGTAAGATACTAACCTTGAGTTGCTGAGCTTCTATTTTAGACTTTTGCTTATAGAAACAATGGATGAGACCAGAATGAAGGCATCGAAGCATGCCTCCAAGGGCAATGGGACTTCGGGGATGGGAGTCAGCGGCCACCATTCCCAGAGCTGCCCGCAACACCGGCAGCACCCGCTCTGCGGACCGGATAAAGAACGCAGAAAATCGGGGAGCCTGCGCTGCCAGGACCCGCCTCTCCACCACGGCTGACCATGGAGCCGTAAAGTGGTAGGAGCACCGCGCGGGAGCAGGGTAGGCAAGACCCTGACTCCCTACCACTGTCACCTAAGCATAGGGACAGTGGAGCAAAGGTGTGTAAACGTGTGACCCGCTCGGCGGCACGTTCTGTCTCCCCTACTATGCAGGTTACCAGAGGGTGGACCAGGGGGAGAGCTGCGCCCAGGTCGTGCCCCGCTGTAGCGGAAGGTATTGACATGCTGCCGGGGGTAACCTGCTCGATCGCGGGCTGGTGATGGATCTGCTGGGAGGTCGGGGAGCCCTGCAGGAGCAGGAGGTACCGGCTCACCACCGGGTCAGGCTGCCAGAGTGCAGGCCGGTGGCAGCGGATTTTGGTCGTGCGACCCCGCTTAGACAGCAGGCATCAACCATGCGCCGTCACAGACCCATGTGGTCAGAAGTGGCAGTAAGCCCGTGCAGATGTCAGGGAGCCCGGCTGCGGGAGCCAGCACCGACTCATCTCCGCTGCCTTCCTATCAGGCAGGGGGACCGCTACAGTCCGAACAATGGCGGACTAGTGGCATGTCCGCGCGGGAGTCGTATGGCACCGCAAGAGCGGCAGCCAATGACTACCTGCCAGCGGACCCTTGTCATCACCTCGACGAGGTGCGGTTCGCTGGTAGAAGCCTCAGTGATTCAGGAGAACCTGGGGAAGTCGACTTGTCATCCGCATATGTGGCGGCGGTCATGTGGCATGGCTCGGAGGAGCGCATGATGGAGCGTATCCTAGAGCACAATCTCTGCAGCTGGACCAGATGTCCTCCAGTCCAGGAGACATGCGGCTGGGCCACCCAGCATGTTCCCGTCATCGGTGGGGAATGCCACGGATCAGCAGCTGGCTGACATGTAAGACGGGCTGGAGCAGGAACCTACAGTACCTGAGAAAACCCAGGAGGAACTGCACCACACACCAGCTGCAGGAACAGGTCCTTACCGAGGCGATCAACATATACCAGGCCCAAACAACTGCATATCGTTGAATGTACCGACAGTCAACACGCCCATCTGGGGCAACATCAGTCCGGGGATAAGGGCACAGGAGCTGAAGGTCATAAACATCCTGAAATTGTTGACGTCGGGGATTACTGCCTTTGTCAGGTCGGTTGAAGGCATGGAAATGACGGCAGAGCAGGAGGATGCTCTTGCAATATTAGTCATGAGGTTAACGCTTCCCGGAGAATCGTCATCAAACCGACTCCAAACCCCATATTTGCAGGGTTGTGCTAGGCATCTGTGATGCCAATACCGAGACAGCTGTTCGGTGAGGACCTGCCCAAACAGGTCTAGGACCTGGATTAGGAGGCGAAGGCAGACAGGTTGATGAAGCTACCTCCCTCCATCAAGCCGGCAGTGCGCCAACAAACACCATATGCAAGACCTCGGGGGCCACCTGAAAGACCAGTAAGGACCTACACGCCGGCAGCAGCTCAACACAATTCAATGGAACACCAGCAACCAGAACGTCAGGCCCACTTGGAACCATGGAGGTAAGGGGGTCTGGTTCTCTTGGAAGTGCTGCATGTATAACCTTAGGACCGAGATGAGAAAATTGTTTTTCACACAGAGAGTGGTGAATCTGTGGAATTCTCTGCCACAGAAGGTAGTTGAGCCAGTTCGTTGGCCATATTTAAGAGGGAGTTGGATGTGGCCCTTGTGGCTGAAGGGATCAGAGGGTATGGAGAGAAGGCAGGTACAGGATATTGAGTTGGATGATCACCCATGATCATATTGAATGGCGGTGCAGGCTCGAAGGGCCGAATGGCCTGCTCCTGCACCTAATTTCTATGTTTCTATAACCTCACAAGTAGGAGAGTGGTTATATACATTCTGGGATGCAAGGGAGCTGATTGTCACTATCCCAGGGAACAAAGCTATAGACATAATAGAGGCATGTAACAGCCTTGCTTGCGCCAGGAAACCGACTATTAGACATACTGCTAAAATAATTGGTAAACTTGTAGCTACATTCTAGCTACATAATTGAGCCGGTACACTACAAAGCTCACAAAGAGCAAAATCTCGGCATTAAAAGCGAATGCTGGACATTTTTATGGGCCTATGCAGCCGCCAATCAAGGCATAAATTGAGCTACAATAATGGATTAGCTGTTTGTGATTGTTAAATCCCATCATTACATCAAACCCATTAATTGTGTTACAAACCAACGCAAGCAGCAAGGGCTGGGGAGCTTCCGACACCATTACCATTTGGGGTGGTAGATGGGATTTGCACGAGTCTACTTTCCTTCAATCACAAGGTATAAACTGTTTAGAAATGCTGGGAGCATGTCACGGGCTACGGGCTTAATGCACTAATCTGCAGCATTCGCATGTCCGTCTTCAATAATACCACTGAGGTGGCGTATTTAAACCTTATGGGTGGTATCAAGTCAATATCTTGTGATGAATTGGAAAAATTATTTTGGCTCTGGTGGATTGAAAGAAATATTTGGATATCAGCAACGTACCTTCCGGTGAAGCGCCATACAGTGGCGGACACCAGGTCACAAGTATTTAATTTCAACATCAAGTGGATGTTGAACCTCCAAATATTTGCTAAAACTATAGCCTAATATGGAACACTCCTTGTGTCCAGGTTGAACCATTGGATACCAACATATGTCTCTTGAGAACCAGATCTTGGGGCAGTGGCAATGGACGCATTCTCGCTACTTTGGGGGGAAATGTGTTTTTCTACGCTTTCCCCCATTCTGCTTCATCAGATAGGTGTTGCAGAAAAGGCAACCAGATTCTGCAACAGAAAGGACCATGGACATCATACAGCAGTGTGCAGAGAGAGTCCACTAGGAAGCAGTACCTCACCCACATAAGGATATGTGAGATTACTATAGTCGGACCTAGACCACCCACATATCTGCCAGGAGTGCACTGTCATCCTATCTCAACATTGGAGTGGGATCTCACCAGCTGGTATCCACGCTGAAGATGTTCTATCCCTCCCCGACCACGATATATTACCAGAGATATAGGGGTGGTGTTGACCCTACTCAGGAGCTGGTCGCCTTTGGTGGATTTACCACTGGACTTATTCACCTTCAAAGTGGTGATGGTAATGGCACTGAAGACAGCACAATGGGTCCAAACTCCACAGGAATTACCTGGATAGAATGGTTTCAAACCACAATCAAGTGACTGCGTTATAGACGAGTTGCTTAAACTACGCAGACCTGCGACTACAGGTCAGGAGATGGCTCAAGGTGGTATTCGGTGCAGCAGGTAAGACACTAACATTTTTTAAAATGCCATTCTACCAGGGCTGCATCCGCATCAGCGGCGAGGACCATGGAGGTGTCCTCGCAATAGCGGGCTGGGCCAGTGAAACTACATTTCAGCGCTTTTATAACAGGCCTGTGGCCACTCCCGCAACGTTGGCGGATTCAGTTTTAAGTGCTGTTACCTAAACGTTTGTCCCCGAGTTCAGAGGTTTATTGTTGTATTAACAAATGTTATTATTTTTCAGCTTATTGAAGTCTGAAATACGTTGACATACTTCCTCCATCAGTATTACGGCAGTGTGTGAGCATGGACGTGGTCCAGGGCATGTAATCATAGAGCTTTGAAATCTTCACGAAGCCACTCACGTGACTCCGAAGTAAAATAGTAAGATTAAACAAGAACTTACCAGTTTGAAGTTTGATCTTTATTTTATGAGGCGTTGCGATGAGGGATTTCGTGCCCTCCGCTCCCAACCCTCTATCATAAGGTCAACTGGTATATTCGAGTTCTTTAATCTTACTATCTTCAGTCATTGTTTTTATCTGTGATTCCACACCGCTGCTTTGAAGAATGTCGCGCATGCATGCCTGGCGGGGTCTTCACGAAATCCCTCATCGCAACTCCTCATAAAATAAAGATCAAACTTCAAACTGGTAAGTTCTTGTTTAATCTTACTATTTTGTTTTATTCTCTACAGATTCCACTTGTCCTGCTGCATTTTTCCAACATACTTTATTCAATTTCATGTATTCAATGTCTGCCGTATTTTGTTCTTTTGTTGCTGTCTCTTCCTTTTCATCTCTTTTTCTGTTTAACCTGAATCCATGGCTATTGGTATTTGTATTGGAAGTGCAAGCGATGGAAAGATCCAGTTTGAGATCTATCATCTGGGTAGTGTTGATGCAATGGCAATGGAGTTCCTGATCAATCAATCATTGTCAATGACACTTCAACAATAAATCTACAGATTTGGAGAACTTGGGAACCAAATATTTAAAGTCACATTGTCCTCCAAAATATTACTCCACTTGCCAGACAACCTGTCTCAAATTTCTCATATTCTCATATTCTGGATCCCAGTTTTTGTCAAGTGGCGTATTTCTTTCATCTCTTTTCCTTTTGGAATTCCACTTATGGTACTTTGGAATGTGTGTATTGGCCAAATTATCAAAGACAACTAAATAAGAAACCTGCCAGTGAAACAGCATGCAAAGGAATAGATTTATCGCTCAGCCCAACTTTTGTTTCTGAGACATAAAAAATACATGCTTATAAATAATTGGGATCTTTCATATTGCCTAATTCTTACAAACATTGGTAAAGAAACTCAAAAAATGACATGTTGGTATTGGTATATTTTGTCACGTACCAGGACACAGTGAAGATATTTGCTTTGTATGATATATTTGAAAATAATGTCACATATGCATATACCAGGTAGCACAGAAGATAAAATGAAATGAATGCAGTATTTAATGTTACAGCTGCAGAGATAATTCAGAGAAAAAAGTGCAAGGGCTGCATTGTGGTAGATTGGAAGCTCAGGAATTCATCCTTTGCTTATGAGTGATCGGTTCACTTGTCTGTTAACAGCGGAGACAAAGCTGATTTTCAATCTGTGGTACATGCGTTCTAGTTTTTGCATGTTCTGATGAAAATGAGAGGGAAGAAAATAGCTAGAGTATGAGTGGTTCTTGATTATGTTGCCTGCTTTCCCCAGGCAGTGTGAAGTATAGAGATAGGCAATGGAGGGGGGGGGGGGGGTTGTTTTGTATGATGAACTGGACTGCATTCATGACTCTTCAATTTCTTGTAGTCTTGGGAAGAGTGGTTGCCATGCCAAGCTGTGATGCATCAGGATGGGATGATTTCCATGGTGCAAATATAGAAATTGGTAAGAGTCATTGGAAACATACCAAAAATTGTATGCCTTCTGAGAAAGTTAGGCATTGGTGTCCTTTCGAGGCTGTACTGTCAATGTGATTGGCCAAGGACAAATTGGTGATGATATTTGCACCTTGGAGCTTGAAGCTCTCTACCCACTTCACCAGCACCATTGATGCAGACTGGGTTGTGTTTCCAACCCACATCCTGAAGTCGATGACCATCTCCTTCCTTTGGTTGATATTGAGGGAGAGATTGTTGCCTTGATATCATGCTGCTAAATTTTCTATTTAATTCCTGTGCTCCATCTCATCATTATTTAAGCTTCCAGTCCTTTACGGTGTGATCATATGCATATTTATAAACGGCGTTAGAGCACAATTTGGCCATGCAGTCATTAGTGTATAGGCTGTATTATAAGGGGCCAAGAACAAAACATTGTGGGGTACCAATGTGAAGAATTATTACGGGGAATGTTTGTCGCTTGTCCTTACTGATTGCAATCTTTGGGTTAGGATGTCATGGATCCAGTTGCAGAAGTAGTTGCTGAGTCCTAGATCCAGGTGTTTGGAGATGAGTTTGGTTGAAATTATGATGTTGAAGGCAGAGTTAAAGTCAATAAATAGGAGTCTGAAGTAGGTTTCCTTTTTATCTAGATGTTCCAGGATGATAGTAGGGCCATGGAGATGGCAGCTGCTGTGAACCTGTTGCAGCAGTGGATGGATTACTGGGGATCATGGCTGCCTGAGATTATTAGAATATTTTATGAAACTTTTTATTTTCTTGTCTTTGTCTTATCCCACCATAATAGGGTGAAAACTGTAGCAACTATGGAAGCAGTCCCAATACTGTTGAGTATCATCACCTGATGTCCATTTTATTAAGAGACAAGTCGCATCTACATGCAAACCACATGATAGAAGATTGCTATCATGTCCTGTGTCTCTCAATGCAAAATCATGTTCTGTTTTAGCCTCTCAATGCAAAATCAACAATTCTAGGGTACATCAAGGCAGAAACCTTGGAGGGATGATATTGTATTTCAAACTAAGCTGTGCTACCCTGTGTTCAAAAGATGCTTTCTGATTTCATTTAGCCAGATATCCAGATGAATGAAAGGCGAAGCAGGTTTATGGCCAAGCAGAGTACACAACAAGAAACACGTAGGTTCTTCAGAAATGGTCAAGAACTGATTATTGCCAAGGAAACAGATACCATACTTTTTTTTTGCAGCATTAAGTCCTAACAATCATATGGTATAAAAAATGGTATGAATGCTATATGTTTTTTTCTTAAGGGGGTAGCAAAGGTGTATAAGCTGATAAAAGTATAAACACTGAAGCCTTGCATGCACAGGTCAATTGTAAGTTTGCACAGTTAGTATAATTCAATAATCACCCTGTAAATGTCTTTAATTTTAAGTACTTATGTACTCAACATATGCATCATTCCTTAGCAACCTTAAAAAGCTATCTAATTTTCTACTCAGTCACATAGTTTATAACTTCAACCATATGACTCAGTGAAATTGATGTCCACCACATGCTGTTTCCCATTGAATATGCCTGCAGCTATCTCTATTTCCCATGGATGAATTGGGCTGAAGGGCCAGTTTCTGTGCTGTATGGCTCAATGAAGCAGCAAGAAGAAAGCAAATTTCCCTCACAATGCCTGCATGATTTAAAATATGTGTTCACCAGTAATGTTGAAATAAATTATTAAATCGAGTTTTTTAATTCCAAATCACATACAACATAATCAGTTTAGTTATATTTTATGTGAAGTCACATCCCTG
The DNA here is from genome assembly GCA_035221665.1 of Okamejei kenojei. Taxonomy (NCBI): domain Eukaryota; kingdom Metazoa; phylum Chordata; class Chondrichthyes; order Rajiformes; family Rajidae; genus Okamejei; species Okamejei kenojei. Next base: position 25,940,043 of record CM069138.1, read on the forward strand.
CAGTTTGAAAGCCCTGTCTCACGGTGTGAGTCAACCCACGAGTGACCCCAAGAAAAAAAAACAGACTCGTGCTTATGTACAAGATTTCAAGTTTATGTTCAAGTGTTTAACCGAGTTCCCACAGGTATGTCATTTTGCGATGTTCCAAGTTCCTCTCCCGAGTTACCAAGTTCCTCTCCCATTAGTCTGGAGCCAACCGTGAATGAAGGTATGTTTTAATAAGTAACAATGTTAAAGAAGACATCTCCATCCTGCTGCTTTGAGTTAAAGATAGAATTCAGCGCGGCCGCATCTATTGATATGACCTACAAGGGGAAAATGCACACCCTCCAGTGCCAGTGCAATTATACTTACGATTTGTTTGAAACACACATCACGTAGTTAGAAGACCAGCGGGCGGAGGTTTGTTATTTTTTAATTGAATTTACTGCCAGATCTACACACTGCGGGGAGACGGGAGATGAAATCTTTGAATGTGAATGGATGTCTCCGCGCTCGCTCGTTCTAAGCGGAATATATCTTTAGTTGCCTTTCAAGCCGGGCTTAGGATTTATTCCTTGTTTTTGTTTATTCGCACACACTTTTCGTGTGTGAGGGTGTGAGAAGTCCATGCCGGATGCCAGCCGGCCGGCCGCAGCCGCTGTTTTTTCACATCAGATTGTTGGGAGACGGAGCTCAGGGTTCACCTCCTGAGCTGCTTTGGTGCCCAGGCATGAGTTGAGGTGGAGGGAGGTTGGGAGAGAGGGGGGTGTCATTAATCTGTCTGGGGTGACAAGGCTCTTGGGTTAGGAATGGTGTGCGAGGGAGGGTTAATTCTCTCCGAGTTTTCTCAAGCCCCGGACGAGAACAAAGGAAACCTCTCTTGCCACCGCGTACAAGCCCTTTGTATTTAACTTTGCTGCTGACGTGCACGCACACGCTCTCTCCCTCTCTCTGCTCTCTCTCACTGCAGCTCAGAGCCCAACCTCGCCATCCTATAGTGGTAACATTCACATCAAGTCCCCTCCACACCCTCACCCCCTCTCTCCGACACACACCCCGCACAAGACAACAGGCAGCTTGAGAGACAGATAGTTTGTAGGGTGTTGGTTTTGTATAAGGTTTTCTTTTTAAATTATTAGTATTTACTTATTTTAAACGAACTTTGGAGCGCTTGACAAACACTTTTTTTTTCTCTTTGTGCTCGTTTTCAGAAAGGGTTCAGATCGCACCCTGCTTGGCACGTTGCCCGCTTTGAACCAAGCCCTGGGAGAGGGAGGGAGGGAAGGTGTGCGTGAACAAGAGAGCCTGAGGAGGAGAGGGAAATAGGGGGGAGGGGAGGAGAAATAGGGAAGAAGTTAGCTGTTCAGATCAGAAACCTGTAGGCTGGGAGCCATGATGGTGAAGAGCGCACCCAGTTCTTCTCAGGAGTGCATAAGAGACATCGATCGGAAGCAATGTTCCTCCAGAGGTACAACTGAAACCGTGTCCATATCACCTCCTCTTGGCCGGACTGCAAGACCCAGGGTTACCGGTCAGCGCTCTCCGCCACAAAGGGATCTCAAGAGGGCAATGCCAATGTAAACCGCGGCATCTCCTAAAAGATGCCTAAACCATTCACGCACACATTAATTCTCTCTCTCTCTCTCTCTCTCTCACACACTCACTCACACACGCACACACACACACACACACACACACACACACACACACACACACACACACACACACACACACACACACACACACACACACACACACACACACACACACACACACACACACACACACACACATCCACACACACACACAACATTTGCCCAAAAGACGCCAAGAAAGGAATAAAGTGTAGGAAAAGAACTGCCTGCAGATGCTGGTTTAAACCGAAGATAGACACAAAAGCTGGAGTTAACTCAGCGGGACGGGCACCATCTCTGGAGAGAAGGAATGGGTGACGTTTCGGGTCGAGACCCTTCTTCGGACTGGTTAGGGATAAGGGGAATGAAAGATATAAACGCTGATATCGAGAGATACAGAACAATGAATAAAACATACGCAAAAAAAGTAACGATGATAAAGAAAGGAATAAAGTCACGGCAGCGCGTCTGGGAGCATTCGTTTCACATCTGAAGGGCATCGCCGCAATAACCGAGCGCTGCCTTTGTTTAAAGTAATTGCAGCAAGAGATAAGAACAATGAGTGTGCAGACACAAAACGCTGGAGTAACTCAGCGGGACAGGGAGCATCTCTAGAGAGGAAGGCATGGGTGACGTTTTAGGTTGAGACCCTCCTTCAGACCCTGTCCCACTAAGTTATTCCAGCATTTTTTGGTGTAAACCAGCATCTGCAATTCCTTCCGACACAGTGCACATAGCGCGTTGGTTGACTTTGACCAATGCCCTCTTCTTCAATATTCAGTGAAAGTCCAACTGAAGACACTAAAGAGAGACACAGAGTGCTGGAGTAACTCGGGCAGAGTCAGGCTGCATCTCTGGAGAAGAAGGAATAGGTGATGCTTCGGGTCGAGACCCTTCTTAGACACTGGTGGCCATGATCCGTGCACCGCATAACCGAACATGGCACATCATGAGGGTAAGGTAGGGAGAAAACTTCACATCAAGCAAGTAAAAGCCCGACAGTTTATAACAACGTGGTGTTTACATAGCTTCCTTCCTGTCATAAAACAACACCAAAAACGGCCTCATGGTGCCTCAACTAACCGAAGATCCAGTGAGGAGATATTAGAACATTTGGCCAAATGTTTGGCCGTGAATGTGGGACTAAGAGACCAACATTGAAAAGACGGCGAGACAAAGTGCTGGAGCGACTAACTCAGTGGACCAGGCAGCAGCCCTGAAAATATGGATAATAGGTACAGGTGTAGGAGAGGTTTACTGACTGTGTGGGCAGACACTTTGGTAGTGATTGCCCACCAGTCTCAAAAGCCGCTGTGGCTCCCTGTCCCTGGGATAGCAGGGGGCGATCAAACAGCACAATACCCCCCTATGTCATCCTGTCACCAATTCCTTCTCTCCAGCGATGCTGCCTACCCGCTGAGTTAATGAGTGCTCACGGTAGACTCACGAGTCACTAAGGTAAACGCATGGGCCACTACGTTATTACAACGAGTTTAAATGGTTCCATTTTTAACTTTAACAGTAAACTTGACTCGTGGAAAACCTCAAACATGTTGAATTTTTTCACGAGTTAACAAGTTTCACGGGTACCTGCCGTTAGCGCCACGAGTCGCTAAGTTGCTCGCGCAAGGTCAGACATTCCCGCTACGTTGATTGTGCGTGATTACCATGAGTGAAAACTCGGGGTCACTCGTGGGTCAACTCGCACCGCGAGACAGGGCTTTGAGAGTTTGAAGCCTCATCAATGCTCAAGCTGCATGCAAAGCCAAACTAAAACAATTACCATGTCTGTTTAATATTCAGTGTGTTTAGTCTAGTATGTTAGTTTGGCTTGGTGCAGTGCTTGGAGATAATTATTGGCATCAACTGCAATGTAAGGCAGTAAATTGAATACCTGGTGGATTTACTTGATTACTCTTAAGCAGTTCCCATTACTGTAGCAATTTACTTAAGCTTTTGGAAAGATGAACACTTTGGGGAATGTTACATGTGGAACAATAAAAACATAAGAAAGAGAGCAGTAGAGTTAGAGAAGCAATATAGAAAGTAATTGAGAGCATGCGCAAGGAGGATGCAGCTTGAGGGATAGACAGGGAACAAGGAAGGAGATAAACCATAAGAGTAAGGTAGTATGATAGATTGAAGTAATTAACATTGAAAATGCAACTATTATATCTCCACCGACTCAACTAAGCAGACAAACAAGGACTAAATATAAAAGGTCATCTACCTGAAGCATAGACATTGTTAATTTCACAGTGATGCTGCTGGAACCACTGAGTATTTCCATCATAGTCTTCAGATTTTCAGCATCTACAATTTTTTGGTTTGCAGGAATGGTTAAGTTATCATTGATACTGATATCTGATGTGGCTGATAGAGGTGAATATGGTCTGGGAAGTAAACTGATGTTAAAATATGGTTGGTGCTTTGGAAAAAATTGTTTAGGATTCCTTTCTGCCATTTCCACAGATGTCACAATTTTGTATTGTAGAACCAAGTGTGAGATTTTGTGTCTTTGACAACCAATTCTGTCATTTTTTAATTTTGAAAAGTAAAGGCTGATATTCTTAAAACATTTAAGATCCATTGGGAGCTTTGCACTGGTAGTTGTCAAGATGCTGCCACTGATGGGAAAATCCCATATCAGGAGACATAGTCCCAAGATTAGTAGATGGCCACTTAAAGCTGAGGAGCACAGGAATTTACTGCAGAAGGTAGTAAATCTCAAGAGATCCGTATCCTAGAAGCCTGCCAGGCCAGATCGTTGAGGTATTTAGGAATTAGAAAGATTAGGGAATTGAGGGCTAAGGTGAATTAGGACAGAAGGGAAGATTAGTCATGCCATATTGAATGATGGGGCAACTTGAGGAATCATACAGGGCAACCTTGAGGAACCAGGTGGCCTACTGTTGCTCTTATTTTCTTATGACCTTATGAATGAGATTTCCACGCAAAACTGCCTAATATAGCAACAGGAGTGCTACCACTCAGTTCCAGCCCCCTTTTGCAATGTCTCCCACCCATCCCCACATGCCTTGCACCCCTCCACGTCCTGCGGTCTCCACTAACCACGGGGCCTCACCTACCGCATGTTTTCCCCTTTCGGTCACCACAAGCCTCCACCACGCCATTCTCATCTCCAGGTTCTCCGTCTCATCTCTCAGGTGAGGGGAGGGGAGGGTTTGGTCTGCACACGTTTAACTCCATGGTATGGGTGCTCTTCAACACTTAATCTTTAATGGGGAAGGATGTGGATTGATGTTGCATGTTAACCAATCACACACAAGCCAGCATCTCTAGCTCCACCCCTCTGTAATACTTATACTAACACTTGTTTCTGGCACAGGCAGTCTGAGCAGCCAGGATGTACTGACAACTAACCATCCTTTATGCTGTTAAGTTTCAGTGCTGATTAAAGATGTATATGAATCATGTACTGAGTCTACCCCTTGCCTCAGGGCCCGACTGCCAGCTACAGGAGCCAAGATTGTCCCATCAACGAAAGGCCCCTGACCATGGGAGACCAAAGAAGGGAAGAGATTGAACTTTTATTTTGCCTTCCATCACAGTGAGGAATGTGGAGGAGTCACTGTGGTGGGTGTTCATGTTAAAATGCATTTTGTGTGTCTCGTTGCTTTTTATTGGCATGACTGTATGGCAAATCAAGTTCGTCATATATTGCAATACATGCTTGGCTAATAAAGTATGATTATGATAAGATTCCAATCGCAGATCTATGCCTAAAGAGCATTCCCGACCCATTCCATTGCAAGCTGATCCTTGTTTTATTTCATTGATATTGCGAAATCTGGAATGGTGAAGGTTGCAAAAAAAAGACAATTGCTCATTCAAATCGTCAGTTATACACTACTGTGTCAACAAGGGTCCTCATGCAAACATTTGTACATTTGCCACAGAACCGATCATTTAACTCTTTGAGCAGGTGACATTCAATTTTATATCGAAGTCTTTTGATGAGACTACGTGAAGAACCCGCCAGCCCGCATGTGTGTCAATATGTCGGCGAATGGCGCGAGTTACAGATGCATTTGGAAATGCTCCGTCAGGTAAGGTGAATTTTCCCTTGCAGGAACGGTGCAGCAGGCTCGGAGAGGCTGACAGGCATGACCTGTACAGCACCAACGTTAAAGCTCCAGAAAGGAGCAGGTGTCCCGGCCTCGGAGTAACTGGCAGGCGCGACCTGCACAGGAATCCACCAAGGCTCCGATATGGAGCAGACTGCCGCACCGGGATCGGAGACGTTGGCAGGCGGAGCAGCTTGGGGTACCGGGCTCGGAGACACTGACAGCATGGGCTGTACAGTAACCTCTGCTAGCTCTGAAAAAGGGCAGGTTAGTGACCCGGGCTCAGGGACGATGGCAGGGTGGCCTGCACAGCAACCTGTGAAAGCTCCAAAAAGGAGCAGCTGGTCGACCCCGGGCTCAGAGAAGCTGGCAGTGTGGTCTGCACAGCAACCTCTGAAAGCTCCAAAATGGAGCAGCTTGACGACCCCGGTTCAGGGAAGACCAAATCGGAACTGGCTATTGGTCCGGGAAGCACTGCCTCAACATCAAAGATTTAGGTTATCTGGCTGTTCACAAGAGTGAGGATAACTGAGTGAGTACACTGCACTGATACAGGTAGTTAAATTCAAATATTTGAGGATGGGTTGTGGACTTCTGTGTTTGTTCTTTTTATTTATTTTTTAATTTATTTTTATTTATCTATTCATTTATTTATTTATTATTTATTATTTATTTATTATTTATTTATTATTTATTTATTATTTATTTATTTTTTATGTTACATGACTGTAAGGAAAATCTATTTTGTTGTCTCTTATGAGATAATGACAATAAATTGAATATAATACAATACAATCTCCTGCACAGAGGCAGGGAGTTGAGGATTCCCTCAACACATGCATAATACTTTCAGTTCACGGCTAAAATAGAGCTGCCAGCTCTCTGGAACTTAATTTGCCATCTTCTCAGGGATAGGCAAAACGTCAAAAGCCGAACTGGCAAGTAGCATTTATACATCTTGCAGGTTTGTGTTGTACAAAATGAATAAATGAATAAATAAGAAGCAAAAGCTCTGAAAGGGAGCAGTTTGGCGACCCGACTTTGAGGAAGGCCATAACGGCAAAATTGGGCAGGAAGGTACTGCCTCATCATCCATTAAGGATATCATCTGTCGGCTCGCAAGACAGGAAAACCTGATTAAGAGGTTGATCAAAGGGAATGTGCTACGCACACTGGCTAACGATACAGGCAGTTCCAGTCAGATGTCTGCGGCAGCAATACCTGGTTTAGGGTTGCATTATGATATTTACCGCTCAGAGGAGGCGTGTTTTGAGGAGTATTACATGGTAGACTCTGACTGTGGGAAGTCAACAGCGAACTCGAATTCCCACAATAAGTGGATGATATGCTTCAACTCAAGTCTAAAAAGGAGCTGCCGGCATTTGTAAGTAAATTTGCAATCCCCTCGGGGATAGGAGAACCGTTAGAGGGAAGTACTGGCAAGTAGCATTGGTTACTTGACTTCTCATCAGCTAAATGAGAAGAACATGCAGGACACTGCTGGAAAGTATGCTAGTCCTGATAACTGCCAGACTCTGGAGGTTCCGAAGGTTTAATGCCACCAATTGGGTCAATCTGAATGGTAAAACAAAGTCAAAGACTTAAAACTCCAGTGAGTTCGGAGAATTCTCACAAGAGAATGCACAGTTTGAGCTCGATTGTGTTGCAAAGATTTGTGCAAGGCAGGTAATATGCAGTTTGCAAGTATCTGGAGACGATTTGGGCAAGCAAGTAAAATTCAAGGCTGCGGTGGGTGTGGTAGACAACCTTTGTGGGTAAGACTCCCGGCTAACGGCGTGCATATCATCACTACTCTGTCACATACCGCTACACTGAGGCTGGTTGGAGCATCAGGTCTACACAATTCAAACCAAGCCAGAGGCCTTTTTTATAAGCAGGTTCACAGCGCCCACCATGGAGACAGTGCACTCCACATACTCAGTATCATTCCCCAGCTGGCCACAATGCCAGAGCCAAAGGGACAGAGCATAATCTAGGGTCAGTTGACTCTATTGATCAATCGCCTAAGGCCATTTTGGTGCTGTCAGTCTCAGGGTTTGCTGGATCTTGGTGGGAGGTGGTGATAATCACCTCTTGCCTATTATTTTATTGGCAGCCTTGATGTTTTTTTAGCAAGCTCTTTCTTAGAAACTGCCTTGATCACACCTACAGCTACCATCTGTCTCGTCATGGACAGCAAAGCAACCAAGAGGTGGGTGCCGTTGAGGTATGCAAATATGTTTCCATCAGCCGCATGAGATGTGCTGACGATATTCAAGTTGGAGGTAGATTGAGACTGTTCAAAAACAGGTGGGGACAGATAACCTCTGATTCTTTCAGCTTACTAATCACAAATGGTTATAAGATTGAGTTTCTAACTGATCAATTTCCTCTGCGACAAGTAAAGCCAAGACTCCCGTACATACAGTCATAAAAGGAAACTATGGCTATCCAAGTTTAAATAGAGAAACTACACAAATAGGATATGATTGAGCAGTCTTCCCATGATCAAGAGGAGTATATTTCCAATATCTTCTCAAGGTTGAAGAATAGTGGAAGATACTGAATCTTTCTAGGGTTTAGCTAGTCTGAACACGTGCTTGGAATATACCAATTTTTAGTGGGATATTTTTCATTCAGCAAAATAGCTGATTACAGAGGATTGCTTTATGGCCTCAATCAATCTCGAAGATGTATACTATTCAGTACCAATACACGAGAACCACACGATATCTGTACCTTATCTGGCAAGGCCAGTTGTGGCAAATTTAGGCTCTAACTTAGTGGTTGAGTTCAGCCCTAGGCTATTTACAAAGACTCTAAAGCCAATGATGTTCTACTCAGATCTAATGGGCATATTATTGGGGGTTTTAGATGACATGCTCATTGTGGGGAAGAGATCAGGTGTCACAGAGTTAGTTGTTTCAGCAACAAGGCACTACTAGTATATCTAGAGTTTGTTATTCAACCAGGAAAGTCCATACTGGAGCCGACAAAATTTATTACATATCTAGGTTTTGTCATAAGCTCTGCAGATATGTCTGTGACCCTACACACAGATAAGAAACGGAATATTGTAGAGGCATGCACAGGCTATAAATATGCCTCTAAAGATAATTCAAGACACGGCCAAATTGGCCTATTCAACACCATGAATTATAGTAGTGACAAATTGGCCTATTCAACCATTGTAAATAGGTCGGCTGGAAGAAGCTCCTATATTTTCTCACAGATACAAGCAGTGGTTAGTTCAACCTAACACTCGTGCATTTATCACCGCATGGTTGTATGGAAACGGTTTGTGAAGAGACACATGTGAGTTACTTTTAAACAGAAGTAGCAGAGGTTTGGCGGAAACAAATAATACAATGGAACACGTTTTGTGAGGATGCACAACTGAACTACTTTAAGGCAGAAGTAGCTGATGTTTGGAATTTCTTTCAGTTTTGTTTTTTGAGAAGCGTCTAAGTTATAGTGCTATAGTTCTTAGTGCTTGGGCTGGGACAACAAACTTTTGGCACTCATCCATTGGTGTCAAAGTTCGTGAAAGGTGTCTTTAATATGAACCCTCAAAGGCCTACATATAATGAAGTGTGGAATGTGAAAGTAGTTTTAAGTTTGCTTCACAACCTGGCACCAGCTGTATCGCTGACGTTGGAACAGCTCACCTGATAAATTAGTGATGCTTATGGCACTTATTTCAGCGCAAAGAGCTCAGTCTTTGCACAAATTCTGTCTGGATAACTCTGCTGTAACTGACAAGAAAGTGGTATTTATGTGGATGATCTGATAAAGTAGAGCAGGCCAGGCGCGGTGGGGTACAAGTTTGATCTGGCAGCATACCCACCAGATCGGAGATTGTGTGTTGTTATTTATGTAAAGAAGTACAGGTACATGGAGGTTAGTAAAAACCTTTGAGATGAAGGAAAAGCTTTCTTCAAAAGTTATGAAAAGCCACACAAGAGAGGTCGGTGCAGACTATTTCTAGATGGATAAAGTGTAAGCTGTTGAAAGTGGGAGTGAATACTGATATTTTCAAGTCTCACTCTACCAGGGCTGCAGCCACATCGACAGCTATAGAATGGAAGCTCCTCTTGATCACATTCTTGCAACAGCAGGATGGACTGATGAACGCACGTATTGGAAGTTTTTTAATAAACGATTAACAGATCTGGACAATTTGCAGATAAAATTCTGGGTTGTGTTAATTAAGACATTTGTCTAACCCCGATCTAATGGGACTTTGTTTCTGTTAGGGGCGATATACATGTATGTAAAATTAGTATCATGTTTGGATAGCCTATGTTGTTTCTTTCAACCATTTATGATTTATTCTGTGTAATGTGTTCACATACAGATTGGTTTACTGCACGAAACCACGGAGCTTCAAAGGCTTCACGTAGTCTCATCACGAGACTTCAATGTAAAATAGAAAGATTAAACGAGAACTTACCATTTGAACTTTGGTCTTTATTTTATGAGAAGTTGGAGTGAGAGATTACGTGACCTCCACCCTGAATCACATAACGATAATTCAGCAAGTCAAGCGTTATTCATCTTTCTATAGTTTAATTTGGTGCAAATGGTCTGTGGTTTCATACAGTTGCTTTGAAGATTGACGCGCATGCAGGCTGGCGGGTTCTTCATGTAGTCGCTCACTCCAACTTCTGATAAATTAAAGATCAAACTTCAAACGGTAAGTTCTCGTTTAATCTTTCTATTTCTAGCCATCTAATTTTTGGACGAGACTCATTCCTTGTCCCCTATTTCAATAGATGGATCAAACAAAATAAAAAACAGTTGGTCAATATTTATTCATAAATTTTACAGTTGGTCATTTTTCTCACACTGATTTTGGATGCTAGCTTTAAACAAATTGGTGTATTGTCCAAAATTAAAAGAACTACTTTAAGTTCCTTTCAAAAATCACTCATCGCTCGATGCACCTTGAGACATTGTGGTGTTACAAATATATGTAGAATCTATATCTTGAGTCACAAACCAGTGGCTATTTACTATTTCTTTCCTAATTAGTTTTCTTTCATACCTCAAGACCATGATTTCCTTCTTCCCAAAAACGAATTCCTGTTTGTACGATGTAATACACTCAAGATCAGTTAACGTAAATGTGTCGATTGGTAAGATGTTCATAAATATATTTTATTAAATAACACAGTTACCAATGTACCTCAGATTCACAAAGCCAGGCAATGTGAATTGAATCATGTCGAAATTCCCTTTCAAATCACAAACTGTTATATTGTTCTTAGGTCAAATTCCTTAAACATTACCTTGTGGAAGCACCTTTGCCATATGGGGTCCAGTGGGTGGAAAGGCCCTGCACATTTCCACGGGTAGATGGCATTAGTAGTTAACATCAGTTTTCCATGTGAAGTTAATATCTTATGAAACACGAAAAAAAACATCCTTTCTTAATTACTTAGAATGCACTTGCCACTGAATTTGCCAAAAATGTTGTGCTTGTAAGCAATTAATCCCAATTAATAGTAGTTTGTGTGGGGTGTGTGTGGGGGTGATTGTGTGTGTGTGGGGGTGCGGGGTGTGGATGTATGCGTGTGGGGGGGGGGGGGGTGCGCTTGTGTGTGTGGGGGGGTGGATGTGTGTCAGGCACATGCCGTGAGTAATTACTCAGGGTAGGCAGTCAGCCGGCTTTCAAAAAAAAATCTTAAACCGCGCATGCGCAGATGGGTCTCTTCGTAAAAAATAAAAAATAAGTAACAATTCAATTTTACCAAGCTTCTCAATCTCCTTCATTTTTTAATCACTGAATGGGTGGGGGACGGAGGATGAAGGCAGGTGGAGAGATGGTGGGAAAAACGGGAGCACATCGGGACGTTGAATCAGTTGTTATCATATTGAATGACAATACTAATTCAAGGGTCCAATTGGAGGGCGAGTTCCTTTCACAGCGTGTGGAGAGTCTGTGCCAGGGGTTAAAGATGCGGGGAGGGCAGGAGTGTTGAAAAGGAGGAGGGTCAGAGATCATGTCAGACTCACTCACTGCTGCCGCAGCGCTCCGGGCACGGACAGCAGGACTGGCCGCCACTTCCGGGGATAGAAGCAGATTGGGTGCGTGCGGCCGCCGGGACCCGACAACAGTATCGGCTGCCATTTCAAGCACCTTCTGCCGGCCCGCTCACCTCTGGCATTGCTCTTCGCCTGAACATCTCTCACCTGCCGCTCGCCGGCTTCGCTCATGTCAACCGCATCCCGCAAATCCTTACATTCCCACAGCCGAGTAACCTCAACTGCTCCCGTGAGCGCGCTGTCGGAATTTAAAGATTTGCGGGAAGCCGGCCGGCGAGCGGCAGGTGAGAGATGTTCAGACAGAGACACTGCCAGAGGTGACGGGGACTAGCAGAAGGGGCTGAAGTGGCTGAAGTGGCAGGGTCCCGGCGGCCGCTCAAAGTCAGTCACCCGAGCTGCTTCCTTCCTCGGAAGTGGCGGCCAGTTGTGCTGTCCGTGCCCGGAGTGCTGCGGCAGCCACCCAAGCTAATTCACTCCCCAGCCACAATAAAACCATATAGCAGTCTGAAGAAGGGTCTCGACCCGAAACGCCGCCTATCTCCTTCGCTCCTTAGATGCTGCTGCACCCGCTGAGTTTCTCCAGCCTTTTGTGTACCCTAGCAATTACAGCACGGAAACAGGCTATCTCGGCCCTTTTACTCTGTGCCGAACACTTACTCTCACCTAGTCCCATCTACCTGCACTCAGACCGGAGCGTGGCAAGTGGGTTACTGACCCCAATCCCCTCCTTCACAACGCCAGACTCCCCAAACACTGTGAACGGAGCTCTCCCCCCACCCCGAGAAATACAGCATTTAAAAACATAAAGCACCAAGAAATGCACTTACCACGTTATTGGTACATTAAGTCCATTCTTCACTCTGTGTTTCATGAGATGCTATTCAAATAATGGCAATCCATATTTGTAAATCCCGCCAAGAAACTCGCGCTGCGCATGTGCATCAGGCTGCTGCGCATGCGCAGTGCTGCAAAGGCAGAATTTCTGCTGCTCTGACGGCTCAGGCAGCACTGACGGCACGTGGGCTGCACAGACCTTCCCGTGTTACAAGCGCTGCGGATGAAAGGCACGGAGAATTATGCCTACCTAGGATATTGATATCTTTTACTTAGGCATAATTCTCCCATGCCTTTACTATTTATATTTAAGAATTGCCATTTCATAATTTTAGTCAGGGTACGCAGTGCCTACCTTGCCTACCCTGATGTGTGTGGGGGTGTGTGTGCGCGCACGTGTACATGCTCTATGCTACCTTTCTGCTGTACTCTATTGCTGCATTTAGCCTTGTTTTGCATATTAAAGGTCCTAATAGGTTTTTAATCCTATATGAGTTCAATGGATTGCTTAATATATTACACTACTAAAATGTTTATGTGAATTTTTCATTTTGCTTAGAGCTAAGCTGTTTTCACAACATAAATGAACACAGATTTTCCATTAAAACCTGTCAGTGGTAGATGAGTAAAAGGCTGTTGGGACACCAGCCAGGACATGAAGATTCCAGATCACAGTTTCAGCCAATAGACCAATTAAGACCAAATGTTTTGGAGAGAGAAAGATGAGGAGGAGGAGGAATGTATAGAGAGTGCTGATAATCCCACTAGGTACAGGCTAGACATTCATTTTTAGGCAGGAAAGTAAATGTTGGGGTTTTCTCATTGTTTCCATGGAACATCATCCATTGGGGGACCAGTTTTATCCTGGTCACAAACTGCTCCCTGCAGTCACCTTGTGGCACATGATTTCATCATTGAAAAAAGCAATGCAACATATGGATTTGTATATGCTGTGTGCAACACTGATGATTATTATTTTATAAAGCATGACTTCTTAAATAAAAATTGCATATTAAATTCAATAATCATTAAAACATTTATTCAATACAACAAAATTGCAAAATATCTTTCTGGGTTTGTTGAGATAGTGTGTAATGCAGGCTAATTTTGCATCATGTTGATGTTGTTCTTGTGAGAGTTTGTTACCTCTCTCTCAATGTCAGCAAACTGAAGGAAGTACTGATTGACATCCGGAAATGGTGTGGTGTTCATGTCCCAGTCAGTAACAATGGTGCTGAGGTGAAGATGGTTGAGAGCTTCAAGGTCATGGCCAAGAAAACACTTCAATGGCTTTCTCAAAAAACTAAGGAAATATAGAGTCTGAAGAAAGGGTCTCGACCCGAAAGGTCGCCTACTCCTTCGCTCCATAGATGCTGCCTCACCCGCTGAGTTTCTTCAGCATTTTTCCAGCATCTGTTCTTTCTTAAACAAAGGATATTCAGCATGTCTCTAATGAATATTAACAATTTCTATAGATAGGATACAATGGGAATGCATCACAACTTTGGTAAATGCAGCAAGGCAGGCAGCAAGAAATTGCTGAAATTCCTACCAAGGCAGCAAGAAATTATAGAATTGCAGGTGCTGCCCAGTCCATTGCACGAATCAACCTTACCGCCGACTCCTCCCACTAGGGCTCCTATCCATTCCCCCCCTCCTCCTCCCCTCCCGCATTGTTTCCATCTGCCCACCATCCCTCCCTTATTTAATTCCATTCTTCACCCCTTGTTATCAGTTTCCATAATTTCTCCCAGACCCTGGGCGCAATGTTTAAGAAGCATCTGGATGAGTGCTTGAATCTACAAGTCATTCAGACCAAGTGTTCATAAATAAGACGACTGTGGACAGGACCTGATGGTCAGCTTGGGTATTCTGGGCTCCCATCCTATTCTCATCTGTGGCAAAAAATTGATGACGTTTGGACTAATAACCCACATTTTAAGATACTGTGATAAATGAACAGATAATAGTAAAATTAAATGAGAACTTACCAGTTCGAAGTTTGATCTTGATTTTATGAGGAGTTACAATGAACGATTACGTGAAGAAGGCCATCAGTCATCATGCGCGTCAATCTTCAAAGCAGCGGTGTGGATTCACAGACAAAGAAGTTGACCTAAAGATAGTAAAATTTGGAGAATGAGAACTACCAGATGACCTGATAATATGAGGGTTGGGAGCAGTGGGCACGCAATCGCTCATCGTAACTGCTCATAAAATCAAGATCAAACTTCAAACTGGTAAGTTCTCGTTTAATCTTTCTATTGTACTTCGGAGTCATGTGAGTGACTATGTGAAGATTTCAAAGCTCTGTGATTTCACGCTGGTTCGAATCCAGGCGTCACACACTGAATGGATTGACCATGGGTGAGTGAGAAAATATTAATGCATTCAGACATAACATGGTTAGGTAACAATACTGAGGCTTTAATGTAAAAACAAAAAAGATAGTGACGCCTCTCAACCTGGGGGGAAAATACAAACAGAATTCAAAATGGTACGTGCAAACACCCCCGGTCCGGCTATGGGTTTATTCTAAAACCGGCGGAATATCCTTTCATTGGCCCATCCTGCCGCCGCTAGGATGCTGTTGAGGGGAACGTCCATAGCCCTTGCTGCCGACGTTGATGCAACCCTGGTGGAGTGAGATTTGTAAATGTCAGTATCCACTCCTGCAACTGCCAGTACCTCTTTTAGCCATCTGGAAATGGTTTGCGTTGACACCCTATGGTGTGTAATTTTGTGGCTGATTAGGACAGCTAATTCTGAGCCTCTGAGGCTCCTGGTGACTGTAATGTACTGGTGCAAGTGAGGGACTACACATAGTCATGGATCTTTAGAGTATGCCAGGAACTCAAGCCTGGGCCCTGGTACCCCCAGTGTACTCTGTTTAACTAAATAATAAATGACAAAAGTTATTTTGTTGGCAGTGGTGTTCATGTTGTCGAATCGCAGTTTGTGCAGTGTCTGGACTTGTTGCGCCATTATGAGCACCATTAGCATCACCATCTTGAGGGTGAGCTTGTGTAAGGATAGTGTGGTGGCTGGGGCCCACTGACGGAGTAGCGTTAGCATCACGCTAGCATGCCATGTGTCGGTATAGCGTGGCCTGGGGGGGTGTAGTGTTGTATATGCCCTTCATGAACCTGGTAATAAGAGGATGCTTTCCCACCGGGAGGGCCCCAGTTCCCAGCACTAAATATGATGACAGTGCACTCCTGGCACTGTTGATGACATTGTAGCCTAATTTCTGGTCATGATATAAGGTAGTGAGAAATTCCAGTATGTCCGTGATGCACAGAGTGTCATTTGCAATGTTGCAAACCAACAAATTGATTTGGTCATGTAGCGGATGATGGCTCCCCGTAACCGGGTGTACCAGCAGCTCCCTGCTGTTGAGGACAGCCATCAAAGGCTGTGTCATGATTCCCAGGATGTGGAAACCAAGATTGCATAGGCCAATCTGGCACTACCAAAATGCCTGTGGCATTGTCTTGCTTTATTTTGACCAAGCATCGGCTGATGAGGCAAAATGGAGGGAACACATACAAGAACATTCCTCCCCAATGCAGTGTGAACGCATCGACTGCTACTGCCCCTGGCTCCCATGAGACATATTTGGGTAACTGGTGATTCAACCTGGAGGCAAACAAGTCAATATCCGGCGTGCCATATCGGGCAACAATGTCGGTGAATACGACATGATTCAACATCCATTCTGTGTTATCATTGAATTTCCATGATCTAGTGTCCATCACCATGTTATATCTACCAGGCAGGAAGATAGCCGTGACCCAAATGTTCCTTGCAATACACCAATGCCAAAGGAGGTTTGGCAATTATCACATGATTCAGATTTTATTCCACCCACGTGATTGACATACGCCACTGCCGTGGTGTTGAGAATCTGTAGTTGAACATGCATATGATGCATACTGCTGCAATAAGCCTTTAAGCCATAGAGTGCTCCCAACAACTCTAAGTAGTCAATGCCATATTGCTGTAGTATTAAGGATTCCTGCACATTCCATCTGCCCCCACAGCTGGAGACGGTGTCTGTTGTGCCCCAGCCCTGGCCACTCGCATCGGTTTGTATTATTACCGATGGTGTGTCAATTTGAATTTTCCTCGAGCAGTGATGTATATTGGTAGCCCAACAGTGTAATTCCGCAATGGCGTCTGGTGGTAAGTGCGTGTGTTTCCCGAATTGGCCTGCGTGAGTTTTGAGGGCCCGTTCCTTTGCGCGTTGTAAATTTTGGTAGTGCAAAGTTCCGAAGCGTACAGCTGGAAAAGCTGCCACAAGCTTGCCAATTATACTTGCTACTTGTCTGATTGGCTGCTGGTTTGCAATTAGCTTATTGCAGGCTTCCATCAAGTCTGATTGCTTGCCACCTGGCAGAGTAACTGACATTTGAATTGAGTTAATTGTAAACCCTAGGTAATCCATTACCCTAATTGGAGTCAATTTTGACTTAACTGGATGGATTAAGAATCCCAACCTCTCAAACATGAGTTTGGTAGCTGAAACAGATGCTATTGCTGATTCCTGTGTGTCCCCAATTATTAGAATGTCATCCAAATAAGCCATCACGATGTGGTTCTGTGCTCGTAGCAGTCCTAGAACAGGTTTTAGTAATTTTGAAAAAAATGTCTGGGAGCTGAAGTCAGCCCATTTGGCAATGCCTTGAATTGCCACATCAGCCCCATCCAGTTAAATTTCAAATATCTCCTGTGCTCCCTGTGTATAGGTACTGACTAGTATGCATATTTTAGATCTATGCAAGCCATATAACATCCTTTGGAAACCAGTTGGATAGCTGTACCAATGTTGTCCATTTTTAAATGTTTATACTGCACTTGGGTATAGAGTTCCGTCAAGTCTAGGATAATACGACTTCCTCCATCCTTCTTTCGCTTGGGGAATATGTTATATATATAGAGGCACTGTGGCCCCTCGCTCCCTAGAGTGTTCCCCTGATGTGCCTCCCTGCTCCAAGTCAGGATACTGCTGACTCCATGTACTCCCCTCTCCAGACAGAGAGACACATCGCAGCCTTGTGTAAGGTGCTGCTAGCACGGGCTCCCGTGGAAACCCGGGCTGATACTGCTCCCTCCTCTGGAGCAGATCAGTCTGGAGGCACCTCTCCAACAGGTGCTCCATCTGGAAAATGCGCCTGCAGACGCTTGCCAGTGTGGGAGGTGGTTCCTCCAGCCCGGACTCATCTGAGTCTACGGGTCTGGCAAACTTGTGAGTGGCTTTACACCCCGGCGAGACTGCCATGGTGCTCTCCTGTACCACCAAGTCTGCTGCCTTTGGTTCCAACACCGGCGGCCTGGAAGGTAACTCGGGCAGCCTTCTGCTACCCGCAGCACCATTGTCTTCCGACTTGGTAGGTTTGTTCTCTTGGTAGAAAGCTAACAACCGAACCTGCCAAACAACAACCGTAAGTAACTATTTAAAAAACACTTACCTCAGTTTTTAAAACTTACCGCTGGAGAGACGCAACGCGCCTGCCAGTCAGTCGTTGGCGCATGCTTCAGATGTAATGACGCGCATGACGACTGACGGCCTTCTTCACGTAGTCACTCACGTAGGAAAATTCAGTCAAAATAGCAATGTTACAACATTTTGAGATTTTTAAAAATAAAGTCTGCAATTTATCCCATCAGATAAAGCATAAAACGAAGTTTAATTTGACAACTAATTCACTTTCATATCTTTAGTATTACAAACGTTATGGCCATTTTCATACTCGGAAATTAGCATCTTGTTCCCTTTTGCTTTTTCATTGACTTAACACAAAAGTTGTGATCGAGGACAGTCAAAAGACTATAACTTTCTTAAAAATAAAGAGAACTGAATGAAATTTTCAGTTATCATAGATTGAAGCATTTTGAAACAAATATAAAACATCTTACTTGGATGACCTGAAATTAAAGCATATAATTAGTTCATTACCTAATTGTAGCTAATTACAAAATTGACTGTTGTGACGGGAATAGTAATAAACATCCAGACTGCCTTGAAAATTCAAAAATGTGATATTCTCAAGATCAAAATTTTAATATTATTGTATTATATGCTTTAAATCCGTAACAGATAGGTAAATAAATTACAATTTCTAGCAATAGACCAAGTCTTTATGGAGACGATCAGTTGCTAGCTGTAACATTGGCATATCATAATCAGTAGCATCATCATACTCCTCAGATTGTAATCAATAAGCAACTCTGTACACCGTGTTTTTTCTCAACTTTTCAATTTTGGCTTTGTAAACAACAAGTTTTTGCTCTTCAAACCACACATGGCATGCCTTTCTGCCCACTACTTTCCCATTAACAATGTCCTGTAGATTCAATTTATTATGAAAAGGATATATGTTTTAAATAGCCTAAGTATCCAAGTAACATCCTAATCCCATTCACACAATAATTCACAATATAACATGATTTTTAAATCTCACTGTCTTTAATGTATATCCCAGATGGAAGAAATTTAATGTTTATTTCCCATTAACTATTTTAGAAACATCCACCCAAAATATAATCAAATTGTTTTTTGCACAATACATGTGACTCAAACAGTTGTGAATATTTAGTTTTAAAATAATTATCATGGAGAGAGAGAGAATAACACAAAATATAGACAATTTAGATGGCTTATCTAAAAAAAAGGGCATTTTAATCATCTTGCTTCTGGAACTTGATCGATTGGAACATTGCATTTGCGGTGAATTTGAACCCCATATCGGCAGGAAAAACATTGCCGGTTCGTATGGGGCCCAAATCACATTTTTGCTTAGAGGATTGATTAAAGTCATCCCAAGAAGCAAGTTTATATGTAAAATAAACGACTTGTCCCATACGTGAGATCCGTCACGTTGTAGGCGTTGATGGCGTTAGAAGTCGCTTTTTATTTTAACATAATTATTAAATTGTCTCGCAATTAAAAATTTAAAAAATCGGGAATGGAAGTCGGAACAATTTTTCTTCGGCAGCAGGCAGCCCAAGGAAATCCGCCTCGGACAGGCAGTAAAAAGCTGGATTTTAAACCCCCCCCCCCAATGGCACCAAAGTCGAGAACACGGCCAGTGGCAGAACTGCAGCGCTGCTGAAGATAAGTATTGTAACATCGCTATTCAAAATTATTTGAGTATTCAAATCATTATATTGTGGGTTTGCAGCATACTAATTGAAAAAATAACGCATTAATTAAAAATAAGATAAAGTAATTGAAAACAAAATTAGAGCATGAAATAAAATTCAAATTAGTTCAAGTTCACATTTATTGTCACATGCACCAATGGTACAGTAGAATTTGAGTTACCATGCAGCCATACGAATAAAAAGAACACAATACACAATAGAGTTTAACATAAACATCCACCACAGCGGAATCAACGTTTCTCACTGTAATGGAAGGCAATAAAGTTCAGTCGTCTTCCTCTTCGTTCACCCGTGGTCAGGGCCGTGAACCTTCCGCTACGGACGGCCCAATGTACAGGCCCTCACCAGGATGATCAAAACTCCGGCGTCGGAACGGAGGAACACACTCTGCGGCTTGGAGTTTCCGAGTCGGCCGCTTCTTACCGGAGACCGCGGCTTCCGAAGTCCATAGGCCGAGCTGGACGGAGCTCCAACATTGGCGATCCTCGACAAATGATCCCAGGCCTCCGAATGTTAAATTCAGCAACGCGCCCGTGGCTAAAAGCTCCCTGAACCACAGCTCCACGGTGTTAAAGTCAGCAGGCCCAACACTCTGGAGCTCCAACACTGGCGATCCCCGGCATGGGATCGACCCGCTCCACGATGGTAATTCAGCGCTGCGCCTGCCGCTGAAGGTCTGGGCCGCCCCCAACATAAGACATACTAAGAAACATTAAAACATACATTTAGATACACTAAAAATGACAAAAAGGGTGAAAGGACTACGAGCTGTTGGCGAGGCAGCCGCTGTGGTTTTAATTGCTGAGAATTAAGTTGTTAAACACAAAATGAAAGCATCAAACACAAATCATACTAAACTTAATTAAAGCATTCAATACAAAATAAATAGAAGACTTGAATAGAAATCAAATTCAACCATCCAACACAATTACCTGACATGTGGAAGAAACTAAACCGGAATAATGAAACTCCCAAAAAAGGCCAGAAATTCATAAAATGCCTTTCTCTTCTTTTCCTTATTAAGAGCACTTGGAGGAAAGTGATCACACAGAGAGACGGAGTTACTACAAAGCAGAGAGATTTGTTACCCTTGATGAAAAATCCCTGAAGTCTATATCTCTCGTTTCCCTGATCCCTGAGTCTATATCTCTCGTTTCCCTGATCCCTGACCAGTCTGAAGAAGGGTCTCGACCCGAAACGTCGCCTATCTCCTTCGCTCCTTAGATGCTGCTGCACCCGCTGAGTTTCTCCAGCTTTCTGTGTACCCACAATTAGTGATTACCTTGGTGCTGAATTACCTTCAGCCAATGAAATAATTCTTGGGGTTTGTACAAAGAGAACAGTGCAAATATGCTGGAGGTATTGCTGATTCCTTTGTTTTGTTTTCATATTTGCAAGTGCTAATGGCCCTGTCTCACGGTGCGAGTTGACCCACGAGGTACCCCGAGTGAAAGACTAGTGGTTGTGTACAAGACTTCAAGTTTATGTTCAAGTGTTTAACCGAGTTCCCACGGGTATGTCATTTCTGCGATGTTCCAAGTTCCTCCTCCGAGTTACCAAGTTCCTCTCCCGTTACTCTTGAGCCAACCGTGAATTAAGGTATGTTTTAATAAAGCAACAATGTTAAAAGACATCTCCACCCTGTGGCTTTGAGTTATTTCAGCGTGGCCGCATCTATTGATACGACCTACAAAGGGAAAATGCCCACCCTCCAGCAACCAAGAACGTGGTAAGTGCATTTCTTGGTGCTTTATGTTTTTAAATACTGTATTACCCGGGGTGGGGTGAGAGCTCCGTTCATAGTATTTGGGGAGTCTGGCGTTGTGAAGGAGGGGATTTCGGTCAGTAACCCACTTGCCACGCTCCAGTCTGAGTGCAGGTAGATGGGACTAGGTGACAGTAAACGGCACGGAGTAAAATGGCAGAGATGGTCTGTTTCCGTGCTGTCATAGCTTTTTGGTTTTCTTGTGGCCGGGGAGTGAATTAGCTTTGGTGGCTGCCGCAGCGCTCCGGGCACGGACAGCAAAACTGGCCGCCACTTCCGAGGAAGGAAGCAGCTTGGGTGACTGACTTTGAGCGGCCGCCGGGACCTGACAGCAGACATACACACACAGATACACACAGACAGACAGAGAGAGACACACATACACACACACATATATATATATATATATATATATATATATATATATATATATATATATATATATATATATATATATATATATATATATATATATATATATATATATATATATATATATGTATGTGGGCAACCCAGGAACCACTCAAAGTATATATACATATACACATACACATATACATATACATATACACAGGTCTGGGGAAGACAGAGAGGGGAACAATGAGGACACGGAAGTTTAGTGGGGAATCTCATTGGTTATTATGTGGGAAGGAAGTCCAGATGCTGGTTTAAAGATAGACGAAATGCTGGAGTAACTCAGCGGGACAGGCAGCATTTCTGGGTAGAGGTCTAAGGAAGGGTCTCGACCCGATACATCATCATTCCTTCTCTCCGGAGATGCTGCCTGTCCCACTGAGTTACTCCAGAATTGTGTGTGTGTGAGAGTTCCTTTAGCATTGTGTGTGTGTGTGTGTGTGTGTGAGTTACTCCAACATTGTGTGTGTGAGTGTGTGTGTGAGTTACTCCAGCATTGTTCGTGTGTGTGTGTGAGAGTTACTCTAGCATTGTGTGCGTGTGTGTGTGTGAGTTACCCCAGCATTGTGTGTGTGTGTGAGAGTCACTCCAGCATTGTGTGTATGCGAGTTACTCCAGCATTGTGTGTGTGTGTGTGAGTTACTCCAGCATTGTGTGTGTGTGTGTGTGTGTGAGTTACCCCAGCATTGTATGTGTGTGTGAGTTATCCCAGCATTGTGTGTGTGTGAATCATGAATTGCCAAGACACAAGGCACTGTAGATACAAATAATGCCATACACAAGAAAGGGCAGATGCTAGTTGAAAAAAGTGAACACATGGGGCTGGAGAAATTTGGAAATGTCATCCCGTCACCCATTCCTTCTCTCCAGAGATGCTGCCTGCCCACTGAGTTAAAAGAGTTCCCACGGTAGACTCACGAATCACTAAGGTAAACGCATGGGCCAACATGTTATAAACGAGTTTAAAATGTTTCAATTTTTAACTTGAACTGTAAATTTGACTCGTGGAAAAAATCTAACATGTTTGATTTTTTTCACAAGTTACCAAGTTTCACGGGTACCTGCCGTTAGTGCCACGAGTCGCTAAGTTGCTCGCAAGAGTTCCAACGTTCCCGCTACGTTTAGTGTACGTGATTACCGTGAGTGACAACTCTGGGTCACCCATGGGTCAACTCGCACCATGAGACAGGGGTTTAATAATCCTGCTTCACTCAGATATGTGGTTGTCAAAACTCAGAAGCAAATTTATCACATTCATTCACTAACTGTATAAAAATTGAAAAATACTGGAATGAAATATTTAAGACAATTTCGAATGTTGTCAATATAACTTTGACTCCTGATCCAAAGTTAATAATACTTGGAATATTAGAAACTGACCAACTAATAACAATGAACCAAAGAACTTTTATCGACTATGGTCTAATAATTGGGAAAAAATTAATATTAAAATTTTGGAAAGGCCCTACATCCCCAATAGTCAATATGTGGAACACAGAAATGTCGGAGACACTTCATCTGGAGAGATTGAGGCTTGTCCTAACGGACAGGTTAGATCTCTTCAGAAAGATTTGGTCTCCATATATTAAATAT
Source organism: Okamejei kenojei (assembly GCA_035221665.1). Classification (NCBI taxonomy): domain Eukaryota; kingdom Metazoa; phylum Chordata; class Chondrichthyes; order Rajiformes; family Rajidae; genus Okamejei; species Okamejei kenojei. The sequence continues at coordinate 25,963,568 of CM069138.1, forward strand.
TTACAGGGTCATAATGGTTCGGCATGAGGGCTTGACTGAGGCCTGAATATTTGAATGGATGAAGAAATATATATAATAAATCATGACTATATCTCCAAGGACGGATTAATGATTAATACTCCATTCTCCATCAAACTTTTCACTCTCTTTTTCTCTATTTTTCTCACACTTTTATAAAAAATTAGAAAAATGTATAGAAACACATAAGCTTAAAATTTTTAATATCAGTACGATTATAAATATTACTAACTTTATGAAAGTATTATTAGCACCATGTATTTTCAATTATATGAAATATATAATTTTAAATTTTAAAATCAATGATAATACAAATATTATTAACAGTATGAAAATATAATGAATGTCATGAAGATTTTACTAGTATTATGTATTCTCAATTATATAAAACTTGGTCATACATTTCAAAATCAATGATAATACAAATATTATCAATAGTACGAGTATATTACTAATATTATGAATGTATTACTAGTACCATGTATTTTCAATTATATAAAATACATAATCTTAAAATTTATAATCAATAATAATACAAACATTATTAACAGTACGAATATATCATTAACATTATGTATTTTCATCATTGCAAAATAATGTACTTTGTTATTATATTGTTTCTATAATAAAAATATTTTAAAAAAAAAAAGATATGTGGTTGAAAATGGAAGGGCGAGGCATATTTATGAGTTTTCTGCAAAAATATAACTTGGAGTGTGGTCTTGCAATATCCAATATTATATCTTCTCAGAATTATGTATAAAACAGAACACTGCCGGTCCAAGCACTGGCACCTGCTTAATTATTTCATTCTCGGTGTGAGAGGCCAGAGGAATGACCCAATCATCCATGGTATTGATGGCTGTTGGACTGGTCATTGTCAAATCTGCTCTGTAGTTTCATCATCCCACTCCTCAGGAGAAACAACAACATAAATATTGCTACAATAAAAATCAATTGCAGCGCTGAAAGATTTCACAGAAGGTAACTTCCAGAGAGCATTTTACAGACAGTAAGAGCAGCACAGTATCCACAGTGGTGAAGTTCATCACAATTGAAAACTGTATTGAGATTTTTAACTCCTTTGTTAAGGCACAAATTGCCTGGTTTGATAAAAAATGGTCGTGCGTAGCGGAGATAATTGATGACAAACACAAGGCTTTCCTGGATTAGACATTCCACTGTGTTCCAAGATGAAATGAACAGCTGAATAGGTTGAGGTCAAACAGAGAACTTGTGGTCCAAATAACATTTGAAGGTTTAAAGAGGTCTAAAATATTTGCTGACAGACCTGCGGTGTTTCTAGTACTTTCTGTTTTTATTCCACAAAACAGAGAGCCTCTACTAACATGCTCCTGTTGTTAACCACCACCTTCTGAAACAAAGTAACAGCCTTGAGAATGTGGACACTATCTCAGGAGCCAGCTCTTAACAAATGTATATATTAACAATGAAATTCACCTTTACTGTTTGTGTGTCAAGGTAGACTTTGTCCTTCGAAGGAAAGCATGCTAGAAGATAATCCAACAGAAAACCCATGATCACTGGTCTTCTACTTATACATATTTTCATCTAAGAAGAAGATGAGTGAATTGAATGTTGTGAGGAAACAATGTGCTTTAGTAACTTAACAGGTCAGGCAGCATCTCTGGAGAACATGGATAGATGACATTTTGGGTCCAGACCCTTCTTTGGACCTTCAGTAGCAAAACAAGACATCGTTGAGACCACATATGGAGTATTGTGTGATGTTCTAGTTGTCCTTCCATAGGAAGAATGTCATTAAGCTGAAAAGTGTGCAGAATTCACTGGGATGTTATAAGGACTTGAGATCTTGAGTTATAAGGAGAAACTGTATAGGCTGTGATTTCTTTCCCTGGACCATAGAAGGCTTTAAGGTGATCATATACAGAATCATGAATGGCAATTATCCCAATGTTGTCCAGAACAAAAGGACATTGGTTAAGGTGAGAAAAACATTGAAAGAGACCTGAGGGGTAATGTCCACACACAGAGGATATTGTGTATATAGTGATCTAGTACAATAAAGCAAAATGTGATTAATCACCAAGGTGCTTGAAGAATTCAGTGAGGTACACTCAGCACAAAAGCTCAAGCTTAAACTTCACATTCATAAAGAAATAATGTTACTTAAATTTGAGACACCTTGTCTGTTTGAAAGGGTCATAAAATGCTGACTACCAGGTCTTTGAAACTAAAGATTCCATCTCTGCTTATTTTAAACAATGTATAATCTGTAATTACTTAAACAGTTGAATATAGAGGAGTTATTAATAGGCTTGCAAATGTTGGTAGTGGTAGACTAGTTTCTGACTCTTGAGAATTAGTGAATGTTTTTTTAGTGTGAAGGAATTGGTTCATGAGTAAGTGGTCAGACTCTATGATATTTGCAATTAACTGATCTTCTTAGTCTTTCATATGGCATATCTAATCAAGACTGCTTTGCCATCAATCAACGGTTGGTAGTTTATTGTAGTTTAGTTTAGAGATACAGGACAGAAACAGGCCCTTCGGCCCACCGGGTCCGCGCTGACCAGCCATCTTCGCACATTAACACAATCCTACACCCACTAGAAACAATTTTTTTAAACATTTACCAAGCCAATTAATCTACAAACCAGTACGTCTTTGGAGTGTGGGAGGAAACCCAAGATCTCGGAGAAAACCCACGCAGGTAACGGGGAGAACGTATAAACTCTGTACAGACAGCAACCGTAGTCGGGATTGAACTCAGGTCTCCGGCGCTTCATTCGCTGTAAGACAGCAATTTTACTGCTGCGACACCGTGACTGCCCTTATACTTGCTTATTTGAAAGTTATAAACCTGCTTATTGAATAGTTATAAACCCTCCGCGGTTGAGATGGATTGGTTCCAAGTTAACTGGTAGTATGCAAGCAGTATCCAAAGAAATGTTCAACTCTTCCCCTTGAGTTTAAGAAAGCACAATGAAGATGATGAAATTAGGATGGTTACAATAACGCATTGCACCTTAGCCCATTTGATTGTTTTAAAATAAATACTTTTATGAAAAGCAGCAGCGTCATTATTAGACTGGGCAATCAATAGACAATAGGTGCAGGAGCAGGCCATTCGGCCCTTCAAGCCAGCACTGCCATTCAATATGATCATGGCTGATCATCCCCAATCAGTACCCCTTTCCTGCCTTCTCCCCATATCCCCTCACTCCGCTATCTTTAAGAGCCCTATCTAGCTCTCTCTTCAAAGTATCCCGAGAACCGGCCTCCTGTATTGGAAAATGGAGCAGCTGGGCTTGTACACTGGAGTTTAGAAGGATTAGAGGTTATCTCATTGAAACATACAAGATTGTTAAGGGCATGGACATGCTAGAGGCAGGAAACATGTTCCCGATGTTGGGGGAGTCCAGAACCAGAGGCCACAATTTAAGAACAAGGAGTAAGCCATTTAGAACGGAGACGAGGAAACACTTTTTCTCACAGAGAGTGGTGAGTCTGTGGAATTCTCTGCCTCAGAGGGCAGTGGAGGCAGGTTCTCTGGATGCTTTCAAGAGAGAGCTAGATAGGGCTCTTAAAAATAGCGGAGCCAGGGGATATGGGGAGAAGACAGGAACGGGGTACTGATTGGGGATGATCAGCCATGATCACATTGAATGGCGGTGCAGGCACAAAGGGCCAAATGGCCTACTGCACCTATTGTCTATTGTTCTCATTTCTATTAACCTATTTCCTTGTGATGAGGGTGCACACAAACACACAAACATACAAATTAGTAGCAGGACCAGCTCACTCAACTCCTCAAGCCTGTTCTGCCATTTAATAAGATCATGTTAATCAACGATAACTGTCATAAAAAAAATTCAAAGATTTTGCTCCAGCATGTTTGAGAAAACAAATTTAAAGATTTGTGACTATCGTTTGAACAAATGGGATCCAGGAAGAGCTAGTTCATTAGATACATAATTGTCTGATATAAAGCAGAGGATGATGGTTAAAGGTTGTTTGTCAGACTGGAGATCAATTTCCAGATGAGTTGAGCTGTGCCCATTGTCGTTTGTCAACTATGTCAAAAATGTGGATGAGAGTATATACAGGTATAAGTGTCAAGAGGGTTTAATTGACACATGCACTAGGACCGGAACGATTATATTCTTACTTGCTACAACTTCACACATCATTTTAACACATCAACACAACAGTTAAACATTTAATAAACAATAATATGATAAATTATAAATTATAACAGGTGATCAGACCATAATTGTACATATTTAAATAGTTCAATTTTATACATAGTCCATAGCAGTTTCCTAAGGTAAAGTTTTAGTGAGGATTGTGCTGTGTGATTCATGATGGTTGATGGGAAGAAGGTATTCTTGAATCTGGAGTTAATGATTGTCAGGCTCCTCTCCCATCTTCCTCATGACAGAAGCAAGATGAACATGTGGTCAGGGTGGTTTGAGCCGTTGATGACATCAGCTGACATTATTCCCTGGAGTGTCCGAGACTGAGGGGTGATATCACAGAGGTGTATAAAATCGATTAGCTGAATTCACACAATCTCTTTCCACAGAGGAGGAATCAAACACGAGTGATATAGCTTTAAGAAGAGAGGGTAAAGATTTAAAAGGGATCTGAGCGTGACTTTTTCACACAGGCAGTGCTATGTATATGGAACAAACTGCCATAGGAAGTTGACACAAATGCAATCACATTTGGACAGGTTAATGGATAGGAAAGAATTTGGCAGACTCCATTCCCTCAAATGGAGGGAAATGGGACTTGCTTAGATGGGCATGGACAAGTTGGGCCAAAGAGCCTGTTAGTGTGCTGTATATCTTTGTAACTCATGTAAGACAGAATATTTCAATGCAGCTGTTTTAAATAACGTCATTTTTAAATTGTGACCTCTTAATTCTAGATTGTCCTACAAGAAGAAGTATCCTCTGCGCATTCATCCTGCTGAATCATAGAGATATAGTCATACAGTATAGAAACAGACCCTTTAGCCCACCGTCCATCTTGATCTTTCAGTTCTATGTTTATTAATCTCAAATACTGCCACTTAGTCATTAGGCTATCATGCCAAGTATGTCTATTGGCCAAGTATGTACACATTCAAGGAATTTGCCTTGGTGCTCCACTCGCAAGTAACAAGACATACAGTAACAATTAAGAATGATACATAAAACATTAAACATTAATAATAAAACATAGTTTAAACATGTGAATAAAATAAAATACCAGAGCAAACGGAGGCTACAGAGTTTTGATTATTGAGTAGAGCTACTGCTCATGGAAAAAAGCTGCTTTTATGTCTGGCTGCGGCAGCTTTGACAGTCCGGAGTTGTCTTCCAGAGGCAAGTGCTTCAAATAATTTGTGGCCATGGTGAGAGGGGTGAGAGGGGTCAGAGATGATCTTACCCGCTTGCTTCCTGGACATTGCAGTGTACAGTTTGTCAATGGGGGTTTCAAGGAGAGCCTATTCACATGTACATTAATTTATTGTCTTTCCCTGCGTATTTACTATGGTACAGAAATAGAATGTCCCACGCTCAATAATTGGTTTTGTTGGTCTTAAATTATCAGGGAAGCTAAATTGTGAACAGGTTCTCATTTTAATTAATTCCTGCTGTCTACATAATTCCAAATCCTGGATAATTTCTGAAAAAGAGAACCAATCTGCTGACTCTATCGTACTCACTCCATGGAAAATATTTCCCTTTTCAGGTAAGACTAAAACTGGGCATAATACTCCAGATGCAGTCTTATCAAGACCATTTACAACTGCGGTAAGACAGGTTTACTTCTGCATTTAAATCCTGCCATATTTTGCATATAAAACTGCACATGAACAATAGTAAGTTTAAACAAGAACTTACCAGTTTGATCATTATTTTATGAGGAGTTACGATGAGGGACTACGTGAAGAAGCCCGTCCAGCCGCACGCGCGTCAATCTTCAAAGCAGCGGTGTGAAATCACAGGTAATAATGATTGAAATATAATAGTAAGATGAAAGAAGACTAGAACTACCAGATGACGTTTATGAGGGCTGGGAGCGGAGGGCACGTAGTCCCTCATCGTAACTCCTCATAAAATAACGATCAAACTTAAAACTGGTAAGTTCTCGTTTAATCTTACTATTTTACTTCGGAGACACGTGAGTGACTACGTGAAGATTTCAAAGCTCTGTGATTTCATGCCCGGCGTCTCACTGCATTGATTGACTCACAATAAGAAATTAATCAATAATGCATCAAACATAACATTGCTTGAAACGAATTAACGGTTTATTTATAAAGAAACAATAGTAACCCCTTCTATCCCAGGAGAAACTATAAAACTGAATTTAAAACAGAATCAGCAAATACCCCCGATATGGCAATTGGCTTATGATAAAATTTTTGGAACATCAGTTCACTGGACTATCCTGCAGCCTGGAGGATATTGTCTATAGGGACATCCATCGCCCTGGCCGCTGAAGTTGATGCCGCCCTGGTGGAATGAGATTTAAATTTGTCAGTGTCAATCCCAGCGTAAACCAGCACCTGCTTTAGCCACCTTGAAATAGTTTGAACCAACACCTTTCTATGCTTTTTTTTTGTGGCTAATAAATAATGCTGATTCCTCTCCTCTTAGGGTTCTGGTATCCTCAATGTAATATAACAAACATGACACTACACACAGGCGGGAATCTGTGAGTTATGCCGAAAAGATAATCTTACACCCTGTCACCTCTATGCTTGAGCAAATCATAGATATAAAAAGTAATGGCATCTGCCGATACATCCATCATATCTAGTCTCAGCTTCTGTAATGTCTGGACATGTTGGGCTGAAACCAATGCCATAAGCATGACTACGTTCATAGTGAGTTTGGGCAAAGACAGGGCTGCGGCAGGAGTCCACTTACGAAGGAGCATAAGAACGTCGCTTACATTCCAGATAACCGAATACCTGGGCCTAGGAGGATTGGAATTAAAAACTCCCTTCATAAATCTAGAAACTAGGGGATGTATCAAAAACCATAGCCGTGAGCACTGGCATGCCCCAAGGCTGTGTCCTAAGCCCCCTGCTGTTTAGTCTGCTTACACACGACTGTACTGCTAGACTCAACAACAACTTCATCAACAAGTTCGCTGATGACACAACAGTGGTGGGTCTCATCAGTGACAATGATGAGTCAGCATACAGGATGGAGGTGGAGCTGCTCACAGGATGGTGCAAATCCCACAACCTCATTCTCAACGTGGGAAAAATGAAGGAGATGGTGGTTGACTTCAGGAGGGCGGGAAAACAACGCCATACACCTCTGCACATCGATGGAGCTGATGTGGAAAGGGTCAGCAGTGTGAAGTTCCTAGGACTCCACCTGTCAGATGACCTGACGTCCACGACCAACACCACAGCACTGATCAAGAGAGCCCAGCAGCGACTACACCCTCTCTGAAGACTACGGAAAGCAGGTCTCCCCACTGCACACCTACGAACTTTTTATAGGGGGACAATCGAGAGCACATTAACCTACGGCATCACCTCCTGGTTCGGGAGCTGCAAGGCGTACGAACGGCACCAACTGGACAGGATTGTGAAGACCGCCAGCAGGATTATTGGTGCTCCACTCCCTTTATTGCTGGACATATACAGGAAGAGATGTATTAGCAGAGCCATCTCCATCATCAAAGACCCCTACCACCCATCGCATCACATATTCTCCATCCTGCCATCTGGGAAGAGGTACAGGAGCATCAGCTGCAAAATCAGCAGGATGCTCCTCAGCTTCTTCCCGCAGGCAATTAGACTGATAAACGGACTTTGCCCCCTGCCAAAGTATCGCGCACCAAACACCAACCTGGACACACTGAAGCAGAGCCATTGTCGTGCCACTGCCGATCGGAACTCGTGATATATGTACTTTTATTCTTTATTTCTATTTATTTTTTACCACACACTGAATGGACACTGGTTGAGAAACGCTTTTTTGTTTTCCTCTGGGTATGTAAATACTCAGAAAAACTTTTAAAGCGTATGTTCGGGGAATTATGATATCTTCTCAAGCATTTTATAATGAAGAGAATCGGAAGGTACAACAAGCATTGGAAAGAGAGATGAAACAGTTAGATACAGAGAACGCCGTGAACCCAACTATGATAAAACATAATAAAATCTTTGCATTGAAATATAAATTAAATAAAATACAGTCAGACCAAGTTGTAAAACTATACCAATATACTAAACAAATACAATTTGAATTTGGTGACAAACCACATAAACTATTGGCTCGTCAGTTAAGAAAATTGGAAGGAGAAAAATTAATTTACAGGATTAAATCAGATAAAGGGGAATTACTAGTACAAACTAAAGATATAAATGAGTGATTTTTGCAATATTATAAAAATTTATATTCAGCTAAAACAAAAGAAAATCGAATAGGAGTAGAAACATTAAAAAAAAATGTAATCTAAAAGGACTGGATTTAGAAGATAGGGAATTATTAAATGTTGAAATAACTACTAAAGAAATTGAAGAAACTATTAGATCATTAAAAAATGGTAAAATTCCAGGACCAGATGGTATTGGAGCAGAATTTTATAAAATATTTTATGATATGATAGCTCCACGTTTGAAGACACTATATGAACACACTTATGCACAACAGAAATTACCAGAGACATTAAATGAATCTATTATAACCCTTATACCTAATTTAGATAAAAAATCTTGATGACCCAGGGTCATATAGAGCTATATCTCTTTTAAATACTGATCAAAAAATATTAACAAAAATATTAGCACAAAGACTAAACACAGTGATTAATAAACTACTTAGATCAAACAGGATTTATACCAAAACGATATTCCTCAAACAATCTGAGAAGATTATTTAATATTATATATTCGAAAAGAAACATTAATAAGGATTTATCAATTATTTCGTTGGATGCAGAGAAAGCTTTTGATCAGATTCAATGGTCTTATTTATTTTCGGTTATGGAATTTTTTCAGTTGGGGGAGAAGTTTATAACATGGGTTAAATTACCATATACCAGACCAACAGCTAGAATATTAATAAACCAAGTGTTAACAACTAAATTTAACTTATTCCGAGGCTGCAGACAAGGTTGCCCTTAATCTCCACTACTGTTTGCACTTGCAATAGAACCACTAGCAAAATCTGTGAGATTGCATCCTGAAATATACGGGTATGAAACTAAAGAAACTGAAAATAAAATCTCTTTATACGCTGATGATGTATTACTTTATATCACAAAACCAGAAATTAGTATCCCTAACTTGTTAGATTTAATAACTCAATTTGGATCGTTTTCAGGATATAGAATTAATAGTAAGATTAAACGAGAACTTACCAGTTCGAAGTTTGATCGTTATTTTATGAGGAGTTACGATGAGGGATTACGTGAAGAACCCGCCTCACGCTGGCAAACGGCATACTTCAAAGCAGCGGCATGAAAGACACAGAACACCAAATAGCCGAAGTAACATAGTAAGGCTCATAATAGACTTAGAACTACCAGATGATCATTTATTTTATGAGGGTGGGAGTGGAGGGCACGTAATCCCTCATCGTAACTCCTCATAAAATAACGATCAAACTTCGAACTGGTAAGTTCTCGTTTAATCTTACTATTTTACTTCGGAGTCACGTGAGTGACTACGTGAAGATTTTAAAGCTTTCTGTGTTTTTTATGTCGTAGAATTAATCAGTACGACAGTCCGGCTAAGTAAATACATACATGAGAAACCAGACTAATATTAGTTCTTTCCATAATTAACTTTTTAATGGTTTAAAGAACATATAATAACCCTCCTTATATCCGAGGGAATGATTACAAGTGATAAAAGATATAAGTGACTACATAACTGGTTATAGTAATCAATAGTATACAAAGCAGGTGACTATATTGATCCCAACACCGCGTGGCCAAAGCTTGTCATAGTGTGAACAGGTTTATTGTAGAACTTTGAAAAGTTTCTTCTTTACTCCACCCTGCGATTTTTAAAATATGCTCGAGTGGTACGTCCCGCACCTTCGCCGCGGACGTAGCTGCAGCCCTGGTGGAGTGAGATTTGAACACATCAGTGTCTACTCCTGCTAAAAGCAACACCTGTTTCAACCATTTTGAGATAGTTTGAACTGAAGCTTTTGTGTGTGGCTTTTATGCGTAATCATTAACGTTTTTTTCATTTCCTCGAAGAGTTTCAGTAACTTTAACATATTGATTCAAATGTTTAACCACACACAAAGTAGGATCAATAGGATAAGCTTGAAAGGTTACCTTAGCTCCAGATCTCCCTGGTCTGCTTTGTTTGATCAGATCGTAAACATAGAACACAATGTTATCTGTAGTCACATGCATACAGTCTAAATGCAACATTTGTAAAGTTTGCACTCTTTGAGCTGAAACCAATGACATTAACATTATTAATTTCAATGTTAATCTTTCCAATGACAATCCTTCAATTGGAGTCCATTGCCTAAGTAAGGTAAGTACAATGCTCACATCCCAAATCTCTGTGTACCTTGGTTTGGGTGGATTGATGTTAAAGATTCCTTTCATGAATCTAGATATTAATGGATGTGATCCAATTGATTTCTGGTCAGACATTAGTCCTAAATAAGATGATAAGGCACTGCGTGCAGTGTTAATGGCACTGTAACTTAAATGTTGCTCAAAATGCAATTTAGCAAGGAGCTCCAATACATTTTTCATGCAATATCACAGTATCACAATATCAAACATGCAATATTCACAGTATCATAGGAAATATTTGACTGTGTGCAAAATTCTTCCCATTTCTTAATATGTGTCATATATTGTTTTTGTGTGCTATCTCGCCATGATGCGACTATAACTTCCATAGTTTTGTCCGACAATCGCAGCTCCTGTAGTGGTCTGGTCAAAACCTGCAGATTAATAAATTCATATATGCATATAATGGATAAATTTCTTTGGTTACTAGATTAATCAAAAATATCACTACAGTTAGGAATTGACATATATGGTTCTTTAATCATATTCAGCATTAATGGGAACCAAGGTTGTGTTGGCCAATTTGGAACTACCAACAATCCTGTGGCAGAATCTTGTTCTATTTCCTTCAGACATTGCTGAACCAAAGCAAAAAGTGGAAAAGCATAAAAGAACATATTCCCCCCAGTTCAATGAAAAAGCATCTACTGCTACTGCATCTGGATCGTGTTCCCAAGACACATATTTAGGCAATTGATGATTAAGCCTTGATGCAAACAAATCAATTTCTGGTAAACCAAATTGAGTTACAATATTCTTAAATATTGCTGGATTAAGCATCCATTCTGTGTTATCTTTAAATATCCTTGATCTTTTATCTGCCACCACATTGTCTTTACCTGGAATGTAGTTTACTGAAATCCAAATTTGGCGATCAATACACCATTGCCATATTTCATTGACCAGACAATCACATGATACTGATCTGACTCTCCCCATGTGATTAATATATGCAACAGCCGTTTTATTGTCTAACTGTATTAATACATGTAGACCCTTTTTTGAACAGCAATATGCTTTTAGACTATAGAAAGCAACCAATAACTCTAAATAGTTAATACCATAAGTTTGAAGAAACGTTTCTTCTTGGACTTTCCATCTACCTCCACAACTGGAGGCTGAATCTGTTACCCCCCCCCCAATCCGAGAGCATTAGCATCTATTTATAAACAATTTCAGGCTGTTTAATCAGAATGTTTTTAGCAGCTTGTGGGACATTTTTTAACCCACCATGGTAATTCCAACAAAACTTCTTTTGTTAATTGCATAGGCCTATCAAAGTGTCCTGCCCTCTCTTTGAGAGCTCTTATTTTGTCCCTTTGAAGATTTTGATAATGTAATGGACCAAATTCTACTGCAGGAAATGCTGCTACTAGTTTACCAATAGTTTTCGCTACTTCTCGGATGGAAGGATAAGTTTGTGAATGAGATTAATACAAGTCAATAAAAATCATCAACTTTATCTTTGTTGGTAAAGTATTAACATAGTTTCTGAGTTAATTACAAACTCCAAATAGTTAATTGATTGTGCTGGCTGCAGCTGGGATTTAATTGGATGAATCAAGGACCCTAGCTTTAACAAAGCTTTGTACTGAAACTAATTCTCAGCTGACTCTTGATTGCCATAAATGATTAGAATGTCATCGAGATAAGCCATAACGATGTGTTTTTGTACTCTTAATTGGGCTAAAACTGGTTTCAACAGTTTAGTAAAGAGCCTGGGAGCTGAACTCAATCCATTTGGCAAAGCTTTAAACTGCCATAATTGTCCCAGCCAATTAAATTTTAAGTACCTCCAGAAACTGATGTATTGGTACAGAATAATAGGCGTTTTTCAAATCAATCGTAGCCATATAACAACCTGCTGATATTAAATATCTTGCAGTATTAAATGTTTCCATTTAAAGTTTATAATCTACCACTTATTTAGATCTGTAAGATCCAGAATAATTCTGCAATCACCATCTTTTTATGTCTTTTGAAATATCTTAGGCACAATTGATGCTCGTGTTCATAAGTTTTTTCAATAACCCCTTTTCAGATAATTTGTCAATTTCCACATTAATCTCTGCTTTTCCAATTGCAGTAAACACGAAGGCATAGGCAGGTTTATCTGTACTGGAGGATTAACCCGTTCTTTAAATGTAATAGTGGCTCCTGAAACTGCTTGTAAAAATAAACCGATCAGAAATAATAGTAAGCCATTCTTTATAAAACTTTTTTAATCTCCCTCCAACTGGAGATTAATCCGCAGTTTCTTTAAGGATAGAACAAGTCTTTAATACCTCTCCATATGAGCGTGGTGGTCTCCTTTTCCCTGAATACGGGTAAGTATTGGCCTGTACAGTACAATAATATTTCCTTGACATATTTCTGCCTCTATTTCCAAAATCAAATCCCCTTCTGGGCGAAAAATACCTTTTTTGTCCTAAGACGAAGGTTTCATGCAGCTAAAATTTTTAGCTTCTTCATCCAATTTTTAATAATTTAGGCAGACTTACTCCAAACAGATAACCAGGAGCTTGAACACCACTTGCTCGACACAGGCTTGCAAACCTTGGGTGAAATATGGGCCGAATAACCATTTTCCTCATACAATAATTTCATAGAAAGAATTGCACAATAGGCCCTCTTTTTTAAACTTATCCATCTCCCCAAAAGCCATAATGGCAGCAGAATAATTTGTGAGGATTTTTGAACCTCACTTCTTGAGCTCTCATATTTGGGGTCATGGATGCCCATATCAACGGATAAACCGTAGGCACTTCCAATGAGGCACAATTTCCTGTGCGTTTATAATTCTGATGTTTCAATCATCACTGAATCATGAAGTTGGTGAGATACCATATATTAATGTTGGTAGCTAGGTTTTCCTTCCATAACCTCACCACTTCCTTCATATATAGCAAATTCTTTTGCTATCCCAGGCACATTTGGCCTTTCTTTTATTTTGTGGTGTGCTTTCAAATGCAAATCACCATCAGCAGGGTCTGCCTTCTGCAGCCCTAAATCAATTGGGATTTCATCCCATGAGACTTCCTTTGGCCCAAATCCTGGGTCCGGAGTTCCAACTCCCAATTAGGCCCACAGCCATATTCAGAATAATTAAACCCCTCAGGGCTTTTTTGGGAACCTTCTGGGTACTGTGACCCTAGTCTCATAATTTTTTGGAGAACTTTCTCCATATGCTCCATTATTAGTTCCACATAGTTTAATTATCTGGAGGACTTTCAGTATCAGAGTCATCAGAACCACGGGCCTCTCAGATTTCTTTTACATTTTTAGGAGCATTTCTCTCCGTGGTTATAACTTCTGGAGAATCTAGAACTCGCTAATGGGTATATCAGCGGCCACCGGTATCGGAACCGGATCCGCACTAGCTTTTTCCCCGTATTTTTATTTTCACCCCGGGAAGCTCTTTTTACCCGCGAATTTTCTTTGCCGATATCTCCTTCATTAATCTGTGCTAAACCAGCACTTTAACGTGACTCTGACTTTTGTTTTACTTTACTTTTACTGCTGGACCTACCCAGCGTACGCTAAAAACATCCCGACTTTGCTGCACTTACCTGCGGGGCCGTTCCAACCGCTGCGAGGAGCTGCTCCTTACTGCAGCTCCTCCTTCCGTCGTCAGCGTCGACGCAATGCCGTTTGCCAGCGTGAGGCGGGTTCTTCACGTAGTCACTCACGTGACTCCGAAGTAAAATTGGAATAAAAGTGAACTTATGCCAATAATGGGAAATAACTTCCATATATTACAACAATACCCTTTTACGATTGCAAATGAAAAAATTAAATATCTTGGAATTTATGTAACAAAAAGATATGATTCTTTATTTAAATCTAATTTCCCACCCTTATTGAATAAATTACTTAAGAATATTCAATATTGGAAAACATTACCTATTTCAATGCTAGGTAAGATTAATGCGATAAAAATGATTTTTCTTCCACAATTACTATACTTGTTTCAAATGATCCCGATATATCTTCCTAAAATTTTTTTTAAGAAAGTGGACTCTATGGTTACCAATTTTATTTGGGATTATAAGAACCATAGAATAATTAAAAAGCATTTATGTAAATCAAAAATAAATGGAGGTTTTGCATTGCCTAATTTTATGTTTTATTATTGGACAGTTAATATAAAAAATATGAATTTCTGGTTGGAAGAACTAGATAAACAACCATACTGGTTAAAAATGGAAAAAGAAGACTGTTTACCTTTTGAAATTAGCTCGATTTTATTTGCTAATACTACAATACATAAGAAAACTTATAGAAGAAACCCAATAATAGAAAGTGGAATACGTATTTGGAAACAATAAAAAAAAAACATTAAAATTACAGAATACACCACTAGCTCTTCCAATTGTAAACAATATTTCTTTTAAACCCTCATTGATGGATAAAGTTTTCTTAAAATGGAAGAACTATGGAATAAATAAGATTGGTGATCTCTACAGGGAAAGTTTATTTCTCTCATTTCAGGAATTACAGCAAAATTATGGATTACATTCTAAAGAATATTTTAGATATCTACAAATTAGAGATTATGTTAAATCAAATACACTAGATTTTAGGAATAGAAAGACAGAAATTTTAGATGAATGTCTAAATAAACATCCGAATACAGAAAAATTAATATCATATATCTATAATATTTTTGCCATGTAACACCCTTTGGAAATCAGCTGTTTAGCAATCAGAAAAGTCTCCATTTTGAAGTGTCTATACTGTACAAAAGGATTAAGGCTCGTCAGGTCCAGATTGATTCTACATCCCCCATCCTTTTTAGACCAAGGAAATATATTTGACACAAACTAGTGGAGTTGACGAACCGACTTCTCAATCACCCCTTTAATGCACAATACCTCAAGTTCTGCCTGTATCTGCATATTCTCTTCATGTGAGAAAAGGAGTGTCCGACTTGGAACATGCTGAGTGGGTGGACACAAATTAGGGTAGAATTCAATTCGAAACCCTTCTATACTGCACAGCACAAACGGATCTTGTGTTATCTCCTGCCATTCTTTTAGGAACAAGTGTAACCTGCCCCAAACTTGAACATCATTCCCAATTAATTTGATTCTATCAGGAGCAAAACCACTGACCTGCACTTGTTGCCCCCTGTTCCTCGTGCGAAAATTCATCCTTCCCTGTGTGGCTGTGGCAGGGTGCCAGCTTTGTATGTTCGGGAATGAACAGCCTGTACCTTCACCAGCCCCAGTCATTGCACCCCGTCGATAGGGGAATTGCCTCCGACCCATTTTGCTGCTCGTCAGCACTTTTATTAACCCCACAGTTTTCACCTCATCATCAAGTTCTTTAACTTGCTTTGCGAGGTCCTCCCCAAATAGCAGATTAGGCAACTGTACATTACTAGGCTTACAGAGCGATGCAAACTTAGGATGAATATTTGGGCGTATGGCACTCTTTCTTAACAGAAGCCCCAAAGCATCCTGATGTGCTTCTGATAGGTGCCCCTTGTCCACCGTTCTGGCGAACGCAGTAATACCTGCAGCAAGCAATTTCAGCACCCGCTGGAGTTTTAGCCCTTGTGCCCGACTGCAATCCCTATTTGTCCCCATATAACATGGTTCACCACCGGCACCTTCAATAAAGCACAGTCAACCGGGGTTTCATACTTTACAGTATCATCCAATACCAGCTCTTGGAGCTGATGGGAGAACAAATAATTTATGCTTGTGGACAACTGCTGCCCCATGGCTCTCCTGCATCTGTGGGAATGGCAAATTTAGCAGCCAAATCAGGTATTGTAACCTCATGCCCTTCACCCCCTGGGCTCTGTTCACCCACTGGTTAGGCATCAGTATACCCCTGACCCGTCAAGCTCTCCTCCTCCTTGAGGGAGCGATCAAGCAGCCCTATTGCAGGTGCTGCTGGCACAGGCTCTCCATCAGCCCGGTGTGGACACCACTCGTACTCCCGGAGTGCATCCTTTGCAAGTATCCTCTCCAACAGGACCTCGATTTCATTTAGCCGTTTAGAAACGGTCTCCCCTTGCGGAGGTGACTCCTTCTGGCCCAACTCAGAGTCAATGGGCCTAGCAGACTTCGAAGTGGCCTTACGCCCCACCGGCGCGGCGACGCTGCTCACAGGCAATGCGTCTGCAGTCGTTAACCCCCCTGTTAATGATGATATAGGTGAGCTAGTCGGGCACCCGATACCCGCACTCCCGCGGTCTTCCAAATTTTTGCTAGCGGGTCACCTCCCCTTCACCTTCGTAGCTTTCTGCATTTTGGTACTAGTGCTGTGAAAACCGAGCGTACCTACAGAAAGCAACCTCCAAACTAAGTTTAGCACTTACCTTGAGGTTTTTTAAACTTTCCGCTGGAGGAGCTCTGCTACTCCAACCGTCGCTGCGCCATGCGTCTGACATAATGACGTGCGTGCGGCTGGATGGGCCTCTTCACGTAGTCACTCACGTGACTCCGAAGTAAAATGCAAAGCATTCAAGGGTACAGTAATAAGAGATTGGAGCCAATATATAAAAGGTCTTGGCCTGAAATGTTGCCTATTCCTTTCCCCCAAAAATGCTGCCTGGCCCAGTGAGTCACTCTAGCACTTTGTGTTTACTCAAGATTCCAGTAACTGTAATTTTACTTCGGAGTCACGTGAGTGACTACGTGAATAGAAGCCCGTACAGCCGTTGGTGCGTCATGACGTCAGACGCTGGTGCAGTCGGGCGGTTGGAGCAGCAGCGCTCCTCCGAGCGGTAAGTGTAAACCGCGGGTTATTCGAAGAGCTGGAGAATTCGGCGGGTGCAGCAGCATCTAAGGAGCGAAGGAGATGGGCGACGTTGTGGGTCGAGACCCTTCTTCATACTTCACCCTCAATTCTCCAGCATTTGCAGTTCTTCGTTAAACAAGTTTAAGAGGTAAGGTTTTTTAAAAATTTTACCGCATGTTCAATTTCTGCGACGGTTTGGGTAGAGAATGTTGCAGAAAGGGAAGAAGGTGTCGGCGAGGCGCTCCGGGGGTAGAAAGGAAAAGTGGCAGGAGAGTGTTGAGAATGGAGGCCCGTCTGGTACACCTGGTCCGGTGCTGGCTACACAGCCAGTGGTTGCGGACCCACTGCCGGGGGGCAGTGGAGGCTTGTCAGTAGGAAGGCCACTGGCAAGTCTCTGTGGCCCGTAAATGAGTCGGGCCTGGAGGTTATACCCTCCATAGGAGAGTCCGTTTGCTCACGGCTCTCCCACGTCGAGATTCTATTTCAAAAGAATGCTCGACAGGGACCAGCTCCGTGGGGAGGAGTGGTGCCCAAGCCAGGCTGATGGAGAGCTTGTGCTAGCAGCACATGTTTCAGGGCTGCAGAACTATCCTGCCTGTGAGGAGGATGTTCCAGCTCCGTGAGGAGGAGTGGTGCCCAAGCCAGGCTGATGGAGAGCTTGTGCTAGCAGCACCTGTTTCAGGGCTGCAGAACTATCCTGCCTGTGAGGAGGATGTTCTATCAAGGCAGTTTGCTGACACTGTTTCTATGCTGGGGGAGAGCAGTAAAGGTGTTCGGTTGGAGGTAATTCCGAACATTGCTGGGAAGTTTGCTGAGTGTAGAGGCAGGAAAGGCGATTGATGTAGAATTGGCCGAAGCTATTAAGTATATGCTCTCCCATCAGTTACAGGAGCTAGCTATGGATGAAGTAGCAAAGAACTATAAAGCTCCTGTTAATTGTGATCTCCTGAAGGTACCGGTGGTTAATCACCAAATTTGCATAGATGGGTTTGCCTGCTAGGGCCCAGGAGATGAAGTTTTTAAAAAAGTGCTTAAAACTGTTGTCAGCAGGTATTACAGCTGTGGTGAAAGTTATTGATACAAATGATATGGTTGAAGCACACCAGGATGAACTGGGACTCCTTTGTAATGCATTTTGAAATTAATAATATCGGGAGGCCAGTGCTAACCCGAATTTGGCGAGTTGTGCAAACCGACCAGTGTACCACCACGAAATCTGTTGTTTGGTGGTAACCTTGCAAAAAGGGTCAAAGACTATTATGAGGTTGTTATTACCATGGCCCTCATTAAGCCAGCTGGAAGCAAGGCAAAAAAGGTTCTCTACAAGAAGTCGAGGACAACAAGGCAGCAAGGAAAGATGCTGGTAAGGAATATAACATTGACAGACGATGAATTAACTGATGTTCCTGTTCAAATTGGGGAAGGTTAAAATTGTTCTCAAACAATGGCAGCAGTTGACATCAGTTTTGTTCATACTTAGTGTATTGAAGGGGTGAAAAATTGGATTTTACTATAAGGCCAGTCTACCTAATCAACATTTTCCTAGTCATAAACTTATTTTTCAGATGAGGAAAATGTGCTTATTCAAGCAGAGATTCAGTCGTTACATAAGAAGGGATAATTGAGTCTTCTGTCTATCAAAGTCAACAATTTCTGTCAAGTATATTTCCCAGATCTAAAAAGACTGGGGGATGTACAATTATTCTGGATTTATCGAACAAATTTGTTTGTTATAGGCATTTCAAAATGGAGACCTTTACCACGGGGAACCATTGATTTAAAGAATGCGTATTACGCAGTGTCTATTCATGGTGATGATAGAAGATATTTGAAATTTATTTGGATGACTGAGCTGTGGCAATTCAGGACATTGCCGAATGGATTAACTTCAGCTCCTAGGTTATTTACTAAATTGGTAAAACCTGCGTTAGCATTACTTAGAGCCCAGGGGCATGTGGTAATGGCCTATTTAGATGATATTCTGATTGTTGGAAAGACTCATGCTGAAACCCAATCATCAGTTTCAGTTGTTAAAATCACTTTTGAACAAATGGGATTTGTTATTCACCCAGATAAATCTAAATTATCACCAGTCCAAATTATTGATTATCTGGGATTTACCATTAATTCCAATCACATGTTGGTAACTTTGCCCAGGGATAAATTGAATCAGTTAATTGAGGACTGTGTTAATCTCGTTGGAGAACAACGGCCTTCGATTAGACAAGTAGCCAGTTTTATTGGGAAGTTGTTGCAGCCTTTCCAGCTGTGCAGTATGGTCATCTGCATTATCAACAATTACAACCATCAAAGGAACAGGCACTGAGAATACAAAGGGGCCATTTTTGATAGGCCTATGCAGTTGTCAGCTGGGGCGATTGCTGACATACAATGGTGGATAGTACATGTTTCAAAAAAATTTAAGGAAGGTTTGGTGGAATCACCGTCACTGATATTACAGACTGATGTAAGTGCACTGGGTTGGGGTGCAACAGATATGTCTTCTAGTTGTGGATGCAGATGGAATGTGGATGAGACATTGCTTCCTCAATTAAGAGGGATTAATTATTTAGAGTTGTTGGGCACCTGGTATGGGCTCAAAGCTTATTGTTCTACAAGGAGGGATCTGCATGTGCAGGTCAGATTGACAACACCACAGCAGTGGCATATGTAAACCACATGGGTGGAGTTAAGTCACAGTCTTGTGATAGACTGGCTAACCAGATTTGGAGCTGGTGTATTGACCAAAATATCTGGCTTTCAGCACTTTATTTGCCAGGAAGAGGTCACGTCAGTTTAATGACAACATTGAATGGATGTTAAATCAGGATGTATTTAACCAAATGATTGATCAGTATGCATTGCCAGATATTGACTTGTTTGCATCTCGATTAAATCATCAGTTACCTAGATATGTTTCATGGTAACCAGATACTGGGGCAGTAGCAGTGGATGCATTTTCGCTGCATTGGGGGAGGAATGTTTGTGTATGTATTTCCTTCATTCTGTCTCATCAGCAGATGTTTGCAAAAGATCAAGGAGGACTCCGCTTCAGGGGTATTGGTAGTGCCAGATTGGCCTACACGAGCATGGTTTTCCCGTTGTATTACAAATGGCTAGGGAGCCTTACATGCTTATGCCCAAGAATAAAAATCTACTGGTAAATCCAGTCACTGGGGATCAACATCCTTTATAGGATTGTATTGATCTGTTAATTTGCAGATTTTAAGGAGGCCATACCTGGGGAGAGGACTGTCTCATCGGACGGTGGATGTTCTCACGTCGGCCTGCAGGGATAGTACACAGCAGCAATATATCACCTATATAAGGAAGTGGGAGCAATCTGCCTACAGCAGGATATTGTATATCACACTGCAGGGATCACGGATGTATTGGAGTTGTCAACTCTTTATTTTGACCAAAAAATTAAGTTACAGTGCGATTAATTCAGCCAGAAGTGCTCTGTCTTCTTATTTACCTATGAATGCAGAATTGCATATGGTAGGGACACATCCGTTAGTTCACGATTCATGAAGGGAGTTTTCAATTCTAATCCTCCTAAACCCAGGTATGCCGGGATTTGGAATGTGAGTGAGGTTCTTATGGTTCTTCGCCAGTGGGCTCCGGTTACAAGCCTATCTATAGCCAAATTAACTATGAAGGTGGTCATGCTTATGGTGTTGGTTTCAGCCCAACGTGTACAAACATTGCAAAAGCTACGGCTAGATAGAATGCATGTGTCGGCTGATGCCATTATATTTTATGTCTATGATTTGCTTAAACATAATAAAAGAGGCATGACAGGATGTAAGATTGTGTTTTCAGCATACCCCGCAGATGATCGCTTCTGTATAGTCTCACATTTATCTCGTTACATTGAGATTACTAAACCTCTGAGAGGAACAGAGTTGGCTTTGTTTATTAGTCGCAAAAAACCACACAGTAAGGTGCCGGTGCAAACGATTTCAAGGTCCTCGCGGCCGCAGGATGGTCCAGTGAGCTAACTTTTCAGAGGTTTTATCACAAGCCGATTTCAAGGCTCGGGGTGTTTGCTGATTCTGGTGTCAGTACTGTTACATTTTTCCCCTGAGTTAGAGGGGTTTGTTATGATTTGTTTGTAAATAAACTGTTATTTCATTTAACAAATGTATTACTGATGCATGATTGATTGTTAACGACTTTTGAGTCAATCCAGGCAGTGTGAACGTCGGATTTGAGTCTGCGGCGTGAATTCACAGTGCTTTGAAGTCTTCACGTAGTCACTCACGTGACTCCGAAGTAAAATAGTAAGATTAAACGAGAACTTACCAGTTTGAAGTTTGATCTTTATTTTATGAGGAGTCGAGTTGAGGGACTATGTGCCCTCCGCTCCCACCCTCATAGATCTCATCTGGTGGTTCTAGTTTTATCATCTTACCGTTATACTTCGGTCATTGTTAGCTGTGAATTCATTCCGCTGCTTTGAAGATTGACGCACCAACGGCTGTACGGGCTTCTATTCACGTAGTCCCTCAACTCGACTCCTCATAAAATAAAGATCAAACTTCAAACTGGTAAGTTCTCGTTTAATCTTACTATTCCTTGTGACTCTACTTGATGTCTTAGTGGGCTTAAAGGTGACTAAATACCAGGGCCAGATAAGATTTAACGCTGGCTGCTATCTGAGGCAAAGAAGTGATTGCTGTAGCTCTTGCTGATATTTATACATCTTCGCTGGACACAGGTGAGGTACCATTTGACTAGATGAAGGCAAATATGGTGCCCCTTTTCAAGAAGGGCAGCAGAAAAAGCCTGGCCATTACAGATCCATGAGCTTAATGCCGGTAGTAATGCATTTATTGGAAATAAATTCTGAGGGACCGGATGAATGAACAATTGGAAAGACAAGAATTAATCAGAGATAGCCAGCATAGTTTTGTCAAGGATACTACAGATCTTATCTGACTAATCTGACTGATTTTTTTTAGAGGAGATAACGAAGTGTATTGATAGGTTAATGTAGTAGATATAGTTTATCTGGACTTCAACAAGGAAACACAAGGGTGATAGGTCCAAAAGTTAGAGCCAATGGGATCTGGGGTAAATTGGCTTGAAAATAGGAAACAGAGGGTGATAATAGAGGGTTGTTTTTGTGATTAGATGCCTGTGATTAGAGGGGTCAGTGGTGGGACACTTGTTACTTGTAATATACACCAATGATCTGGATGTACATGCAGGAGGCATGATCAGTAAGTTTGCTAATTATGCAACAATTGGTGGGTATGCTGAGGGTGTGTAGGGTAGCTTTAAGCTAGGGGATTATATTAATGTGTTGGTGAAATGGTTTGAGAAATAGCCGAAGGAGAAAGCATATGGGTAGCTCTCCAGTTGTCACATTGAATACAACAGCAGGTGTTTTTTTCTCCAACTTCATATGAAACTTTGTCAGATCTTAGCTAGTGTACTGTGTGTTGTTCTGGTTACCACAGGAAGAATGCAAAAATGTTGTGATGGGTGCGGAGTAGATTCACCAGGATGTTGGCTGGGATAGAACATTCTGCTTATTTAGAGAGACTAGGTGTGTTTTCCCTGAAGTGGATGAGGTTATGAGGTGACATGAAGTTCTCTTGCAGACACCAGATACTACAGATTCCCAAATCTGGAGAGAAAAAACAACCTGCTGCAAGAACTCTGCAGGTCAGGCAGCATCTGTGAAGGGCAAGGATACATGACATTTCAAGTTGTGATCATTCTTCAAAGTGGGTCTTGAAGAACAGTACTGACCTGAAATGTCTTAATGTGCTGCGTTCCTCCAGCAGTTTTTTTTATTTTTTAGAAAACCGTTTGAACATATGTTGATGGGTCCGTTTCTTTATCTCCGCCACATGTCAAAATGTATTCTTTACTACTTTATTAAACCACTTCAGAATGTTAAAGATCTCTATTATATTATAAAAGGAATAAATAATTCTTCCCATGTATGAAGGAGCTGCACGATCTGTAATTTCCTTGAGCTGTCAGTGAGGATGAACAGACCTAGCATTTCAATAGTTTGGCAAAGCTTCACACTTTTTTCAAAAATATATTTCAATTTAAACCCTCCCAAAAATGACTTGAGTGGTTCCTTGAATTTCCTGAAAAAAGCCCAGAATTATCTTTAACCAATGTTGAAAAGGGTGCCATCAAAATTTTAACAACAACATCTTGACTACAGAAGCTAGATGTATTGGCCACTGTCCCATTTCCACAAAGTAAAAACACATGAAGCAATGAAGCATAAAGTTGAGATTTCAAAGGCAATTGAATGCATGACATTCCTCAGCACACTGTGTACTTTTTCCATGAAGAATAGTGGCAATTACAAAAATGAGGTATTGTATTTAGCATGATGGTGGTAACAATGACAGCAAAATAAAAACTCATACTGCTGTCTTGCTCATAACATTGTTCCAACAGTTAAAGCATTATTTTTTTGGAGGATGGGGGAGGTCTCAGTTTAACATCTGCCGGAACAATGGCACACACTATCATTACAAAATCAAACGCTCCTATCAGATTCGTCAGTGATACTTACCCAGCACCACTGTAAGTTCTAGCAGACATTGATTTAAAGACTAGCAGGAAGAATAGAAAATTATTTGAAGTCAAATTTTATTTTTCGTGTACCATTGTTGTTCCATTCAATTTCTGCACTCTGCCCATGCTCCCAATTCACTTGTTTTGATTGTGCTGTAGGTACTGTACATATAGACCAATTGTTTCTTGGAGAGTCCGATCAATGATTATTTTATATCAAAGTCATGTGAGTGACTACGTGAAGAGCCCGCCAGCCCGCACACGCGTCAATATGTCGACGCATGGCGCGGGATTCGGAGCAGTTCGAAATTACTCCGGCGGGTAAGGATTTTTTTTTCCAGGAATGGCCCGCTGCTCCGTTAATTAGGTGCAGCGAGCTTGGAGAAGCTGACAGCTGCAACCAATGCTACTGCACGAGAAGCGGCTGCACAGCTACCGCCATGGAGGGTGGTTGAACGCAAAAGTTGATGGGCATGGCCCATGCAGCTACCTCTATTGAGGCTCCTAGAGGGAGCAGGCGGCTGTTGGGGAGAAAAAAATCGGACGAGCACGGTCGTACACTCACCTCCGGTTTTCAGGCTCCACGGGAGCAGGCAGCTGTTTGGAGCATCTGACGGGCGAAGCCTGTTCAGACACCTCCTTTGGAGCTCCAAAAGGGAGCCAGCCAGAGGCTTGAGGAAACAACACCTGGTTCAGGGTTTCGTTATATTCCTCCACTAAGAAACTCTGTTGAGGCTCCAGAAGGGAGCACGGCCGGACTCAGAGTCACTAGCAGGCGCAACCTGTCTAGTGAGTAAAAACAGAAATAAATAAATAAACAAACAATTAAATACATGAATAAAGATAAATGGGTGGATAAATAAATAAATATATTCAATGAAAAAGGAATTGTGCTCCTGGCTCTGGAGACACTTACAGTGCCAGTCAGATGCCTGTGGAAGGAACACTTGGTTCAGGGTTGCGTTATAATATCTCCCGCTCAGGGGGAAGAGGAGCAACAACTGGCTCAGGGTTGCGTTATAATATTTCCCGCTCAATAGAGGGGAGTGTTGGAGATTATTACATAGGTGACTTGAACTATGTGGATATCGATAAGGAATTCGAATCCCTTGAACTAATGGGGGATATGATTGATTTTAATCATATGAAGGAGCTACCAGCTCTTGTCATATATTTGCCATCCCTTTGGGGATAGGAGATTCACTGGAGGAAGATCTGGCTAAGAGCATCAGGGATTTAACTTCTCATTAACTAAGGAGGGGAATATGCTGGATACGGCTGGGAAATATGCCAGTCCAGTTAACTGCCAGACTTTTGGATGTTCCATCAGTCAATTTCATCAGTTGGGATATCTCAGTGATGATATGTAGGCAAAAAATTATTTCAGTGAGTCCAAAAACTGCTCACTGGAGTCATTTCAGGCTTTTTGCAAAGTCATTTTGCAAAGTCAGTAGATAGGTCTCGACTCTCGGAAGTGCAGAAAGCTGCATTAACACTTCTTTGTAATACACAATTGGGATTATTGCCTTCGCAAAAATGCTACAAGGCATGAGATAATTCCCAAAAGGTTCATTTTTACAGGGCCAGTAACATGCAGCCTGCATAGTATCTCTCCGGAGAGGACGTGTGGCATGTTGAAGACTTGCAGGGGGAATTTATGATGGCTGCAGGGGTGGAGTACAATCCTATGTGGGTAAAACTCCAGTATTCCGGTGGGTTTTCACCCCTGTATACAAGGGGCAGGAAGTGCCTTTGAAACTCCGGAAAGGAGCAATCAGGAGTCACTAGCTGGCCCCGCAAGAGCAGCCTGTTGAACCAGGCTTGCAGTAATGACAGGCGTGACCTGTCCAGTGAGCCCGCTGAGACTCCGAAGGAGCAGCTGGCCAAAGGAGCAGCCTGTCGATCCAGGCTGGGAGAAACTGGCAGCGCGATCAGCACAGTCAGCTCCAGCAAATGCTCCAAAAAAGGCAGAAGGCACGCAGGAGCAACCTGTCGAGGCAGGCTCGGAGTAATGGCAGGCATGGCCAGTTCAGGGAGCTCCGCTAAGGTTCCGAAGGAGCAGAAGGGGCCGAAGGAGCGGTCTGTCAAACCAGGCTGGGAATAACTGGTGACGTGACCTGCACAGCAAAGCTCCAGCAAGGCTCTAAAGAGGCTGTTGGCCGAAGAAGTAGTCTGTCCCATAGGGCTCAGAAATGCAGGCAGGCGTGCCTTGCACAGCAATGTTGCTTTTGAGCTCCGGAAAATAGCTGTTTGGCAAACGTGGGGCTGAATAAGTGATCAGACTTGTCTGACATGCAGGTTCATGTTGTGAATAGAAAATATATATATAATAATCTGTAGGCTCTCAATACCAGAATTCCTGATTGAGTGGCTGGTCGAAGAGAGTGTGTTGCACACACTGGCGACTGAGACAGGTGGTTTCAGAGGACTGCGGAGCAATTCCTGGTTCAGGGTTGCATTATGCTATTTCCCACTTTGAGGAAGGAGGCTGAGGATTCGTGGTGACTCTGACGGTGAAGAGTTGACAGGGAACTCGTATTTCCACATCAAGTGGATGTTGCACTTCAGCTCTAGCCATAAGGATCTGATTATATGCTATGAGCGAAAATAAATAAACAACTAAATAAAATTCAAAATAAATAAATAAATAAATAAATAGACAGGCATGTCCTCTGCGGCAAGAGAATCCAAACTTACGTCCGTATGATCAATAGAGGAAACAATGGTTATCCAAGTGGAAACAGAGACATCTCACAATGGATGAGTAGTCTGCCCAAGAACAAGTGGGGTATATTTCTAATATTTTCTCAAGGTTGAAGAAAAGTGGAGCATGCCAAATCAGGTTAGGATTTGGCTAGTCTGATCATGTGTTTGGTTAACCAGGTTAAGATCGATAATTGTCTTTTAGCAATTTAGCTGATTCAGAGGATTTAGGGCCTCAATCGATCTTGAAAATGCATACTTTTCCATATCTATACACGAGAGGCACAGATATATCTGGTGTTTTTGATGACAAAGCCAGTGGTAGAAAGTTTAGGCTCGACCTAGGAGTTGTCTTCAGGCCTAGGGTAATTACAAAGATTCTAAAGCTAATGCTGCCTTACTTAGATCAAAAGGGCATTGTGTCATAGATGACATGCTTTTGTAGCTGATAAGACTCAGGGGTTTTATCAGTAGATGCCTCTTACGATATTAAAGATGAGGCGACATGAATTTTAATAGTGTCAATTTGGCCTACTCATTCAGGTTGTCCATTGTAAAAGGCGGCTGAAAGAAGCTCCTATTTACACTAAGTCACGAGTGATGACCAGTTCAGCCTATTTCTCATGCAGCTAGCTCTGCACGGTTGTATGGGAAGTTTGTGAAGAAGACACGTGAGCTACTTTTAAACAGAAGTAGCAGAGGTTTGTGTTTCTTTCAGTTTGGGCTTTGAGAAGCGATTATGTTATAATACAATTGACACTGTGCAGCTTTGTCATTCTCTCTAGTACCATAAGTGGGACAATAAATGATTGGTCATTCACCCACTGTTGACTAACGTTATGCAAGGTGTCTTTTATATGAACACTCTAAAGCCCAGACTCATAGTAGTGTGGAATGTGTATCAGTAAATTATTATGCAAATATTAATCTACTGTATTCCTAATGGGAGCAGCATCTTTTAAGTTGATTATGCTTTTAGCAACTGATTTCAGCAGAAAGAACAGTCTTTACTCAATCTCCGGCTCGGTCTCTGGGTCATAACTGACATGAGGGTAGCTTGTTATGGGAATGATCTCATAAAGCAAAACGGGCACGGTTGGGTACAATTTGGAGTTGACAGCATACCCACCAGATCGGAGATTGGGGGTGTGATTATGTATACAGGTACACTGAGCTTGCTAGTACCTATGAGATGAAGGATAGTTTCTTCATTGTTATTTAATAGTTATCTCAAGAGATTGCTGGTGCAGACTATCTCAACATGAATAGAGTGCAAGCAGCTAATAGCGGGTGTGAATTCAAATAATTTCAAGTCTCACTCTTCAAAGGGGGCTGGCTCATTAGCAGCCAATAGAATGGATATTCCCATTTGATCATCTTGCAACAGCAGGAGGCTTACATAGTGCACTTTCAGAAGTTATAAAATGACATTGAATATGCCTGGATGATTGCAGATAGAATTCTGAACAGTGTTGCTTGAGTTATTGTCTAACTCAAAGCCAATTGGGACTGTGCTCCGATTAAGGGCAATGGACATGTGTGCAAGTTAGCATCATGTTGTTAATAACCCATGTCTTTTCTATCATTTATGTTTTATGTGTTTAAGTGTTTCACACACGGATTGCATGAAACCACAGAGCTTCGAAGGCTTTACATAGTCACTCATGTGACTTTGATATAAAATAGAAAGATTAAATGAGAACTTACTGTTTGAGGTTTGATCTTTATTTTATGAGAAGTTGAATTGAGGGACTACGTGCCCTCCACTCCCAACCCTGAATCTCATTAAGATCATTCTGTAAGTCAGGGGTTATTAATCTTTCTATAGTTTAAGTTTGTGCAAGTGGTCTGTGGTTTCATATAATTGCTCTGAAGATTGATGCACATGCGGGCTGGCGGGCTCTTCACGTAGTCCCTCACTTCAACTTCTCATAAAATAAAGATCAAACTTCAAACGGTAAGTTCCCGTTTAATCTTTCTATTTTGTATCGAAGTCTCGTGATGAGACTGAGTGAAGAACCCGCCAGCCCGCATGTGCGTCAATACGTCGTCGCATGGTGCGGGATTCGGAAGCATTCGAAAATGCCACGGAGGTAAGCTGTTTTTGTTTTCAGGAATGGCCCACTGGCTCTGAAAATAGATGCAGCGGGCTCGGAGAGGCTGACAGGTACATCCTGTACAGCTACCACCGTTGAGGCTCCGGAAGCGATCAGGGGCCAGCCGGTCTGGGAGTAACTGGTAGACGTAACCTGCACATTAAGCTCCAACAAGGCTCCGAAGGGGCAGACTGTCGCACCAGGCTTGGAGATGCTGGCAGGTGTGACCTGCACAGTAAGCTCCACCAAGGTTCCGAAGGAGCAGCCTGTCACACCAGGCTCAGAGATGCTGGCAGGCGCGACCTGCACAGTAAGCTCCACCAAGGCTCCAAAGGAGCAGTCTGTCGTACCTGGCTCGCAGACGCTGGCAGGCGCGACCTGCACAGCAACCTCCATTTAAAGTTCCGAAAGCGTTGGGCCAAAGATGGCATGGCCTGCAAAAGGAACTGCGCTGAAGCTCCGAAAACGAGGTTGACCCGGTTTCAGAGATGCTGGCAGGTAAGGTCTGCTTACTAACCTCCATGAATGCACCAAAATGGAGCAGCCTGGCGACCCGGACTCGGAATCACTGGCAGCAAAGTATGTCTAGTATCCTCCACTAACTCTGAAAAAGAGCAGGTTAGCAACCCGGGCTCAGAGACACTGACAGGGTGGCCTGCACAGCAACCTCTGAAAGTTCCGAAACAGCACAGCTTGTCAGAACCGGGCTCGGAGATGCTGACAGGGTGGTCTGCACAGTAACATCTGTGAAAGCTTCCAGAAGGAGCAGCTTATCTACCCTGGTTCAGGTAGACCAATTCAAAACTGGCTGTCCAGAAGGATCATATTGGCCAGGGAAGCACTGCCTCAACATCTATGATTGAGGGATATCTCCTGCTCAGAGGCAGGAAGTTTAAGGATTCCCCCAACACATGCTAATTCTTTCAGCTTGGCTAAAAGGAGATGCCAGCATGCTGGAACATCATTTGCCATCGCCTCGTGGATAGGTAAACCAGTAAAGGCTGAACTGGCATGTAGCATTTTTACCTGACTTGCAGGTTTGTGATGTAAATAAATAATAAAACACAAAAGCTCCGTAAGGGAGCAGTTTCCCAAGTCCAGGGAAGGCCAAGGCCAAAACGGCAAAATGTCCAAAAGGACAATATTGGGCAGGAAGGTACTGCCTCAACATGCATTGAGGATATCATCTGTAGGCTCTCAATACTGGAAATCCTGATTGAGAGGCTGATCGAAGGGAATGTGTTGCGCACACTGGCGACCGAGACAGGTAGTTCCAGCCAGAGACTGCGGCAGCAATACCTGGTTCATTATGATATCTCCCACTCTGAGGAGGGGTGTTTTGAGGATTATTCGTGGAGACTCTGACTGTGGGGTAGTTGACAGTGAACTCGAATTCCCACATCAAGTGAATGATATGCTTCAACTCAAGTCTTATAAAAATTTGCTGGCACTTGTGATTACATTTGCCATTCCTTTGGGGATAGGAGAACTGTTAGAGGAAGAACTGGCAAGTAGCATTGGTTACTTGACTTCTCATCAGTTGATTGAGAAGATCATGCAAGACACTGCTGGAAAGTATGCTAGTCCTGATTTCTGCTAGACACTGGAGGTCCGTAGGTTAATGCTACCATTTGCGGCTATCTGAAGGGTAAAACAAAGTCAAAAGAATTTAAACTCCAGTGAGTTCAGCGATTTCTCAAGGAAGGATTACGGCCATTGCTAGGTCAGTGGAGGGAACTCGGCTGTCTGAATTGCAGTAGATGCCTTAGCACTTTTGTGTAATGCACAATTGTGTTAGGAAGGTATCTTTTGTATGAACACTCTAAAGTTTAGATACAAAGTAGTGTGGAATGTGTAATCAGTATACATTTTTATGCAGATTATCATCAGCTGTATCCCTAACGTTGGAACAGTTACTCTTAAGTTAGTCATGCTTATGACACTGATTTCAGCACGAAGAGCACAGTCTTTACACAATCTCTATCTGGATCACTCGACAAGAGGTTTGCATTTTATGTAAATGAACTCATAAAGCAGAACAGGCACAGTTGGGTACAAGTTGGAATTGACAGCATACCCACCAGATTGGAGATTGTGGGTGGTCATTATGTGAAAAGGTACACTGAGGTTATTAAGAACCTATGAGATGAAGGAAACGTTTCTTCATAGTTATATAATAGTTTCACAAGAGATTATTGGTGCAGACTATTTCAATGATGGATAGAGTGTTAAGGGCCTGTCCCACTTTCCCGAGCTGCTCATGAATTCTCCCAAGTTTTCCCCGTGATTCAAACTCGAAGAATGTTCGTAGCGAGTCCGTAGGAGGCCGTAGGAGTACATAGATATATCGTAGCGGCTCGTTATGTCAACCGTAGATACTCGGGGCATTAAATGTTGCAATTTTTCTCCTGACTATCTTTTTACTCGTGGACATTTTTTGTCATGCTGGAAAAAACGTCCTGACTTATCTGATGCCCCGAGTACCTACGGCTGACATAACGAGCCGCTACGATATTTCTACGGACTCCTACGGCCTCCTACGGACCCGTAATGAACATTCTCCCAGTTTGAATCAAGGGGAAAACTCGGGAGAATTTGTGAGCAGCTCGGGAAAGTGGGACATACCCTTAAGCAGCTGAAAGCGGGAGTGAATACAAATAATTTCAAGTCTCACTCTACCAGGGCGGCTGGCTTGTCAGCAGCCAATAGAATGGATATTCCCCTTTGATCACTTTCTTGCAACAGCAGGAGGCTCAGATGAGCACACTTTCGGAAGTTATAAAATATCGTTGAACATGTCAGGACGTTTGCAGATAGAATTCTGAACAGTGCTACATGAGCTATTGTCTAACTCAAAGACAATTGGGACAGTGGTCCAATTAAGGGCGATGTGCATTCATGTAAAGTTAGCATCATGTTGTTAATGGCCCATTTCTTTTCTACCATTTATGGTTTATCTGTGTAGTGTTTTCACAAAAACATTGGTTTACTGCATGAAACCACTGAGCTTCGAAGCAGTCTCATCATGAGACTTTGATATAAAATAGAAAGAATAAACGAGAACTTACCATTTGAAGTTTGATCTTTATTTTATGAGAAGTTGGAGTGAGAGACTACGTGCCCTCCAGTCCCAACCCTGAATCTCACAAAGATCATTCGATAAGTCAAGCGTTATTAATCTTTCTATAGTTCAATTTGGTGCTAGTGGTCTGTGGTTTCATACAGTTGCTTTGAAGATTGACACGCATGTGGGCTGGCGGGTTCTTCACGTAGTCTCTCACTCCAACTTCTGATAAAATAAAGATCAAACTTCAAACAGTAAGTTCTTGTTTAATCTTTCTATTAAAGAGTATTTGTTCTGACTTGGGCTTGATGATCCACCAATTATTCACTTCCATGTTAATTCATTTTCATAACTTTTCATGTAGTTATGTAAAAGAATGCTAATCCTGGATGATTGGCTTCTTCCTACTTTCACGCTAATTGTAATGCACCTAGCACCTGACGCTTGTTCATGGATCAGCTATGGAGCTAAGGAGTTTCATAGTTCTTATATCAATTGTTATCACATACAGTTGGACTATTGCAAACGATTGATCTCTCTCTGCTAAAAGAAATTGTTACAATTTATTTTTGCTCTCAAAGATGCCCACAGTTTACAAAGGTTGTCCATGAACAGAACAAGGAACCATTGTCTCAGAATAAGCCATTCACCAATTTATTCATGCAGAGTTCTGAATGTTTGGAATAGCCAAAATCAGAGGCTTTAAATAAACTGTGACCAACAGAATGCATAATTGCAAAGGAGACCACAAACAGATGTCAGGCTGCCTGTGTGTGTATGCAAAGATTCCAATTCCTGTTTCATGTGTGAAGCACATGATGGTTGGAGCTGTTTCAGCATATAATGTACGTACATATACAGTATCTGCTGAATTGGAAGTTTAGATAGCTTGATTTAGCTTGCATAGTGTGGTCTGCAAACTCCATTAGTTAATGTTCCAGACCAAACTGAGACATTAAGTCATCCCTTCATGCAATGAAGATCATTGTTCTTTGATAATAGTGTAAATCTGCCAGTAATGAATTGTCCATGACTTTATTCAATGCACCTGATTCTCGTTGAAGTTATATCAGGAAGGGTGAAAATGAATTACTCTGATATTGCCTATTTACACTATTGTCCAAAGCTAAGATGACTCCCACAGAAATGCTGCAATATTAGTGAAGGAAATCATTTTGAAAGGTTGTGACTGAGGAACAACTGAAATCAAGAACAAATCTTTCAAAGATGTGGCTAATCTAAAGTAATCTTGATTTGACATTATTCAATCTACAGTTCTGTAGGAAATACATAGCACAGAAAGCTTTCTTTAGATAACAGATAACGTTTACTTTCACCTAAGCTTCCTTGAGACATACAAGAGCTCCTAGACATCATGAACTGCATTCTCCACAGAGAAGTCTGTGATTGCTGAAGTAAGGTGTGAGCCATAGCTTCCATTATGTTTTAGCATAATTCATTTATAAAATATTATAAATTCTCTGCCAAATTATTTTCCTGTTTGGGGAAATGAGATCTCTCTGCCTACATTCCAACTATAACAAAGGATTTTACTTCGGAGTCACGTGAGTGATTCCGTGAAGCCCTGCCAGGCAGTACCGTAGATACTTGAAACTTTGTTGGATGGGACAGCTGTGGCAATTTAAAGCGTTGCCCAATGGGTTAACCTCAGCCCCTAGGTTATTTACAAAGTTGTTGAAACCAGTATTGGCGCTACTCCATGCCCAGAATCACATTGTGATGGCTTATCTGGATCATATTTTAATTATAAGCAACACTCAGGAGGCAGCTGAGGAGTCGGTTTCAGTGACCAAACACCTGTTTGAGAGCTTAGGTTTCCTCATCCATCCAACTAAATCCAAGCTAGTACCATCCCGAATAATTGACTATTTGGGGTTCGTCATTGATTCAATTGATATCAGTGACTTTGCCTATGGCCAAAGCTGTTGAAATTATGGAGGCCTGTAGCAATCTGGTAGAGGAACCCTCCATCTGGCAAGTAGCCAGTATCATTGGTAAATTAATGGCAGGTTTCCCTGGAGTGCAGTTTGGACCTCTGCACTATCAGAGTTTGCAACGAGCTAAAGAACAAACACTTAAGGAACATGCAGGTCATTTCAACAGACCAATGCAGTTGCCAGCCAAAGCTATCACCGAGTTGCAATGGTGGATAATTAATGTCTCACAAAGTACTAAAAACATTTGGGCTCAACAACCCTCAGTTAATTTACAAACAGAGATGTCAGTGCTTCGGGATGGGGAGCCACTGATACCGAGTCTAGCTGTGGCGGCAGATGGAATGTGCAAGAGGCATTAATCTTGCAGAGGCATGGGATAAATTATTTAGAATTGCTGGGTGGATTCTATGGCCTAAAAGCATAGTGTTCAACAATGAATTATTTACATGTTCGTCTCCAGATTGACAATACCACGGCTGTTGCATATATCAATCACATGGGAGGAATTAGGTCAGTATCATGTGGTAATCTGGCTAACCTCATTTGGGACTGGTGCATTTCGAGAAATATCTGGATCTCAGCTATCTACCTACCAGGTAGAGATAATGTGGTGGCAGACACCAGGTCACACAAATTTAATGACAACACAGAATGGATGCTGAATCCAAAAGTTTTTTAAATGATTGTCAGCCGGTATGGCTTGCCAGACATAGATCTGTTTGCATCCAGGCTAAATCACCAGTTACCTAAATACGCCTCATGGGAGCCAGATCCAGGGGCAATAGCGGCGATGCATTCTAGCTACATTGGGGACGTACGTTCTTTTACGCTTTTCCCCCATTCTGCCTCATCAGTCAATGTCTCACCAAAATAGAGCAGGACTCCGCCACAGGCGTTTTGGTGGTTCCTACACAGCCATGGTTCCCATTGGTCCTGAGACTTGTGACACAGCCATTCATGACTGTCCCCAAATGCAGCAACTTGTTGGTTCATCCGGTGACAGGAGAAAGTCATCCTTTACATGATCATATTAATCTGTTGATCTGCAGATTCTGACCAGACCGTTCCAGTGGCTCGGACTGTCGAGTAGGGCCATGGATGTGATAACTTCGGCCTGGAGAGATAGCACTAAAAAACAATATGTATCTCATATTAAGAAATGGGAGATGTTTTGTTTACAGTCAGATATATCTTATCATACTGCAAGCATACCGGATGCATTGGAGTTCTATGCTACATTGCATTTTGAACAATTGAGCTATAGTGCCATTAATAGTGCTCGGAATGCTTTGTCCTATTTAGGGCAAGTGTCGGGACAACAATCTATCGGGTCTCATCCGCTAGTGTCTCGATTCATGAGAGATATGTTTAACAAAAACCCTCCTAAACCTAGATATACAGAAATCTGGGATGTGAGCATAGTTCTCACACTGCTTCGGCAATGGGCTCCAATCACATCTCTATCTTTTCAGAAGTTAACACTTAAAGTGGTTATTCTCGTGGCGCTAGTATCAGCGCAACGGGTCCAGACATTGCAAAAGCTATGGCTGGATAGCATGCGTTGTTCTGTAGATAATATTACGTTTTATGTATATGATTTAATCAAACAAAGCAGGCCAGGGATGGCTGGAACCAAAATAAGCGTTAAAGCATACCCCATTGACCTACGGCTATGTGTAGTTACACACCTGAGTCAATATATTGAGGTAACCAAGAGTCACAGAGGCTCTGAAACAGCAATGCTCATCAGCCACAAAAAAACTCATAAAAAGGTGTCAGTAGAAACTATTTCTAGGTGGTTGAAACAGGTTTTGGATTGTGCTGGAGTAGACACTGATGTGTTTAAATCTCACTCCACCAGGGCGGCGTCAACATCCGCAGCAAAGGCACAGGACGTGCCTCTAGATCAAATCCTCGGGGCCGCAGGATGGTCTAGTGAATCAACTTTTTCAAGATTCTATGACAAACCTGTCCTGGCAGTGCAAGGTTTTGGGCATGCTGTTATGGGTTCTGTTTGATTTAATTTGTAATTTCCCCTGGGGATAGAGGGGTTATTACTGTTCTTTTATTATGAACATGTTCATTGTATAATTTAAGCAATGTTCAATACATTATTTGTTTATTGTCAACTGAAGCAGTGGGTCATATGGAACTGGATCTACGGCATGAAATCACAGTGCTTTGAAATCTTCACGGAATCATTCACGTGACTCCGAAGTAAAATAGTAAGATTAAACGAGAACTTACCAGTTTTATTTTATGAGGAGTTACGATGAGGGATTACGTGCCCTCCGCTCCCGACCCTCATAATCGCAAATTTCATCTGGTAGTTCTAGTCTTCTGAGTCTTACTATATCACTTCGACTGTAGTTACAGTGTTTTCACGCCGCTGCTTTGAAGTATGACACGCATGCGCCTGGCGGGCATCTTCACGTAATCCCTCATAGTAACTCCTCATAAAATAAAGATCAAACTTTGAACTGGTAAGTTCTCATTTAATCTTACTATTAATTGCTGCAAATGCTATAATATTTCTCACCTCACTAGTATCTAGCCAGTAAATATTTGCCTACCATACATACACAACTGAGCCATACATACACTACTGAGCTCCTCCTAGAGGGTCTTTTTATCAACTGCATATTTTGTCTACATTCTCATCCAATAACATTCAACAAATGTGTGGACAAATTGCAGAATATTGGTTGTCCTCTGCCTTATCTGCATCATTCAAGAATCATTGGCACTTCTAAATCAAATTCAAACACTTTCTTGATTGCATTAACCACTCATATACAAGGATGTTCTCCCTCAGCGTGCAGCTTAAAATTCATGTCAAGATCCTGTTACCCTTTTTTTTTGTAAATCACTCCCTTCTTTATTGTACATTTCTTAATTTTGGCTGTTGATGTATAGGGTTTTTTAGTTTGTGACTTTGCCTGTGTCTGTCAGCCTGCAATATTCTCTTGGAAGTTGTTAATATCACATCAGTCATTCTACCTGCATGAGCCACTGTTTAAGAGCAAGGGGTAGGCCATTTAGAACAGAGATGAAGAAAAACGTTTTAACACAGAGGGTTGTGAATCTGTGGAATTCTCAGCCACAGAAGGCTGTGGATGCCAATTTTCTGTATGCTTTCAAGAGAGAGTTGGATAGAGCTCTTAAAGATAGCAGTCAGGTGATGTGGGGAAAAGGTAGGAACGGGTACGAATGAGTATGGATGATCAGCCATGATCACAGTGAATGGCGATGCACAGTCTCTTGCCCAGAGTAGGTGGATAGAGGACCAGAGGACATAGGTCTAAGATGATGGGGAAAAGATTTAATAGGAATCTGAGGGCTAACTTTTTCCCACAAAGGGTGATGGATGGATGGAATAAGCTGCCAGATGAGGTAGTTGAGGCAGGGATTATCACAATATTTAAGAAACAGACAGATGCATGGATAGGACAGGTTTTGAGGGATATGGACCAAATGCTGACAGGTGGGACCAGTGTAGCTGGGACATGTTGGTCGGTGTGGGCAAGTTGGACCAAAGGGCCTGTTTCCACATTGTATCACTCTATGACTCGATATGGACAGCAAAACCTTCTGTTATGATTCAAACTTTTCGGAACAATTTGCGCTTCCTTCTTTGTTGCAATTTTGTTTCTGGTTTTGGTCCATCTATTTATTATTTTTTCTTCATTTCTTTTCATTCTACATTCCCCCTTCTATTTTACCAATCATGAGAAAACAAATAGAGTGATATTGATTTAAAGTACGCATTTTCCATATTGTTGTGTTTCTTCTTACGGGTTATTCAGTTCACTTACTGCTCTCTTTCACTGTACCTTTTCAAATATTTATCTACTTTCTCAGTAAAGATTACTATTGAATCTGCTTCTTCCATCAAATAGTGTAGTTCAAATCATATCAACTCCTCCATTCCTCTGGTCTTTCACCAGTCGTCTTAATATCTGCCCTTTGGCTACTCAAATAACTGCAACAAAAAACAAAAGCTTTGAATTTGAATAGGTAAAAATGCGTTAGTACTGTTTTTATGCATAAAATTGCATAAACACACAATTTTAGGCATGCTTGGTTGTACTCATTGAAGTGAAGTCCTGCACATTGGAAAGCAGTTTGGGGCACTTCCTACCCCAATGCTGGTGTTGTTCCCATGTCATATTGTGCATATGTAATGACATAATTAATATGTGGAACACAGATTTACTCCATAGCAAAAATTGGATCTAATGAAATAGTCATAGGCTTTCTCCCAGGATGTCGAGGTCAAAAATAACAGGGCAGGGCATATAATTGTAGGGCATATCTTTAAGGTCAGAGAAACCATCATTTCACACAGATGGCAATGCTGAAACGTGCTGCCAGGAGTGGTGGTGGAAGCAGATATGATAGTGGTGTTTAAGATGCTTTTAGATAGACTTATGGGTATACAGGGAATGAAGGAATATGAATCACGTGCAGGCAGAAGATATTAGTTTAACTTGGCATCATGTTCAGCACAGACATTGTGGGCAGAAGCGCCTGTTCCTGTGTGTACTGTTGTATGTTCTATGTTCCATGTAATGGTTGCAATTTAAAGCCTGCAAAATTGGTTATTAACAGGAAGCATGCAATTCTGAAAGCAGCAAAGCATTCCTGATGTGAAATACTCTCTCCAGAATTTTAAAAATCAATCCTTATAATTTTGTTGTTTGCAGAACTCAGATAAGGTTGTGCTTCTTTGAATTGATAGCTGCAATTCACAGGACATTTACAATGCCCTGCTTTGGATGTTTATTGGCAAACCATATGTTTCAGTTACTCCTTTGGAGTACAGTCCATTTTCACTACCCCTTCATGTCTCAAGGCTGCCAATTAAAAATCACATCAAAAGCGTTGACCCGTTTCCTTTAGGTCCCGCAGACAAATTTTATGCAGGAGAGTTAGTGCATCATGCAGGTTATGTTTAACACCTCTTAAATGAAGGACATCCTAAATTCATAAATGTTTTTGATATGTTGTAAATGGCAATAAAGCTAACCGTATTACACATTTTGGATGTCTACAAATGGGTGTGATCCATTTCCTGGATTAAATCCTCTCAAAATGATTCATTATTTTGAATTCTTCAATTATATCCTCCTCTGAAAATTCCCATACGATGGAGAATCATCACAGATTTTCTTCATAAAAGATATTGTCAATTTACTGAAACATTTTAAAGGAAGGTTGATTGATATCTGCTGAGAAATGAGATTGATGGAGGCAGAGATACAAAAAATATTGTTGTTAGCATTGGTATGATCACAGGGAAAAGACAATTAAAATAAGAGGTAAAAATGTGTAATTTGGAAAGAAATTTAATGAGCAAAGCCACTTTTGTTTTCTAACTTCATTTTTGTCTTTATGATTTGTTAACTACAATTCAATAATGACCCTCACAGCCTCTGGACATCACCAAATTACCTTACAGCCACTGTTGTAGTTCGGAAAGCATATAATAAAATGTTAACATTGAGAAAGGCTGTCAAAGAATACAACAGGATTTCGGTCAGTTACTGATATTGATGGAGAAATGGCAGATATAATTTAGTCCAATCAACTGTGAGGTTGAATGTAAAGGAAAAGTATACAGTAATGGCAAGACCCTTAACAGCAGAGGTGTACAGAATGGATTAGTGTAATAATCCATAGCTTCCTGAAACTGGCAACACAAGTAGATAGAGTGGTAAGGAAGACATATGATAGACTTGCCTTGTTTGGTCGGGGCATTGAGTGTAA
This sequence comes from Okamejei kenojei, assembly GCA_035221665.1. NCBI lineage: Eukaryota > Metazoa > Chordata > Chondrichthyes > Rajiformes > Rajidae > Okamejei > Okamejei kenojei. The sequence continues at coordinate 26,003,035 of CM069138.1, forward strand.
GAGTCAGGAAATCATGATGCTGCTTTATAAACCTTTGGTTCAGCTGCACTCGGAGTATTGTGTGCAGTTCTGATAGCCCCATTACTGCATCAATGTGGTGCTGAAGTGGTTTACTGGAATCCTGCCTGGATTAGTGGTTGGATGAACTTTGATTATATCTCTGGAGCATCAGAGGTTGAAGGAAGACATGATAGCTGTGTAAAATTATGAGAGGTTTAGATGGGGCAGAACCTTTCTCTCAGAGTAAAAATGTCAAAGATTAGAAGGCAGAGCTTTGGGGGGAGGGTGGGGGGGAGTTCAGAGGACATGTACAGGGCAAGTTTTTACTACAAAGACTGGAAGCTGTCTGGAATATGCTACTAGGAGTGATGTCGGAAGCAGATGTGATAGTGGCATTTAAGAAGCTTTTAGATAGGCACAATGTTATTCAGGGAATAGAGGGATACTGATCATGTGCAGGCAGGGGAGATTAGTTCAACTTGGCACCATGTTTGGCACAAACATTATGAACTGAAGAGCATATTCCTGTTCTGTATTATTCTGTAAATACAGTACAGTAGTGAAACTGAAGGTCTCCAAGCTTCCAGGTTATTTTCCTGCTTATTATGTATTATTCTCATTGTTTCATGTCCTGTATTTTAAGTAGTTTAGATCATGGTGCACAGCCAACCTAATGAGATGAAGCAAAAATAAATAGATTTACAAAATAAAAATAACAGATATGTCCCTGTGTTTTCTTGCTTTTTTTTGTGACATTTTCAGGGAGGATTTCACCAAATACCTATGTTAATTTGTATCAAAAATATTACATTAATTTTGCAATTTAATAACTCCATATGCCAAATTATGATTATGCTTATTTTTTATAATTTATCACCCGATTAGATGGTTTTCTATTGTCCCACGTTTTTGCAGCAGAACGTGAGTATTGGTGCCCCTTTGGTCACGTGTGAACCATTTTTATATTTATTGTTTCTTTTTTTATTGTTTATATTTTGCGTTTAAGCTTTCCATTGAAATACTTAATAATGAAAAGAACTTAAAATCAGAAAATAAAAATCTAGTTTGCTCACTTATTTTAGCGACGTCTCATTCTGTTGCCCTCACGTTGCCAATGCTATTTATAGTGCTATAAAAGGTTTTTGTTGCACTCGTTGTGATTTTAAAGGAAATTCAAGCAATGCGATTATAATGACCCTGGCGTGAACTACGGGCCACTTCATGGGTTAGGTTTCGATATTTTGTAAGGGAGCTTCAAAATCAGTAACTGTCCCATATGTCTTAAATATTTCATAACTAATTTTTTTTTCTCTTTTTTTTTCAAATTTTCTAAGTATTATATTTTGGTCAAATTCTGGTTGATTTTGATCACACATTAGCTCAAAAGGATTATAGGTAGGCCCATTATTATTCCTGTGGTATTTCATTATGATTTAATAACTTTCAAATGTGGCCACCCATGTCACAGATTGGTACCCTTATTTACGGAAACACCCCATATCTCAAATAATAATTTTGATCTGAAGAAGGGTAACAACCAGAAAACGTCACCTATTCCTTCTCTCCATAGATGCTGCCTCACCCGCGGAGTTTCTCCAGCATTTTTGTCTACCTTTGATTTTTCCAGCATTTGTAGTTCTTTCTTAAACATAAATATTAATGGTATTATTGTTAGAGAGGAATGTATTTGTTGACTACAGAATAATATTGACCAGCTAATAAAATGGGCAGGGCAATGGCAGATGGAATTCAATCTAAAGTATGAAGTGATACATTATGGCAATTTAATAAATTCATAGGGGTGGGAGATTGCAACCTTCACGTGATCCACCCTGTTTCGACTAATGCAATCAACCCGACATGCACAAACAAATAGATATAGTTTTTCATGCCACTTGATCTACAACTTTGGGCTGTGCATGCCATACGCAAGAAGAAGAATAAATTCATATGTCATGAATGGTAAGGGAATATTGAGAAACAAATGGACCTCGATGTACGTCCAAAGATCCCCAAAGACAGGAGCACTGGGTGATAGATAGGGTAGTGATGAAGGCAAACAGAATGCTGGTCTTCACAAAAGAAGACAGAGCAGGAGAGCAGGGAGGTCTTGGATAACATTGGTTGGTCGTTCCTGAAATAATGTGAACAGTTCTGTTCACCAGATCATCCAGCATCTGCAGTTCTTTCTTACACAGGATATCACTGGAGATTAGTTCAGTGTAGTTTATTGTCACGTGTACTGAAGTACAGTGAAAATCTTTTTGTTGTGTGCTAACCAGTCAGCAGAAATATCAAGATTGAATTAGTATAGGAAGGAACTGCAGATGGTGGTTTACACCAAAGATAGACACTAAATGCTGGAGTAACTCAGCGGAACAGACAGCATGTTGTTAAAGAAGGAACTGCAGATGCTGGAGAATCGAGGGTACACAAAAGGCTGGAGAAACTCAGCGGGTGCAGCAGCATCTAAGGAGCGAAGGAGATAGGCGACGTTTCGGGTCGAGACCCTTCTTCAGACTGGTCAGGGATCAGGGAAACGAGAGATATAGATGGTGATGTAACAGACAGCATCTCTGGATGGAAGGAATGGATGATGTTTCGGGTCAAGACCCTTCTAGTATCTGTACAGCATTACTTTTGGACTATTGGATTCACATTCAGTACAGGACTGATTAGGGTCTTAATCTTTATAGATTAAAAAAATGAAATGTGGGAAAGTGAATGCTGTATTGATATTGTACAGGGCAGTTAATTTTCTGTTTAAATAAACAAAATCTTACAGTATTTCCTTCAGGATAATTGATAACCTTGGAAAGGTGTACTGTCTTAACTGCTGGAGAAATCAGATAGGTGGTAAGGTTTCTGTTTTTCCAGTCACATCAGGCGATTCAGGTTACAATCTAACCTCAATCTGGTGTCTCTTTCATTCCAATCTCTCTCAGATCACCTTTATATGTCACTGAAAGTGAAGAGCTATATTACTCCCTACATCTTCAATAACTACAACGTATATCAATTTGCATCAAATGTTCTATGTTCCAAACTGGACCTGGCCAAAAGCTACAAGAATCCAACTATAATATATACTGTGGATAAATCTATAGGAAACTAAAGGGAGACATTCAGGAGCTGTGGATACAATCCAAATCCCTACAATTTTCAAGTTAAATAAAGCCTGGTAACACTTTGAATATCCCTCGGATAAGAAGACTAATGGGCCAGTCCCACTTAGGCGACTTTTTAGGCAACTGCAGGAGACTATGCAGTCGCCTCATGTTCGCGGGTGGTTGCCGGGGGTCACATTCATGGTCGTGAGGTGTTCCCAGTTGTGGCCTCATTTTGGTCATCGAGAATTTTTCAACATGTTGAAAAATTAGCGGCGAGTAGAATGAAACCGCCATGGAGAGTATCAAGAATTCTCGTGCCGTAGGTCGGTTGCCAGGAGGTCCTACCGGTTTGCCAGGAGGCCGAAGGTTCTCTTAGGTTCTCGTAGGTTGTAACCAGTGCTGACCGGTGAATTTCATAGGCTCATTGGGGGGAAAAAAAGTAAGCAGTAGTTTTCAGAAACAAGAATAACCGAACGGTGATGTTAAAAGTCCGCCAAGCTTCACAGCTGTGTATCTCTGGCTTCCTAAAAGTTGTCTCCACTCCTTCTCCCTCCTTCTTCACCCCTCCCTCCCCCCCCCAAACCCCTTCCCCTCCCCCCCCCCCCCCCAAACCCCTTCCCCCCTTTCCTCCCTCTTTTAAAGGACTTACCGTGCACAGTATTAGCCATCTTAATTACAGCGCCACCCTTCCTGTTCATCGTGGTGTGTGTCTGTATCACCTTGGCTTTGCACTGTGTGGATTTCAGACAGCACTCCCCCCACTTGCCCAGGCCCCAGCCTTTGCAATGTGTTTGTGTATGTGTGTTCCACTCTGACCGTTGCCTTTCTAGTTGCCGGTTTTTCAGGCGACTGCCGGCAACTTGACAGTTGCCGGCAGTCACCTGAAAAATCGCCTCAGTGGGACAGGCCCATTAGCGAACACTTTGCCACTGGTTTCCTGAGATTCCTCTCCAAGCTAATCTCTTGGAGGCATTGTCTCACATAATATAAACAATCGAGACTTTCAGAAAATGCATGTACACAGACACACGTGCTTGGCTTTCAAAGTCTGGGGATCCACTGACTAATCCACAAGCCCAAATGGTCTAGATCTTCCAAGTTCTTAGGAGTTTACAAATCAACAACAATCTGTCCCAGACCAAGCACAATGAAACTACAGCCAAAAAATCATGCCAATGCCGCTACCGTTTCAGGAGATAGAGGAAGACCTGAATGCCTTCGTTGACTTTTTCAACTCCTACAAATGCATGGCAGAACACATACAATTGGGCTGCATTACAACTTGGTTTGGGAACAGCACTATCCAAGACCACAATAATTGCAGCCAGTTGTGGATGTAACGCAGTCCATCACATAAACCAGATTGCCCACCAAATTCTCCATCTGCATTTCACATTGCCTTGGAAAAGCAGCCAACATAATCAAGGGTTTATTCTCACTCCAGTTATTCCCTCTTCTCCTCTTTCTCACGGGGTTGAAGATATAAATGCTGAAAGCACATACCATCAGAATAGTTTCTTACCCATTGTAATCAGACTTCTGAATAGTCGACTCATAGGCTAGGGTGTAGTCCCAATCTTCCAACTTATCTCAATGCAGACAGTGTTTTTTTTTTCTCTGGAACAGCAAAGCTACGATGCTGTAAAACTGTATTCTGCACTCTGGTATTTTTATTTTTGCACGAGCTGTTGTACTTTTGCATTGTTTGATTGTACTCATGTACAGTAAGATCTGAATTAATTGGATAACACACAAACAAAAGCCTTTTCACTGTATTTTAATATGCAACTATAGTAGTAAGATTAAACGAGAACTTAATAGTTTGAAGTTTGATCTTTATTTGTGAGGGACTACGTGAAGAACTCCAATCACCTGCAGTGCACGTCAATCTTCAAAGCAGCGGTGTGAAATCACAGATAACAATAATTGAAGTAACATAGTAAGAATCGAGAAGACTAGAACTACAAGATGCTCTTTATGATGGCTGGGAGCGGAGGGCACGTAGTCCCTCACCGTAACTCCTCATAAAATAAAGATCAAATTTCAAACTGGTAAGTTCTCGTTTAATCTTACTATTTTACTTCAGAGTCCCGTGAGTGACTACGTGAAGATTTCAAAGCTCTGTGATTTTATGCCGTGAGAAACGAGTCTACACAGCCACAATTGCTCCATTGACAAATAAGGGGAAAAATATTCATAATACGTACAGTCATGACATAGATTTAAACATGCTGATGTTATTAAAGGAAGTAATAATAATAGTCCCACCTCTCACTCGGATGGAAACTATAATCAAAACGAAAATAGAGTTGACAAATACCCCTGGTCTAGTAATGGCTTATTATAAATGTTTGAAAATGTATTCGCTTGACCATGCTACAAGCGTTAGGATGTGGTCCAACGGAACGCAAGACCCTTGCTGCTGATGTTATAGCATCCCTGATGGAGTGAGATCTAGAATCAGTATCTACTCCTACATAAATTAAAGTCCATTTTATCCTCTGGAAGTGACCTGAACAGATACGTTCTTTTAAGTTTTTGTGACTAACAACATAGCTAGTTCAGAGCCTCGAAGATGCTCAGTGACCTTAACGTATTGTTATATATGTGTGTCCTCATTTTACCAAAGGTCCCTGGGTATGCCTTTAACTATTTTGAGATCTGACACCCCTTCTGCTCTGCTTAAGTGAATTTTAAGCATAAATATTATATATTATTATTTACAGATGTAACCATCCTGTTCCATTGCAACTATGTAGCGACTAAACCTGTTGCGCTAAACCAGCACCAGGAGGATAACCACCTTATGAGATCTGGTGAAACTAAGGATGTAGCTGGACCCCCCTGGTGAAAATAGTGTTCACACAATGTTAACATCCCATACTGCAGTGTACTTGTCCTAGGAGAGACATTGTGTTAAAGATATGCTTACAAACTTGATATCCAGGGTGAACCCGACAGAGCGGGTCTTGTTTGCTGCAGCCAATACAATGAGAAGGCACGTTGGCACAGTTGATGGCCGTACAACTCAATTATTGACAAAGATCATTTAAAATGAACTCCAAAACATCAGTAATCAGTATTGTTTTCAATGTAACATGAACATTCAACAAACGCTTTCCATCTCCTGGAAAAGAAAAGTCCTGCTTTTTGGGGCTATCCCAGCACTCTGAACACATACAAGGACTGATGTAACAACCCAAGCCGTAGAGCAGTCTATTGAATCTGCAGAACATAATTTGATTTTAACATGCAACGGCTGAATTCTCAAGCCACAGGCTGAACCAGCAAAGTTACGTTCAAAATAACCATATAAGGTTGTATTACTATTCCTGACAACCGGGAATCAAAGTTGCATAGGCCATTCACACAATAGGAAACCTAAATGGGCTCTTAATGACTTTATTTGAAGCCCCGACTAATGAAGCAAAATGGAGGAAGACATAAAAGACCTTCCTTCTCCTTGTAGCGAGAATGTATCTTCCGCCACTGTTATGCCACATATTTTGCAACCTGTGAATAAGCATGAAAACAAACATATCTATATTCGGTGTTCCATTGAACCAGAATTTCATAAATACGGTGTGATTCAACACCCATTCTGTGTTGTCATTGACCCATACTTGATGTTACTTCAGTGGCAAATGAGATTACGTAACCATAGCAGGATTCTTTACTTGATTGCACCCACGTGACTAACATATGCCACCATCATAACGTGTCAACATGAAGTTCAGCATGCAGATATGCATATTCGCTCAATTACTCTTAACCCATAAAATGCCCGTAGGGCCTATAGATATTTGATACCAATAAATGAAGAATTGGTAACTCATGCAAATCTCCTCCACCTCCAAACTAGAGATGATATTCATAATTTCCCATTCTTAGGCCATTAGCATCATTTTGCAATATAATGAGATATTTACTGATTAAACTACTGGAACAATGCTGAATAATGGCTGAATAATGTCTATCCATCATTGTGATTTTGGCAGCTTCAGCTGATAATAGCAAAAATGTGTTAACCATGACCTATATGGCACTTTAGAGTTCTCCATTTAGCATGATTTCAATTCTCCCACTTGCACAGCTGAACCAGATCTATTATATTGCCAATTAGTCTTAATGAATAGACTACTGCTGTATAACAACAAGGCTGTTACAGGCTTCTATTAACTCCAATCTGTTGCCTAGAGTGGAGTCATAAGCCAATTGATAGCTCAATGTAAATCCTAATGAGCTGATAGAGTGTGTGGAACCTCTGGCCAGCTTTCATTCTGCCACCAGCTTCAGTGAACCGCTTACCTTCATCCTCCAGGATTTGCCTGTTGAATAGGTCTTACCTGAAGAACAGATTCGGCGGCTGGCTCTAATGTCCCCTTGATAGCGGTGTTCACTGCATATGTGTTGGGATGGCAAACCTTGCTGTCAGTAGTAATCTCTGACACATGCACTTCATCCCTTTAGGTATGTTCCACGGCTATACCATCGGACTCGGCAAGCTCTCCTCTTCCATGAGGAAGACATTAAACAGCCCTACTACAAGGCGCTGCTGGCGTGGCCTCTCCAATTGGCCGACGCTGCCATGGACCCGGCGTCAGACTAATACTGACCCGTCGGCTTTCATGTTTTGGGGTATGCTGCTCTGCAACACCTCCAACAAGTCTATTTGATAACAACTTAATTTTAATTGAATAGAGGAGCCTAATTTCTCAAACATGGTTTGAGACTGAAACAGTGGATTTTATCAAAATACAGCTTTAAAAATTATCATCCAGACATAACAAATGTTTTGGAACTCTGACTAGTCCTCTTTGAATGCTTTGTTGTCATCAAACTATTATATTGCCTCATCACAGCAATGCCTCCTTCAAATATTTCCAACGATCACTGTAAATGGGCACACCCTATGAATCCAGTTGTTAATGAGCCATATTTCATAATGAACAGGCCACGCCTGTCATCCTTCGTGTCTGCCTTGAATGGTAACTCTGGCCTGATTCCCGAGCCTGTCTTATAAGACAAACCTGACCATAATAATGAACCTGTCTGCTAAATCTAATTTGTCTAAAACAACTCTGGCCATAATTCTGACCTGTCTCAAAAGACAATTCTGCCCATATTTTTGAACCTATCTCAAAGGCAACCCGGCCAAAGTACTGCCCCTGCCTTAACACAATTCTGGCCCAATTCCAGCCTGCTTAAAATGCTAGCATTGTCCAATTTTACATGGTTAGATGCCTCTAAATCGATGAAAATGTCTTAATCATTTGTATTGTTCAAACAAGTGTAAATCTTACCCACTTGTAAACGGTCCCTTAGTTGTAGAACTTCAGTGTCAGAACAAACTGCCCTGGGAAGCTCACCTCTTCTATGAGGGAAACATTATGCAGCTCTACTACAGATGTTGCTGCCTACATTAAGCAGCCCTGCTACAAGGTGCTGCTAGCGTGGCCTCTCCCATAGGCCGGCACTGCCATAGACTCGGCATCCCATAAAGCAGCCCTGTGGAATAGGTGCTGCTGGCTCGGGCTCTCCCATATGCACTGTCACAACTCCTGCAGTTGGAGTGTATCTAAATGGAGCCTCCTCTCCATTAGGGCTCCATCCTGGCCGACCTAAATTTTTTACATTACCCGGAGGGGAACCCTCCCATCATCAGGGATGACCATATTGGTCGGTTTACCCCCTATCCTAGGGACCACTGCGGTCTGGACACTGCATTGCTGCTAGGTTCCCCCCCCCCCCCTGGAACCCTAGTGTCTGTGTGCCTTACCAAGGAGAACCCCCCCCCCCCTTACGGCACCCGGGCTGACCGTTCTGGTCGGCTTCAACCCCATATCCTGGGCCACTGCGGGCTAAGAACTGCACTTCTGCTGAAGTTCCCCTCCCCAGGAACCCAGCGTTCAGAAGTCACTGACCGTTTTGTCAGTGACTGAACTCCGCGAGCCCGACATTCTCCAGCTACCCGCTTACACGGTAGGACCGGGGTTTCCCCACAGCCCGCAGCTGGTTCCCTCGTCGGCACCCGCGAAGCACCCGGCAGGAACCTCTGGAAAAAGGTTCCTGCAGGACATCAAAAACAGATTAAAGATATAACTTACCTGGAGTTTAAATTTACCGCTGGCAGGAGCGGCGTGACTGCCAGTCCGGTGCTTCGCAAATGCGTGCGTCGTAATGACGCGCTCTGCGGGCAATTGTGGTTCTTCACGTAGTCACTCACATGATTCCGAAGTAAAATGAAACAATACCAACACCAATCATCTGCCACAGGAAGTAGTGTCTTACTGTTCACTCCTCCTTTGGCCTTTCATAGTGGTTGAAGATGAAGGGCTGGTTTTGTAATGAGAAGTCGGTGTACCATAGGGCTTAGTGTTGGAACTCTTGCTTTATACCATTAATGCTAAAAACATAATGGAGCGACATATGGTTTTGATCCTGACTACGGGTCCTGTCTGGACGGAGTTTGTACACTACCCCCATGCAATCATAGATAGATCCCTCATCATCGCCTCTTGTGTTTTGTAAGTCTGCTCTCACTTCTTCTTCCCGCAGACAGAACAAGGTTGGATTTCCCCAGGTCCTTATCTTTTACCCCACCAGTTTTTGTGTCACACAGAGCATCCTCCGACATTTCTGTCACCTCCAATATGATCATACCACCAGTCACATCTTCGCATCCCCACCCATTTTGGCATTCCGCAGAGACCACTTTCTTCACAACTTCTTGGTTCCCTCATTCCTTCCAACTCTAATCAACCCCTCTCCTGGTACTGCAAGAGATGTAACACCTGTCCCAGTACCTCCTCTCACACCTCCAACCAGGGACCCTAGCAATCCTACCAAGTGATACAGAAGGTCATGTGCAGCTTGCCTAACTTCATCTACTGCATCCGGTGTTCCCAATGTATATCGGCAAGACTTGGCAACCATTTCCCCGAATACTTGCCCACCAAGCCCTGCAGGTTTGCAATCCATTTTAACTCCTCTTCCCATTCCCAGACTGATCTTTCTGTCCTGGAACTCCTGCCATGTCAGAGTGAGGCCACACACAAGCTGGAGGAAGAACATCTCAGATTCCACTTGGGTAGCTTACAACCCAACGGCCTGAACGTTGAATTTAACAATGCTATGGTAGGTAACTATATAACTCTCCCCCTGTCCAGTAAATGAATCCAGTAATTGGAAAGATACTGAACAATTACTAAACCATTAGTTGATTTAGGTTTTGTGGTTTCACCATCAAAAGTACTGGTATCCCAGGAGAAAGTAAATTTTCTGGGGATTATAATTTCGGCCACCGAAAGAAGTCTTGAGAAGAGCAGACTCGAACCTATCTGCGAATTTCCAATCCCAAAATAAGCCAAACAAATGAGGCAATGGCTGGGCATGGGCAATTATTGCAGACCTTGGATTCCAAATATAGCTCTGGAAACCAATGAGATAACACCCTATACCAGCATGGAGGGTGAATTTAAATTAACAAAGAAAGCACAGGAGGTCTTTGAAAACTTAAAAAGATCATTGATGCAAGCCCGGCCTTAGAATGAACATTATACGACCGACTTTCCAGCTCTATTGTACAATTCTATCTGACTATGCAACTTCAGTTCTGACTCAAAAGCATGGGGATAGACATAGACCAGTTGCATGTTACTCCTCTAAATTAGATCCAGTAACCAGGGGACATCCTCTTTGCACTCAAATTGTAACTGCAATCTATAATAGTTTACAATCAGCTGCTAATTTGACACTCCAGCAGGAAATTGTAGTGTACAGTTCACTTTGGGTAGCGGCATTGTTGGGGCAGCATCAAACCCAGCACTTAACAATGGCGTGTCAAAATAAGTATGAGATCTATCAGTTGAACAATCCAAAATTGAAATTCAAACATTGTACATTGATTAACCCAGCCTCTTTTCATATTTCACCCCCAGAAGAGCAATCAGAAGCAGGACATGACTGTCTATTTGTTATAGAGGAGGAAACATCGGTGAGAGAGGACTTGAGGGATGCAGCCCTGGAAGACACTGACATCACATTATACGTGGACAGGAGCGCATCCATTGCACCGTGGGGTGAGAGATTGTCTGGGTATGCAATTGTTAATCAGAAAGCAGAGATTGTAGAAGCAGCTGCCTTTGTGCCACCTTATTCAGCACAGCAAGCTGAATTATTCGCTTTAATTCGGGCTTGTATTATCGGGGAAAATCTAAAAGTAAATATTTACCCTGATTCTCGATATGCATTCGGGGTGGTGCGTGATTTTGGACAATTATGGAAAAATAGGGATTCCTAACTTCGGCAGGAACCCAAATATCAAACAAACAGTTGGTGACAGATTTACCTTAATGCTACTCAGACAAATCTCTGAAATGAAATGTAGCACCCATACTAAAGGACAGACTCCAGTGGAGATTAGTAGCTAGGAAAGTATCATGGGAACGTAAAATAATGAGGCAGACTAAAAGTATGAATAGCAAGTCCCCCTCAGAGAGACTGATGCCAACCATCAAAAAAATCATTAAATTACAGGAGGAGGCTACTGAAGGAGAAAAGGACAGGTGGAGACAACTGGGATGTGTACTGGATTGTATGACTGGGCTGTGGATCACTCCAGCAGGTCAAACTTGCATGACAGACTCATTAGCAGTATGGGTTATAGAGTGTGTGCACTATGCAACCCATTGTGGTGCAAGGGGTTGCATAGTGCATGTTTCTATGTTTCTATTAAGGGCAGTAGGGGACACGCTATTGGCTACTTGGTGGTAACCAAACTATAATCAGAAGGTAAGCAGTAATTGTTTGGTCTGCCAGAACTACAATCCAGGGAAAGGAATAGGATGTGAAGGAGGAAAAACAGCATTGCCTATGGGTCCTTTTGAGACATTGCAAATGGACTATATTGAACTAGAAAGGTGCCAAGGATATAAATACGTTCTTGTCATAGTCGATGTATTCATCAGGTGGAAGGAAGCATACGCAATCCTTGACAATAAAGCAGCTACTGTTGTCAAGGTGCTAATGAGAGAAATTATCCCTAGATTTGGTATCCCCATTTGACTTAGTTCAGATAACGGTCCACACATTATTGGACAAATCAATAAAGAATTTTGTGAACAGCTGGGGATCCAGCAGCAATTGCACTGTGCTTATCGACCACAGGCCGCTGGACTTGTAGAAATGGCAAATCAGACCTTTAAACTAAATTAGCCAAATTAAAGGCGGAGACTGGACTTGGATGGATTAAATTACTCCCAATAGCCCTATTTCAGATGAGAGTCAAGCCTACAGGGAAATCAAGATTAAGCCCAAATGAAATTATTTACGATGGACCCTTAAAAACCCCTTGGAACCAGAATGCGATGAAAATAGTTAATTTCTACCATATGACTGCGGAGATGTCCAACTAAATCTTAGACTTGACCAGAGCCTTAAGCCCCAGAGGAACAGAAACCTCTGGTGACCTTGCGCCCCACCCAAGATTTCCATGAGTCGCCAGAGGTTTTGGTCACTCGCCTGGAAAGCGCGCACACACGCACACACACACACACACACACACGCACACGCACACGCACACGCACACGCACGCCACCCCCCCACCTATATTTAGTCGAGGCCGGTTTTGTATTTGTTGAAATAATTGCAGGAACATAGAAGATGCCTCGACTACGTGGAAAGCACTTTCGACCATTAGGAAGAGTGACCAAAACCTCTGGGAACCTCCGCAAACCTCACGGAAACCTTTGGTGGGGTGCAAGGTCACCAGAGGTTTGCGTTCAGGTTTCTTAAGTGGGGCAGGGGCTTTAAGGGATTTACATTGTAGAGTGAGAGCAACCTATGGTAATATGCCTACATTAGCAACTCCCATTAAAGAAAACCTGAAGACTACGTCCTAGTGAAGAATTGGGTGAGGAAAGGATCGGAAGTTTGTTGGGAAGGACCTTACCTGGTTCTTCTAATGACTCCAACAGCAGTGAAGGTAGATGGAAGAAATGCCTGGGTGCATCTCCATCATTGTAAAAGTATTAATGATTGTATAGATTGATAACTTGTTTCTTCCCAGGTTTTCTTAGAAATTGTCCATTCTATGACGAATCAAGGACTAATGAACTATCAAGATTGATGGATGGGATTCGTGCCCACGAAAAGTCGGGAGTTGAAGACTCATCAGACAGAAATAATGGAGCTCCGCCCACGAAAATTCGGGAAGGTCAATGAGATTCTGACAAGCTACATCAACATCTTCTTCTTAGAATATTTGTTAAAGTGAAGCAGTCATCATTGTATTCTGGGATTATCATTGATGATGAGGATTATCATCAATGATAAATCAGGGGAATGTTAATACTGACCAATTTAAAGACACCATAAAATGGAGGATCCCTGCACTTGTCAATTGAAATTTACAGGGTTTGGATGGCATCAGCCAGTCTAGGCTCAGACTGATATGCAGGATGGTGAGGGACCCAGGTTTTCCCCTTGTTTCTCCTAACTTGATAACATGTATAGCAGTTTTGGAAACGAACCTTGAATGCATCATTTCGATTGGACCACTGCAAAGGCAGTGCAAATAGTATACATAATGTTGCGACACGGTTATGCTGTTGATCGTACATTGGTTGAAATGTTAAGCCTTGGAGGAACTGTTTGAATCCCAGGGCACTTGTTGCACTGTTCGTCTGTGTTCACTTCCTTCTAGAAGCCTCTTTCAAATACAATGTATTTGTATTATTGGGTTAGAAAACTGTCAATTATGTACTGTTATAATTAATGTGTTTAATTGGTTTATAAAGAGACCACCCCTATGTGGTTCGGCCCCTCAAGGTTCAGAAACCTATAAAAGGTAGCTCCCACGAGGTCCGATGTCGATCTTCAGGAAGAATGCTTGGGACTGCGTGACCTTTTGGAGTGTGTCTGCTTGCACAAGGCTGGAAGGGCTTGGCCAAGCAGATACAAGTATCAAACCCACGATGGTTATGTATTGTATAGGGGAACTGTTACTGTGTTATCCAAAATAAAAATTAGTTGCTCAAGTGCTTGATTCAGTATTTTATTGACTGAAACTAGACTGGGGGGAGCTTAGAATAAGCTATTTACACAGTGACCATACTTCACAGTAGTATTTATCTATCAGTGTAACACTTTGGAACTTTGAGTCACTAATGTTATGAATTGAAATGAAAACTTTCCTCACCATAGCCATTTAGTATGCTTGGTTGTTGATAATATTATTTCTGCCACAGCGACTGCTAAGTTTCTATGCCATAAAATAAACATTCGATACAGAGAAAACAATGACATAATTGAATTGATAAATGAGAGCATTAAGGGCCTGTCCCACTTAGGTGACTTATTTGGCGAGTGCAGGAGACTGCGCTCACCACAAGATTGCCACATGATCGCTACATGGTCGCAGGTGGTCTTCTTCATGGTCGGGAGGAGTTTGCGCATTCCTGGAACTAGTCGCGGCCTCAGTATGGTCGCCAAATATTTTTCAACACGTTGACAAATTTTCTTTGACTAAAAATTGGTCGCATAGAGAAAATAAAGTAAAGTATAAAGTATCCTTTATTGTCATTCAAACTCCAGTTTGAACAAAATTGCACACCTTGCAGTCATAGCAGAAAATAAAATAACAGAACACGCAATTAACACAGTTTAACATCCACCACAGTGAGTCTACCAGGCATCTCCTCACTGTGATGGAAGGCAAAAGTCTTTAAGTCCTTGTCTCTCCTTCCTTGTTCTCTCTCGGTGTTGAGGCAATTCAGGCTTTCAATGTTGGGCCCCCCGCTGGTTGATGGTAAGTCCCACGGCTGAATCCGAGCTCCGCGAACGGGCTGATTCAAAGTCCGTGGCCTGGGGTGGTCGAAGCTGCCACCCTCCAGTCCAGTGGCCGAAACTGTTGCGGGAGCTCCAGAGAATCGGTCACCAACCTGGGACCTGCGAGCTCCTGACATTGTCGTCCACGGGGCTCATGGCCGAAGGCTCCGAGGCTCTGAAGTCGGGCCACCCCCGCAGCACCACCACAGCCCCGAAGTCAGCCAGCTTCACGATGGTAAGTCCTGGCTTTGTCTCTGGCGCCTCGAGGTCGGTCCCAGTTGGAAGCCGGCAGCTCCGCGATTAGGCCTCAGGCGAGACGGAGGTGGGGATATGACAAAGGTCGCATCCCTCCAAAGGAAGACTAAAAACAGGTTTCTCCCCTCCCCCGCACATACACAACTAAAAATAAACTAAAACATACATCTAACAAGACAAAAGAAAACAAAACAAAGGAAAAGACAGATGGACTGCAGGCGAGCCGCAGCTGATTGGGCAGCGCCACCACTTCCGGAATCAATACTTTTGTACTCGTAGGACTAATCATAGGTAGTCATAGGCAGTCTTAGTTAATCACCTTTGCTGACTGGTCAATTTCATTGGCTCATTGAGAAAAAAAAGGTATGTAAACAGCAACACGTGATGCACTGTCATTCCAGTTTGAAGTTTAAGTTTATTTAAAAGTCTGTTTTACGAACCTCATTGTGGTATGGTAGTTGAAATGTTAAAGTTCAATTTAATCTGATTGAATAAAAGTTTTGGATTGTAAAAAGATTTGTTATTGAAAATTTAACATTTTATCTGGTCTTAAAATGTTATTATGCACCATGGCATGTTGTTATCAACATGTGTTTGTTATAAGACTTTTGTATGTTTCGTTACCAATAAAGGAAATTCCTGACTTTTTAACCTCAAATTGATGTATGAATATCATTCTTTTTCATAGTAGTCGTTCATGTCATATCTCATATTTCATTTCTCATATATTTAGATCATTAAAACACACACAAACGCAAGGAAGGAATGCACTTAAAGTTTGACTTTTCACATTTATTTTGATGAAGGAAACAGTCACAAGCACTTCTAATGTACTGCATTTAAAAGGATTTTATTTTTATACATCTCAAACAAACAATACACTGAATTTAAAAGAACATGTTTGAAAAATCGAACATAATTTTTTTAGATGATCTTACGACTATAGAGTCGTAGCCAGTCATAGCTTGTCGTAGCTTGCTTTCTGTGATTGTGGGTTTAGTTTTCTGTAAGTCAAAGGTGGCTGTCTTCAGCCCACACTATTGTGTTGCCAATTGTCATGAATGCATTGGCGATTAAGTCGTAGATGGTCGTAGCTTGGCCTACATAATCGTAGGATGTCTTCTACATAGTCATAGGATGCATTTTTTTCCGTCGATTCAACAAGACTATGAGAGTCGCCTGCATCGCAAAAGAAGTCGCCTCAGTGGGACAGGCCTTAAGTTACCCAGAATGTTCACTGACTTTGTCAGCAAGTTTGGCCCATCAGTTATCTTAGGACAGTGGCTAATTCCAAAACTCCCAGACATCTGGTATGTACACTAAGCCAAGAAACTCAACAGCTACTGTCTGATTCCAACAGATCCTGTCAGTTTACTTAATGATCACCTTCCAGCATTCACAAAAGTCAATGAACGGCTAGTTATTTGATAAAATATTTAATTGTATTACTGTTACTGTTTCTTTGAAAGCATTCCCCAAGATGGATAGTTCCCCTATCATGTCAGAACAGATGCAATGGTAAGTTGTTGAAATGTTAAATCTAGTTTGAAAATACGTTGACAGCAAACCTGTTGAAACACAATTGGAAGAATGTATGTCAGGGTGCGTCTTTGCTACTTTCCAGTTGTGAACATTGGCAGATTCTCAGGTCCTCATCCTGCGAGATGAGATATGTGCATGTGTGTGTTTTCATGCGTATTTACATGTGTGTGAGAGAGAAAGTGCATATCTGTGTGTACATCGTGAGCAGCATTATAGCTGCAACTAGAAAATGAATCATGATTGAACTACTGAAGAACCACTGGTCTTCAGTCACGACATTACGTTCTGATGTAATTTCAGTAAAAGTGCTTCCTTTCCCCGCTCAGCACTTCATATGTCATCATAGTGCATTAGGGAGTACTGTGGTTTATTGGTCAGGTTGATAATTGTTCGTTTCTGAGCTTCCCCCCAGTCTAGTTTCAGTAAAAACACTGAATCAAGCACTTGAATCAACTAAATTTTATTTTACCAAAAGCTATTCACAGATCAAACACCGTACCTATCCCCACCGCGGGTTCGAACCCTGTGTCTATCTGTTCAAGCCCTCTAGGCCTTGCTCAGATAGAGACACTTCAGAAGTTCTCCAGAAGATCGACCTTGAGCCTCGTGATCATGGCCTTTTATATGCCCCGCGAACCTGAGGGCCGAACCACACAGGGGTTGTCTTACAATCACCCAATTACAGATATCCATTAACCCCATACATAACTGACGTTTCCCAACCCAATGATACAACAGCTCAATACATTGTATTCACAATGGATTTGAGGTGGTCAACTAATGAAACATTTACCATGATTTACAGAACTTTCAGACAAGGCTTAACACCCCATCCAATGAACATCCAGCAGAGTCAGATTCTGCAACATTATTTACAACCTATTTACAAAATGTATATCAAAATGCCCTTTTAATAGAGCAAACATCCAATCCATTCTATGCATTTGGTATCAGATTGACAAGGCTTGCAAGGTTCCCTGCACTTTTGCATATGAATTGTATCTAAGCTCCAGACTCTCTGGCACCTCTCACAGCCTGTCCCAGCTCTACAGAGAGCATTCCCAATTTGACCAAATCTCCCAGCAAGCCCTGAAACTTAACCCCATTTTGAATTCATGACTGGTCCAATTTAGCCAGGATTAACAATGTGAATGGAGCTACATCAATTATCAGTGAATAAATTAATCCATAATTCGATAGTATTGCACTACTAACAAAAATATACCATAACGTAACATAACGTAACAATCTAAACAAAGCACATTAACACTGGAATTAGCATTGAATACCGAGAACAGTTGCACCAGTCAAAAAAATTCTAGCTGAACCAGGTTCCTAGGACAAATATTTTAGGTATGATTGGCAAGACCATTGGAGGCTACAGACACTCTGGTTGTCATTTAATCTAAATGCTTATTTTTCTTTTCATCACTACCTTTTACAGCAGCTGTAATTTGAATATAATGCTGGTAAATGTTGCTAAAACATGGCAATGGAAGGGATGAAGCCGATAGACCAAAAAATGGATGCTGAATATGCTCTTTAAATAGAGCAATATAAAATAGTCCTAAAATAATCCTGAAGATGGGTAATTTTGCCCACTTAACATATGTTCAGAATAACATTAATTTATCCTTCTGTAACATCTGTTTCATAAACGATTCCAGGTTTTTAATTTTCCAATAATGTATTCTAGACATTGAAGATTCTTTATGTTCCCAAATTCACTTCCCCAAAATAGTCCAAAAATGATATTTACTAGTTTTGACCTTTGACTTCTGGATATAGTTTTACAGTTTAAAGAAACATTTCCAGATTTTCTTTTTCATGTTCTTTCTGTGGACAAAATGTTTCCCAAAGTTACAACAGTGACTACATTGAAGTTATAGTTTATTGGTTGTAAAGTGCTTTGACACATCCTTAAGTTACAAAAGGTGCTTCATAAATCTAATTGCCTTCATTCGATGTTAGGCCTGCTCTTTTAAGAGCGCACACCATCTGAAATTTCTAGTCTAAAATTGCCATCTTTCTCTTCAGCAGAACTAGTGATTAAACTTCAACCACCATATGCCAACTAAGAATCTCTTATGATTTTCCATTTGATATTTAATTAAGAAAGAAAACTTACTCTCAGAGTAATTGAATAAGGCTTATTTACTGTTGCCAACTCAGTTAAATGGTGTTAAGCAGTCTCAGTGTAAGCACGGCACCAGACTGCCTGTAATTCTGAGTTAACAGCCACAATGCTGGCAATATCTCATAAACAATTTGGTGTGCAAAGTAAAACCCTCCAACTGCTACTCTTAATGCAGAATAAGGGCTATTTTTCTCAAGATGGAAACATTGCATTTCCAACAACTAAGTGGCCCAATTCAAAATAAATTAAATTGTCAAGATTACTCCACAATTGCTGCTAATTTGTGCAAAGGTTGGATCTGCTGATTGATAGAAGAAGCAACATTTAGTACTGTTTTAGCTTTTTATAGTCGACTGATTTAAACAGAGAAATGATTTAAAGCTCCCTACACACTCTGTGACACCAAGCTCAAAGCAGACAGAACTAGTAGCACAGAGAATTTACAGCCCCGAAGCTTAGTGGCAATGCACCGTTAAACTCAGGGGATTTTTAATAAAATAATGGGATGGAGAAAGCATGCTGCTGGCAAAGAAATACATCAGAAATATTTTCAAGTTTAAATCTTTTTCAACAGTTTCCTATTAGTGTTTTAGACCATTCAGTGAGAAGAAGGTTGGGGGAGGATGAAAGAGGAAAAAATAAAATTCAATGCCACATAAGCAAAGTACTTCCAAAGTAAGTGTTAAAGAAGGAACTGCAGATGCTGGAGAATCGAGGGTACACAAAAGGCTGGAGAAACTCAGCGGGTGCAGCAGCATCTAAGGAGCGAAGCAGATAGGCGACGTTTCGGGTCGAGACCCTTCTTCAGACTGGTCAGGGATCAGGGAAACGAGAGATATAGACGGTGATGTGGAGAGATAAAGAACAATGAATGAAAGATATGCAAAAAAGTATCGATGATAAAGGGAACAAGCCATTGTAAGCTGTTTGTGGTGTGAAAATGAGAAGCTGGTGCGACTAGGATGGGGGAGGGAGATAGAGAGAGAGGGAATGCCAGGGCCCGAGGGCTGAGGGAGAGGTGGGAAGGGGAGGAGACAGCAAGGGTTAACAGAATTGAGAAAATTCTATGTTTAAGCCCAAAGGATGCAGACTCCCCAAGCGGAATATGAGGTGCTGTTCCTCCAACTTGCGGTGTTGCTCACTCTGGCCGTGGAGGAGGCCCAGGACCGAGAGGTCGGATACGGAATGGGAGGGGGAGTTGAAGTGCTGAGCCAC
Organism: Okamejei kenojei; assembly: GCA_035221665.1. NCBI lineage: Eukaryota > Metazoa > Chordata > Chondrichthyes > Rajiformes > Rajidae > Okamejei > Okamejei kenojei. Next base: position 26,023,123 of record CM069138.1, read on the forward strand.
CGGGAGGTCGGGTTGGTTAAATCGGACCGAGCGGAGGTGTTCGGCGAAACGATCGCCAAGCCTCCGCTTGGTCTAACCGATATAGATCATCTGGCATCTGGAGCAGCGGATGCAGTAGATGAGGTTGGAGGAGGTGCAGGTGAACCTCTGTCGGACCTGGAAGGACTGCTTGGGTCCCTGAAAGGAGGGGGGAGGTGAAGGGACAAGTGTAGCATTTCTTGCGGTTGCAAGGGAAAGTGCCCGGGGAAGGGTTAGAGTGGGAGGGAAGGGAAGAATTGACAAGGGAGTTGCGGAGGGAGCGGTCTTTGCGGAAGGCAGACAGGGGAGGAGATGGGAAGATGTGGCGAGTGGAGGGGTCACGTTGGAGGTGGCGAAACTGGCGGAGGACTATGTGTTGTATTTGCCGGCTGGTGGGGTGAAAGCCACCTCTCCCTCAGCCTTCGGGCCCTGGCATTCCCTCTCTCTCTATCTCCCTCCCCCACCCTAGTCGCACCAGCTTCTCAATTTCACACCACAAACAGCTTACAATGGCTTGTTCCCTTTATCATCAATACTTTTTTGCATATCTTTCATTCATTGTTCTTTATCTCTCCACATCACCGTCTATATCTCTCGTTTCCCTGATCCCTGACCAGTCTGAAGAAGGGTCTCGACCCGAAACGTCGCCTATCTCCTTCACTCCTTAGATGCCGCTGCACCCGCTGAGTTTCTACAGCCTTTTGTGTACCCTACTTCCAAAGTAAGAGTGGGTAGGCAAATGCACACAGAAACAAGATTGGTTAAAAAAAAAGATTTTTACCCTCTTCTAATGTCAACATTCAATGTTCCATTTATTTCAAGTTAAACATAAACAAATGTTTGATCTCACACGTACTTTCGTACAAATCGCAACAAAAAAGGCAAGAAATCCATGCTCACCAACTGGATAATAATGAATGATTTAAAAAAAAGGAAATTGGATCAAAAGACATCCATCACTGGAGGTAAGACCAAAGGACCAAACAATTAAACTTTTAATTTTTTAGTAAACAAAATCATTGGTAATAAAATTAAAATCATAGAGTTATTATACGGCTCAGAAATAGGCTGTTTGGCTCATCATGTCCATGCTCACCATTGAGTACCCATCTATGCTAATCCCATTCCCCAGTACTGGGCATGTAGCCTTTATGCCTTCGTGATTCAATTGCTTGTCTGGATAATTTGTAAGAACCACCATCAGGGAGAACATTCCAGATTCCAACTATGCTCTGGGTACAGAAATATCTCAGAACTTCCTACTCTACTTTAAAACTATGCCCACTGGTTTTATACTACTCTGTTATGGGAGTTTTTTTTGCAATCTCCCCTATTTATTCCCCGTAATTAATGCCATCTTCCCGCCTAAACGAGATGTGGATCAGTTACAGAAATAGGCGGAGAAATGGGAGATGGAGTTAATTCAACAAAGTGTGAAGTATTGCACTTTTGTGGGTCAAATGGCTGTTTGTCAGGTTGGAAGCCGGTGACCAGTGGGGTGCCTCAGGGATCTGTGTTGGGTCCACTGTTGTTTGTCATGTACATCAATGGTCTGGATGATGGGGTGGAAAATTGGATAAGTAAGTATGCAGATGATACTAAGATAGGTGGTATTGTGGATAATGAAGTAGATTCTCAAAGTCTACAGAGAGATTTGGGCCATTTGGAAAAGTGGGCTGAAAGATGGCAGATGGAGTTTAATGCTGATAAGTGTGAAGTGCTACATCTTGGCAGACAAATCAAAATAGGACGTACATGGTAAATGGTAGGGAATTGAGGAATGCTGTGGAACAGAGGGATCTAGGAATAACTGTGCATAGTTCCCTGAAGGTGGAATCGCATGTAGATAGGGTGGTAAGGAAAGCCTTTGGTGTGCTGGCCTTTATAAATCAGAGCATTGAATATAGGAGTAGGGAAGTAATGTTAAAATTGTACAAGGCATTGGTAAGACCAATTCTGGAGTATGGTGTACAATTTTGGTCGCCTAGTTATAGGAAGGATGTCAACAAAATAGAGAGAGTACAGAGGAGATTTACTAGAATGTTGCCAGGGTTCCAGCAACTATGTTACAGAGAAAGGTTGAACAAGTTAGGTCTTTATTCTTTGGAGCGCAGAAGGTTAAGGGGGGACTTGATTGAGGTCTTTAAAATGATGAAAGGGATAGACAGAGTTGACGTGGATAAGCTTTTCCCATGAGGGTAGGGAAGATTCAAACAAGAGGGCATGACATGAGAATTAAGGGACAGAAGTTTAGGGGTAACGTGAGGGGGAACTTCTTTACTCAGAGGGTGGTGGCTGTGTGGAATGAGCTTCCAGCAGAGGTGGTGGAGGCAGGATCGATTTTAACATTTAAAAGTAAAGTGGATAGGTATATGGACGTGAAGGGAATGGAGGGTATGGTCTGAGTGCAGGTAGATGGGACTAGGGGAAAACAAATGGTCGGCACGGACTGAAGGGCCGAGGGGGCCTGTCTCCGTGCTGTAATTTGTTATATGGTTATATGTTATATGGTTAAATGTAAGAAAAGATATACAATAATGGCATGACCCTTAACAGCATTGACATACAGAGGGATCTTGGGGACTAAGTCCATTACTCCCTGAAAGTGGCAACACCATTAGAGGGAGTGGTAAAGAAGGCATAAGATATACTTTCATAGGTCGAGGCATAGAATATTAATCAGGAAGACATGATGCAGCTTTATAGGACTTTGGCTAGGCCTCGTTCAGAATATTGTGTGCAGTTCTGGCCGCCCCATTACTGGAACGATGTGGACACTTTGGAAAGGGTGCAGAGGAGGTTTAATGGAATGATGTCTGCATTAGGGGGGAGAGATTGTACTAACTTAGATTGTTTTCTTTGGAACGTCGTGGGTTGCGGACAGACGTGATGGAAGTATATAAAATTATATGGCCTAGATAGGGTGGACAATTTTTTTTTTCCAGGTTTCAAAAAATCAAGTACTTGAAGGCATAGCTTTAAGGTAAGAGGAGCCAAGTTTAAAGGAGATGTGCAGGGCAAGTTTTTTACATGGGCGGGGGGTTGTGAGTGCCTGGAATGTGTGGCAGGGGCTGGTGATTGAAGCAGACATGTATGTTAGTGGCACTTGAAAGACTTTTGGGAAGGCAAATGGTATGCAGGGAATTGAGGGATATGGTTTATGTTCAGGTAGATAAGTGATGGTCTTAGCATCACGTTAAGCTCAGACATTGTGGGCCAAAGGGCCTGTTCTTTTGCTGTTCTGTGTTCTGAAACCTTTGCAACTTTCTATGTTATCAAATAGGCTAGCATTTTAACAACACTTCCTCAGTGCATGTCTTCAATATGACAACCAGGCTGTTGTCTGATCCCAATTAAAAACAGAAAACGCTAGGAATATTCAGCAGGTGGTATCTGTAGGTATGAAAGCAGATAATGATTCAGATTGAAGACCTTTCATCTGAACATTTTAAGTTATCCAGAAAGAAGAAGGACAAAAAAAACAAAGGGAATATCGTGATAAGGTGGAGGTTAAGAGGGACTGATGTAAATGGTGCTGCTGCCAGCTGGAAAAGGGCAGTGAAGGCTTCTTAATGCAAAGGATCTGTGTGGAGGTGATGTAAATAGGAGATGAATTAGAACAGAGAATAGAGAGAAAAACAAAACAAATAAAAGACTATGAGTAAGGCAAGTGGAATTTTGGCATTTATTTCAAGGGTGTTATTGACAGATCCCATAGCATTTGCTGTATCCAGCACTATCATCTGCTTTTATTATGTGGAGCAAATTGAATTGACTAAAGGCTGGCTTCTTTGATGATGAGATCTAAACAGAAAGCCAAGATGGATCATTCATTTGACATATCTGGTTGATGATTGTTGCAAATGCCTTCTCTTTGGAATTTATATGCTAGGCCCAGCCATCATTAACGACATTGCATATGTGAACTATTTCCAAACTGAAGAACCAGCCAGAAATCATTGCAGTCATATTTTCTTCAGCAGTTCCTCAGCTTTGATGATGACTCACTCTAACGCTGGGGTTGTGGGTACTGAGGTGGCCGATGAGGCCCATGCGGGTAATACAGAATCTTACACAAATGGGGCACATTTTGGTGGCTAATGGGGCAGGCAACTGGATAGCTTGTGAAATACTCCACCTCTTCAGCCACTTATGCAGGGCCTCTGTGTGTTCCTTGTGTATGGCCCTGAGGTTCTCAATGCCATCCTGAATGAAACTCCTGAACATTTGAACAATCATGTGTCAGAGATCCAAGGTGTCAGTAGGGTTGTTGAATTTCTTTAACAGAGCTTTCAACACAACCTAACTAGGGACTCTTTAACTTTATCGGCACCCAATATGTGGCGACTATTTGCATACTTGTGTATGCAAAGCAAAGAATCTCACTGCGACATGTCACATGTGATAATAAAGTATAATTCATTCATTAGACAATATACAATAGGTGCAGGAGTAGGCCATTTGGCCCTTCGAGCCAGTACCACCATTCAATGTGATCATGGCTGATCATCCCCAATCAGTACCCTGTTCCTGCCTTCTCCCCATACCCCCTGACTCCGCTATTTTTAAGAGCCCTATCTAGGTCTCTCTTGAAGCATCCAGAGAACCTGCCTCCACTGCCTTCTGAGGCAGAGAATTCCACAGACTCACCACTCTCTGTGAGAAAAAAGTGTTTCCTCGTCTCTGTTCTAATTGGCTTACTCCTTATTCTTAAAATCTTCAAAAAATTCCAGAAGATTAGTCAAGCATGATTTCCCCTTCGTAAATCCATGCTGACTCGGACCGATCCTGTTACTGCTGTCCAAATGTGCAGCTATCTCATCTTTTATAGTTGACTCCAGCATCTTCCCCACCACCGATGTCAGGCTAACTGGTCTATAATTCTCCGTTTTCTCTCTCCCGCCTTTCTTAAAAAGTGGGATAACATTAGCTACCCTCCAATCCACAGGAACTGATCCTGAGTCTATAGAACATTCGAAAATTATCACCAATGCATCCACGATTTCTTGAGCCACTTTCTTAAGTACCCTGGGGTGCAGACCATCAGGCCCTGGGGATTTTTCAGCATTCAGTCGCATCAGTCTATCCAACACCATTTCCTGCCTAATGTGGATTTTCTTTAGTTCCTCTGTCACCCCAGATCCTCTGGCCACCACTATATCAGGAAGATTGTTTGTGTCCTCCTTAGTGAAGACAGATCCAAAGTACCTGTTCAACTCATCTGCCATTTCCTTGTTCCCCATAATAAATTCGCCTTTTTCGGACTTCAAGGGTCCAACTTTGATCTTAACTAATTTTTTCCTCTTCACATACTTAAAGAAGCTTTTACTATCCTGCTTTATATTCTTGGCTAGCTGACCTTCATACCTCATCTTTGCTCCCAGTATTGTCTTTTTGGTTATCTTCTGTTGTTCTTTAAACATTACCCAATCCTCTTGCTTCCTGCTCATCTTTGCTACGTTTTACTTCTTCACTTTAAATTTTATACTGTCCCTGACGTCCCTTGTCAGCCATGGTCATCCCTTTCTCCCCTTGGAATCCTTCTTCCTCCTAGGAATGAACTTATCCTGCACCTTCTGTATTATTCCTAGAAACACCTGCCATTTTTTGTTCCAGTGTCATCCCTGCTAGTGTATCTTTCCAGTCAACTTTGGCCAGCTCCTCCCTCATGGCCCCATAGTCCCCTTTATTCAACTGCAACACTGACACCTCAGATCTACTCTTCTCCCTCTCCAATTGTAGATTAAACCTGACCATGTTATGTTCACTGCCTCCTAATGGCTCATTAACCTTGAGGTCCTTTATCAAATCCGGTTTATTACATAACACTAAATCCAGAATTGCCTTCTCCTTGGTAGGTTCCGATACAAGCTGTTCAAAGAATCCATCACAAAGGCACTCTACAAAGTCCCTTTCTTGGGGTCCATTACGAACCAGATTTTCCCAGTCTACCTGCATGTTGAAGGGGATGATTGGGGATGATGGCCTGGGAGAGGACACAAATATTGGTTAGCATATCCTATAGGAAAATATGGTGCATTTTGCAGTTCCAGTGCCTTGATATGCAGGTCTTAGAAATAAATATGAGCGCAGGGATTGCTGCTGCCAAGAAAAACATTAGTTATATAGTATTGTATTATTATTGTCAATAATAATACCAAGATACACTTACACGTTTTGGCTGTGTGCTATCAGTCAAATCAAATCATACTATACATGAGTACAACCAGGCCGTACAAAAGTAGAACAGGTAGAGCAAAGAGACCAGAGTGCAGAATATAATGTTACAGATTTATCGCATTGCAGTTACAGAAAAATGCAGATTTTCAAAGAGTGCAAAGTCTGCAATAAGATAGATTAGGCGGTTGGAACTTCTTCTAGCTCATGGGGTACTGTTCGGTCGTCTGATAAAAGCAGGAAATAAACTTTTCCTGGATCTGTAGTTTGTGCTTTCAAGCATTTGTATCTCCTGGCTGATAGGAGAGAGGAGAAGAGGGACTGACCAGCGTAAAAATGGTTCTTCCTCATGTTGCCTGCTTTCCCGAGCTGGTAATGTAAGGTAGATGGAGTCAGGGGTGGGGAGGTTTGTGTGATGGACTGGGCTACATGCATAACTCTGCAATCTTTGCCTAGACTCAGTGATTGTTTCGCTGAACAATTGTGCTTTGTCCACCAGATCTCCCGGCTTCTAACTATTTTAACTTCCCTTCCCATACCCACACTGACCTTTCTGTCCTGGGTATCCCCCATTGCCAGAGTGAGGCAATATGCAAACAAGAATGACAGTACCTCATATTTCCACTTGTGTAACTTGCAACACATTGGCATCAACATTGAATTTTACTTCGGAGTCACGTGAGTAACTATGTGGAGAAGAACCCCATACAGCCGTTCGTGTGTCATTACGTCAGACGCTTTCGTGCAGGCGACTGTGGAGCAGCGCAGCTCCTCCAACGGTAAGTCTAAACTTCAGTTAAGTGCTATACCTTACCTGTTGTAGGTCTCCTGCAGGAACCTCAGAGGTTTTTGCAGGATGTTCACGATGGCCGATGCGGGAACCAGCCTAGGGCCATGGAGAAAACCCTGGTCTGACCGCGGAAGCGGGGAGCTGGTGAATGTCGGATTTCGCAATCCGAGTTACTGATAACGCAGTCAGTGACTCCACACGTTGGGTTCCCGGGGAGGGGATACCCAAGAATAGGCAGTTCCAGACCGCAGTAGTCCCCAGGGTATGGGGCTAAACTGACCTGAACGGTCAGCCTGGGTTCCTGGGGAGGGGAAAACCCAAGAATAGGCAGTTCCCAGGAGATGTGGTTAAAACTCACCTAAATGATTAGCCCAGGTGCCGGGAGGGTTACCGCGGGTATGTATATATACAGTGGCTTGCAAAAGTATTCATACCCCTTTGAACTTTTCCACAATTTGTCACGTTACAACCACAAACGTAAATGTATTTTATTGGGATTTTATGTAATAGACCAACACAAAGAGGTGCATAATTGTGAAGTGGAAGGAAAATGATACATGGTTTCCAAATTTTATTACAAATAAAAAACTGAAAAGTGTGGCGTGCAAAAGTATTCAGCCCCCCAAGTCTTTTGGTGTATGTCTCTACCAGCTTTGCTACATCCATCTAGAGACTGAAATTTGTGCCCATTCATCTTTCCAAAATAGCTCAAGCTCAGTCAGATTGGATGGAGAGCGTCTGTGAACAGCAATTTTCAAGTCTTGCCAGAGATTCTCAATTGGATTTAGGTCTGGACATTGACTGGGCCATTCTAACACATGAATATGCTTTGATCTAAACCATTCCATTGTAGCTCTGGCTGTATGTTTAGGGTCGTTGTCCTACTGGAAGGTGAACCTCCACCCCAGTCTCAAGTCTTTTGCAGACTCTAACAGGTTTTCTTCCAAGTTTGCCCTGTATTTGGCTCCATCCATCTTCCCATCAACTCTGACCAGCTTCCCTGTCCCTGCTGAACAAAAGCATCCCCACAGCGTGATGCTGCCACCACCATGTTTCACATGGGGATGGTGTGTTCAGGGTGATGTGCAGTGTTAGTTTTCCGCCACACATAGCGTTTTGCATTTAGGCCAAAAACTTCAAACCAGAGCACCTTCCTCCACATGTTTGCTGTGTCCCCCACATGGCTTGTGGTAAACTGCAAACGGGACTTCTTATGGCTTTGTTTCAACAATGACTTCCTTCTTGCCACTCTTCCTTAAAGGCCCAATTTTTTGGAGTGCACGACTAATAGTTGTCCTGTGGACAGATTCTCCCACCTGAGCTGTGGATCTCTGCAGCTCCTCCAGAGTTACCATGAGCCTCTTGGCTGCTTCTCTGTTCAATGCTCTCCTTGCCCGGCCTGTCAGTTTGGGTGGACGGCCATGTCTTGGTTGGTTTGCAGTTGTGCCATACTCTTTCCATTTTTGGATGATGGATTGAACAGTGCTCCGTGAGATGTTCAAAGCTTGGGATATTTTTTATAACCTAACCCTGCTTTAAACTTCTCCACATCTTTATCCCTGACCTGTCTGGTGTGTTCCTTAGGCTTCATGATGCTGTTTGTTCACTAATGTTATCCAACAAACGTCTGAGGCCTTCACAGACAGCTGTATTTATACTGAGATAAGATTACACACAAGTGGACTCTATTTACTAATTAGGTGACTTCTGAAGGCAATTGGTTGCACTGGATTTTATTTAGGGGCATCAGAGTAAAGGGGGCTGAATACTTTTGCATGCCACACTTTTCAGTTTTTTATTTGTAAAAAAATTTGAAAAGCATGTATCATTTTCATTCCACTTCACAAATATGCGCCACTTTGTGTTGGTCTATCACATAAAATCCCAATATAATACATTTACGTTTGTGGTTGTAACGTGACAAAATGTGGACAAGTTCAAGGGGTATGAAAACTTTTGCAAGCCACTGTATATTTAAATCGATTCCTGGGGAGGGGAAATACAGCTATGCGGTTCCCAATCCGCAGTAATCCCCAGGATATGGGGACAACTAACAAAAATGGTCAGTACAATACAGAAATATGCTGGGAGGTTTCCCCTCTGGGAATGAATTTAGAGACACTCCTTCAGCAGGAGTTGGGTCAGTGCGGGTTAATGTGAGAGCCCGCATCAGCAGTAAAGATTATGACAGTGTCAGCCTATTGGAGAGGCTATGCCAGCAGCGCTTTTGGATAGGGCTGCTTCATGGGGATGCCAAGTTATGGCAGGCTAGCCCATTGGAGAGGCTGTGCCAGCAGCACCTTTGCTCAGGACTGCTTATGGGGATGCCAAGCTATGGCAGGCTAGCCTATTGGAGAGGCTGTGCCAGCAGCACCTTTGCTCAGGGCTGCTCATGGGGATGCCAAACTATTGCAGGCTAGCCTATTGCAGAGGCGATGCGAGCAGTACCTTTGCTCAGGACTGCTCCAGGGGAATGCCAAGTTATGGCAGGCTAGCCTATTGGAGAGGCTGTGCCAGCAGCACATTTGCTCAGAGCTGCGTCATGAGAACGCCAAATCTATGGCAAGTACTGGCCTATGGGAAAGGCCGCGCCAGCAGCACCTTTGTTCAGGGCTGCTTCATGGGCGCCAACAGTACCTTGTTCAGGGCTGCATCATGGGAATAGGCTGCTTGGTAGGGTATTCCCATTTACAGTGATCATGGGGGACGAGGAGGCTTTGCTAGGATAAGGCAATATAACAGAATGATGACACAAAAGCATTCAAAGAGAACTATTCACAGTTCAAAAACTGGTTATGTATGTGCTAAAATCCACTGTTTTAGTGGATTTTATATTTGAGAAAATGGGCTCCTCTATCCAGTTAGATTAAGTTCCTATCAAATAGACTTGTGGGACATTGGGATTCACCTTTCGGTATTCAATTGGCCGTGACGCCGGCCTGGGCAACAAATTGCAGTCAATAGACTCTGGTAACAGTTTTGTTGTTATAAAACAGCTTTTTCTAGTCGTTAGACTAATTGGTAATAGTATAGATGCGATTCAGCTGTGCAAGTAGGACAACTGTTATCTTGTTAAATGGTTAATTATTAAGTGTCATGTAGGTCATTGTTAACACACCTTGTTATCACCAGCTGAAATTAATAAAGTCACAATGATGGACAAACAGTATTCATTACTGCTCCTGTAGTTCTTAGGTAAATCTTTCATTATATTGCAAAATGGTGCTAATGGCCCTAAATGGGAAATAGCGTCAGCAGCGCTTTGTAGCAGGCCTGCTTAATGTCTCCCTCATGTAGGAGGAGAGCATGCTGTGTTCAGTATTAGTCTAACGCTGGGGCCATGGCAAAGTCAGCATATTGCTGAAGCCGTGCCAGCAGCACCTTGTAACAGTGCTGCTTAATGGCTCCCTCATGTAAGAGGAGAGCATGCGTGGTTGGTATAGTCTAATGCCTGAGTCTGTCATACGCCAGAGGTCTATGCCTGGCAGAAAAGTTGCCATCCCAAACACGTATGCAGTGAACACCGCTCTCAGTGGGACATTACAGTTGGCCGCCGAATCTTCTGTTCAGGTAAGACCCTTCCATAGGCGAAACCTGGAGGATGAAGCACAAACTATTGGAACAAGCAAGGTTTCATAGTTTCGGCAACAACGCACCCCACGTCTTCTTCGGCAGTAAGCGGTTCACTGAAGTTGGTGGCAGCATGAAAGCTGGCTAGAAGTTCCACGCACTGTACCTGTGCTACTCTGCAATTAAGGGATCACTTACAACTTGCTAAGGTGTACACTTAGTTATACATTACAAATGGTTGAGACATTATCAGCTACTTTGAGGGGTCTAACCATGTAAAATGGACAATACTAGCATTTCAAGCAGGTTAGAATTGGGCACGTTCAGTATAGGGGCCAAGATTGTCTTAGCAAGACTCGCTCGGAAATTGGGCCACAGTTGCTGTTGACGGCAGATACCAAATTGCAAATATCATCTCGAGTTTGGAGGTGGAGCAGACTTGCATGACTTACCAAATTTTCTGTTATTGGTATTAACTATCTATAGACCCTATGGGCATTGTATGGGTTAAAGAGTGATTGGGCAAATATGCATATTGTCATGCTCAGGTTCAGGTTGATACATTATGATGATGGCATATGTTAGTCACGAGGGTTCAATCAGTTAAAGACCCCTATATATATATATATGTGTGTGTGTGTGTTGTTTTCATGCTTATTCACTGGTTGCAAAATATGTGGCATAACAGTGGCGAAAGATACATTCTCGCTACAAGGAGAAGGAAGGTCTTTAATGGCTCCATTTTGCTTCATCAATCGAGGCTTCAAATAAAGTCATTAAGAGGCCGCTTTAGGTTCCTATTGTGTGATTATGCAAATTGATTCCTGATTTGTCGGGAATAATAATATAACATTATTTGGTTATTTTAAACGTAATTTTGATGGTTCAGCCTGAGGCTTGGGAAATCAGCTGTTGCATGATAAACTCAAATTATGTTCTGCAGGTTTAATAAACTGCCCTAAGATTTGGGTTGTTACATCTATTCTTCTATGTGTTCAAAGTGCTTGGATAGCACCAAAACATAGAAGTTTTCTTTTCCAGGAGATGAAAGAGTTTGTTTATGCTCATGTTACATTGAAAATGGTATAAATTGCTAATGTTTGGAGTTCATGTTAAATGTCCATTTGTTAATTATTGAGTTGTATGGCCATTAATTGTGTCAATGTGCTTTCTCATTGAGTTGGCAGTAGCAAACAAGACCCGCTCTGTTGGGTTCACGCCGGATATCAAGTGGTAGGATATCTTCAACATAGGTCTCCCAGGACCAGTACAATGCCATATGCGATGTTGACATTTGTGAACACTATTTCACCAGGAGGCTCCAGCTATATCCTTAAATTTGGCTGGAGTTTATTAGGTCGTTATCCTTCTGTTGCTGGTTTAGCACAGCAAGTTCAGCGCTACATAATTGTGATGGTACAGGATTATTACATCTGTAAATTATAATATATAATATTATGTTATAAATACTTGAGCAGACCAGAGGGCGGTCAGGTCTCAAAATAGTCACAGGCATGCCAAGGGACCTTTGATAAGGTAAGCACACATATATACAACAATACGTCAAGATCACCAAGAGCCTTGGAGGGTCTGGACTAGCAATGTTGTTAGTCACAAAAAATTTGGGAGAACGTATTTGTTCATCCCACTCCAGATAACCCCTCTTTTTAAAAAGGGATGGAGAGAGAAAACGGGGAATTACAGACCAGTTAGTCTAACATTGGTAGTGGGGAAACTGCTAGAGTCAGTTATTAAAGATGGGATAGCAGCACATTTGGAAAGTGGTGAAATAATTGGACAAAGTCAGCATGGATTTACGACAGGTAAATCATGTCTGACAAATCTTTCGAGAATGTAACTAGTGGCGTGGATAAGGGAGAACCAGTGGATGTGGTATATCTGGACTTCCAGAAGGCTTTCGACAAGGTCCCACATAAGAGATTAGTATACAATCTTAAAGCATACGGCATTAGGGGTTCAGTATTGATGTGGATAGAGAACTGGCTGGCAAACAGGAAGCAAAGAGTAGGAGTAAACGGGTCCTTTTCACAATGGCAGGCAGTGACTAGTGGGGTACTGCAGGGCTCAGTGCTGGGACCCCAGCTATTTACAATACATATTAATGATCTGGATGAGGGAATTGAAGGCAATATCTCCAAGTTTGCGGATGACACTAAGCTGGGGGGCAGTGTTAGCTGTGAGGAGGATGCTCAGAGACTGCAAGGTGACTTGGATAGGCTGGATGAGTGGGCAAATGTTTGGCAGATGCAGTGTAATGTGGATAAATGTGAGGTTATCCACATTGGTGGGAAAAACAGGGAAGCAGACTATTATTTAAATGGTGGCCGATTAGGAAAAGCGGAGATGCAGCGAGACCTTGGTGTAGGCATGCAGGTGCAGCAGGCAGTGAAAAAAGTGAATGGTATGTTAGCTTTCATAGCAAAAGGATTTGAGTATAGGAGCAGGGAGGTTCTACTTCAGTTGTACAGGGTCTTGGTGAGACCACACCTAGAGTATTGCGTACAGTTTTGGTCTCCAAATCTGAGGAAGGACATTATTGCCATAGAGAGAGTGCAGAGAAGGTTCACCAGACTGATTCCTGGGATGTCAGGACTGTCTTATGAAGAAAGACTGGATAGACTTGGTTTATACCCTCTAGAATTTAGGAGATTGAGAGGGGATCTTATAGAAACTTACAAAATTCTTAAGGGGATGGACAGGCTAGATGCAGTAAGATTGTTCCCGATGTTGGGGAAGTCCAGGACAAGGGGTCACAGCTTCAGGATAAGGGGGAAATCCTTTAAGAGCGAGATGAGAAATACGTTTTTCACACAGAGAGTGGTGAGTCTCTGGAACTCTCTGCCACAGAGAGTAGTTGAGGCCAGTTCATTGGCTATATTTAAGAGGGAGTTAGATGTGGCCCTTGTGGCTAAGGGGATCAGAGGGTATGGAGAGAAGGCAGGTACGGGATACTGAGTTGAAAAATCAGCCGTGATCATATTGAATGGCGGTGCAGGCTCGAAGGGCCGAATGGCCTATTCCTGCACCTAATTTCTATGTTTCTATGATAAAAATGGAGTTTGCGTTATATAGGAATGGATTCTGATTCCAGATCTCATTCCACCAGGGCTACTACAACATCAGCAGCAAGGGTATTTACGTTCCGCTGGGTCTCATTGTTACGGCCGCAGCATGGTCCAACGAACGAATCTCCAAACATTTATAATAACCCATTGCTGAACTAGGGATATTTGTTAACTCTATTTATTTTCTGGTTATATTTTCCATCTGGGTGAGAGATGGAAATATTATTATTTCATTTAAACAGCATCAGCATGTTTTACATCTATGTCATGACTGTATGCATTATGAATGTTTTCCCTTCAATTGTCAATGAAGCAGCTGTGGTTGTGTATACTCGTTTCACACGGCATGAAATCACAGAGTTTTGAAATCTTCAAAGTCAAGTCCAGTCAAGTAACCTGTCTAAGCAATAGGCACACTGAAGGGAAGAGTTTACACACCCTTTGAGATGGAACTGACAGGTAATCTGTACCAGACAATAGTAAGATTAAATGAGAACTTACCAGTTTGAAGTTTGATCTTTATTTTATGAGGAGTTACGATGAGGGATTATGTGCCCTCCGCTCCCAATCCTCATAAATATCATCTGGTAGCTCTAGTCTTTTGTTCTTACTATTATACTTCTGTCACTATTACCTGTGATTTCACACCGTTGCTTTGAAGATTGACGCACGAACGGCTGTACGGGGTTGTTCTCCACGTAATCCCTCATCGTAACTCCTCATAAAATAAAGATCAAACTTCAAACTGGTAAGTTCTCATTTAATCTTTCTATTCTCTACATTGAACATTGAACCTCTAACTAATCCCTTGCCCCTCTTTACTGTCCCACACCTCCCCCCAACCCCCTTCCCTCCCCTGTGCCTCTCCCCTTTTCCAGCACGTTTCTCCCCACCCCTACAATTAGTCTGAAGAAGGGTCTTGACCCGAAAGGCCTCGTATCCATGTCTCCGAAAGATGCTGTCTGACCTGCTGAGTTACTACAACACTTTGTGTACTTTTTTTGGATTTCTTGAACCAGTTTCTTGAACCAATTATCAATTGGTTTGCACATCGTTTGCATTTTGTTTATACCTTTTTATTCCTGGCATTTATTTTTGCCATTTCAAAACAGAAACAAATACAATGCATTGAGACAGACTATTTGCTCATGCAGTCCCCATGTCCCACTGCAAATTCCGGTTCATATTTTAAGAACCACCTACTGTGTCTAGTTGAATGAAAAGAATCAAACAAGCTTTCTATCATAATGATTGATAATCATTTATTTATTTTCCCTGATCATGTTGTTCTTGTGGGTAAAACAGAGCTAATTGCAATATAAATGAAAAATAGATCAAAGTTCTAATTTATAAACTGGATGTTTATCAAGATGTGATGTAAACTAGCGAAAAAAACTCTTTGAGAAGGACTTTGTGCAGCATATATGTCTAATTTGTCAATAATCCAATACTCCAATCGCATTGGCCTCTTACTATGAATGGACTGGAATGCTGGGGCACTGCTGAGTATGCCACCCCAGCATGGTGCTGCAGCGCTCATACTAGCAAGCTAGACGCCATCCTGAACGACAGCATGCGGATCATCACCGGCTGCCTACGCCCTACTCCGACGAACCTCCTCCCATCACGCAGTGACCCTCTGTGGTCTCCGGTTTCAACACACTAGGCGCATGGAGAAACTCCGCAATCCACTGTTGCACCGAACACCACAGCCCCACCCGGCTCGCAAAGAGTGGGGTGCCCTGAACCAGCTCCGTACTGGGGTCGGCTGGTTCAACGCCAACATGCATCGCTGGGGGCTAAGTTCAGCATCGGCCTGTGTGTGTGGAGCAGACCAGCAAACAGCGCAAAATGTCATTTTCGACTGCGCTGTCCTCTGCCCCCCTGGTGGAGGGGTAGATCTCGCGGCTGACAACAGATCGACAACAGCACATTGAACTGGCTACAGTGCCTGGAGGGCTTTACATAACCTCTGCTGCCTCAAACGCAAGACGACGAAGAAGATGAAGACTGGAATTAAACGTTGAAATTCTCATTTACATTTCTAGTTTTGATTTTGACCTGGCCAGTCTCTGCAATCTACTAGTCCTAGTGTCGTCTGAGACATCTATGCTAATTTAATTTTGTTCTATTATGTATTTCCAGTTTTAATCTCCCCATTTTGTTGTTGTCCAGTCTCTTACTACTCATACGAGAAATAAAAGTAGGCCAGATGGCATGTGGAAATTTCTCCATTGTTCAGTAAGATCAAAACTGATGCTTCACCTCACATCCTTGTTCCATTTTAATAACTATATCCAATTCCTAGATATCTATCCCTCAGACCTGATTATAGTCAATGATTGAGAATCTGCTGCCCTCTGCCCTCAGGAAAGGATTTGTCAAGCTTGAAAGTGTTTAGAAAATATTTACAAGGATGTTGCCAGGATTAGAGGGTGTGAGCTATAGGGAGAGGTTGAGAAGGCTGGGTCTCTATTCCATGGAGCACAGGAGGATGAGGGGAGATCTTATAGAGGTATACAAAATAATGAGAGGAATCGAGGACCAGAAAAAGTAGAAAAAAATGCTGGAGAAACTCAGCGGTCCTTCTTGAACAAGGACCAGAGAACACAGGTTCAAGGTGAAGAGGAAAATATTTAATAGGAATCCGAGAGGTAACTTTTTCACACAAAGGGTGGTAGGTGTATGGAACAAGCTGCCAGAGGAGGTAGTTCAGGCTGGGACTATCCCATTGTTTATTTTTCATTTTTCAAAAATTACATTTTTCGGCTGACGGCATGGCCGGGACAGCGACCACCATGGAGCTCCGTAAAGGAGCTGGTGGGTTAAAAATAGCGGCAGCCGGCTCGGCTGGGACAGCGACCGCCGTGGAGGCTCCGTAAAGGAGTTGGCGGGGTTAAAAATAACGGCTGCCAGCTCGGCCTGGACAGCGACCGCCATGGAAGAATGGGGCTCTACTGGAGCAGGTGGCTGTTTGGAGCATATGCCGGGCGAGGCCTGTCCAGACACCTCCGTTGGAGCTCCAAAAGGGAGCCAACCAGAGGCCTGAGGAAGCAACACGTGGTTCACGGTTGCGTTATATTCCTCCCCTAAGTATCTCCATTGAGGCTCCATAAGGGATGGATGGATGGATGGATGGATGGATGGATGGATGGATGGATGGATAGATGGATGGATGGATGGATGGATGGATGGATGGATGGATGGATGGATGGATGGATGGATAGATGGATAGATGGATAGATGGATAGATGGATAGATGGATAGATGGATAGATGGATAGATGGATAGATAGATTAAAAAAAAAAGAAATGTGCTCCTGGCTCAGGAGACACTTGGCTGTTAGGCAGTCAGATGGCTGTGGAAGCAACAAATGGTTCAGGGTTGCATTATAATATCTCCTGCTCAGAAGAAGGGAAGCAACACCTGGATCAGGGTTGCGTTATAACATTTCCCGCTCAGAAGAGGGGAGTGTTGGAGATTATTATATACAGTGGTTTGCAAAGGTTTTCATATCCCTTGAACTTTTCCACATTTTGTCACGTTACAACCACAAACGTAAATGTATTTTATTGGGATTTTATGTGACAGACCAACACAAAGTGGCGCATAATTGTGAAGTGGAAGGAAAATGATACATGGTTTTCAAATTTTTCTACAAATAAAAAACTGAAAAGTATGGCATGCAAAAGTATTCAGCCCCCTTTACTCTGATACCCCTAAATAAAATCCAGTGCAACCAATTGCCTTCAGACGTCACCTGATTAGTAAATAGAGTCCACTTGTGTCTAATCTAATCTCAGTATAAATGCAGCTGTTCTGTGAAGGCCTCAGAGGTTTGTTAGAGAACATTAGTGAAAAAACAGCATCACGAAGCCCAAGGAATACACCAGACAGGTCAGGGATAAAGTTGTGGAGAAGTTTTAAGCAGGGTTAGGTTATAAAAAAATATCCCAAACTTTGAACATCACACAGAGCACTGTTCAATCCATCATTCGAAAATGGAAAGAGTATGGCACAACTGCAAACCTACCAAGACATGGCCGTCCACCTAAACTGACAGGCCGGGCAAGGAGAGCATTGATCAGAGAAGCAGCCAAGGGGCTCATGGTAACTCTGGAGGAGCTGCAGAGATCCACAGCTCAGGTGGGAGAATCTGTCCACAGGACAACTATTAGTCGTGCACTCCACAAATCGGGCCTTTATGGAAGAGTGGCAAGAAGAAAGCCATTGTTGAAACAAAGCCATAAGAAGTCCCGTTTGCAGTTTGCCACAAGCCAAGTGGGGGACACAGCAAACGTGTGGAGGAAGGTGCTCTGGTCTGATGAGACCAAATTTGAAGTTTTTGGCCTAAATGCAAAACGATATGTGTGGCGGAAAACTAACACTGCACATCACCCTGAACACACCATCCCCATGTGAAACATGGTGGTGGCAGCATCATGCTGTGGGGATGCTTTTCTTCAGCAGTGACAGGGAAGCTGGTCTGAGTTGATGGGAAGATGGATGGAGCCAAATACAGGGCAATCTTGGAAGAAAACCTGTTAGAGTCTGCAAAAGACTTGAGACTGGGGCGGAGGTTCACCTTCCAGTAGGACAACAACCCTAAACATACAGCCAGAGCTACAATGGAATGGTTCAGATCAAAGCATATTCATGTGTTAGAATGGCACAGTCAAAGTCCAGACCTAAATCCAATAGAGAATCTCTGGCAAGATTCTGACGCTCTCCATCCAATCTGACTGAGCTTGAGCTATTTTGCTAAGAAGAATGGGCAAAAATGTCAGTCTCAAGATGTGCAAAGCTGGTAGAGACATACATCAAAAGACTTGCAGCTGTAATTGCAGCGAAAGATGGTTCTACAAAGTATTGACTCGGGGGGGCTGAATACTTTTGTTCGCCACACTTTTTAGTTTTTTATTTGTACTAAAATTTGGAAACCATATATTAGTTTCCTTCCACTTCACAATTATGCACCACTTTGTGTTGGTCTATCACATATAATCCCAATAAAATACATTTACGTTTGTGGTTGTAACGTGACAAAATGTGGAAAAGTTCAAGGGGTATGAAAACTTTTGCAAGCCACTGTAGGTGACTCCAACTATGTGGATATCTATAAGGAAATTGAATCCCTTGAACTAATGGGGGATATACTTCATTTTAATCATATGAAGGAGCTTGTCACATATTTTTGATCTCTTTGGGGATAGGAGATTCACTGTAGGAAGATCTGGCTAAGAGTATCAGGAAAATATGCCAGTCCAGATACCAGCCAAATTTTTGGATGTTCCATACATCGATTTCATCATTTGGGATATCTCAGTGATGATATGTAAGCAAAGAATTATGTTAGCGAGTCCAAAAACTGCTCACTGGAATCAATACGGCCTTTTGCAAATCAGTAGATGAATACACAGTTGGGGCTATTGCCTTTGCAAAAATGCCATAAGGCATGAGATAATTCCCAAAATGGCTCATTTTTACAGGGAGTAACGTGCAGCTTGCATAGTATCTCTTCAGAGAGGACTTATGTAGCAAGTTGAAGACTTGCAGGGGGAATTTATGGTGGCTGCGGGGGTGGAGT
The DNA here is from genome assembly GCA_035221665.1 of Okamejei kenojei. Taxonomy (NCBI): domain Eukaryota; kingdom Metazoa; phylum Chordata; class Chondrichthyes; order Rajiformes; family Rajidae; genus Okamejei; species Okamejei kenojei. The sequence goes on from CM069138.1 coordinate 26,042,351, forward strand.
ACCATCCTATGTGGGTAAAGCTCCAGTATTCCGGTGGGTTTTCACGCTGTATTCAAGGGGCAGGAAGCGCCGTTGAAGTTCCGGAAAGGAGCAGTCGGGAGTCACTAGTTGGCCTGCAAGAACAGCTTGTTGAACAAGGATTGCAGTAATGGCAAGCGTGACCTGTCCAGTGAGCCCCGCTGAAGCTCCGAAGGAGCAGCTGGCCAAAGGAGCAGCCTGTCGATCCAGGTTGGGAGGAACTGGCAGCGCGATCAGCACAGTCAGCTCCAGCAAAGGCTCCAAAAAAAGGCAGAAGGCCGCCGGAGCAGCCTGCCGAGGTAGGCTCGGAGTAATGGCAGGCACGGCCTGTTCAGTGAGCTCCGCTAAGGATCCGAAGGTGAAGAATGGGCCGAAGCAGCGGCCTGTCAAACCAGGCTGGGAATAACTGGTGGCATGACCTGCACAGTAAAGCTCCAGCAAGGCTCTAAAGAGGAAGTAGTCTTGGGCTCAGAAATGCTGGCAGGTGTGCCTTGCACAGCAATATTGCTTTTCAGCTCTGGGAAAGAGCTGTTTGGCAAGCGTGGGGCTGAAGATGTGGTCAAACATGGTCTGCAATGGACCTTCGCTGAAGCTCCAACAAGCAGGTTGACCTGGGATCAGAGACACTGGCAGGTAAGGCCTCTTTACTAACCTCCGTAAAACTCCGAAATGGAGCAGTCTATTGGTCCGGGTTTGGATTTATTGGCAGCATGCTCTGTCTAGTACGTTTCACGGTCTCTGGAGAAGAGCAGGTTGAAGAGCAGAGGGATTGGCAGAGCAACTTGCAAAGCAACCTCTGTAAGTTCCATGTAGGAACAGATGGTTCAGGGTAGACCATCTTGGAACTGGCTAGCCACATGGAACATATTAATCAGGAAGCACTGCCTCAACATCTGTGATTGAGGTTATCAAGCTGCTCAGTAGAGTGAGGTAGTTTGAGGTTCCCTCAACACATGCTTAATTCTTTCAGCTCAGCTAGTAGAGTTGCCAGTTTGTTGGAAACATCATTGCCATCCTCTCTGGGAAAGATAGCTACCAGCAGAAAGCCGGTCTGGCATGTAGCATTTTCTATCTGACCTGCAGGTTGATGTTGTGAATAGAAAATATATATAATAATCCGTAGGCTCTCAATATCAGAATTCCTGATTGAGTGGCTGGTCGAAGAGTAAGTAAGTAAGTCAATTTTATTTATATAGCATGTTTAAATCAACTCTCGTTGAAACCAAAGTGCTTTACATAGAAGAAATAATTACATTTCCGTACAATAGAAAAATTAAAAAAAAGAAAAATGACACAACCCATCATAGTATTCAACATGAACGTCCCCCCACAGCAGAATCAAAATTTTCCACTGTGGGGAAAGGCACCAAAAAAATTCAGTCCTCTTCCTCTGTGATCACCCGAGGTCGGGGCCTATTTGTGGCCTCCGCAGACAGTCCAATGTTTTCAGGCCCTCTTGCCGGGAAGATGGAACTCCGACTTCCTCCTTGGAGACCACAGCACCCGAAGTCCTCACTGGTTGGAGCTCCGACTCTGGCGATCTCGGATCCCAGGATCCGCGGTGTTTTTGACATGAGTGTAGCTTGTTATGCGAATGATCTCATAAAGCAAAACGGGCATGATTGGGTACAATTTGGAGTTGACAGCATACCCACCAGATTGGAGATTGGGGGTGTTATCATGTATACAGGTACACTGAGCTTGCTGGTACCTATGAGATGAAGCATAGTTTCTTCTTTGTTATTTAATAGTTTTCTCAAGAGATTGCAGGTGCAGACCATCTCAACATGAATAGAGTGTCAGCAGCTAATAGCGGGTGTGAATTCAAATAATTTCAAGTCTCACTCTTCCAAGGGGGCTGGCTCATTTGCAGCCAATAGAATGGATATTCCCATTTGATCATCTTCTTGCAACAGCAGGAGGCTTACATAGCGCACTTTCAGAAGTTATAACATTTGGTACAATATGCCTGGATGATTGCTGATAGAATTCTGCACATTGTTGCTTGAGTTATTGTCTCACTCAAACCCAATTGGGACTATGGTCCGTTTCAGGCCAATGGATATGTATGCCAGTTAGCATCATGTTATTAATAACCCATGTCTTTTCTACCATTTATGGTTTATCTGTTTAAGTGTTTCACACACAGATTGGTTTACTGCATGAAACCACAGAGCTTTGAAGGCTTCACATAGTCACTCATGTGACTTTGATATAAAATAGAAAGATTAAACGAGAACTTACCATTTGAAGTTTGATCTTTATTTTATGAGAAGTTGACGTGAGGGACTACGTGCCCTCCACTCCCAAACCTGAATCTCATAAAGATCATTCATAAGTCAACGGTTATTAATCTTTCGATAGTTTAAGTTCGTGCAAGTGGTCTGTGGTTTCATACAGTTGCTCTGAAGATTGACGTGCAAGCAGGCTGGCCAGTTCTTCATGTAGTCCCTCACTTCAACTTCTCATAAAATAAAGATCAAACTTCAAATGGTAAGTTCTCGTTTAATCTTTCTATTAAATCATATTAAAAAAATCTAGAATCAGGCCATTCATCCCCTCTGAAATTGTCTTCTCTCTCCCTAGTCCATTTACTCAATGAATATCCTCCTGTTCCTTTCTTCCAGGATGTACTCAGCAATGGAACAATGCTATTCACCTCAATCACTACATGCTGACAATGAATTTTAAATGTTCAACACTGTCGGAAAGGAGTTATTGGATAAATTACTTATTTCCATGCACAGGTATGAATACTCTGTTGTAACTGGTAGTAAGTCCAGCATGTTCCATGGAATTGACAACTGAAAGCAAAACTTTGTAGATTAAATCTCACCACAAAATTACATTCATATAGGTAGTAAAATATTTTATAAGCATTTCCTAATTTTATTCAATTAATTAAGCTGGAGATCCCAAGTAAGTACCCAAATGTATTTTGGGTCAGGGGGTGTTAAAGATTTAAAACAATCACTGTTTCAAAGGTTTGTGGAGAGAGAAACCAACAAATGTTTAAAAAAAATGCTCTTGAAGAGCCATAACCTGATGCTAGAAGATGAGATAAAGCTGAATAGTTCCTTCTAAACTAAGCTGGACATAATGCATTCAATTGTAAATTTTCTGTGATTTCAGGGCTGGCTTAATACCAGCTTAATTAATAATATAAAAATTATATACAGGAGAGAAAAGCGAGAAATATACAGAGTTCCTCTTTATGTCTAGATATCTTTGGAAGAGAAATCAAAAAACCATATTGTTTAGATCATTGTTATGAATGCTTTGTGCTTGTTCAGCGCTCTATCGCCATGTACATTAACACTGCAGAGAAAATAGAGTGAAAAAAACATCAGAATTCTCTTTTGGGGGTAGATTTGGAATATTGTTCTGTTGATAGACATGAGAAAATGAGATCATATCCTTTGCAGCAGAAATGTCAAGAGGAATTTACTTTAACAGATTTAACATGACAAAGGGCTGAATAAGGTGCAGAAAAATAATTTCCTTTGCTTGGTGAAACATTACTGGGTCATTAAATAAAAATTTCCGATTGAGGAGAGGGTTTAGGAAAAATGTTTTCATGCAGTGAGTCGTCAGAGCATGGAATGTTTTGTCTGTGGAAGAGATTATTTATATATTTAAGGAAAGTTGGAACATTTTTGGATAAAGCTACATGTCTGTGAGGATACCACTAGTTGTTGATAGAATTTGAATTAACACTAAATGGCCTGCTCCATTGTTTAAATTAATTTTTTACCATAAATGATGTCATAAAATCAGCAGTGGCTTTTAGATATTATTGAAGTCAAATGGTTCAAATTATATTCTTAATAATAAAACGTGGAAAGAAAATATTTTTAAATTGGTACCATGGTGGAAATTTCAGCACTATCTATTGGAAAATTAAGCAGCCATCTCAAAAAATGTTTACGTAAATGTTTGACTTCAATGCAGCAGTAATTATTATAATTTCGAAGGATTACTAAAACATTTCCAAATTGTTTTGGCTTCTATGTAATCTGATGACCAGCATTGTAACAAACTTTTCCCAACATTCCCCTCAGTATAATTTGTGCACAGATCAGAATTAAATCCATTTATTTAATTTCTCCCTCATTTGTTGACCTTTATCTTTGGAATATGTTCTGAATATCAGAACTATGTCAATGCAATGGAGAAGAGTTTGGCAACCAAGCTCTCAATTTAAACTATTTTAGTGGTCTGAGAAATGACTGCTGGAGTTTTAAACAGATCTTTATTCAAAAGTTCGATATCCAGTATACAGGTTCTTCAGACACGTCTGCCCAGAACGGTGGTCAGCTCTGAACTAACGCGCGCAAGTGGAAAACCGCGTGAAACAAGCAGCCCCTCCCGAGTCACGTGACCGCAGCTTCCGAACGTCGGGTACGATATATGCGTGTGCTAGCAGGTGCCACTACATGGCCCCCCCCCACAATCCGCGGTACGGAAATGCACGGGTAAACGGACGGTTCGACTGGAACGCGTAGTCCGAGGTCGTGGGGCGCGCGTAACATTAGGGACCGGTAAAACAGGACCTGAGGGGCACGTAAAACGCGAATGAGGGATGGGCGTAAAGGGGACTGGAGAAATGCGACCGGGGATAACAGGTGCAGAGGGCGGTAAAACGACCTCTACGCCGTGGAGGAGCCACTGTCACTGGGCTATCCTCATCGACGTGTGCTGGCTTAAGGCAGCTCACGGAGACGAACTTCTCTCTGCCACCCATGTCCAACGTGAACGTCGAAACACCAGTACTGAGCACCTTGTGCGGACCCTCGTACACTCGCTGTAACCTCGAGCGATGAGCGTCTCTACGGAGAAATACATAAGCACAATCCCGTAACATAGTAAGCACATGCACCGAAGATGAACCATGCCGGGAAGTGGGAACCGGGACCAAAGTGCGCGCCCGCTCGCGAAGGCCCGCTAACAACGATGAGGTTGGAATCTCTTGGTCCTGGGGGGCAGGCAAGAAATCCCCGGGAACCCTCAAAACAGAGCCATAAACCAACTCAGCCGAGGAGACGTTGAGGTCCTCCTTAGGCGATGTTCTGATGCCTAGGAGGACCCAAGGTAACTGGTCGGCCCAATCAGGGCCGGTAAGTCGAGCTTTCAAACCCGGCTTAAGGTGCCTATGGAAGCGCTCAACCAACCCGGGTGATAAGCGATAGCCTGATGCAGCTTCGCGCCATACAGCTGCGCCATACCACACCATAGGGAGGACGTGAACTGGGCCCCACGATCAGTAGTAATATCTGAGGGAACGCCGAAACGAGCGATCCAGTTGGAGAAAATTGCCCTCGCGCATGCTTCAGCAGTGGTATCCATTAACGGAATTGCCTCTGCCCACCTGGTAAACCTGTCCACGATGGTCAGTAAGTGGGTAGCCCCGCGCAAACAAGGCAAGGGGCCGACCAGGTCGACATGGACATGCAGGAACATGCCATCCGGGATGGCAAAATCCTGGACGGGTGGGTGTACAGGTCTCTGCACTTTGGAGGTCCGGCATGGGATGCAGGACCGAAACCATGCAGCAACTTGTTTCCTTAACCCGTGCCAGACGAACTTCACCACGACCAAGGCAGAGGTGGCGTGAATGGACGGGTGCGCTAGGCTGTGGATGGTGTCGAAAATCCGAGCGACCGGAACAATGGGATGGGCTTTGCCCGTGGAGATATCGCAAAGGACTTGTACGCCGTACGCGACACATGGCACTTTAACCAGCTTCAGTCCTGATTCAGCATTGCGGTAAACCTCCATACCGGCATCTGCCTGTTGGGCAGCGGACAGCTCCTCATAATCAACACCGAGCTAAGTGCTCAGACTTCGGGCAGCGCTGGGCGCGATAACGCGTCAGCCACAACGTTCGGCTTCCCTGCCACATGCCGAATATCAGACGTGAATTCGGAAACGTAGGCGAGGTGCTGTTGCTGTCTGGCAGACCAGGGGTCAGACACCTTGGTCAAAGCGAATGTTAGCGGCTTGTGGCCGGTGAATGCGGTGAAAGCGCGCCCCTCCAGGAAATAACGAAAATGGCGGATCGCTAGGTAAAGTGCGAGTAGCTCCCTGTCGAAAGCACTGTATTTAACTTCGGGGGCTCGCAGTTGCCTGCTGAAAAATGCCAGCAGCACCCAGTGATTACCTACACGCTGCTCGAGGATGGCGCCAACCGCGACATCGGAAGCATCCACGGTGAGGGCCGTTTGGGCTGACGCCCTAGGGTGTTCAAGCATAGTGGCATTGGCCAATGCAGTCTTTGCACCCTCAAACGCCTTCTGTGCTGCTTTGGACCAGACCAGGTCCTTGGGCTTACCGGCTAGGCATTAGAATAACGGTCGCACAATGGCGGCTGCAGACGGGAAGAATCGGTGGTAGAAATTAACCATCCCGATAAACTCCTGCAAACCTTTAACCGATAGAAGCCTCAGGAAACGACGGATAGCGTCGACTTTCGCGGGCAATGGCTGCGCACCATGAGAGGTGATGCTATGACCCAAGAAAGGAATCGCAGAATTGAACACCATCCCGTGTTTGCCCAGCCATTTGAAAAGCAGGCGGAGGCGCTTGACATGCTCTGCCTGTGAGCTGCTTGCTACCAGGATGTCATCCAGGTAGATGAAAATAAACGGCAAACCCCGGCCGAACTGATCCATTAGCCTTTGGAACGACTGAGCAGCGTTCTTCAAGCCAAAAAGCATTCGAAGCCATTTAAAAAGGCTGAATGGGGTAATGGTGGCCGTTTTAGGGACATCGTCAGGGTGGACCGGGATTTGATTATAGCCACGGATAAGGTCGACCTTTGAGAAGATAGTCGCACCCTCCAGGTCGGCCGAGAAATCCTGGATGTTCGGGATTGGATACCGATCAACTGTGGTTACTGTGTTCAAACGCCTGTAATCACCACAAGGTATCCAGCCCCCGGACGCTTTGGGCACCATGTGTAACCAGGGAAGCCCAGGGGCTATCCGACCGCCAGACGATCCCTAGGTCCTCCATAAGTTGGAACTCATCTGGTGCGATGCCCAGTTTATCTGGCGGGAGATGGCACGCACGGGCCTGTACCGGTGGTCCCTCAGTGGGAATGTGGTGGACCATGCCATGACGGGATATGAGCAACCCTGGAAAATCAGCGAGCAGAGCTGTGAAAGGTTGCTGGATCACAGCTACCATGACAAATTGCTGTAGGGGCATTGACGGGTTGCGCGGCTTGGCAGGGCATGGATCCGACACAGGGACCATGCGTTCACCTCACACATCCACCAACAGGGAGAACGCGCACAAGAAATCGGCCCCCTGATCGGCTGGGCGACGTCAGCAACGATAAACTTCCACCTGTACTGGCGGGAGTCTAAATCTAGATTAGCGGTCCGCGTGCTGTAGGTGCGAATATCGCTCCCGTTAACGGCCGAGAGGACGGGTCCTACCATACCAGCACGAATGTCACAAGTGCTTGGGGGCAGGATACTGGGATGGGCACCGGAGTCCACCAGGAAACGGTGGCCGGAATGTCGATCGAGGACGAAGAGGCGTGCATTGGGGCCGATCGCGTTGGCCTCTATGGACGATCGGCCGGGGCATTTCCCTGATACGAACAGGGGCTCCGACATCTTCGAGCTTTGGGTCCGTATCGTTGGTGGTAGTAGCGCCATCTGCATTGACTGTAGACCACTGGCCATGGCGATTCTTCTTTGGTGTTGGGCTGGGTCTCTTCTTCTTCCCCTCGATGTCAGTTCGGCTGCACCCGTTGTGTGACCAGGGGACAGGTGAAAGAGTTAATGTCCCACTGTCTGTGCGCCCACAGTTTGTCGGCTCTCTCCGCGAGCCGCTGCGGGTTGCTGAAATCAGCTAATGCGAGCGTTAGCTGTACTTCGTCGGGCATCTGCTCTAAGAACGCCTGTTCGAAATGCAGGCAAGGGCGGTGCCCATCCATCAGGGCCAACATCTTTGCCATGATCGTTGATGGCCTTTGGTCGCCGACACAGTCCATATGTAGCAACCTTGCCACCCTGTCTCTACGGGTAAGGCTGTAAGCATGGAATAACAGGGTCTTCAACCCTTTGTACTTGCCGCTGGATGGAGGGTCTCTGATATAAGGCAACAGCCTCGAGGCACAGTCCTGTGGTAATGCTCCCACCACATGGAAATACATGGTGTCGTCGGCGTTGATGTGATGTAGGTGAAATTGTGCCTCAACATGGGCGAACCACACCTGCGGTTGATCAGGCCAAAAGGATGGCAGTTTGAAGGCCGGTGCACCCTGCCTCGTGCTGGCTGATTCTGCGGGAACACTCTCTTCCTGCATAATTATTTTTGTCTAACGACGGCTAGACAGATCGGAGTCACCAATCTAGTGGTAAGAGAAACGACTACTGGAGTTTTAACCAGAACTTTATTCAAAAGTTCGATATCCAATATACAGGTTCTTCAGACACGTCTGCCCACAACGGTGGTCAGCGCTGAACAAATGCGCGCAAGTGGAAAACCGCGCGAAACAAGCAGCCCCTCCCGAGTCACGTGACCGCGGCATCTGAACGCCGGGTTCGATATATGCATGCGCAAGCTAGCACCGCTACACTATGTCACGTACCTTGCTGAAATTGTATCCATCCCCATTGGCAATTTATCAAGTAGGCAAGCTAATCAGTTTGATCATTTTATTTTCCATGGGTATTTCTGTTGAACATACTTCCAATTTTTAAAGTTATTTGCACATTATATACAAATAAGATATTTACATATCCTAATATTCTAGGTCCTGGATGTATATTGTAGGAGTGGAATTTACCTGCCTGTGCTTTCTTTTAACTGGACAGGGCCATTGCACTGCAACTACTACAAGGACTTGATAAGCAATGTATTTTAAACACTGCTGTAAATGAAACCAAAATGTATAAAAATGGCCGTTATTAAAATCTGACAATGTGTATTTTACTGTAACCATATGTTCTTTTTTTCGATTCCAAATCTCAAATTGTGGAGGCAAATAAATAAATGATGAGTCTTTTTCCAACATTATGGAGGGCACAGTAGCGCATTGTGACAGTGAGCTAACAAAGTTCCAAAGAAAATCAAATTGTTTCCTCAGCCAGACTCAAGTGCTAAAGTTGGAAAATAATATATCTTCCAGCAAATCTGGTAGGATTCCTGCCACGGAAAGTTTAACATGGGCAGGACCAACACAGTGAATGGTAGGGCTCTGGGAGCTGTTGTAGAGCAGAGGGATCTAGGAGTAAAGGTACATAGCTATTTGAAGGTAGAGTCACAGGCAGATAGGGTGGTCAAAAATGCTTTTGATACATTGGCCTTCATCACTTAGAGCATTCAGTATAGAAGTTGGAAGGCATGTTGCAGCTGTATAAGATGTTGGTGAGCCGCATTTAGAGTATTGTGTTCAGTATATAGGAAAGATGTTGTCAAGCTGGAAAGGCTGCAGAGAATATTTATGAGGATGTTGCCAGGACTTGAGTGCCTGAGCTAGGGGAGAGGTCGAGCAAGCTAAGACTCTATTCCTTGAAACACAGGAGGTTGAGGGGTGATCTTATATAAAATCTTATATAATAAAAGGTATATAAAATCATGAGAGGAATAGATCTCTCTAAACCATTCCTAACTATGTACCTTTCCAAATGTCTTTCATGTGCTGACATTGTATCTACATCAATTTTCTCTTCTGGCAACTGATTCACATACTGTACCTGACACCCTGTGTTAAAAAATAGCCCTTCAGGTTCTTATTAAATCTTTCTCCCCTCACCTTAAACTAATGCCCTCTGGTTCTTTATTTTCATATCTTGAGTAAAAGACTCTGTGCATTCACCCCATCTATTCCCCGTCATGACCTTATACACCTCTAAGCGTCTTGCACCCTTGTAATCGCCTCTTTGATTTATTTACTCCTTGCTTTATATTCCTCAAAGGCACTGTCAGTTTTCATTCTCTCAAACCTTACATATTCTTCATTTCTCTTTTTGACCAAAATTATAACATCGTGTCATCCAAGATTCCCTTAACATGACATCCTTGTCCACACTGGAACATGCTGGATCTGAAGTCTGATGAACTTATCTTAAATTCTAATTTGCCTGCTGTGGACTTGACTGCCCAGGTGGTTCAGAATTTGATCAACTGGCCTTAAACAACTCCCAGATGTCAGATATGGTCCTACCCAATAACAACTGCACCTAGAAATCCTGCCCAATAACTTTGTAATTTGCCTTACTCCAATTTAGTACCTTCCGCAAGTTCCAGCCTTATCCTGTTCAAAATAATCTTAAAATATATAGTTCTGATCACATCTTAACTTAAAATGTATAGTTCTGATCACATCTTAACTTAAAATGTATAGTTCTGATCACATCTTAGAACTTATGGAGTTGTGAAATGTATGTAGTGCACAGTCTCCCTCTTGAAAGCCTCGGATCTATAGTTTGGCGAGGATAGTCTGAAGAAGGGTCCCGACCCAAAACATTAGCAATTCATTTTCTCCAGAGATGCTGCCTGATTCACTGAGTTACAATATGGTAGCAGTGAATTATCTCGGTAATTAAAAGGGCCAATATTTTCTGAAGAGGTATTTTCGATCATTGGAACAAGATTTTAACTAAGACTGTCAAATGAATGCACCACGAAGTGTGATCAGAAAGTTAACACCACTGCTATTCCTCTTACATGAGGATTCCTTATAATCCATATGATCAATGAAGAAAGCCTCAGGTTGTATAACAGGCTCAGGTGAGTCTGGGGTTATCCATGCTTCACTGAAAAAAATAACACAGCAGGCCCTGACCTCCCTTTTAAACAGCAGCCTTGCTGTAAACCCTTCAAACGTATTCTCAGATGATTGAATGTTAGCCAGAAGTATGCTGGTGAGGGGTTGATGAGATCCCCATCATTTTAGCCACACCTGGAGCTCCCCTCCCCCTTGAATCCTGCACTTTCATGTTTTGATGGGACTCACAGCTGTGCTGGTAGCATCGGGACTAATAATGATGGGCAGTTCTGAAAATTCCTTTGAACTAGCAATGATTGACAGGAAACTCAGCGCTGGAACTATTTACTTTCTTAGCGCTGGAATTAATATATAATAAGATAATAACATAATCTCCTTTAACATAACCTGTCTTCTGTCTGCATTTTTCTCAGTTACTTTCAGTGCGAGATATTTCGTTTTCCAAGCATGTAAAATATTTGAGATTGGAATTTTACACTAATCTTTATAACCATCTATATCTGACAATTTTGGAATTCATCCATTAAACATTAAGCATATTACCTTCTATGAAGTCTCCTCAAATCTATATTTTAAACTTTTATTTGCTACCTGCCATTGCTGGCATGTTCAGCATTTATTATCCAGCTCTAATCATTTTTGACAGGCATCTTCTCGATTTGCTCAATCTTTTTGTTGTACTCATTTCATACTCATGATGGTGTAGTCGGATACAGTTCCAACTCCATCTTATTCGCTGATAACATCACCATTGTTGGACGAAATATAGATTATGAAAAATCAGAGTATAGGAGGGAGATTGATCAATTGACCCAATGGTGCCAGAACAACAACATTGCTCTCAACGGCAGTAATACCAGGGTACTGATTGTTTACTTTGGAAGAGTAAGGTCAAGATCAATGGGATGGTGGTGGAGAGAATCAAAAATTTCAAATTCCTGGACGTGCATATCACTGAAAATCTGTCCTGGACCCTGCACATTGATACAATCATAAAGAAAGCTCAACACGGCCTCTTCCTTATTAGAAGATTGAGGAGATTCAGTATGTCAACCAACACTCTCTTGAACCTCTACCGCTGTACAGTAGAGAACATATTGACGTTGCTTCACGGCCTGGTTCAACAACTCGAATGCCCAGGAACGTAGAAGATTCTCCAGAGATCCTCCATGTTCCCCTGAGATTCTGCCTGCAAAAGGTAGTGAATACTGCCCTGTCCATCACGGTTACAGACCTACCCACCATCTAAGGGATCTACAGGAGTAGCTGCCTCAAAAAGGCAGTCAGCATCATCATAGACTCACACCACCCTGCCCACACTCTCATTTTACTCCTGTTTGTGTTTACATAGACACAAAGTGCTGGAGTAACTCAGTGGGTCAGTTAGCATTTCTGCAGAAAAAGGATGGGTAACGTTTTGGGTCGGGACCCTTCCTTCAATATTTGGGGTTACTAAGATAGTTAAGTGTAAGGCATTGGAATGATGTAAAAATCAGGGTGATAGATGGAAGATCAATGTGCTCTCAACAGAAACAAACAGGGGATGATGATCTCACTTTAAACTTAAGTTGGTGTTGTGGAAGGTGCGAAGACATGCAGAAAAGCACTAGAAAATAAAAAAGTGGAGGTGATAAATTACTGCCACCTAATAAGCATAATAGTCAAATTTGTCTGTTAACGGGTGCAAATTTCCATTCAATGAGGTGAAAATAATTCAGTTGAATATGATAAGGTCCTCTGCTGACAGTGAAAAGCATAGTGAGCAGAAGGAAAACGAGAATTATTGAATATTATTTTTGAGCTTCCAATGATGTAAGGAATGCAATGATGAGGTTAAAGTACCATAACTGTCACTAGAGCCTGGCATAAGGCTTCTTAAAGCGATTGTAGTGGTAACAATAATATAATATTATTAATCGCAATCACTTGTCCCTTACCACTAAATTCTTCTCCAATTTTCCAATTAATGGTGCTCTCGCCTAATCTATTGGTGCATTCATCCAGTTTCCCAGAATCCTTTTATGTCCAGGAAATTTAATGATTACCAGGCATATTTAATTATATCTGGTACTGATATCAGTTCACATACAGGGTTTAGGTCATGTGCCAGGACAATTTGTGTCTATGTTTCCTACCATTAATGACCAAAGTTGTGTTAATGTTCTGTTGCTAAATTCATCAGCATGAGACAATATCATCTCAGGTAATTAATTCCAGCCCAGCAAACTGAATGTATAGAAGGGTCAAAAGAGCTGAAATGATTCATTACACACGTGAACATCCTTAAATTTGGTAGATGTAACGGATTTTTAGCAAACCCTATGACATTTGATGCAGTAACTATAACATAATTTGGAGTGAAAATCCTGTTACTGCTTTTTCTCAGTTCATAGTTAATTTGAGGAAGGGTCTCAACCCAAAACGTTACCTGTTCGTTCTCCACAGATGCTGCCTGACCTGCTAAATTTCTCAAGGACTTTGTGTTATTGACAGGTTGATTGTTGTTTGTATGATGTGACCACCCAAATATAAAAAATAGGCCATGGATTTAAGGTTTATGATATTTTTAGATCTTTGTTTTAATATTGATTCTGTGGACATGGGCACAAAGACCAGCATTTGTTGCACACCTCACCATTTCTTAAGAAACTAGAGATACAAATCAGAAGCATGTGAGGCTACTGCATATGGCCGTTAAAATTACATTGGATTTGATAGCACGTGTTGGCTTTGGCAGTTAAGACACGTTTCTCTTACAGTTAGGGTTATTTTCCATGGAATTTAGAAGATTAAGTGTGTTAAACTTCATTAGGTAAATAAGAATGATGAAGAGATTCATGCTTGTAGGTTGCATGATGAGTGAGTAAAATGGTATGCAAGTGAAACAAGTTTCTGAAGATAAGATTTTGATCAATAGCAAGCACATTAAGATAAGATAGTTATTAATCCCAAATAAGAATTGACTATATTCTTATGGGCTGGAAACCTATTTACAGAATTTTTTCAAAATATGTCAAAGGAAAATCACAATGAACAAGCCATTCAAGAGAAATTCTCCATACATTCGTCTTTGAAAGGTCTTCGACATTCAGGACAGGTAGCTCCAGATGGCAGATCGAGATTGTTGCTAATTCTGCGCATCTGTTGGCTTCGAAGGTCGCTGTTCCTTAATGGATGATGGTTCACCAGAGTTTCCTGTCCCCGGCATTAGTTTCCCAATTGTCAATGTCGATCTCACATTTCTTCATGCTGGCTTTAAGGGCTGCTCATACATGACTACCTCTATCGAACAACTTTCCTGCTTCTGTCCAAAGTTGAGCGATTGAATCAAGTATTCACCGCTTCCGTGCCGGTTCTTGATTAGGAGCTTCCAGCCATCATGTGGCCTGCTCCCGTCGCCCTTCCCCAACCGCCGAAAGTCTTGAGAAGGTTTATGCTGCTCACAGAACGAAGACACCTGTGCGTGTGTTTGTTTAACGTGTACTTGATGTTGCACTCCAAGAAGGACACGGTCCTTCACAAATTAAACAAATTATTTCAATGGCAAGGGAACCAAGACAATTGGAGCTGATAGATATATTGCAGCCTTCACAGCCGTTGAGTTCAAGATAGCTTTGTCCGCCTGGTCCGCTGTTGAGGTCTTGTAGGTTGGATAATTCTTAGGCTGGACCCTCATCCTCGACCTTAGCGCCATGGGTGGCCCTACCAGTAGCTGGTGCTTCCGACGGCATTGCTCTCGGAATCATGGGGGCATGCAAGCCTCTTCACCATGGCAAGGTAAGAGGTCCATACATTAGGACTATTGGAATACATGGTGCGATATGACAGCCAATGCATGACACAGAACACAGGAACATATCCTTTGGCTCACAATGTCTGTGCAGAACATGATGCCAAGTTTAATGTCCTCTGCCTGCACATTATACGTATCCCTCCATACCCTGGATATACATGTGCCTATCTTTTATGCACTAAATGTCTTTATCATATATTTTTCCACCACCATCCCTGGCAGCACATTCTAGGCACCCAACACTGTCTAGGTAAAAAAAAAAGATCTGCACATCTTTAAAGTTTCCCCCTCTGATCTTAAAACTATGCTCTCTAGTCTTTGACATTTTCATCCTGGAAAATAAACTCAGACCGTCTCCACTAACTATGACTTTATAATTTTATATTCTATTATCACATCACACCAGCACATCGTAGCTCCAGACAAAATATTCCAATATTATCCACCCTCTCATTATGGCTAAGAGAGACACATAAATCTGGAGTAACTCAGCTCAACCCGAAATGTCACCCATTCCTTCTCTTCAGAGATGCTGCCTGTCACGCTGAGTTATTCCAGGTTTTTGTGTCTATCTTTGGTTTAAACCAGCATCTGCAGTGTCTTCCTATACCTCTCATTATAGCTTTTACTTCGGAGTCACATGAGTGATTCCATGAAGAAGACCCGCCAGGCCGCATGTGCACCAGTACGTCAGCCGCATTGGCGCAAGCACCAGACTGGCAAATGCGGATAACCGGCAAAATTGATCGGGTGGCGAGATAAGGAGTCGCTAACAGTGCAGTCAGCAGCTGCCAGCCTGCAGGAATGCCGTAAAAATGGCAAGAAATTTAAGAGAGTCGCTGACAGGGGGGTCAGCGGCTCCCAGCTTGTGGGGATGCCGTGAAACGGCAAGAAATTCAAACTGAGTCGCTGACAGGGGGGTCAGCGGCTCCCAGCCTCTGGGGATGCCGTTGGAACGGCAAGGAAGCAACACTGGAGTCACTGACAGTAGGGTCAGTGGCTCACAGATGTTGGTCCCCAGGCAAGAAATTAAATGGGACTCATTCAGCCCTATTTGGACTCTATGGGACAGGCCACGCCAGCTGCGCCTGACAGGGCTGCTTCATGTGTAAAATGTGTGGGCCTATGGGACAGGCTGCGCCAGCAGCGCCTGACAAGGCTGCTTCGTGTATGAAAGTGCCGGCCTACGGGAGAGCTGTGCCAGCAGCCCCTGAGACAAGGCTGTTTCATTTGTGACATTACCGGCCTATGGGAGAGCCGTGCCAGCAGCACCTAACAGGGCTGCTTCATGTGTGAAGTGCCGGCCTATGGGGGAGCCGTGCCAGCAGCACCTGATGCAGGGCTGTTGCATGTCAAAATTGTATATGACAATTCATGTCATGTATAACTGTACTATAACAGTAAAGCTTTGCGGTATGGGATAAACTGTTTGGTGGTCATTGGGATTTGCCTTTAATTATTATTAGCCTTGTCTCCGCCTTGTGGCAAGAGATTGTAGTTATAGCAATCTGTTACAAAACTGAGTTATTTTCATCAAGAGTAATTGGCAATATAGCAGCTGTGTTTTAGCCAAGCAAATCAAGGAACTGATATTGTGTAAGTAGTAATTAGGTAATTGTTAACAACCTTATGCTATTGTCAGCTGAAGCTACCTCAGCCACAATGATGAAGTAACAGTATTCAGCATTACTAAACATGACAATAACTGATTGAACTTGAACTTGAAACTCACTAAACTAGTGTGGTCAGTTGAATTCAGTTATTACAAAGTGATGCTTAGGATTCAAAGATGAGAAGTTCCAAATACCATCATCTATTCGGAGGTATTGGAGATTGCATGAGTTACCAATTCTTCAGTTGTTGGTATCAACTAAATATATACACTAAATGCACCCATGAGTTTTTTGAGCGAATATACATATTCTACACGCTCAAATTCAAGTTGCTACTCTACGATGGTGACATATGTTAGTCACATGGTAATCAAGTAAAAATATCCTGTAATTAATCTCCTTTGCCACTGGTATCATCCAGTTCAGATCGATGGTAACACAGAATAACTGTTGGATATCAAAGTATGATGAAAGTATGTTTCAATGCTGCATCGAATATCAACATGTTGGTGCATGTACATTCACTGATTGCAAAAATATGTGGCACAACAGTGCGGAGAAATACATTCTCGCTTCAATAGGAGGAATGGTCTTTTTTTTTGTCTTCCTCATTTTTGCCTCATTAGCCGGGTCTTCAAACAGTCAGCAAGATCTCGCTTGGGTTCGTACTATTGGACTGGCCAAGCGTCCATGTTGCCTGCTTCATCAGGCATTATGGCACAACGATATACGGTTATTCCAAAAAACAAGAACTTGCTGTTCAAACTGTGTTTCAGGAGACTGGCCTTTGCACAGTAAAACAATTATTGACTTGCACATTTTGGATGGATTTACTTATGCCTCAGGTTGTCACATCAAGCCATGAAGGTGCTCACTGCAGTGTGTAGGGATAGCACCCAAAAAAGCAGTACATTTCTATTGAGGGGATCAGAAGTGTTTTTTGTTAAGTGTTAATGTTATATTTAATACGGTACAGATTACTGACATTTTCCAGTTCATTTTAAATGGTATTTGACAATAATTCAGTTATAGAGACACTACAGCTGCAACATAAGGGTTCGGGTTCAACCGGATATTGAGTTGTTAAAAGATCTTGACACAAGTTCTCCCACTACAAGATTATGCAGTTGGTTATTGTAAATGTGTAAACATTACTTCACCAAGGGGTTCCAGCTACATACTTAGTTATGACACTAATATCAGCATAACAACAGCAAACATTGCAAACGCTGTGGCTGGATAGGATGGAATTGGCTGCAGGTGCCATTACATTGTACATTCTGGTCTACACAAGCAGAGTAGACTAGGGGTGGCATGATTAAAGATCATTTTGGATACCCCAAGGTCTCACGTCTATGTTATCAAGGCCACCAGAATCCTAAGAAATATGCAATCGGCATTGTTTATTGGTAAACAATCAACTACACTAAGGTAGGTTGCAGACTATTTTACTTCGGAGTCACATGAGTGACTATGTGAAGAAGCCCCGCCAGGCGCATGCGCGTCATTACGTCCGCGCATGTCGCACTGAACGGGCTGGAGAGCGCAGCTCCACCAGCGGTAAGTAGCAACTTTGCAGGTAAGTAATTTTTAAACTTTTTTGCCTGCGAGTATTTAAGCTTCGTAAATCTGGCTCGTAGTCAGTAGGAGTCGGTGGTATGGAGCATGGTGGAAGAAAAGTTCGGACTAAGCATGGGTCCAGTGGGGATGCGGATCCACATATCAGATCGGGTCGGGAGATTAGACCGGTAACGTCGTTTCCGATACCGGCTGCCGGTATATCGATAACTGAACAGCCTCCAGCTGCTCCAGTGACTCAGGAGACTGAGGCCACTGCAACCAACAAAAAAACGAAACGCAAGTCTATCAGACTCATTTTATCAGACGGGTCTGAGGAAGAAGAAGACTCCCCTCCGGATAGGAAAAGAATGTGGGGGAGACTTCAACAAATGGAAGAAATGCTCCACACTCTGATAAGCCTGGGCTCAAAGGCCCCATTGATTCCCCAGGCAGCCTCTCGAAGAGGCCCATATGAAGAGGAATATGGTGCCTATCAGCAAGGGGAATTCCCTCCAGCGCCTTGTATAGGACTGGAGGAAGTCTCCCTTGAGTATGACTCGGGAGAGCCAGGGCAGGAGGAAACTGACCTTGAAGCTGGTGTCCCTGCTTATGTGCATACACCAGAGCACAAGAGCCATGCTCCGGGTGTCCCGGATTTAGCACAGAGTTTCGCTCTTCCGGAAGGGACTGGTGAGGCAATGAAGGATAATCTAGCCACCAATGTGAACTACTTGGTATCTCACCAGCTCCAACAAACCGTTATGGAAGAGACCACGGCAAAGTATAAAACACCCATCAATTGTGCCTCACTCAGGGTGCCCACCGTAAACCCGGCAATATGGGCACCCATGAGTGCATCGATGCGGGGACAGGAAGTTTGCTTTCAGCACGTGCTCCAGTTGGTGGCAGCAGGGATAATGTGCATTCGGCAAGACAGTCCAAGGGACACCGATGACGCCAGCCGAAAAAGATATGCTGGCCCTTTTTTGCAATGCATTTTACGAGGTAAACTGCATAAGGAAGATTGCCATTCGGCCGACTTTAAATCCAAAAGTTGCAGCTTTATGTAGGGCTACCAATGTGCAACCGCCTGATTATTTGTTCGGAGCAGACCTCATTAAACAAATTAGGGAAATTGATGATGAGGCAAAGATAATTGGGTTAGGTTTTTTGGTCCATCCAACTAAGTCCAAGTTACAGCCATCCCAAAAAAATTGAGTATTTGGGGTTTGTCATTGATTCAGTTGATATGTCAGTAACGTTACCAACAGCCAAGGCTGTGCATATTACAAATGTCTGTACTTGTCTCGCACAAAAACATTATCCCTTCATCCGAGAAGTAACCAAGGTTATTGGTAAATTGGTAGCAGCTTTTCCTGCAGTAGAGTTTGGACCTTTGCATTATCAAAGCCTGCACAGAGCCAGAGAACAAGCACTGAAAGAGCATGCAGGTCATTTTGATCGGTCTAAGCAGTTACCAACCACAGCCTTAGCTGAATTGCAATGGTGGATTATTAATGTTGGTCAAACTACCAAAAACATTTTGGTTCAGGAACCTTCAGTGGTTTTAGAGACCGATGTGAGCGCTCTCGGATGGGGAGCTACAGACAGGTAGTCTAGCTGTGGTGGTAGATGGAGTGTACAAGAGGATTTAATTCTCCACAGTCATGTGATAAATATTTAGAGTTATTGGGGGCATTTTATGGATTAAAGCATATTGCTCCACAATGAATAATTTATATGTTCAACTCTAGATCGATAACATCACAGCCGTGGCATATATTTATCACATGGGAGGAGTAAGATCAGTATCATGTGATAATTTGGCTAATTTGGCACTGGTGTATCTCAAGGAACATCTGGGTTTCAGCCATCTATCTATCGGGTAGAGACAATGTGGTGGCAGACAAAAGGTCACGAAAGTTCAATGACAATATAGAATGGAAGTTAAATCCTGAAGTTTTTCAAATGATTGTCAGCCGATTTGGGTTGCCAGATATTGATCTGTTTGCATCTTGGTTGAATCACCAGTTGCCTAAATATGTTTCATGGCAGCCGGATCCAGGAGCAGTAGCGGTGGATGCATTTTCCCTAAATTGGGGGCATTCATTCTTTTATGCTTTTCCATCATTTTGTCTGATTAGGCAATGCCTCACAAAAATAGAGCGCGACTCTGCCACAGGCGTTTTGGTGGTTCCAGACTGACCAACACAGCCATGGTTCCCATTAGTACTCAGAATGATGACTCAGCCATTCATGACGATTTGCAGCTGCAGTAGTTTGTTGGTGCATCCAGTAACAGGAGAAAGTCATCCGTTACATGACCGTATTAATTTGTTGGTCTGCAGGTTCTGACCAGACCGTTCCAAGGCTTTGGATTGTCAAACAGGACAATGGATGTCATAACTGCAGCTTGGAGAGATAGCACTCAGAAACAATATGTATCTCATAAAGAAATGGGAGTTGTTTTGTGTACAATCAGATATATCTTATCATACTGCAAGCATATCTGATGTGTTGGAGTTCCTTGCTATGTTGCATTTTGATGAGCACTTGAGTTATAGTGCCATTAATAGTGCTCGGCATGCTTTGTCCTCCTATTTAGGGCACTTTTCAGAACGGGTCTCCTCCATTAGTATCCCGCTTCATGAGAGGAATTTTTAATAAAAATCCTCCTAAGCCTAGATATACAGAGATCTGGGATGTCAGTATAGTTCTCACACAGCTTCGGCAATGTGCTCCAATTACGTCATTATCATTTCAGAGGTTAACACTTAAAGTGGTTATGCTAATGGTGCGTGTTTCAGCACAACGAGTACAAACATTACAATTGTTACGACTAGATTGCATGCAATTGTCTGTAGATAACATTACATTTTATGTCTATGATTTAATCAAGCAAAGCAGGCCAGGAATGGCTGGAACCAAAGTAATCTTTAAAGCATATCCTGTTGACCAAGCGTTATATGTAGTCAATCACTTAGGGCAATATATTGAGGTAACTAAGTCTCAGAGGTTCTGAGACAGGAATGCTCATTAGTCACAAAAATTCATATAAAAGAGTGTCAGTACAAACTATTTCTAGATGGTTGAAACATATTCTGCATTATGCTGGAGTAGACACTCATGTGTTTAAATCTCACTCCACCAGGGCGGCAGCAACATCTGCAGCGAACAACAGGACGTGCCGCTAGATCAAATCCTCGGGGCCGCAGGATGGTCTAAAGAGTTAACGTTTTCAAAATTTTATGATAAACCTGTACAGACAGTGCCAGGGTTTGGGCATGCTGTCTTTGGTTCCATTTAATTTCATTTGCTTTGTTTCATATTATTCTTTGTAATTTCCCCCTAAGACAGAGGGGTTATTACTGTTTTTGTTATTATTAAAAATAGTTATTGAATAATTCGAAGCAATGTTCAACACATTATTTATTCACTACTGTGTCAACTGAAGCAGTGTGTCGTATGGAGTGCATCTACGGCATGAAATCACAGAGCTTTGAAATCTTCACATAGTCACTCACGTGACTCCGAAGTAAAATAGTAAGATTAAACGAGGACTTACCAGTTTGAAGTTTGATCCTTATTTTATGAGGAGTTACGATGAGGGATTACGTGCCCTCCGCTCCCACCCTCATAATCGAAAGGATCATCTGGTAGTTCTAGACTTCTAAAAGCCTTACTATGTTACTTCGGCTATTGGTTTTCTGTGTTATCTTGCTGCTGCTTTGAAGTATGACGCACATGCGCCTGGAGGGGCTTCTTCACGTAATCCCTCATAACAACTCCTCATAAAATAAGGATCAAAGTTCAAACTGGTAAGTTGTCATTTAATCTTACTATTTCAAGGTGGCTGCAGCAGGTTCTGGGTTATACAGGTATCAACACTGACGATTGTATATATTATTCCACCAGGTGAGCGTCAACGTATCATTTAGATAGTGTGTTTACATCTCTTTTTACTCGGGCAGCAGCTACGTCGGCAGCCAAGGCGAGGGACGTGCCTGTCGATTATATTTTGGCGGCCGCTGGATGGGCAAATGAGCTAATGTTTCAGTATTTCTCAGTATATTTTTTAAATAAACTTTATTACTGCATTAAATGCAATGTTACTACTAATGCATTAATTTCTCATTCGAGTCAATCACTGCAGTGGGATGCCGAGATTTGACGTGACTCCGAAGTAAAATTGTAAGATTAAAGGAGAACTTACCAGTTTGAAGTTTGATCTTGATTTTATGAGGAGTTGCGTTGGTGATTACGTGCCCGCCACGCCCAACCCTCTCTCATAAAGGATCAGCTGGTAATTCTCGAGTCACGCATCTTACTATGTCACCTCGGTGTTGTTATTTATGATTTCATACCGCTGCTTTGAAGATTGGTGCGCATGCGGCCTGGTGGGTCTTCTTCACGTAATCACCACCGTAACTCCTCATAAAACCAAGATCAAACTTCAAACTGGTAGGTTCTCATTTAATCTTACTATAATACCCTCTAATCCAGGCAGCATTCTGGTAAACCTTTTATGCATCCTCTCCAAAGCCTCCACATCCTTCCTGTAAAGGGCTAAGCAGAACTGTACACAGTAGTCCATATCTATCACAAACACTATCTTCAATATCATCAATTTGAGGCCAACCTTAATGGGAAAAGACTGCCTATAGCAATAATGGTGAATTGGAGAAATGGATTCAGTTTGGAAAAGGAAAACCTACATTATCTTTTGGCTCCATACTTGTTTAGCCTACTGAACATGTACAAAGTGTTTAATGATTTCTGTAACAATTAAACATCAGAAGGTAATTATTATCACCAGATTAATAAGGATGTTGGGTCGGCTAGGACTTTATTTCTTGGAGCAAGGAGGCTGAAGGGAGATTTTAATAGAGGTGCATAAAATAATGATAGTAACAGGTAAGGTGAATGCACACTCTTTATCTAAGATAGAACAATCAAGAACACTTGCACAGGCAAATGGATAGGAAAAGTTTAGAAGGGTATGGGCCAAAATGTAAGTGAATGGAACTAGATGGGGCATCTTGGTCAGCATGGATGAGTTGGGTTGATGTTTCTGTGCTGTATGATTCTGACTTGATAACCAGGGGCAAAACCAATTTATGACAAACCACAATAAGTATCTTATGCATTTAAAGTTCAGTTCAAATCAGAAATTGAATAGATTAAAGAAGCATGGGCTTTAGGTAAATGGTTCACAGTGACAGGGCCACACTAGTTGGGATTACAGAACAGATAAAATAAAATGTCCTGTGGTGAATATAAGGTCACATTCAGTCAGGTAGATGATGATGAATAGTATCCACAACCAACATAATGTGACATTTATGGTGAACTGACTAGAGTGAAAGCATTAACCAGATTTTACTTCAGAGTCACGTGAATGACTATGTGAAGAAGCCCCGCCAGCCGCATGTGCGTCATTACGTCCGGCGCATGTCGCACTGACGGGCTGCAGAGCAATATGGATATATTGTTAATATAAACTGCGTTAATAGAGTGGAACGCGCAGGGACCGCGGTTACCGCTTATAGATCGGGTCGGGAGCTAACGGCTGCTCTAAAGCCGGCTCCGCGATTACCACTATTTAGATCGAGTTTGGAGATAACAGCTGCGTTAATGCCGGCTCCAATACCCACTACTGTTCTACTGGCAGCTCAACTGCCTCCATCAATTTCCAGTGCTTCAGCGCACTCAGGAATACCAAAATAAAGTACTCTCAGACTCATTTGTCATGAGTCTGATGATGCTTCCATCAATTTCCAGTGCTTCAGGGCACTCAGGAATACCAAATTAAAGTACTCTCAGACTCACTTGTCTCATGAGTGTGATGATGTGGAAGATTCCCTCCTTTTAATTTAAAGGTATGGGATTGGCTCAACCAAATGGGAAAATGCTCCAAATTTAAAGAGCCATGGAAAATTTCAATTGGGGTCGAATGCCCTAGGATTCCCCACACAGCCTCCCGCAGAGGTCCATACAGCAAAGAAGAAAACACCGCTTATGGATACCAGTGGGAATCATCCTCTCCAGCACCTTGTTTAGGGCTGGAAGAGACCTCCCTCCAGCATGACTCAGGAGAAGCAGGGCACGAGGAATCTGATCCTGAAGAGAGTATGTCACTGCTTTTGTGCACACAGCAGAGCACACGAGCGATGCTCCGGGTGTCCCGGACGTAACGTTAAACTTTGCTAAAATCAGAAGGGACTGGTGAGGCTATTGAGAAAACTCTAGCCGCCAATGTAAATTACATGGCTTCTCACCAGCTCCAGGATACGATCATGGAGGAGACTGCCACACGTTACAAAACACCTGTAAACTGTGCTTCACTCAAAATGCCCACCGTGAACTCGGCAAGGGCACAAATGAGTGCAACGATGCGGGAACAAGAAGTGAGATTTCAACGCGTCCTCAAGTTGTTGGCAGCAGGCATTCGGGGAAGGTCCAGGGGGCACCGATGTCTGGTACTCAACAAGATATGCTGGCCCTGTTCTGCAGTGCCTACATTGAGGTCAATTGCATCAGGAAGATAACCATCAAACCAACGTTGAACCCGAAGTTTGCAGCTCTATGTAGATCCACCAATATCCAAGCCCAGATTATTTATTTGGGGTGGACCTCCTCAAACAAGTCAAGGACCTGGAGGAACATGCCAAAACAATCCGTCTCAAGAAGACATACGTCCCTTCTGCCAGGATGCCAACTCGCAGGTCGTTTTCAGCGTGAAAGATGATGGATCCACGGGCAGGGCCAAGCAGAGTGGGGTCAGTGGGACAACGGTATTACTCACCTGTGTATCCCAGCTACAACCCCAATATGGGAAGAAGGAGTCAAGGCCGACTGTAGAGGTACAGGTGATTCATTCTGTCCAGGATAAGATTTCTGGGGAACAACCTCCGGTTGGGTGTAGGTTGCAATTGGTTATGATGAATAGTGCTGCATAACATCTCATCGGTTTATACTAGACACTGTGTCAGACTCGAATACAGTTTATGTCAGGAATTGATCCGCCTGTACAGAATATGCCTAATAGAGTATTGGGGTTTTCTGCACCACAAACTCAGCAGGTAAAAGAAGAAATAACAATTTTGTCCCAAAAAAGGGGTTATTGAGAGGACGACAAACCATCCTCAACAATTTATTTCCCAGACAGAGAAAAGATGGGGGATGTAGAGCCATTCTGGACCTAAACCAGTTAAATTCCTATGTTCAGTATAGGCATTTTTAAAATGGACACCTTCAATACTGCGAAACGGCTGTTATCACAAGGCTGTTATATGGCAACTATAGATCTAAAAGATGCATATTAGTCAGTACAAATTCATCATCAGTATCGGAGATACTTGAAATTTAGTTGGATGGGACAGCTGTGGCAATTTAAAGCAATACCCAATTAGTTCACCTCAGTTACTAGGCTATTCAAGAAATTGTTGAAACCAGTGCTGGCGCTACTTCAGGCCCAGAATCACATGGTAATGGCTTATCTAGATGATATTTTAATCATAAGCAACACTCAGGAGACAGCCGAGGAATCGGTTTCAGCAACCAAATACCTGTTTGAGAGGTTAGGGTTCCTGGCCCATCCAACCAAATCCAAGTTAGAACCATCCTAAAAAATTGATTATTGGGATGTGTCATCGATTCAAGTTGATATGTCAGTGACTTTGCCTACAGCCAAGGCTGTGGAGGTCAGAGACGTCTGTCCTAGTCTCACTGAAAAACAATATCCCTCCATCCGGGAAGTAGCTACTGTTATTGGTAAATTGGTGGCAGCTTTCCCTGCAGTGCAGTTTGTACCACTTCACTATCAAAGTCTGCAATGAGCTAGAGAACTAGCACTTAAAGAACATGCAGGTCATTTTGATAGACCTATGCAATTACCAACCAGAGCCATTGCTCATTACAATGGTGGATTATCAATATTGTACAAACTACCAAAAACATTTTGGTTCATCAACCTCCAGTACTTTTACAGACATATGTGAGTGCTACCGGATGGGGTGCTATGGACAGCGAGTCTAGCTGTGGTGGTAGATGGAGTGTGCAAGAGGATTTAATCCTGCACAGGCATGGTATAAATTGCTTAGAATTGTTGTGTGCATTCTATGGATTAAAAGTTTATTGTTCACCAATGAATAATTTACATGTTCAACTCTAGATTGATAATTCCACGGCTGTGCCATATATCAGTCCCATGGCAGGAATAAGGTCAGTATCATGTGATAATCTGGCTAACCTCATGTGGCACTGGTGTATTTCCAGAAACATCTGGGTCTCAGCTATCTACCTACCAGGTAGAGACAATGTGGTGGCAGACAACAGGTCAGGAAAGTTCAATGACAACATAGAATGGATGATTAAATCCTGAAGTTTTAAAATGATTGTCAGCCACTATGGGTTGCCAGATATTGATCTGTTGCATCCAGACTAAATCACCAGTTGCCTAAATATGTTTCAGGGGAACCGGATCCAGGAGCAGTAGCGGTGGATGCATTCTCGCTACATTGAGGATGTACGCTCTTTTATGTTTTCCCCCATTTTGCCTGATTAGGCAGTGTCTCACCAAAATAGAGCAGGACACCACCTCAGGCATTTTGGTGGTTCCAGACTGGCCTACACAGCCATGGTTCCCATTGGTGCTCAGAATGACGACTCAGCCATTCATGACTGTCCCCAACTGCAGTAATTTGCTGGTGCATCCAGTAACATAAGAAAGTCATCCGTTACATGATCGTATCAATTTGTTGATCTGCAGGTTCTGACCAGACTGTTCCAAGGCTTTGGACTGTCGAATAGGACCATGGATGTCATAACTGCAGCTTGGAGAGATAGCACTAAGAAGCAATATGTCTCATATTAAGAAATGGGAGATGTTTTGTTTACAGTCAGATATATATTATCATACTGCAAGCATACCAGATGTATTGGAGTTCCTTGCTATGTTGAATTTTGATGAACACTTGAGTTATAGTGCCATTAATAGTGTTCGGAGTGCTTTGTCCTCCTACTTAGGGCAGTTTCAGAACAACAACCTATTGGGTCTCATCCATTAGTGTCCTGATTCATGAGAGGAATTTTGTAACAAAAATCCTCCTAAACCTGGATTTACAGAAATCTGGGATGTCAGTATAGTTCTCACACTGTTTCGGCAATGGGCTCCAATTACGTCATTGTCTTTTCAGAAGTTAACACTTAAAGTGGTTAAGCTCATGGCACTAGTATCAGTGCAAAGAGTGCAAACATTGCAAAAGCTACGACTAGATAGCATGTATTCTTCTGCAGATAACATTACATTTTATGTGTATGATTTAGTCAAACAAAGAAGGCCAGGAATGGCCGGAACCAAAGTAAGTTTTAAAGCATACTCTGTTGACCAAATGTTATGAGTAGTTAAGCACCTGAGTCAATATATCGAGGTAACAGTGTCTCAGAGGCTCTGAGACAGCAATGCTCATCAGTCACAAAAAACCTCATAAAAGGTGTCAGTATAAACTATTTCTAGATGGTAAAACATGTTTTCGATTCTGCTGGAGTAGACACTCATGTGTTTAAATCTCACTCCACCAGGGCGACATCAACATCCGCAGCAAGGCCACAGGATGGTATAAGGAATCAACTTTTCTAAAATTATGATAAACCTGTCCTGACAGTGCCAAGGTTTGGGCATGCTGTTTTGGGTTCCGTTTGATTTGATTTGCTTTGTCTTTATAAATTTCATTTGTAATTTCCCCTGGGATAGAGGGGTTATTACTGTATTGTTATTTAAAAAAATGTTATTGGATAATTCGAAGCAATGTTCAATACATTATTTATTCACTACTGTGTCAACTGAAGCAGTGTGCCATATGAAGTGGATCCACGGCATGAAATCACAGAGCTTTGAAATCTTCATGTAGTCACTCACGTGACTCCGAAGTAAAATAGTAAGATTAAATAGTAAGCTCCCGGCCCTCATAATTGAAAGGATCATCTGGTACTTCTAGTCTTCTAAAGCCTTACTATGTTACTTCAGCTATCGTTTTCTGTGTTTTCACGCCGCTGCTTTGAAGTGTGACGCACATGCGCCTGGCGGGGCTTCTTCACGTAATCCCTCATCGTAACTCCTCATAAAATAAGGATCAAACTTCAAACTGGTAAGTTCTCATTTAATCTTACTATTACGTTTGCCTTATTCATATGATCAATTTAATTCTCAGCTAAATAGCCAGCAATTGTGTATCAGTAATATCCCAAAGGGACTCCGTTTATACTCCAAATTCCAATGTGATGTTAAATTGTCTATTAAATTCTGACAAACCACTTCAGATAAGATCTCAAAAGGAATAAATCACCACTATGTAATTACGACTACTGTATGTCTTGATTGTTTTGTACAAAGAAGAACATCTTCAAATTCCAGCAGAAATATTGAAGTAATTGCAGAAGCCTAACATGAAATTAAAGAAAAACATATGTGTCTCTGTGTGACACAAGTGATCTTGGCTTTACATGTGAATAGTTTGCAGCTATCAAGCAAAAACTTTATAAGCAATTATTAATGATCCATAACCTGCATTGATGTAATTCCTGTGAATGTACAATGATTCAAGTTCAGACTTGGATTAGATTATTATCACATTGCAATGAAATTCCGTGCACAATAAAACACACAGAATAAACAGTAGACATACAATAAAGATATATATGACAAACGATGAGCGCCAGTGCAAATTAGTGGAATGGAGCAAGATTCGAATGCTATCTGAGCAATGTAAAAACAAAATTATAATTGCAGAATAACCAAATGTGTTAAGCTTAAAATAAAGAGTATGGGGCAGTACATCAGGAGGGTGGTGTGATGGTGGTTTGGGAGTCTGACAGCAGTGGGGAAGAAGCTGTTCACCAGTCTAGATGCCTAAAATTTCAAGCTCCTGTATCTTCTCCCAGAAGGTAGAAGAGAGAAAAGAGTGGGAGGCATCCTTGATTATACACCAAGCCATCCTAATGCAATGTACCATGAAAATGGGAATACATGAGACTGCAGTTGATGGAATCTTGAGCAAAAAACAAACTGAGTTGATCCACTGAATTCCTCCTGCTGTTGTATTTTTGCGCCGTGAAGATGGACTCAACGAAAAAAAAGATCTGAGCCTGTGAAGACCTGGGCTGTGTTCATCACTCTCAGGCAATCAAAAATAGGACAGTTGTCAAACCAAGCTAAGATGCATACTTTCTGTAGAGCATATGTAGAAGTTTGAGGGAATCCTCATGGACGTGCCGAGTGCTCAGATGCCTGAGAACGTAAATACACTGATGTGCTTTCTTGATCAACATATTAAGTCTGAAGTGGCCAGGTTAGGTTTTTAGTAATATGGATGCCAAATAAGTTGAAGCTGTTGACCATCTCTACAGCAGCTATACTGATCAGAACAGGGTTGTGTTTAGCCTCTTGCTTTCTCAGGTTAACAATCAATTATTTGTTGTTAAGAGTTAATTGTTGTTCTGACACCATGATACATGGTTATCATTCTCTTTCCTGCAATTTGTCTTATTGCTATTGATGATCTAACCTTCAGCAAACTTAATGATTGAGTTTTAGTTGGCGGTTGGTGAATGCAGATATGATAGTGGTATTTAAAAGATTTTAAGATAGCCATATGGATATCCAGGAAATGGATGGATATGGACCATGTGCAGGACAAGGAGATTAACATGGCATCACGTGTGGCACAGACATTGTGGGCCTGTGCCTTATTGTTCTATGTTCTATGTATATCCAAACTGAACCTTTTGCCCATCTACACCAATCCCATTTAAAATCGAACCACCCTCACCAGATATACCCATCACTTGCCAGGCTTTAACCCATCCCCAACTCTTTTCCAACATTGTCCTCCCTTATTACAATCAATCTGAATAAGGACCTTGACCCAAAATATCATCCAACTGTGTACTCCAGAAATGCAGCCTGATATGTTGAGTTACTTCAACACTTTATGTCATTTTTGTAAACCAAGGCAGTTACTTGTGTCTACATTTTATTGCCAATATTAAGCTGTTTTCTTCTCTCCCTTTGCCTATCTAATTGCTTCTTAAACATAGTGATTGTATCAGATTCCACCACATCCTTGCTAGCACGTTTCAGATATCACCCACTCTCTGTGTCAAAAAACGTAACCCTCAATACGCAATTAAAACTCCTACTTCTCACATTATTTATGTGCCCTCTTGCTTTTGTTTAAGCTGTGTTGGGAAAAAGATACTGCCTTTCTATCTCTATTCTCTTACTAGTTTGTTTACCTCTGTCAGGTCAATCCTCAGACTCCTTCGCTTCAGGGAAAACAAGCCCACCTGATCCAATCTATCTCCATAGCTGAAGTCCTCCATCCTGGCGACATCCTGGTAAATCCCCACTGTACTTTCATCAATGTAATTTCATACGTCCTATAGTGTGGGAACCAGAAATGTATATGATATTACAGATGTAGCCGCGCCATAGTTTTGTAAAGTTGCAACACAATGTCTCCATGTTTATATTCTAAGCCAAACATATGAAAGCTTGTATGCCTTTATCAGATCCCTATGCCACCTTCTCATTCACTCTGAGAGGTCACTCTGCTCATTAATATTCCTCAGCATGCTACAATCTACTATGTAAGTCTTATGTTGATTTAATGTCATTTAATCAACCTGTCTCCCTCTCCATAATATTACCAATTTTCATTTCATCGGTTAATTTACTAATTATTCCTCGTACGTTCATATTTAAGTTATTATTATATATCATAAACATTAAGAGTCCCCGCACTGATCCCTGAACTACATTACAGGTCACAAATTTTCAATCATACAAGCCTCCTTTGCACAACCATCCCCTGCCTCATATCAGGAAATCAATTTTGGGTTAAAGTACCCAGCTCACCTATGATCCCATGTATCTTAATGTTCTGAATCCACCTACCACTGGCCAAGTGCTTTAGTAAAGTCTATATAGGCAATGTCTACTGCCATGTCCTTATCAAATTGCTCAATCAAATTAGTGAAATTATTCCCCACACACACAGCCATGCTGAGCATTCGTGATTAGCCCCTGCATTTCCAAATGTATGTAAATCCTATCCTTTAGGGTTTCTCCAATAATTTAATTGTAACTAACATAAGGCTCAGCTCTCCTCACCTGACTCTGTTGCCCTCTTAAATAAATAAATGTTATTAGATATCCTACAATATTCTGGACCTCGCCTTTGGCTAATAAAGATGTAAAATATATCTGTAGATATAAGGAATTGCAGATGCTGGTACAGAATCTCTGACTGGATCTTAGCTATGGATGCTTTGCTATCCCTATCCTTTGCTGCCCATACCTAAACTGATATAGATCTCATCCAACCTTAAAAGAATAGTTTCGCCAAGAGATGGATAGAATCAATCAAACGATCTTTGACAGGAAAGTTAACAGTATTGGGGAAAGTCTAATTGAATAAACTTTTTTTTCATTTATTTTTTGTTCTTTTAGATATTTTGTGCTCCCCATATGGAAATCAGCCTGGAGAAATTGGCATTGAAAGTTGACTTCCACTATATGAATTGTTTTACAAGCATTCTGAAGTCCTGAGTAGTGCTAAAGCTGAAACTCAGTTGGAAACTCTTACCTATACCAAAATGTTAAAAAGTGTGAACATTGGTTGAGAACAAGCCCAAGATTGACAAATGGTTTAAAATATGTGGGTCCGACCAAAACTTCAGACAATATTCACCTTAAACCTATGTCCTTTGCTTCATGATTTCCCTACTATGGGTAAAATACTCTGCATTCACCCCCTCATGATTTTATACACTTCTATATGATCACTTTTCAGCCTCCTGTGCTCTAAAGATAAAGCCCTTGTTGGTTCAACCTCTCCCTATAGCTGAGATCCTCAAGTCCTGCCCCCTCATAAATCTTCTCTACACGCTTTCCAGCTTTACAACATCCTTCCTATGGCAGGGTGACTGAAACTGCAAACAATGCTCCAATACGGACTCATCAACTGTTCTATAATTGTAACATAACATCCCAACTTCTATACTCAATACCCTGATTGATGAAGGCCAGCACTGAAAGCCTTCTTGATCACAATATCTATCAGTGATGCCATTTTTAGAGAACTAGTAGTTCTCAAGGGCTTTATCTTTAGAGCAACATCTCCGACTCCGGGCTGGGCTGGGTCTCCAACTCTGGGCTGGGTTGGGTGTCCGACACTGGGCTGCTGCTTGGGGCAGGCTGCTGCTTGGGGCGGGGATGCTGCTCTTGGGGCGGGGCTGCTTGGGGCGGGGCTGTTTGGGGCGGGCTGCTTGGGGCGGGGCTTGCTTGGGGCGGGGCTGTTTGGGGCGGGGCTGTTTGGGGCGGGGCTGCTTGGGGCTGGGCTGGGCTGCTTCGGCTCCCTCCAAATGTCTGGTTGGAAACCTCCGCCGGCCAACCTCAGCTCCAGTAAAGATGCGATGGCGCAGGAAGGGGCGGACCATCCCAGGGAGTGACAAGGGATGAAACTGATCTACACGGCGCTGACTGGCAGGAGAAGAGATCAATCTGCGGATGCGCTGTTTTAAAGAATTTTAAACCTCGCTAACTTTTACAAGTTTCAACCGATCGTAACGTAACTTGGCGCACTAGCAACACAGGAAAATGGTGGGTGAACTAGTGAAAATTCATAGCGCTATCGTGAACTGTTTTTGCACAAATAGTAAGACCGCCAAACTGGAAGATAACAAGATCAGAGTTTTAGAGATAGTTAGACAGATAGTTAGATAGTTAGATAGATAGATAGTTAGATAGATAGATAGTCAGACAGACAGACAGACAGACAGACAGACAGACAGACAGACAGACAGACTTACATGCACACCATATCCCTCTGCTCTACAACATTACCAAGGCCCTGCCATTCACTCTGAAGGTCATGCCCCTGGTTTGACTTCCCAAATACGACACCTCACTCTTATATGCATTAAACTCTATAAGCCATTCCCCAGCCTACTTTCCCAGCTGATCAAGATCCTGCTGTAACTTTTGATAACTATCTTCACTATTTACTAATCATACCTTGTACATTCTCATCCAAATCAGGGCAGGATCTTCAGAGTGAATGGCAGGGCCTTGGTAATGTTGTACAGCAGAGGGATCTGGAGTGCATGTCTGTCTGTCTGTCTGTCTGTCTGTCTGTCTGTCTGTCTGTCAAACTCTCTTCTTGTTTGTTTGTTTCTATGTTTGTTTGTTTCTATGTTTGCACCTATATTTGTGCAAAAATGGCACACCATAACACTACAAGTTTGCACCACCTTACGCACCATTGTCCTGTGATGTACCTGGAGCAGCAGCTCGATGACCTTTGTCTGGTCAAGGAGAGCGAGGAGGTCATAGAGAGGAGTTACAGAAAGGTGGCCACTCCAGGACCACAGGAGGCAGACAATTGGGTCACGGTTAGGAGAGGCCAGGGGCAGAGGCAGGAACTTGAGAGTACCCTGGTGGCTGTACACCTTGGCAATAAGTACTCCTGTTTGAGTACTGTTGGGGGAGACAGCCTACCTGGGGGTAGCAACAGCGGCTGGGCCTCAGGTACAGAGACCGGCCCTGTTGCTCAGAGGGGTAAGGCAAAGAAGAGGAGGGCAGTAGTAAAAGGGGACTAGATAGATAGATAGATAGATAGATAGATAGATAGATAGATAGATAGATAGATAGATAGATAGATAGATAGATAGATAGATAGATAGATAGATAGATAGATAATCTTTATTGTCATTATGACATGTGAACATGTACAACAAAATTAAAATGCCAACCAGTCAGTGCACCATTCACACATTTCTAAAAGCTAACAATATGTAAGCATACACACACCACCATAAAATAAGCATAGACACACAACCATACATTCTTCTGTCGATTTCACAATCCATTTGGTATGTAGCGCACCTGCGCTCATTTGGTGGCTACATTAAGTGTAGTTATTGCTGTGGGATAAAAACTGTTTTTTAGTCTGTTTGTCCTTGTCCTCATTGATCGGTACCGTCTGCCTGACGGCAACAGTTCAAACAGGGAGTGGCCGGGGTGGGAAATGTCCTTTATAATGTTCTGGGATTTCTTGAGACAGTGGAAACTGTGTAGGTCCTCCAAAGTGAGGAGAGGGCAGCCGACAATCTTCTGGGCGTTGTCAATAGCCCTCTGGAGCGCTTTCCTCTGGGCCGATGTGCAGCTGGTGTACCATACGCATACACAGTATGTTAGGATGCTCTCTATGGAGCACCGATAAAAGGACAGCAGGAGTCTCTTGGTGATGTTGTTCTTCCTGAGCGCCCTCAGGAAGTGCAGTCTCTGCTGGACCATTTTCAGCAACGCAGAGGTGTTCACGCTCCATGTCAGGTCCTCCTCAATGTGGATTCCCAGGAAGCGGAAATCCGCCGCCCTCTCCACACAGTCCCCTCTGATGATTAGTGGTGTAATGTCCGTTTTCTTCTTCCTGTAGTCTATTATGAGCTCCTTTGTCTTTGAGAAGTTGAGGAGCAGGTTATTCTCTCCACACCACACTGTCAGCTGCTCCACCTCATCCCTGTAAACGTACTCATCCCCCCCCCCAGAGATGAACCCCACCACCGTGGTGTCATCCGCGAATTTGACACTGTGGTGGGTGGGGGTGCAGTCATATGTGTAGATGGTGTAAAGCAGGGGCTCAGCATGCAGCCCTACTGAGGCTGAGGGCCGTGGATGTATGATGGCCCATTCTGACTCTCTGGCTGCGACCCGACAGGAAGCTATTTATCCACATGCAGGTGGAGTGTGGAAGTCCCTGGTGCCCCAGTTTGTTCACCAGTTTGTGGGGAAGGATGGTGTTAAAAGCAGAGCTATAGTCCACAAAGAGAGTCCGCACGTAGCTCCCCCGCTGCTCCAGGTGGGAGAGTGCAGCATGGAGGGCTGTGGCTACAGCGTCCTCTGTGGATCTGTTCGCTCTGTACGCAAACTGGTGGGGGTCAAAGCTTTGGGGCAGGAGTGATGTGATGTGACCCTGGACCAGTTTTTCAAAGCACTTCATCACCACTGGTGTGAGTGTGACTGGCCGGTAGTTATTGAGGC
This sequence comes from Okamejei kenojei, assembly GCA_035221665.1. NCBI lineage: Eukaryota > Metazoa > Chordata > Chondrichthyes > Rajiformes > Rajidae > Okamejei > Okamejei kenojei. Next base: position 26,077,183 of record CM069138.1, read on the forward strand.
TGGAAATGTGGGTTTATTTTGGCAAGGGGACTATGGTGGAGGACTTCAGACAGGGTGGGAATAGTGGACTGGGCCAGAGATTGGTTGAAGATCCTCGTAAATTCTCCAGCCAGCTGGCCTGCGCAGTCCTTCAGCACGCGTCCAGAGACGCCGTCGGGTCCAGCAGCCTTCCTCGGATTGATGGCCCGCAGCGTGCGCCTCACCTCATGCTCCTCTATTTTGAGGGTTAAGCTGCTGTGGACCATGTGGTGTGATATGGCTGTCTCTGGTGGCTCCACTTCAAAGCGAGCAAAGAAGAGGTTCAGCTCCTCAGCCAGCGAGGCATCACCTTCAGCAGCTCCAAGGTTGGTCTTGTCGTTGGTGAGATACTGGATCCCCTGCCACACCTGCCTGCCGTTGTTATTGTCCAGGTGGTCCTCTATCCTCCTCCTGTAGTTTGATTTGGCCTCTCTGATGCCTCTCTTCAGGTTAGCTCGGGCCGTGCTGTATAAAGCCCTATCGCCAGACCTAAAAGCGGTGTTCCTCTCCTTTCACAGCCGCTGGACCTCCCGGGTCATCCAGGGCTTCCGGTTGGGGTAGACACGGATTTGTTTGTCCACTGTGACAGTGTCCATGCAGTTTTTAATGTAACATAGTACACTGTCCGTGAACACCTCCAGGTCCTGGTGCTCAAACACATCCCAGTTGGTCCTGTCGAAGCAGTCCTGCAGCTGCTGAGAGGCACCATCAGGCCAAGTTGTGATGGTCTTTGTGATGGTAGGAGCAGTTTTCCTGAGGGGGGCTATGCAGGAATTAAAAGCAGGGACATGTGGTCAGACTGGCCCAGGTATGGTAGTGGTCTAGCCCTGTAGCCCAGCTTGATGTTGGAGTAGACCTTGTCCAGTGTGTTCTTCTTGTAGCACATTTAACATGCTGGTAGAATTTGGGGAGCATTGCCTTCAAGTCTGCGTGGTTAAAGTCCCCTGCTATGATGTGAACAGCATCAGGATATGTGCTCTGCTGGCTGCTAGTGATACCATACAAATGTCCAATAGCCGAGTTAGCATTAGCATCCGGTGGTATGTACACAGCAGTTATCATGACCACAGTAAACTCTCTTGGGAGATAAATGGGCCTGCATTTAACAGTCACATACTCCAGGTCCGGGGAGCAGTGACAGTCTACAATCACTGTGTTAATACACCAGTTGTTGTTCACGTATGCACAGAGCCCTCCTCCTCTGCTCTTACCGGAGCCTCTTGTCCTGTCATGACGCTGTGCAGTGTAGCTCGATAGCAGAGTCCGGAATTAATGAATTAATGAATGAAGCCAGGTCTCCGTGATCAACAGAATGTAGCTGTCCTTCGTGGTGTTGTTAGCTGCAGTCTGTAGCCTCAGTACATCCATCTTGTTAGCGAGGGATCTGGCATTCGTAAGAAACAAGGGAAGCTGGGAAGCGGTGGTTTGAGTGGCTGCCTCCGTAGCCTGGCTAGTGCGCCGGCCCTGCAGCCTCGCTTTTGCCTTCTCTCTCTGCATAGCCTTCGCCTCCCCCCTGCGGGGATGGTAATCCATGGAGAGCCGGGGCTCCTCGCAATGTCCACCGGGATCTTGTGTGAATGGACAAACTCGGCTGTAACACTCCGCTCGTGACCAGCTCCAATCCTAAGGAGATCGTGCCGAAATAGACGTTGTTCACCCGACAGAAAGCACACGGGACAAAAAACAACACGTACACAAAAAGCACAAAGCACCGACTGAAAGAACATTGAGCTGCTGCAACTGTGTGCGCCGCCATAATAGGCGATTCTGTGGATGCAGTCAGGAGACCCGGATGGTAGTTTGCCTCCCTGGTGCCAGGGTCTGGGATGTGACTGAACGTGTCCAAGATATCCTATAATGGGAGAGAGAGGAGCCCGAGGTCGAGGTACATATAGGTACCAATGACATAGGTAGAAAAAAAGAAGAGGTCTTGAAAGGAGAATTTAGTGAGTTAGGAGGAGAGTTAAGGAGAAGGACCACAAAGGTAACAATCTCAGGATTACTGCCTGTGCCACGCGACAGTGAGAGTAGGAATGGAGCGAGGTGGAGGATAAATGCGTGGCTGAAGGACTGCTGCAGTGGGCAGGGATTCAAGTTTCTGGATCATTGGGACCTCTTTTGGGGAAGGTATGACCTGTACAAAAAGGATGGGTTGCACTTGAACCCGAGGGGAACCAGTATCCTGGCGGGGAGATTTGCAAAGGCTATTGGGGAGACTTTAAACTAGATTGGTTGGGGGGAGGGACACGAATAGAGAAAGCTAGTAGACAGTGTGTGAGACAGGAGGCAGAGAAGGGAAGCACTCAGATGCAACATGTATGGGGGAAAGAAGAAAAAAATAATAAACAGAATAAGAGGTGGTGGGTTTCTTAAATGTGTAAGTAGAGAGACAGGGGTGTAAAATGAGGGTAGAAGCAATAGGTAGCAAGGTGAAAAGTAAAACTGGCAGGCAGTCAAATCCAGGGCAAAAATCAAAAAGGGCCACTTTTCAACATAATTGTATTAGGGGTAAGAGCTTTGTAAAAACATGCCTGAAGGCTTTGTGTCTCAATGCAAGGAGCATCTGTAATAAGGTGGATGAGTTGAATGTGCAGATAGCTATTAATTATTATGATATAGTTGGGATCACGGAGACATGACTCCAGGGTGACCAAGGCTGGGAGCTGAACATCCAGGGATATTCAATATTCAGGAGGAATAGACAGAAAGGAAAAGGATGTGGGGTAGCATTGCTGGTTAGAGAGGAGATTAACGCAATAGAAAGGAATGACATTAGCTTGGAGGATGTGGAATCGATATGGGTAGAGCTGCAAAACACTAAGGGGCAGAAAACGCTAGTGGGTGTTGTGTACAGGCCACCTAACATTAGTAGTGGAGTTGGGAATGGCATCAAACAGGAAATTAGAAATGCATGCAACAAACATAAAAACAGTTCTAATGGGTGACTTCAATCTACATATAGATTGGGTGAATCAAGTTGGCAGGGGTGCTGAGGAAGATGATTTCTTGGAATGTATGCGGGATAGTTTTCTAAACCAACATGTAGAAGAACCAACGAGAGAGCAGGCTATTCTAGACTGGGTATTGAGTAATGCGGAAGGGTTAGTTAGCAGCCTTGTTGTGTGTGGGCCCTTGGGCAAGAGTGACCATAATATGGTTGGGTTCTTCATTAAGATGGAGAGTGAAACTGTTAATTCAGAAACACGGGTCCTGAACTTAAAGAAAGGTAACTTTGAGGGTATGTGACGTGAATTGGCCAAGATAGACTGGCAATGATTCTTAAAGGGTTGACGGTGCATATGCAATGGAAGGCATTTAAAAACTGTATCGATGAACTACAACAATTGTTCATCCCAGTTTGGCAAAATAATAAATCAGGGAAGGTACTGCATCCGTGGATAACAAGGGAAATCAGGGATAGTATCAAAACTAAAGATGACTGGGAGAAATTCAGTCCAGCAGAGGAGGACAAAGGGCTTAATTAGGAAAGGGAAAATAGATTATGAAAGAAAACTGGCAGGGAACATAAAAACTGACTGCAAACGTTTTTATAGATATGTGAAGAGAAAGAGATTAGTTAAAACAAATGTAGGTCCCTTGCAGTCAGAAACAGGTGAATTGGTCATGGGGGACAAGGACATGGCAGACCAATTGAATAACTACTTTGGTTCTGTCTTCACTAATGATTGAAAGATATGCAAAAAAGTATCGATGATAAAGGAAACAAGCCATTGTAAGCTGTTTGTAGTGTGAAAATGAGAAGCTTGTGCGACTAGGGTGGGGGAGAGATAGAGATAGAGGGAATGCCAGTGCCCGAGGGCTGAGGGAGAGGTGGGAAGGGGAGGAGACAGCAAGGGTTAACAGAATTGAGAAAATTCAATGTTCAAGCCCAGAGGATGCAGACTCCCCAAGCGGAATATGAGGTGCTGTTCCTCCAATTTGCGGTATTGCTCACTCTGGCCGTGGAGGAGGCCCAGGACCGAGAGGTCGGATACGGAATGGGAGGGGGAGTTGAAGTGCTGAGCCACCAGGAGGTCGGGTTGGTTATTGCGGACCGAGCGGAGGTGTTCGGCGAAACGATCGCCAAGCCTCCGCTTGGTCTCACCGATATAGATCATCTGTCATCTGGAGCAGTGGATGAGGTTGGAGGAGGTGCAGGTGAACCTCTGCCAGACCTGGAAGGACTGCTAGGAGCCCTGAAAGGTGGAGGGGGGAGGTGAAGGGACAAGTGTAGCATCTCTTGCGGTTGCAAGGGAAAAGTTAAGGGGAAAAAGTAGAGTAGCTATGGAAACTATGAGATTCAAAGAGGAGGAAGTACTGACACTTTTGAAAAATATAAAAGTGGATAAGTCTCTAGGTCCTGACAGGATATTCCCTAGGACATTGAGGGAAGTTAGTGTAGAAATAGCAGGAGCTATGACAGAAATATTTCAAATGTCATTAGAAACAGGAATAGTGCCGGAGGATTGGCGTACTGCGCATGTTGTTCCATTGTTTAAAAAGGGTTCAAAGAATAAACCTAGCAATTATAGACCTATTAGTTTGACGTCAGTGGTGGGCTAATTAATGGAAAGGATACTTAGAGATAATATATATAAGCATCTGGATAAACATGGTCTGATCAGGAACAGTCAACATGGATTTGTGCCTGGAAGGTCATGTTTGACAAACATGCAGGACAAATCAAAATAGGACGTACATGGTAAATGGTAGGAAATTGAGGAATGCTGTGGAACAGAGGGATCTAGGAATAACTGTGCATAGTTCCAAGGTGGAATCGCATGTAGATAGGGTGGTAAAGAAAGCCTTTGGTGTGCTGGCCTTTATAAATCAGAGCATTGAATATAGAAGTAGGGAAGTAATGTTAAAATTGTACAAGGCATTGGTAAGACCAATTCTGGAGTATGGTGTACAATTTTGGTCGCCTAGTTATAGGAAGGATGTCAACAAAATAGAGAGAGTACAGAGGAGATTTACTAGAATGTTGCCAGGGTTCCAGCAACTCTGTTACAGAGAAAGGTTGAACAAGTTAGGTCTTTATTCTTTGGAGCACAGAAGGTTAAGGGGGGGGACTTGATTGAGGTCTTTAAAATGATGAAAGGGATAGACAGAGTTGACGTGGATACGTTTTTCCCATTGAGGGTAGGGAAGATTCAAACAAGAGGGCATGACATGAGAATGAAGGGACAGAAGTTTCGGGGTAACGTGAGGGGGAACTTCTTTACTCAGAGGGTGGTGGCTGTGTGGAATGAGCTTCCAGCAGAAGTGGTGGAGGCAGGATCGATTTTAACATTTAAGAGTAAAGTGGATAGGTATATGGACGTGAAGGGAATGGAGGGGTATGGTCTGAGTGCAGGTAGATGGGACTAGGGGAAAACAAATGGTCGGCACGGACTGGAAGGGCCGAGAGGGCCTGTTTCCGTGCTGTAATTGTTATATGGTTATATGGTTATATGGAAAGTGCCCGGGGAAGGGGTAGAGTGGGAGGGAAGGGAAGAATTGACAAGTTGCAGAGGGAGCAGTCTTTGCGGAAGGCAGACAGGGGGGGAGATGGGAAGATGTGGTGAGTGGAGGGGTCACGTTGGAGGTGGCGAAACTGGCAGAGGACTCTGTGTTGTATTTGCCCACTGGTGGGGTGAAAGGTGAGGACCAGGGGAACTCTGCCCTTGTTGCGAGTGGGGGAATGGGGAGAGAGGGCAGTGTTGCGGGGTATGGAGGAGACACTGGTGCGAGTCTCATCTATAGTGGGGGAGGGGAATCCCCGTTCTCTGAAGAATGAGGATATTTGTGATGACCTGGTGTGGAACGCCTCATCCTGGGAGCAGATGCGGCGTAGACGGAGGAATTGGGAATAGGGGATGGAGTCCTTACAGGAAGCAGGGTGGGAGGAAGAGTAGTCCAGGTAGCTGTGGGAGTCAGTTGGTTTGTAGTGGATGTCGGTCAGGAGTGTATCACCTGCAGTAGAGATGGTGAGGTCAAGGAATGGTAGGGAAATGTCGGAAATGGTCCAAGTGTATTTGAGTGCCGGATGGACGATTGTGGTGAAATGGTTGAAGTCAGTCAGTTGTGTGTGGGTGCAGGAGGTGACACCAAAGCAGTCGTCGATGTAACGGAGGTAGAGGTCGGGGATGGAGCCCTGGTACGCCGAGAACAAGGATTGTTCGACGTACCTGACAAAGAGGCAAGCGTAGCTGGGGCCCATGCATGTGCCCATAGCTACGCCTTGTGTTTGGAGGAAATGAGAGGTCAAAAGAGAAGTTATTGAGGGTAAGGACCAACTCCGCTAGGCGGAGGAGGGTGTCAGTGGACGGGTATGGGTTGCTCCCCTGGTTGAGGAAGAGCCGGAGGGCTTAAACACCAGGTCATCACAAATGTCCTCATACTTCAGAGAACGGGGATTTCTCAATTCTGTTAACCCTTGCTGTCTCCTCCCCTTCCCACCTCTCCCTCAGCCCTCGGGTCCTGGCATTCCCTCTCTCTCTATCTCTCCCCCACCCTAGTCGCACTAGCTTCTCATTTTCACACTACAAACAGCTTACAATGGCTTGTTTCCTTTATCATCGATACTTTTTTAAACATAGAAACATAGAAATTAGGTGCAGGAGTAGGCCATTCGGCCCTTCGAGCATGCACCGCCATTCAATATGATCATGGCTGATCATCCAACTCAGTATCCCGTACCTGCCTTCTTTCCATACCCTGTGATCCCCTTAGCCACAAGGGCCACATCAACTCCCTCTTAAATATAGCCAATGAACTGGCCTCAACTACCCTCTGTGGCAGAAAGTTCCAGAGACTCACCATTCTCTGTGTGAAAAAAGTCTTTCTCATCTCGGTCTTAAAGGATTTCCCCCTTATCCTTAAGCTGTGACCCCTTGTCCTGGACTTCCCCAACATCGGGAACAATCTTCCTGCATCTAGCCTGTCCAACCCCTTAAGAATTTTGTAAGTTTCTATAAGATCCCCTCTCAATCTCCTAAATTCTAGAGAGTATAAACCGAGTCTATCCAGTCTTTCTTCATAAGACAGTGCTGACATCCCAGGAATCAGTTTGGTGAACCTTCTCTGTACTCCCTCTATGGCAATAATGTCCTTCCTCAGATTTGGAGATCAAAACTGTACGCAATACTCCAGGTGTGGTCTCACCAAGACACTGTACAACTGAAGTAGAACCTCCCTGCTCCTATACTCAAATCCTTTTGCTATGAAAGCTAACATACCATTCGCTTTTTTCACTGCCTGCTACATATCTTTCATTCATTGTTCTTTATCTCTCCACATCACCATCTATATCTCTTGTTTCCCTGATCCCTGACCAGTCTGAAGAAGGGTCTCGACCCGAATCATCGCCTATCTCCTTCGCTCCTTAGATGCTGCTGCACTCGCTGAGCTTCTCCAGCCTTTTGTGTACCCTCGATTCTCCAGCATCTGCATTTCCTTCTTTAACACGAGGTTCTACTGCAGTTGTACTGGGTCTTGGTGAGACCACACCTGGAGTATTGCATACAGTTTTGGTCTACAAATCTGAGGAAAGACATTCTTGCTATAGAGGGAATACAGAGAGGGTTCACCAGACTGATTCCTGGGGTGTCAGGACTTTCATATGAAGAAAGACTGGATAGACTCGGCTTGCACTCGCTAGAATTTAGAAGTTTGAAGGGGGATCTTATAGAAACTTACAAAATTCTTATGGGGTTGGACAGACTAGATGCAGGAAGATTTTTCCCAATGTTGGAGATGTCCAGGATAAGGGGTCACAGTTTAAGGATAAGGGGGAAATCTTTTATAGCCGAGATGAGAAAAACATTTTTCATACAGAGAGTGGTGAATCTCTGGAAATCTCTCACGCAGAAGGTAGTTGAGGCCAGTTCATTGGCTATATTGAAGAGGGAGTTAGATATGGCCCTTGTGGCTAAAGGGATCAGGGGGTATGAAGAAAAGGCAGGTAAGGGATACTGAGTTGGATGATCAGCCATGATCATATTGAATGGCGGTGCAGGCTCGAAGGGCCGAATGGCCTACTCCTGCACCTATTTTCTATGTTTCTATGACGTTTCCCTCAGATTGATGCCATATTTTACACGTTATTCACGTTTAAAACTTTACAAAGACACGTTAAAAATAAAATTCACTTGCCCTGTCCATCAATCGCGTTCCACTTCACAACGATGTAACAATGGGATCCCGAATTTCATTTACATTAAAAAAACTGCGCCCCCACTTGCCCCGCTCCCACAATCTTTACTTGACTAGTGTCACATAGGACACACCATGGGTCCTCAGCGTGGCTTTTGCACAATTTAATATGTTTTTCTTAGCCTCACCACTGGGAAACAACACCTCTGCGAGTAACATTCCATCCATTTTACAGCTGCTCCTGGCCCATGGGGAGGGAGAGTAGCGGCACCCGGGGCTGCTGCTGCTCCAGGCCTGCGGGGAAGGAGAGCTTGGGGCGGGAGAGGAGGTGCACCCGGAGCAAGGACATTTTCATTGTGGAGGGGTGGGATAGGAGGGAGTGGGGGAGCAGTGGGGGGAGGGGGGTTATGGAGGGGAGGGAGGGAGTAACTGGGGGTAGGGGAAAGGAGAGCTAGGGAGAGGTGAGGGAGGGAGTGGGTGAGGGAGGGAGTGGGTGAGGGGAGGAGGAGAGGAGAAAGAAGAGGGAGGGTGTAGAGGAGGGTGAGGGAATGCTGGGGATGAGGGGGATGGATGAGGATAGGTGTAGGAAGAGGGATGGTGAGGCGCAGTTGGGGAGGGTTGCTGTGACTCGCGTCACAATGGGGATCCCTGGCGTCACAATGGGAACCCGTCAGCCACGCCTGCACAGTGGGCGCTATAGGTGAGTGGTGGAATATTGCGTTAGGGATCAGCCCTCCCATGTGACAGGAACCCAAAGGGTCCCTCTTGGTCTGGTAGTTAATATAAACCACAAACAGCAATGGGCCCAGTGCTGATTGCTAAGGCACACCACTAGTCAAATGCCTTCATTCTGAAAAACATCCTCATCCATCACCCTTTGCTACCTTCCATGAAGGCAATTCTCTATCTAGTCATCTAGACCTCCCTGGATACCATGTGATCTAATCTTCCAGAACAGTCTCCCACACTGAACTTTATCAGATGCTTTTCTGGAGTCCATATAGATAATGTCTATGGCTTTGCCCTCATCAATCTTTTTGGTTATTGTTTCAAAATACTCAGTCAGAATCAAAAGGCACAATCTTCCTCAAACAAAATCATGTTAATGATCTCTATTCAGCTCCTGTCTATTCAAAAGCATATATATTTTATCCCTCAAAATCCTCTCCAGTAACTTCCCTACCACAGATGTTGGGTTTATTGGTCTACAGTTGCAAGGCTTTCCCTTGCAACCTTCTTAAATAGAGGCACAACATTAGCCACCCTCTAGACCTCTAGCATCTTACCCATCTCTGATGATGATTCATATATCTCAGCTGGGGCTCCTATAATTTTCTTCTCTAGCTTCCCACAATATCCTTGGATACATCTGACATGCTAATTCCGAATTATTTGCGCAATTTGTACACTTATCTTGACATGAAATAACAATAGAAAAAAAAGACTTAATTTTCTGATAAATGCCTGCCAATAGCAAGTTAATGATGCAAGCCTTATGGGCCTGTCCCACTTAGGCGACTTTTTAGGCTCTGCAGGATACTATGCAGTCACCATCTGTTCGCAGGTGGTTGCCGGGGAGTCGCCTTCATGGTCGTGAGGAGTTCACGCATTCTGAGAACTAGTCGTGGCCTCATTATGGTTGCCGTGAATTTTTCAACGGTGAAAAATTAGCGGCGACTAGAATGAAGCCGTCATTGAGAGTAACGAGAATTCTCGAGCCGTAGGTGGGTCACCAGGAGGTCTTAATGGGTTGCCTGGTCGAAGGTTCTCGGAGGTTCTCGAAGGTTGGAGCCGGTGCTGACCGGTGAATTTCATTGGTTCATTGGGCAAAAAAAAAGGTAAGCAATCGTTTTCTGAACCAAGGATAACTGACAGGTAATGTTAAATATCCGCCGAGCTTCACAGTCGTGTACCTCTGGCTTCTTAAAATGTATCTCCACTCCTTCTCCCCCCTCTCCCCCCCTCTTTTAAAGGACTTGCTGTACACTGTGCTTTAGCCGTCTTTTTAGTGCCAACCTTCCTGTTCATCGCGGTGTGTGCTGTTTCACCTTGGCTTTGCACCATGTGAATTTTTTAGACAGCACTCCCCCCCCCCCGCTTGCACTTTCCCCCGCGTGCATAATGGGCTGGTGAAGGAAGTGATGTGTTTGCGTGTGTGTTCCACTCTGACAGTCGCCATTCCAGTTGCGGTTTTTCAGGTGACTGCCGGCAACTTGACAGCCGCCGGCAGTCCGCTGAAAAATTGCCGCAGTGGGACAGGCCCATTAGTTTAGCATGAGTATATTAAATATTTATGTGAAAACAGTACAGCTCGATAATCCTGCCCCAGTAAGTGGTAACAGCAACATTAAAGATGCAGCAAGTGAAGTAATACTTCCCTCTATTGGTAGTTATACATTTAACAACCAAAGTCCTAAGTTAGAGTAAATTACTTCTGATGAAAAGTGGCAAAAATCATTCCCAAGTTATTTTGCATTAATTCAAACATTAACTGAAGACTTCCCTATTTATGTTACATATGCACACCTGACTTAGTTCTATATGCAATGTTTCTTTAGGTTATAACTAGGGACATTTGATCAAATGTTATGAGTAGTGCCCATTGTTAAGACTTTCAGAAGAACAACGTTTTTGTTTTGATATGTGTCTGCTTGCGATACAAGTAAAACTAGCACATATTAGATGGAGAATGATGGCTCCACGCACACTCATGTTGGGATCAAAAGCAAGATTGATTTCTTTCCAAGTTCACTGGTCACTGACTGATTTACATAATTATATGCGCATGTCTATATGTCTATATGCATAGATTACATGGATATGGTCACATCCTTTCCTTTTTGACATTTTGGGATTACATTTCCAATGATCCAAAGCAAAGCAAACCTAAACACTTTTCATAGTATTACACCGTAGTAATATGGTTTAACATGCTGAATATAACAACTGTTCTGTCTTATTTCACAATTTCAACCATAGCCACGCTTGTGACTTGTTTCAATAACACAAAATAATGTTCACATGCTTTCTTCCAATAAATACTAGACTAAGTGGGAGCCGTTGGGTCCCAGCTTCATGCGGGAGGGCTGGTCCTCCAACGCAATATTCCATCTCTCCACCAATTCCAATATACACACACACACACACACACACACACACACACACACACACACACACACACACACACACACACACACACACACACACACACACACACTCACTCCCACACACATATACTCCCACACACATATACTCCCACACACATACACTCACTCACTCACACACTCACTCACATGCACACACTCACATACACACACCCTTCACCTCACACACACATGCGCTCACACACACACATTCACACACACTCACACACACTCACACACACATACACACACTTACACACTCACACTCACACGCACAAACACTGAATCACACTTACACGGCTGAGCACGGCCTCTCCACTGTGCAGCTTCTGAAACTTGATGGCTTATGTGCCGACCTGAACCTCAGCGAATAGGTCTGAAAAGGAACTGCTTCCGGTTCCATGACCTCAACGCAATTCACAGACTCTGCGTTGGAAATGGACGTTGTGTCAGATGATTCTACGACCTTGTGCAGAACCCGTTTCTGTGTGCTCTCCTTCCTCTGCTTGCAGCAGCAGGTGAAGTGGTTTTGTCGTCCGCATCTGTTGCAGTCCTTCCCATATGCTGGGCATTCCTCCTTCCTGCAGTTGTGTGTCCTCGCACAGAACATGCACTTGACTGGTCCCTGATTCTCCCTCTGTGAAGGAAAATCAACCTTCTTTTCCCTCGGTTTGAATCTTTCCACCATGTGTATTGTCGGCTCTTCGCCGATAACCTGCATTCTTGTCGCAGTTAACTCCGATGATCTTCATGTCCACAGTTTCCTGCAGTGTCAGATTCCTCTTCTGAACTAGTGTCTTCCTAGTTGACTGGTCTGCAATACCAAGAATGAAGCGATCTCAAATGAGGCTTTTTTTCAGGCAATCGCAGAAGTTACATGTCTTATCAAACTCCTTCAGCTCTGCAACATACAATTCAATGCTTTCCCCTGGTTTCTAGTCTCGTTTATTGAAATGAATCTTTCATACATTTAATTCGACTCTCCTATGATGATGGTAGGCATCTTGTTGATGATGACTTTCACATCCGTCTCATCTGCTACTGTTTCGAACGTCAGGGTATTGATGATTTGCAGTCCTTCCGGTCCAACAGTGTGCAGGAATGCTGCTTTTTGATACTGTTTCTCCTTCCTATCCAGTTCTGTTTTCACTGCATAATTTTCGTACATTTGTTTAAACATTTTCCACTCTTCCACCTGGTTCTCGTAGAGCTTGGGTGGTGGAGCCACTTGGAAAGATGGACTGACCTGTGCCATTTGAAATATCAGCTTATCCCTTTGCTCTTAATAGCTTCTGTATCATTTAGCTACCAGCACAACGCACAACTATGTCATTTGTGTATTATTTTCTAATCTATATTACTAAAAGTCTGATCTTGACCACTTCCTCTTGTTCTGTATATTGATTTTATAAAAAAAACACTGCCACTTACAGCTGTGATTTTTGGCCATCTTACTCAGTGTCCCTCTCCGCTGCACAGGACAAGAGGATTTTTCCCATTGATGAAATATAAAAGAGTTATTAGTGTTTAAAAAATGTTGAGATTCTCTCTCCTGAAGGCCACACTCCTTCAGGAGGGACAATAAAACCTGAAAGTGTTGACTGCCTCAGTCGGTCTCTGCAAAATGGGGGTGCGAGAGGGTCATGTATCTCAATCTGAGCTGTGAATAACACTGAACACGTCTACTAAACTGTGAGTGGTTTTACTGACCTGTCAGTGCCCGTAATGTGGTTTGAAAATATAGTTTGGAAATGCTAAAGCTGTGTTGCCTTTGGTTTGGAAATGCTAAAGCTGTGTTGCCTTTGGTTTGGAAATGCTAAAGCTGGTTTGACTTTGGTTTGGAAATGCTAAAGCTGTGTTGCCTTTGGTTTTCATAGAATCATAGAAAATAGGTGCAGGAGTAGGCCATTTGGCCCTTCGATCCTGCACCGCCATTCAATATGATCATGGCTGATCATCCAACTCAGTATCCTGTACCTGCCTTCTCTCCATACCCCCTGATCCCTTTAGCCACAAGGGCCTCATCTAACTCCCTCTTAAATATAGCCAATGAACTGGCCTCAACTACCTTCTGTGGCAGAGAATTCCACAGACTCACCACTCTCTGTGTGAAAAAAGATCTTCTCATCTCGGTCCTAAAAGACTTCCCCCTTATCCTTAAACTGTGACCCCTTGTTCTGGTGTTCCCCAACATCGGGAACACTCTTCCGGCATCTAGCCTGTCCAACCCCTTAAGAATTTTGTAAGCCTCTATAAGATCCCCCCTCAATCTCCTAAATTCCAGCGAGTACAAGCCGAGTCTATCCAGTCTTTCTTCATATGGAAGTCCTGCCATCCCAGGAATCAGTCTGGTGAACCTTCTCTGTACTCCCTCTATGGAATTTTGAAATGCTAAAGCTGTGTTGCCTTTGGTTTGGAAAACCTAACGCTGTGTTGCCTTTGGTTTGGAAATGCTAATGCTGTGTTGCCTAATTAAAGTTGCCTTGCCTAATTAAAGTTGTTTTGCTTAATTTATGTTGCCTTCCCTAATTAAAGTTGCCTTGCCTTCTTTATAATTAAAAGTCTAATCTGGACCACTTCCTGTTTGCGCTTTATATTGATTTTAGAAAAAAAGCTTCCACGTATGGCTATGATTTTTAGCCACCCTACTCAGAGCCCCCCTCCGCTCATCAGTGCTGAGGATTTTTCCCATCGATGAAAAATAAAAGAGTTATTAGTGTTTACAAATTTTGAGATACTCTCTCCTGCCAATCACGCCATGAAGACCACACCCCTTCTGGTGGGGTGGGATGGACTATAAAACCCAGAAGTGTGGGCATGGCTCAGTCTCTGCAAGATGGAGCAGGGAGAGGTCATGACTTGCTGTCTTTTGTGGCCTTGCATCCTGCTTGAAATGGTATAAAACTGCACTTGAATTCGGTGGCCTTGCACCCTGCTAGAAGTGGTATGAAACTGCACTTGAATTTAGTGGCCTTGCACCCTGCTTGAAATGGAATTTCAAGGAATAGCCTTGTCAACTGCCAGCACACCAACCGTGAGTGAGTGAGCTGCCAGCGCAACAGGCTTGAGTGACTGAGCCGACAGCCCAAGAATCTATTTGGTCCATAATGTCCGTACCAGTCCCTTCAGCCCACAACACCCACAGTAGTGCTCCAGAAAGCCACCCCCCCTCACTGGCCACCAATATTGGAATTGGTGGAGAGGTGGAATATTGCATTGGGGGACCAGCCCTCCCGTGTCATGCTGGGATCCAAAGGGTCCTGCTTAGTCTAGTATCATCTATTACTATCGAAAATATTTTCAAAACAAAACTCAATTTTTTTTCTGTTTCCATACAGCAGTGCTATATTTAAGCAGTCTCCTACAGGACGTCGTTTCAACTGTTCACCTCCACAGCACTGATTTACACACTCTATCGTAACTTTGTATGCGCACTGACCTGCATATGGTTCCTCTCATGCATGCAGCTAGTCCGGTCGCTGAGTGTTGAAACACTGATTCCTGAAAGCTTTTCAAAACATTTTTGCTAATCATCATGGCGTCCATTTGATCCACAAATCTTCACTTTCACCTCTGCCACCATGTTTTGATATGTATTTGCTTACGATATAGATAAAACTAGCACACTAGATGGAGAAAGATGGCTCCACACACACTCATGTTGGGATCAAAAGCAAGAATGATTTATTTCCACGTTAAAGGTCAGACTGATTTACATAATTATATGCGTGAGTCTGAGCATGTGAGAGTATGAGTACAGCTCATATTCACAGATTACATGGATATTGTCACAGTCTTCAAAGTACAATGCTGTATTGAGAACAGGCTATGTTAGGACCAGAAAAGGTCACCTGGCCTTCAAGGCTACTACACCATTCATCAAGATCATGGGTGAGCTATCTCACCTGAACTTCCTTCTTTTTCCCTTCAACCCACTGTCTTTTGTGACTTAGCCATTTATGAATCCATATGGCCACGTCATTGTGAATGCCGTACACCTTAATCTTCTGAATCAGTCTACCATGAGGGATAATATCAAAAGCTTTACTAAACTCCATGTATACAACATCCACTGCCCTACCTTCATCAATCTCCTTTGTCACCTCCACAAAAGTTCCATCACGTTAGTGACACGTGGTACATGTGTACAAAGCCGTGCAGGCTATCCCTAATTAGCCAAGTCTCTTCATTCTCATAAGATCCAGAAATATTTCTTACCTTGGTAAACCAGCATCTGCAGTTTCTTGGTTCTATATTTTGACTGCTTCATTGCTAAATGTCCTCAAGGTATGCCTCCTCTATGACTAAAGCTGCTTGATCTGCTGAGTTACTCCAGTATTTCCTTGGTAACCAGCAGCTGCAGTTCCTTCAGTCTTTGTTTTGAATTAGGCCAATGACTGAACCTTTACAGTCTGACTGAGCCTCTGCAGAATAGAAAATTCAAAGATTTACTAAGTGCTGGGTGAAGTAATGTCTTCCCATCCTGGACCGAAATGGCCTGTTCTTTATTCTGAGACTCAGACACTTGGTCCTCGGTGATGGCAAGCATGCTCCCTGCTGCACCTGCCAGTTCAACCCTTTAATAAAAAGTTCAAAATCTCTGCAAGATCCCCTTCTAAACATCAACATCCTCCCAATGATAATGTTCACCCTCCCACAGTTAGTCCAGAACAATCTGACTATCCAGTAGGCTCAGATTCTAACTGCCCTACACAGAACCAGACTTTCCCCATTATTCACTAATAATACCTTTCCCCATCTACTTATAATGCAGCTGTCAACTCTGATCAGACTAGTAATTCTATGTTGCACTGCATACATTACAAGATCAAATTATATTTTGTGGGAACAGATTCTTCAGTCCACCAATTTGCCATAAGCATGAAGCACCCATCTACGCTAAACCCATGTTTCCTTTTGTGTCTGCCACCAATTCCCCACCATCTCCATCCTCCATTCTTCTGTGAGCACTTATATGCAAGTGGCAATTTATAGTAGCCAATTAACCAACCAAGCAACATTTTGGCATGTGGGTTAAAACTGAAACATTCAGGGGAAAGCCACATGGTTACAGGAGATATGTCTAAACTTCTCACAGACAGCACCCAAGATCAAGATTGCATCTAGGACTCTGGAGCTGTGAGGCAGCAGTTGATTGGTGAAGTTGTGGACAGTTAGGAAAGCTGTTAAAGGTACAGCAAGATTCAGTTCAGTTCAAACATATGGTGTACTTACCTTCAATGGTCAAGACATTTAGTAAAAAAAAGTCAGGAAGCCATGTTGAAGCTTTGTAAAACTTTAGTTCACCTACATTTGGAGTATTGTTAGTAGTTCTGATCGGCCCCTTACAGGAAGGATATGGGGGGCTTTGGAATGGGTGGAGAAGAAGCAGACCAGAGAGCTGCCTGGATTAAAGGCTATTAGCTATAAGAAGGGGTGGGACAAACTTTGATTGTTTTTTTGGAGGTTGAGGGGAGACCTAGTAGAAGTTTATAAAATTATGAGAGGCATAGATAAGTTATAAAGTCAGAACTCTATTTCCGGACTGGAAATGTCAAATACTAGAGGGTCCCAAAGTGCTGGAGTAACTCACCAGGTCAGGCAGCATCTCTGCATAACAAGGATAGGTGATGTTTTGGGTCGAGACCCTTCTTATAGCTTTAAGGTGAGAGGGGGAAAGTTTGAAAGAGACATGTGCGGCAAATTTTCTTCATGGTGTATGATGCGTGGCTAGAATGAACTGTCAGGGTGATGGTGAATGCAGATATGATGGTGGCAAGCAAAAAGCTTTTAGATAGGGACATGGATATGGTATGTGGATCAAGTGCATGCAATTGAGATTAGTTTAACATGGCATTATGTTCGGCACAGACTTTGTGGGTCTAAGGGGCTGTTCCGGTGCTGTTCTATGTTGTATGTACTGCATCACAATGAAAGTTTGTTGATTTTTCCCCTCCTTCTCTGACTTAGCCCCAACCCCCATGCCCTACTTGGGCCCATGACTGTCACCACATTCCATCACTCTGGCTTTGGGGCTTTTGCCCTGTTCCTGGGAAGCACATCGTTATCCTCACCCATGCAGTGTCTGGACCTTGAGGCTTCCAGCGGCAAGAACTGCAGTGGTGAGTTACGTCAAAGATTATCAGTCATAGTATGATATGTAAGTTGCTACGTGTTTTTCTGCAGATTAATTTAGGTTAGGTTTAAGTAAAGTTTAACTTCACAAAGGCTTAAAACACTGAAACAGGCTACTCAGCTTAACTGGTTCATGCAGCATTTTTTTTACTCATGCATTTCTCCTTTTGCACTCAACTGTGTCCCAAATTCCTCTATTACCATCCTTTTTACATTTCATTTCCCATATAGCACCAGTGCTTACACTTACAAAGTAAAATGGCAAAGGATTTTTCTTGTTCTGAGTATTGTACTTATTTTGGGATTAATTGATGAAGTCACACGTCCACCCACTTTGGTTAGCCAGAAATTAGTGAGCTCGGTGTTTTCTGTGTAATTAGTGAGAATGGCAACTGATCTACATTACATGGCACTGAGAGTTAACAATGTAATTGTGGGACTGGAATCACATATTGAGCCAGCATATTGTTGGGCACTGGTGAAATAATTGGATTTTAATATTATTCCAGTTGGCATTGGTAGGTCATTTGTTAATTAATGAGTGAATTATTTGTGGTGAGATTTAAATTCATAGTCCATCCATTATACCTATTACATTGCTGTACTGGAGCCAGTACCAGATATTGTGACTTCAGCCATTCTAGCTTTCAATCTGACATTTGATGAGGTGTAATTGAGATGTTACATGTTTCCCACTTACAACTGCAATGCAACAGTACTTGAGAAAGCTGGTGACAATGTCATAAAAGCTGACAATTCCAAAAAAAAAGGAAAATACCACTGATTATTTCTTCAAGCGAATGTTTAGGTTTTATTGTTTCTTTGATATTTTGATATCACATTTTGCGATTTAAGTTATTTTGCTGAAATTAAAACCTAAAGAGATGAGATACCACAGGTATTTGCAATGCACGTGTAGTGGGACTTCATGAAGCTATAGAATCCAACAGAAAAAAATAGATTGTTCTGCCCTTCTGATAGGCTCAGTGGAAGAGCTGTCTAACATTGTGTCACATTCCATTCTAACAACCCAATGAAAGAAAAAAAGACTATTAATTTCTTCATTATTATTTTTACATCTATTGCCAGCTTTTCACATTGTTCCAGAGCTATTTGCCAAAATAGATAATTCTCCCAACGCCCACTCCCCACCCCATTTTCCTTGAGCCCCTCATAACTTTGAACATTTCCACCAGATCCACTTTATCCTTCTTCATTCTGGCAAAAAACTCGCCACAAACAAAAGATGGATACAATGGTCAGTGCTCCCTAGATGAAAGAAAGATATGGTGAAAGAAGAAAACATGGCACGAGATGCATGTTGGATGAATAACCAAGGAAATGAATTTTACCATTGATTCAATTGAAGCAGACGTAGTGGAGATGAATCATGGAGTGAAATTAAATTAATAAGGAAGAAGTATTAGAGATGCTGGCTGTATTTAAAGTAATTAAATGACATGGTAGATATACAATGCATTCCAGATTGCCAACAGAATTTAGAGAGAAGATCGTCGACTTACAGTAATTTGTCAATCATCCTTAAAAACAGGGAAATGTGGCAACTGACTATAAATTGGTAAATGTGATGCTTTTGTTTGAAATGAGGTGCAAGAATACGTTTAGCTAAGTACAGTTTAATCTCAGTTATGGAGAAAGTATTAACAACAGCAATCAGGATCGGGGGTGTGGGGGAAGAGTCTGAATCAATTAAGTCTGAATCAGTGCTGGAAATACTGGTTTTGAAAGAAAGATATATTGATGACTAGGGCAAGATTGCACAGGATAACCTTTCAAAATATGCTGATGACTGAAAATGTTGATGTATGAGGATGGAGGATTGTAATAAACTGCTAGGAGTATTAGGCTGGCTTAATGGCCTGATAAAATGACAGACTGTAGAAAGGAGAGGTAATTAATATTTTTCTTCAAAGAAGAGACTTAAGGTTCTCAGTGCCATCCTGAAAACTCCTCCATTTAATTGGTCACGGGCCAGGGATTTCCTCAAATTTGTGAGGTTGCTACAGTTTTCCTAGGGGGTTTTGTAAACTTCCTTGATTTACTCTCCCCGGTTGGTAATCCTAATTACCATGAGGTTTGTAGTAGTGATTATTTTGGAGTCCAATATTGGGCATACAAACAATACGGTGTAATCATCAAGCTGGCGGTGTGTGTTTAAGGCCTACATCTCAGGGGTGTTGATCTGGGAATGGATGGTAATATTGGTTCACTTATCCTGCCAGTGGATTTGGAGGATTTTGTGGATTGAATGCTTTGACATGCCATCTATAAGTGGATCGGGTCTCCAAAGTCACAGAGTTAAACAAATCATCTTTGGCCCAAATCATCCATGTTGACCACCTAAGCTGGTCCCATTTTCCTGCATTCAGAAAATAGAAAATAGGTGCAGGAATGGCCATTCGGCCCTTCGAGCCTGCACCGCCATTCAATATGATAATGGCTGATCATCCAACTCGGTATCCTGTACCTGCCTTCTCTCCATACCCCCTGATCCCTTTAGCCACAAGGGCCACATCTAACTCCCTCTTAAATATAGCCAATGAACTGGCCTCAACTACATTCTGTGGCAGAGAATTCCACAGATTCACCACTCTCTGTGTGAAAAATGATTTTCTCATCTCGGTCCTAAAATACTTCCCTCTTATCCTTAAACTGTGACCCCTTGTTCTGGACTTCCCCAACATCGGGAACAATCTTCCTGCATTTAGCCTGTCCAACCCCTTGAGAATTTTGTAAGTCTCTGTAAGATCCCCCCTCAATCTTCTAAATTCCAGCGAGTACAAGCCGAGTCTATCCAGTCTTTCATCATATGCAAGACCTGCCATCCCAGGAATCAGTCTGGTGAACCTCAGACTTATCAGGCTTTTATGTGTAAAGGATTTTCTTCTCAATATCCTTTTAGATTTATCATTACTTGGCCCACTTTTCTAGTTGTTCAAGATCCCACTGTCATTTGCCCCATATCCCTCTAAACCTCTCCTAGCCATGTACCTGTCCAAATGTCTTTTATTGTACCTGCCTTAACTACTTCTTCTGGCAGCACGTTCCATAAACCCACCATCCTCTGTGTGAAGTCTATTCCTTTTAAACCTTTCTTCTATCCTTTTAAACCATTCCACTCATTCCCTCTGGATCTAAATTCCCCCACTGGGAAAATGACGATGTGCATTCATCCTACCTATTCCTCTCATCATTTTATACACTCATCCCTCGGCCTCCTGTGCTCCAAGGAAAAAAGTCCTAGCAGGCCCAACCTCTCCCAAAAATGCAATCCTTTGAGTCAAAGTTACATCCTCATAAATCTTCTCTGCACTCTTTCCAGCTTAATGACATCTTTCCTATAGGAGGGTGGCTAAAAACTGAACACAATACCAACTGTGACCTCACCAATGTCCAGTAGAACTGTAACATATGATCCCGACTTCTGTACTCAATACTCCCGATTGATGAAGACGAGCATGATAAAAGCATCACTACCCTATCTATGTTTGATGCCTCTTTCTGGAAACAATATTCCCCTTAGTCCTAGATTTTACTCTGCTCTACAACATTCCCTAGGGCCTTACTGTTCACTGCGAAGATCTTCCCCTGGTTTGATTTCCCAAAATCCAAGACCTCAGACTTGTCAGGCTTTTATGGGTGAAGGATTTTCTTCTCAATATCCTTTTAGATTTATCATTACTTGGCCCACTTGTCTAGTTGATCAAGATCCCACTGTCATTCTTGATAACCATCTTCACTGTCTATATAACCATCTATTTTAGCGTCATATGAGGTGTCTCGGGAGAGAGAGGATTACTAATTTGTGCTGGTGTTGAGATCTTGATCGTTGAATATTCTTTCCTTCGGGTGGCCAAAGTTGTACTGGTGTGCTGAAGCTGATGGTAAGTTCCATCTTTTGTTAACCATTGTTATGATTGGGAAGTAACACATGTTTTTTCAAGGCCTCGTCGTGAACCTTTATTTAAGTAGGTTGTTAGCCGAGGACTTTTGTTTGAAGTTATTTAGTATAAAGTCCATTTTCTAATATGTTGCAGTGGATGAGGCAAAAAATTTAGAGTGGCTGGTGCTTCTCCCTGCATTTCTCTTAGATCACACCCATCTGTTATGGCACCAGTTCTTGGAAGACTGAAGGAGGCAACTGAAGAGAGTACAGTATGTCTCTGCAGATAAACAATAGGGAACACCTCTGTAGTTACCATAGATGGATTTGTGCCTTACTTGCTGCACATGCTTGCTAACATTTTGTATTTCATGCACAGTAACTTATACATTTGCTGGTCTGCTACAAAAGGACACACATTTGACATAATTAGCAAGATGCATCCAAGGGGCTATGAGGAGGTTTTACTATACATGCCCTGTCCTGGTCTGAAAAGCATTGCCTGAAAGACTAGCATGATCAGATTCAATAATGATTTTCAAACAATTATCAGATGCACACTGATATAGAACATAGAACAGTACAACACAGAAAATGGCCGTTAAGTCCATGATGTCTGTGCTGAGAAAGATTCCAAGTTAAAATGCACATTTGTCTGCACATAGTCTATAATGCTCAATTCTTTGCCTGTTCTTGTGCCTGTCTAAATGCCTCTTAAACAGACCTATCGTATCAATTTCCACCACCTCTCCTGATGACGCATTCCAGGTACACACTGTGTAAAGAACTGGCTTCATAAATATCTATTAAACTTTTTCTCTCTCTCTCTCTCTCCCTTAACTCTATGCCCCCTTATATTTGACATTTTCAGCCTAGGAAAAAAGCGCAGACTACCCTATCCACAACTTTTTTTATAGACATAATGGTGCCAGTACACATATAATAGTTCACATGATGCTTTTTGGCTGCTATACATCAATGTAGTTTTTAACTTCTTCGAAGTGTTGGTATGCTGATACGGCGCATACCATCATAAATAAAACACTGACCCTACCTATGTCTCTCATAATTTCATATTTGTCTATTAGATCTCCCCTCAGCCTGACACACTCCAGAGAAAACAATCCAAGTTTATACAACTTCTTATAGCTTTACTTGAAACGTTATAAGGAAAAATTAACTCACTACATCGAAAAGGCCAAAATGGGCATGATGGAATGAATGGCCTCTTTCTATCGTTTAGTGTTCTGCACATTCTCCTTGCCTTTCCATAACAGCCCTTTGGCCTATCATATTCCAAGTAATGATACTCTGGCATTATTCATTCTGGCATCATACATGTTCGTAGATACTTACAATGTCTCCTTTTCACTACTTGGGAACTTATTTCATGAATCTTACAGCTGTTCACTAAGTAAAAAAATAACATTAAAATAGCCTTGCAAACTACTCTGCCAAAAGTCTTAAGTGTCAAAACCTATCCTATTCATCAAATAAATGGAGTGGAACTTTGATGCTAAGCAAAAGCACATTCTGTAATGACTTCTTGAAAATTGTCTGAGGGAGATGCCATTTGAAGGATATAGATGATCAGTTACAGTCTATTGATTAATGTTGCTCAGCTGGAATTCAATCAACAATTGAAGGGACAAAGGTAGGACCAGGCAGTGAAGGATGGGAATGCAAAGCCCCTCTGTCAACATGAAGAAACTTTCTAACGAGGCACCATAACAAGGAGAAGCCAACAAGTTGGATTTTGTCCAGAGCATATATAAACTGGCATTTGGGAAAGAAAAATCAGAGTATTCATAACAATCCAAATAGAAAATGAAGATGTAGTAAGGTCTGATTATAATATGATTAACAAGGAATCAATACACAGTCCAGATAGAGACTGCTACGTCAATGACAGTTTTAAGAACGTAGAACACAGAACAGTACAGCACAGGAACACCGTGCCCTTTGCCCCTCAATGTTTGTGCGGGATATGATGCCAAGTTAAATCAATCTTATTTGTCTGTACATGATCCATATCCATCTATTACCCGCACTTTCATGTGCCTATCTAAAAGCTTCGTAAACACCACTATTGAATCTGTCTCCAGCACCATCCCTGGCAATGTGTTCCAGGCCCCCACGACTCTGTAAAAAACCTGGCCCTACACATTTTGTGCTATACATGTGAATATACAAATGCAATGTAAACTAAAAATGGAAAAAAATTATAAGCTGCAATTTCATGGGAGGCCAATACTCTGCTACACTGTTACTCAAAGGAAATAAGAATTAAACAATCATTCATTGCTTTCAAAGCAGAGATTAATAGATTTCTGGATATATGGCAGGAAAATGATGTAAAGATCAGACGTGAAATTGGATTGCTTTGTTCTAAATGTCTTTACATATGATCAATTCAATTAAAAATAAAGAATCGTTGAAAATTGTGTCTTCACATGAGTTTCAGAGAGTCTGTGTTTATATGTTTATCTGATGTACAGGGGATCTCATATCTACGCAGTGGGCTCTTATGGTTTGCAGTGTTACCATTTTTGCTCACACAAGATTTTTAGCTCCTGCTGTCTCCAGGCCTCATAAACAGACAAATGGTTTTCATAACTCCTATGAAGTCTATTTCACTTTGGTTTAAAAGGACCAGTACATAATCTGAAACTTATAGTTCATGATTAACAGTGTGTCAATTGCTGTTGTAGAAGAGTTCTAGGCATTTTACCGTCATCTATAAATAAAATGTTTCCAAACTTCACTTCTTAAAAGAAAACTAAAATGCTGGTAACACTCAGCAGGTCAAGAAGCATCTGCAGAAAGAACCAGCAAAAACACTTCAGATTGAAGGGTTGATTTTCATTCTCTCTTGAATGTGCTGGTTTTAATTTAAATACCTGTTGTCACTAACCTGAACTCCACTAACCAGAACTAGGTTCCCTCCATCCACCATGAAAAATTCCTCTAAATGTCTTACTCAATAACCTACTTTGAGGTGCCCAGAATGGCCCACAGTGCTCCAGATGTGATCTAAACAGAGCTTTGTAATGCTGTGGCATAACTGCTATTCCCTGTATTCTTGTTTAAATAGGATACAAGGATACGAAGGATACAAAGGACATTTATTATCACATACACCAATTGGTGTAGTGAAATTTGACTTGCCATTGCAGCACGCGAATAAAGATAAGACACAACATTAAAGAATTTAACAATAAACATAAAAACATCCCCCCAAAATGGTTCTCACTGTGGGGGAAGGGCAGCAAAGTCCAGTCCCATCCCCTGATCACCCATAGTCGGGCCTATTGAGGCCTCTGCAGTCGCCGCTACGGCAGCCCGATGCTTCAGGCCCTCTCGTCGGATGATGGAGCTCCAACGGTGGTCAGAGCTCCAACACTGGCGATCTTGGCGAGAGATCCCGGGCTCCGCGGTGTTCAAAGTTCAGCGACGCCCGCAGCTGGATGCTCCACAGACCGCAGCTCCGCGATGTTGGAGTTGGCGGTCACAGCACTCCGGAGCCCACCGCATGGCGACCCGGGTAAGGCATCGCTCGCTCCTGATGGTGCCTCAGCGCTGCACCGCCGCCGAAGCTGAAGTTCTGGCAGCTCCCGGCAGGAAAACGCCGCTCCAGTCTGTTGGTAGGCCGCGAGGACGGGGCGAAGATGCGGCTCGGAGAGGGACAGAGAAAAATAGTTTACCCCTACCCCCCCCCCCCCCCCCCCCCCACCCCCCACATAAAAAGACTAGAAGACCTCCAAAACAAACACTTTTAACTCAATAATTTTTTTTTAAAAAAGGATGAAAGGACTAACAGCTGCTGGCAGGGCAGCCATACTCGACGGCGCCCCACGACTAAATTAGTTTAGCACAGAACCAGGTCCTAAGGTCCATCAAATCCATGCCGACAAGCGATCCCTGCACATTAACACTATTCTACACACACTGGGAACAATTTACAATTAGCCAATTAACCTACAATCCTGTACGTCTTTGGAGTGTGGGAGGAAACCGGAGCTCCCGGGCAAAACGCACGCAGTTCATGGGGAAAACGTACAAACTCCATGCAGACAATACTCGTAGAGAGGCTCGAACCCAGGTCTCTGGCACTGTCAGGCAGCATCTCTGCCATTCTTTAAAGGTTAGAATTTGTACCTATCCATAATATTTTAATGATCTGCATAGATTGCTAGAGAACATCTATTAGGATATCCACAGTTTTTAACCATTTTAAAATTATACTGGGTCTATTCCTTTAAGGCTCAAGTGGATAACCTCACCCTTGGTTACATCAAAAGCTTTTTGCCATAGTTTTATCATTATTAATGTGTAGCATAATGGATATTTACGAGGGAGTTACAATCATGAATGCAATTGAGCATCTGAGGGCAAAATGTTCAATAACAGCTAACTACGAATAAAGTACCAGGTGGAATCAAATCAAAAAGGTCTTATGATAAGATGAACAGTCTTAAGCATTGATCTTAATTTAATATATCAGCACTATATTTATATCATTAAATTTGATGGAGAGATGCAGACATATATGTTAAACAAATTATGAGTTCAAACCTTTTTTCTGAGTGTTTCACATTGCTTGGCAACAGCTATCGAAAACACATTGTAAACAATTTTACTCTCAGGTGCAAAGCAGTTCTACAGAAATTGTACAGATGAAATTGGCCGTTTTAGGCCTCAGTCTAAAAATTAAACCAAAAAAACGTAGGTTTTCCCATTACATCATCAAACTGTTTCTTGAATGACTCCACGGTTTTTTGCCTCCTCTGTATTCTTTGGAGAAATCACTTGCACAGAAGGAAAATAACTTGCACTGCTGCCCAGATCCTTTCAGCATGAGTTATGTCTGCTCCATTCTGTTTGCTTCAAATTACAATGTGA
The DNA here is from genome assembly GCA_035221665.1 of Okamejei kenojei. Taxonomy (NCBI): domain Eukaryota; kingdom Metazoa; phylum Chordata; class Chondrichthyes; order Rajiformes; family Rajidae; genus Okamejei; species Okamejei kenojei. The sequence continues at coordinate 26,103,421 of CM069138.1, forward strand.
CCCCAGTGAGGTTATGTGAGTCGGTTGATGAAAGGCTCCATCCAATGCAAGATCTTGGTGGGTCAAATAGTACATCTCTGCCTGACGTCTGCTCATGTACTCAAAAGACCCTTGCATTTGCCAGCTGAGAGGCTTCACTTCTGTCAGTTTGATATTGTAAGATGACTTTAGTGATTGCATCAACATCTAATGTAAGGTGTTTCTTTATATGTGCCGGCAGCTTGAATTCTGTAGCCATTTGCAGGAGTTTCATGAGAAAGCTGTCCGATAAACTAATTGGATTAAAATGTCAAACCCAGGCACGGATTCGTATTATAGCAAAGTTGTGTGTTTTTAGTTTTTGGGTCTTAGCATGATGCCAGTCCTAGTTAATATTTGCAAGCCTAAAACCTCAGACTATTATAACCCTATTTTTCCTGCAGCTGTCTGTGACCCCTCCCCCCCAAAATACTTGTTCCTGTAATTACCAGACTATTGGGGGTCTACAGTAAAGTCCCATCAAAGTGATCAGTCCCTTCCTATTTCTCAAAACCACCTATATAGCCTCACTGGACTATCCACCACAAATATCCTCTCTCAGCACCTCTTTGATATTTTCCTTAATCAAAAGCACAATTTTGTCTCTTCTCTTACCTCCACCTCGAACCTTTAACTATCTAACCATGCTGTCATATTTTTGTATCCCAGAACATTGAACAGTACTTCCCCCAGCAATGCTTTTCTAGCAGCCATAATATCCCAGTTTCATATACCTATCCATGTTTCAACCTCACCTGCCTTACCTGTCAGGCCTCTTGCATTGAAATAAATCAAGTTTAAACTAACAGTCTTGCCTTGATCCCTGCCATGCTCCTGTATGTCCAGTCTACTGAACATGCTCTCATTCATTTCTGTATTTGCCTCAACCTTCTCATCTGCCTCACTACTGCTTTGGGTCCCATTCCCTGCCAGACTGGTTTAAGCAAACCTGAAATAAGTAATGGTCAATTGACTAGATTTTGAGTAGAGCTGCATTTAAGCCAGGACAGGCAGAATTTGTAATTCCCCTTCCCTGAGGGGCTGTGAACAAATTGGGTTTATTTCAAATAATTGCATCATTTCATAAACGTTAAATTACATTGGTTCACAATTATCCATAGTGGAATTTGAACTGGCAACCTCTGACTACTAGATTAGCACTTTAACTATAGTAATTTAAGTCGGTCTACATTGTAAAACCTCGCAATCCTATACACGTCTCATTTTATTGATTCCAGAAATTGTTAAAAGCAGTATTCTATCTAATCTTATGTGATGACAATTAATTCACAGTTCCCAAACATATACATGTACACCCACATTTTAAAATCTCACTACAGTCTGCATTCAAACCTTACATTTGACAGACTCCACACTACATCAACATCAGTGAAATCTTCTTATATGCACTCTGGTGTGTCAACAACTTTTAACAGAATTCCTTAGAAAGAGGCTTTTTGGCATTGTGCCTGTGTTAGCTCCTTATAAATGTACCACTCTTGCGTACTCTTTGTCTCCTTTCAAGTCTTTATCCAATTCACCGTTGAAAATGTGGAAGTAATGCTTTTTAAAGCAAATAATAATATTTCAGCATATTTAAAAAATCCCAATCATTTTCAGCAAAACACAAGCTGCTGGAGTAACTCAGATTTGAATTCAGATTTGCATAAAATCAATTGGAAAGGTTTGTTTGAAGTGAAGTTGTAAGGACAATGTAGATTGGATGCTTAAAGTCCCTGTCCCACAATGCAAGTTTACCCAAGACCTCTCCCGAGTTTAAAAAAAAATCAAACTCACGGTAAGTATGTAGAACGTACGTAGCGGGTACGTTGGAGATCGTGGATGTCTCATAGCGTGGATGGCTCATAATGCTAACAGCAGGTACTCGGGAAATGTGAAAACTCGTGAAGTTTTTTCAACAGTGTGAAAATTTTCCAAGAGTAAAATAATACTCGTGATGAAGTACCACAATAGACAATAGACAATAGACAACAGGTGCAGGAGTAGGCCATTTGGCCCTTCGAGCCAACACCACCATTCAATGTGATCATGGCTGATTATCCCAAATCAGTACCCCGTTCCTGCCTTCTCCCCATATCCCCTGACTGCTATTTTTAAGAGCCCTATCTAGCTCTCTCTTGAAAGCATCCAGAGAACCTGCCTCCATCGCCCTCTGAGGCAGAGAATTCCACAGACTCATCACTCTCTGTGAGAAAAAGTGTTTCCTCTTCTCCGTTCTAAATGTCTTACTCCCTAGTCTTAAACTGCGGCCCCTGGTTCTGGACTCCCCCAACATCGGGAACATGTTTCCTGCCTCTAGAGTGTCCAAGCCCTTAACAATCTTATATGTTTCAATGAGATATCCTCTCATCCTTCTAAACTCCAGAGTGTAAAGCCCAGCTGCTCCATTTTCTCAGTATATGACAGTCCCGCCATCCCGGGAATTAACTTTGTAATCCTACGCTGCACTCCCTCAATAGCAAGAATGTCCTTCCTCAAATTAAGGGACAAAAACTGCACACAATACTCCAGCTGTGGTCTCATTAAGGCTCTGTACAACTGCAGAAGAACCTCTTTGCTCCTATATTCGAGTCCTCTTGTTGTAAAGGCCAACATGCCATTGGCTTTCTTCACTGCCTGCTCTACCTGCATGCTTACTTTTATAGACTGATGTACAAGGACCCCCAGATGTTGTTGTATTCCCGTTGCCTTCCTGTTTTTCCTATCAAAGTGGATAACCTCACATTTATCAGCAGTAAACGTCATCTGGCATGCATCTGCCCACTCCCCCAACCTGTCTAAGTCACCCTGCATTCTCATAGCATCCTCCTCACAGTTCATACTGCCACCCAGCTTTGTGTCATCTGCAAATTTGCTAATGTTTCTTTGAATCCCTTCATCCAAATCATTGATGTATATTGTAAATAGCTGTGGTTCCAGCACCGAGCCTTGCAGTGCCTCACTAGTCACTGCCTGCCATTCTGAAAGGGACCCGTTAATTTGTTTCCTGTCTGCGAACCAATTCTCTATCCATGTCAGCACTCGCCCCCAATACCATGTGCCATAATTTTGCCCACTAATCTCCTATGTGGGACCTTATCAAATGCTTTCTGAAAGTCCAGGTACACTACATTCACTGGCTCTCCCTTGTCCATTTTCCTAGTTACATCTTCAAAAAATTCCAGAAGATTAGCCAAGCATAATTTACCTTTCGTATATCCATGCTTACTCGGACCGATCCTGTTACTGCTATCCAAATGTGCGGCTATCTCATCTTTTATAATTGACTCCAGCCTCGTCCCCACCACCGATGTCAGGTTAACTAGTCTATAATTCCCCGTTTTCTCTCTCCCGCCTTTCTTAAAAAGTGGGATAACATTAGCTACCCTCCAATCCACAGGAAGTGATTCGGTGTCTATAGAACATTGGAAAATTATCACCAATGCATCCACGATTTATAAATCCAGTTCCTTAAGTACCCTGGGATGCAGACCATCAGGCCCTGGGGATTTATCAGCCTTCAGTCCCATCAGTCTATCCAACACCATTTCCTGCCTACATTAGGTCCGTTCCGCTGTCGGCGTTCAGGGCTTTAGAAGATGATTTTTAAACTACTCTAGTTAATAAATGATCTAGCGTAGTTTAAAAATAGCTTCATATAACAAATGTCGGAGCGATTTCTCTTTAGCGACGAAATTGCCTGAGACTGATCGATTTGGACTGTCTAGGAAAAAACGGCATTTTAAACCCGCCCCCCTCTGAAAGGCGCCAAAGTCGCGCACACGGGGAGCGGCAGAACTGCATCGCTGCTCAAGGTAGGTATTGTAACATACCTACTTGAGGTGTACGGCCTCGCGGGGCCGGTTCCACATTGAACCGCGGAGGTGTATGGAGTTGTGCGGGGCTGGTCCCGACATCATACTCACCAATCAACTGGGCAGGAGGTGTCGTGGTTTTAAGACTCAGTTGGATAAGATGACACAGACATGGAGAATTCTTCAAGAAGACGAAAGCCTTTATTTGCAAATATTCAGCTGGAACATTCAGAGATGACACCACCTGTCCGTTTATACTGTTACACGCGCCATTTTATGTTTAATCACACACCATTTTATATTTAATACAAGGATATAAATGTATTTATTAAGAATACAAAGGTGCACAAGTAAAAATAAGTAACTTGTTTAGTGCCTTGATTACTAGATAAATGATTTAGTTAAGTGTTCTTCTATATAACTTCCATATACTCCCTCCTTTGAGACTCCCCACCGAGCCTCAACGGACAAAGAAAACCACACACACATCCCCCAGGTCTAATCACCCATAGAGCCCTAATAAAATGCATGCTCTTTTAATTTAGTTAGTGTAATTCTGTGTAGCGTTCTTTCTCTGGCTCCCTGGGAGACTGGACCAAAAACCCATTACGTGAGGCAAGAAAAAAAGATCCAGCTTCCCTTACAGGCTTCATTTAGCATTTTCCTGCCACTTCTTCTCCATCGTAGTAGTATTCTATCACCGAGGTCCGTTTTCCTTGAGGGCGTGATTCGTCTTCACCCGTTATCATTGGCAGTTGCTTCACAGTAGCTTTCACCAGGAGAGACTTAATACAGGGGAAAACACAGCACAACATGATTGCCACTGCAAGTAGTGTGACCCCAATGGTCAAACCAATTTGAATCAGCCATGCTCCCCAACCCCCCAACATGCTCTCCAACCACCCAAACAATTGATGTCCGAACCCTGCATTTCGTTTAACCTCACTCAGGTTTTTTAACTTATACATGGCTTTATTAAAGGACCCCTCCAGGCTAGTGTAATTACGGATGAAGGTGCAGCATTGTTCCCCAAACAAGACACATACACCTCCTCATTCTGACCTTATTTACACCAGTCTCATAGTCACTAATTTCTCCAAAAACCTTACTTTATCTTGTTAGAGCTCTTCTCTTCCCTCACGTCTTTGTCCTCCTGTTCACTTACCTCAGGTCTATTATCTAATTGTACCTGCGGGACAGCCCTCATGTAAGGATTGAGATGGTACCATGTAGATCAACCTTCTACCTGAACAGCGGTGGGTGGTTCGGAACGCCCATATATACACCTTGTCTCCAGGTTTAAGGGTCCTTCCTCCTGGTCCACCTCCAACTGCTTTTGCTTTGCCTGTGCATAAATAGACTTGTATATCATAATTAACTGCTGCATATACTTCTTAAATTCTACCTCTTACTGTTCCAAACTCGGTCCCTTATATGGACCTCTCCATTGTGCCACCGGCATGGGTTGGCCAGTAAATATCTCATGTGGTGTTCTGTGGATTATTTGGTTAGTTTGCATGCAACAACTCTTCAGTGCCAATGGCAGGGCATCGATCCAATTCAACTTTGTAGTTACACAAATCATTTTTATCTTATCCTTGCATGTTCCATTAATTCTTTCCACCATGCCCTGTGACTGCAGGTGTTACACACCTGTAGATGATATGTGTGTACACCTTTAATTGATAGTAACGATGTCCATGCTAACCACTCCCCCCACCATTTAGTATAATTGCAACCCACACGCCCCTAGCTCGCTCTCTGGTGTTCGTGACAGATCACGTACAGCCAGGGCTATGTATGACGTGTGCTTAATAAAAGTACTGAAGACTTTAAGGTGTCTGTGAGCCTTCTTTACATGGCGTCAGAAGTGCTTCTTCCTGCGTCTCTGATCTATCGCGTTTTATTTTCTTAGTCCCAGTACCCCCACCCTGTTCCGTGATGGCTTCTGCCTGTCGTAAACCTGACATCCTAGTTTTTGATGCAGACATCACTCATCACTTGTGTGTGTTCCGACGGGACTTTGAGCATTATGTTGCAATCGCCCACCCTGCTGTGGCCCCCGCTGTCAAGGCTTCCCTGCTGCTTAACCTGGCTGGTCCGGAGGCGCTCGAGCGTTCGGAGTCGTTCGTCTATGGACATGGTGAGAGTGTCCAGGACCCCGATTGCCTGATTGCTAAATTTACGGCGATGTGTGACCTTCCCACTAACCACATCTTAGAGCGTTTCAAACTGTTCTCCAGACGCCAGAACCCTGGGGAGTCTATTGACAATTTTGTGGCCGCGCTGCGCCAGCTGGCTCGCCGATGTAACCTGCATGACCTGACCCCCGATACTTTGACCCGTGACATTTTAGTCTTTGGTCTGCGGGATGATAAGCTGCGCTCTGAGCTGCTGCGTAAGCCTGATCTGACATTCCATGAGGCGCTGCATGCCTCTCGTTTAGCTGAGGCTGTCTCCTCCGCTGTACCTGACCCTGTGGTCCACACAACCAGTCTCGCTGGTCCCCAGTACAATGCTCCCCGGCGACAGAGGGCAAGACCACTGCAGGGCTCCAGACCGCCTCAACGATGTCCAAATTTGTAACTTTGTCTCACACCGTTTTAATGTGTGCCCGGCGTTGGGGAAAACCTGTAACTTTTGCAACAAGCCCGGGCACTTTTCGGCAGCATGCCGTTCCCGTGGGAACCCAGCACAGCCACAGCAGAAACCGTCTCGCTACCTGTCACGTGATGACTCAACGTCTAGTTCCCATCTCCAGCATGTTGATCTTCCCCCGTCTGACCCTGACTCTTCTCCGAGTGAGCTGGATGTGTTTTCCTTGCGAGGTGCAGCTGGACTGATAACGGACCCGACCGTCCGAGTCACGGTGAATGGCATGGCCTTCTCTGCTAAGGTCGACACGGGGGCAGCTGCCAATGTTATGTCAACAAGCCTGTTCAGGAAGATAAGAAATAATGAGCCTGTTTCCACAGACAGTGCTGTTTTGCGTGCCTATGGGGGTGGCGTGCTTATTCCTGTGGGGAGGGCCACTCTCCACTGCAAGGTGCTGTCGACCACTCGGCCCCTCTCTTTCTTCCTGCTAGACGGTAAATGTGCCCCCTGCTCGGCGTGGAGGCCTGCCAGGACCTCGGGTTGGTGAGCTTCCACAGCGATGTCCACCTGGTAGAGGCACCCCTGAACCCGCTGGCCGAATTCCCGGACCGGTTCGACTCGAAGCTGGGGAAGTTGCCCTGCAGCTACAAGATTGCCCTCAATCCCAACATCACGCCGGTCGTCCGTCCCCCGCACCGCGTGTCCTTTGCCATGAGGGGCAAGGTCGAGTCTGCTCTTCGCGAGATGGTGGCCACGGGCATCCTGGCGCCGGTCACGGACTCCACCCAGTGGGTTTCTACTATGGTTGTCGCTGCGAAGAAAGACAAGAGCGAAATACGGATCTGCATCAACCCTAAGGACTTGAACTTGGCCATCAGGCGCCTGCACTATCCCATGCGGACGGTGGAGGATGTTGCTGCACAGGTTGGCCCTGCCACCGTGTTCTCGGTTCTTGATGCCAAGAGTTCGTTCTGGCAGATACCTCTAGACGAGCGATCCTCGCACCTGACAACCTTCAGCACGCCCTTCGGCAGGTATCGCTTCCTCCGCATGCCGTTTGGGATCAACTCTGCCAGCGAGGTGTTCCAGAGGTCCATGGAACAACTGTTTGCTGGACTTCCGTGTGCCATCATTGTCGACGACATCCTGGTCTATGGGAAGAATGTCGCTGAGCACGACCACCACCTTCGCCAGGTGCTGCAGCGGGCCCGGGAGGTCAACCTGAAACTCAACCCGAAAAAGTGCCGATTCCGGGTCCCTGAGGTCACCTACGTGGGGCATGTTTTCACGGCATCGGGGCTGAAGCCCGACCCGCAAAAGACGGCCGCAATATCGGAGATGCCTGCACCTGCTGACGTGCCTGGCCTGCAGCGCTTCTTGGGCATGGTCAACTACCTGGGAAAGTTCATCCCCGACCTGAGTGAACTGAGTGCCCCTCTGCGGGATCTGGTGATAAAGGACGCTGCCTGGGCCTGGTTCCCGCAACACCAGCGTGCATTTGACACCCTCAAATCTAAGCTGGTCAGCATGCCAACGCTGAAGTACTTCGACCTCCAGCGCCCCATCGTTCTCACGTGTGATGCCTCTAAGTTTGGCCTCGGGGCCGCCTGCCTGCAGATCCATGACGGGGTGCAACTGCCTGTATCCTACGCGTCCCGCACAATGACGACCGTTGAACAACACAATGCCCAGATTGAGAAAGAACTGCTGGCAGTTGTCTTTGCCTGCTCCAAATTCAAAGACTATATCCTGGGCAACTGCTTCACTGTCGAGACGGACCACCAGCCTCTGGTCACCATCCTCAACAAGCCAATACACATGGCCTCCTCCCGGCTCCAGCGCATGATGCTCCAGCTACAACGCTTCACTTTCACAGTGGTTTATCGCAAGGGCAAGGACATGGTTGTTGCGGACAAGCTGTCTCGGGCGCCTCTCTCATCCACAACCCAGCATCCGTACGAGACGTCCGATCTGATATTCCTGGACGTGAACTTCGTGCCCTCCGGTCAGTTGAAGTCCCTAGCCGAGCACACGGCAGCAGACGCTTCGCTACAGCAGCTGGCCGCGATCATCAGGCAGGGTTGGCCAGACCGCCGTTCTTCCCTGCCGGCCGCAGCGGTGCCTTACTTCTTTGTTCGTGACGAGTTGGTGTGATTGTGAAGGGGCACAAGGGTGGTGGTGCCCGAAGCACTACAGGAACAATACTTCGAGACCGCTCATCGTGGCCATCCCGGGGCCGAGGCGACCCTTTCTGTCGCTCAGAGCCAGTTCTTCTGGCCCGACATGCCTCGCTACTTCCGGGATAGGGTCTCCGCGTGCCCTACCTGTAACAGTCTCGCTCCAAAACAACAGCGGCAGCCGCTCCTGCAGCAGCCAGCTGCTGACCTGCCATGGTCTGCGCTAGCAACCGACATCTTCGAGTGGCACGGAAAGCACTTCCTGGTGCTTGTCGACTCTTACTCCAGCTGGTTTGAAGTTGACCAGCTCCACTCCCTCTCTTCCTCCGCAGTCATCGACAAGTTGCGCCGCCACTTTGCCACCTTCGGGTCCCCCGTCAGCCTGCAGTCGGACAACGGCAGCCAGTTCACCAGTGCCGAGTTCCGCGATTTTGCTGAGCGTTCGAACTTTCGTCATTACACCAGCAGCCCGGAATACCCACAGAGCAATGGACTGGCCGAGCGTGCGGTCCGCAGTGCTAAAGGATTGTTGGAACGTTGCCGCCTATCCCGCTCCGACATCTACCTGGCCCTGCTGAACCTCCGCAACATCTCCCGCGACCATGCCCTGGGCTCCCCGGCTCAGCGACTCATGTCCCGAGTCACGAGGCCCACGGTCCCGGTGTCTCAGCAGTCCCTGTCCCCCTCCGTCTTTAAACCTGCCTTGGTCCGGGAACGCATTACCGAAAGACACAGTATCCAGAAGCGTTCCCACGACAGGTCCTGCCGTGTCCTCTGCCCTCTTCTCCCCGGCCAGGTCGTCCGTATGTGGTCTTCTTCTGGCCGTTCCAGGCTGGCCGTGGTCGTCGGCTCTGCCGGTTCCCCTCGTTCATACCTTGTCAACCGCGACGGAAGGGTGTACCGCCGGTCCTGCCAGCATCTCCGGCTCGTGAAGGAGCCTCTCCCACCCCCGGCGGCTCCGTATGCCCCCCCGCTGCCCCTGTCGCGGCCCTGTGCTTTGCCCATTCCTCTGGGGCCGGCCTCCCGTCGTCCTCCTCCGGAGCGCCTCCCGGCTGCGGTCCCGCTTTCTCCGGCTTCCGCGCCCTTCTCTTCGCCTCCCTCCCCGCTGCCTTCGTCGCCAAGGAGTTCTTCCTGTCCGTAGCCCCCACCATGACCCGGCGTCCCCGCTTGTTCCCGTCGGGGAAGGAGGTGATGGCGAGGTGCGGACCCGGTCTGGTCGCCTGGTCAGGCCGCCGGTCCGTTACGGTGATTACGTGTGATCCTGTATCCCTGTGCTTTACTGTTTGCACTCACCCTGGCGCATGAGACGTGGTCGCCCTGTCACTCACTGTTTGTTTTGGTAGAGGAAGGATGTAGATGATATGTGTGTACACCTTTAATTGATAGTAACGATGTCCATGCTAACCACTCCCCCCACCATTTAGTATAATTGCAACCCACACGCCCCTAGCTCGCTCTCTGGTGTTCGTGACAGACCACGTACAGCCAGGGCTATGTATGACGTGTGCTTAATAAAAGTACTGAAGACTTTAAGGTGTCTGTGAGCCTTCTTTACAACACCCAAATCTGTGTTTTACTCTAAGGGCCTGTAGCGCCAGCTTGACTACTCTCTGAATGAAAACAATCCGTTGTCAAAGCTGATTTCTGTAGGTCTACCAAACCTCTCTATTACCTCATTCATCAGAAACGTTACTACAGTCTTTGCACCTAAATCGATCCAAGCTTACCCTAGGCACAATAACAGCTGAACATCCTCCAGATGCTGTTCTGGCTGTTTCGTCTGCACTTTGATTTCCCTTCTTATGTGCTTGGCATTTAATGACAGCTAGTGCCCCTGGCTTCATTTTTTGCCCTTATCAGGTCTGTACTTTACTACTAACTTTGAATGAGGTATCTGTTGCTTTTCTCAAAGCCTTTCTGTTTCCCTACTACTCCAAACATGTGGCAAACCCCATGTGCTTATGCTGAGTTGGTATAAACTTCAGCTTTCTCACCTTCCCTCATGTCACATGCTGCTCTTAAAGTCTTAATTTCTGCCAACTGAGCTAAGCAAGATTGCAGGCATGCTTCCAATTTAATCACCTTACATTCTAATTCATCCTGATGCTCCACTGCAAACTGTGCATACTTGCTGTTATGATCCCTTTAACAAGAAACATCCACAAGCAAAACCTTTTTGTCCCCTTCATTCAAAGACTCTGACTGTAAAACATTTCTCAAACTTGTATGTCCTTCTTCCTTCATTATTTTCCTTAAGGACATCACAATTTCAACATACTTTCCAATCTAGTCTGAACTATATCCTGCCATTCCCAAGATCATCATCATCTGTCCTACTGTCTGAGGTTTGGGAGCTTCAATTATCGCTTCAATTTGATCCTGCACTATAGCTTTTACTTCTTTAGATATTACTCATCCAAAATATTCTACCTGCTGCTGACAAAACAGCAACTTCTTCCTGGATACTTTATGACCTCCTATGCCATCTTTTCTAAGAGAATTAAAATGTCTCGCTCACATTGCTTCTAACTTGTGGAACAAACCAACAAATCATCCACATGCTGTATCAAATACTTTCTCAGGGTACACCATATAATCAAATAACAATTATAGCACTGAAACAGGCCATTCAACACTTCTAATCCGTGCCGAACACTTATTCTCACCTAGTCCCATCTACCTGCACTCAGACCATAACCCTCCATTCCTTTCCCGTCCATATACCTATCCAATTTATTTTAAATGATAAAATCGAACCTTCCTCCACCACTTCCACAGGAAGCTCATTCCACACAGCTACCACTCTCTGAGTAAAGAAGTTCCCCCTCACGTTACCCCTAAATTGTTGTCCCTTAATTCTCAAATCATGTCCTCTTGTTTGAATCTTCCCTACTCTCAATGGAAAAAGCTTATCCACAACAACTCTGTCTATCCCTCAGACAACATGCCATTGTTTATTGCATTATTCACAGCATTTTTATACCAGCCATTTTCAGGAGTTTATTGGTTCCTATCACTTTCACCAACAGTGCCTTCAAATCTCCCATAGCCAATAAACTCCCCACGTTCTCCTCCTCCAAAGCCCTAATCCATTTCCTGCCCCATCAGGAATATTGGGTAAGGTATTGTTCAGCCCTCTCAGTTTATGGGTGTCCCAAAGGATAATCTGTGTCTGTCCTGCTCTTTTCTTTTTAAAGCAGTCTCGTCAATTTATCCCTCTGCTTCCCACTTTAATCCTTTCTGGTATGCCTTCTTTCTTATTCTAAATGCAATTTCTTACTTCTCAGATAGTCTAGCCTCCTTTGCAAATTCATTCACCTTCCTTTTGAAATATTCCACTGACTCCTCCTGATTTATTACTTTCGCACCTGTTGTTTCCTACTTATGTTACCTCCTCACTGCCTCTCTCTCCGTTCTCTCTAAACTGCCTAAGTGCACCTAATTCCTTTCCTCTTTGCTTTTCCCACCTTTCCAACTTATCTGTGGTCATATAATTCATAATTAATACTTCCATCTTGTCACACATTTATCTTGAAAGTGTCTTCCTTGGGCCACTTCCTCACAACTTTTTCTGAAAATCTCAGCAAACAATCATTACCTTTCTCCAATCATAAAGTTTATCTAAACAAACCACAAAAGCTGGTCATGTTTCAGCATTTAACTTATTTCCAATTATTTCAATCCATTCTCACCACTATTTTAAATTTCCAGTTCCTAGTACTTCTAACAATTTTCCAAATTAACTTACTGAAAACAAATATAAAAGAAACATCAGAAAAATCAAGCAACCTACATTTTCCAACTTTCCCCTTTTAAGTTGCGAGGATACAAAGCGTTAATCATGACCTTACAGCTGTTCGTAACCTCCCCCATTGTTTACCATTCCTTAAAGGGACACACACACCTACCCTTACAACATATGGTCTACAACAAACAAAAGACTTATCACATATATGAACTTCCTCATTCATTCAAAACCGTTTTTTTCATACAAATCACATTCATTCCATTCTTACTTCAAAGAAATTGTGCAATTTTCTACACACATTAAAGTTTCAAAACACAAATGTATAATTCTTATCTCCCTTTTTCAAAAGTTAAAGTAGGATAGTCTAATCCCCTATCAGTCAAGTTCCTGAGGCTGTGATTGGACATTGATTCAGATCGTGATTAGTCTGACTCACCATAACTCATATGCTTTTTTTTAATATAGTTAACTTTTATTAGAGGCATGTACATATCCTAGTCCAAACCATTACAAACTTTGTTAAACTGTTACATATTAAATATTCAGGATTCCAAGGAATCCACTACCAATATAACAGGAGTCTACATTTATCAGTTACATATTAACATTGACTCTAATTATTATTATTTTTTTAATAGATAGAAAAAATAAAGAGAAAGAAAAAAAAATCACTTAGAAACATAAAATAAACTATCCATAATACAACTTAGGAGATAGGTCTGCAGGTAAGAAAACAAAACTATTCGTCTAGTCCTGGGTTCAAGCTTCCATCAAGCCTCAGCACTGGCCCATTCTACCCCTTCAAATAATCTATGAAAGACGACCATATTCTAATAAATAATTCAGGTTTGTCAATTAAGACAAATCTAATTTTTTCCAGATTTAAGGTCTCCGACATCTCCATAATCCACATTTTAATTGTAGGGGATGCAGGGTTTTTCCAAAATATTAATATTAGTTTTTTCCCAGTTATTATACTATAATCCAGGAAATTTCTTTGGTTTATTGTCAGTTTTAGGTATTGTTGAGATATGCCAAATATTATTAATTTAGGATCGGGATCCAGTTGAATATTAACCACTGCAGAAATAATTTTAAAAATGTCCACCCAAATTGTTTTAATTTTTATGCAATTTACAAAGGTATGGGTTAAATTAGTTTCAGTATTGACATTTATCGCAGATAGGAGAGATATTAGGAAAAATTCTATTTAATTTTGTTTTAGAATAATGCAATCTGTGTAATATTTTAAATTGTATTAAAGAATGTCTGGCGTTTAACGAACATTGATGTATATGTTGTAGACTTTCATCCCAAATATCTTTCGTTATGGGTTGAACAAATTCATTTTCCCATGCTTGTCTATGTGATTCCGTCGACGGATTCTCGCTATCTAACAGAATATTATAAATATATGATATTAATTTGACTGTGGGGATGTTTATTCAAACATTCATCTAGAATCTCTGGCTCTCTAATTCTGTATTATTTTGTATATGATTTAACATAATCTTTCAATTGTAAATATCTAAAAAAATTATTTGAATGGAATCCATAATTCTGTTGTACCTCCAGAAACGAGAGGAACACGCCTTTTCTATAAAGATGTCCCATTTTTTAATTCCATAGTTTTTCCATTGTGTAATGCCTTTATCCAATACCGAAGGCTTAAATAAAGGGTTATTTGCAATAGTGATACATTATCCAATTTTATTGTCTTTTTTATTTGTTTCCAAATTCAAATACCGCTATGTATTATTGGATTTTCACTATAAATCTTTTTATTCAATTTTGTAGGGGATAAGAAAATCGGACCAATTACAAATGGCATCCTCCTTTTCCATCTTTAACCAGTCTGGTTGTTGATCCATATCTTCCAACCAGAAATTTAAGTTTTTGACATTGACTGCCCAGAATTAAAATAAGAAATTTGGTAAGACTAATCCTCCATTCGTCTTAGATTTACATAAGTGTTTTTTACTTATTCTGTGATTCTTATAATTCCAAATAAAACTTGTTACAATAGAGTCATTTTTTTAAAAGACATATTTAGGGAGGTATATTGGAGTTGATTGGAAGAGGTATAGAAGTTGAGGAAGGAAAATCATTTTAATTGCATTAATTTTACCGAGCATTGAAATAGGAAGCGTTTTCCAATATTGAATATTCTTATGCAATTTATTAAGTAAAGGCACAAAATTTGATTTAAATAAAGAAGTATATTTCTTGGTCACATAGATTCCTAAGTAGTTAAATGTTTCATTCACTATTTTAAAAGGTGGTTGTTGCAATATATATAAATTGGGTTCCATTGTTGGCATAATCTCACTCTTCTTCCAGTTGATCCTATTTCCCGAGAATAAACCAAATTGAGTTATAAGATTTAACAGGTTAGGGATACTAATTTCTGGATTTGTAATATATAGTAATACATCATCTGCATATAGAGAAATTTTATTAACTGTATTTTTAGTATTATACCCATATATTTCTGGATGAGCTTGAAATCTTTCTGCTAGTGGTTCTATAACAAGGGCGAATAGTAACGGTGATAATGGGCATTCTTGTCTACAACCTTTAGATAAATCAATTTTTTTGATAACATTTGATTTGTCATTATTCTGGCTGTTGGAATGGTATATAAAAGCTTAACCCATGTACAAAACTTATCACCTAATTGAAATTTTTCCATCACCGAAAATAAATAGGGCCATTCAATTTGATCGAATGCTTTCTCAGTGTCTAGCGAGATGACTGCTAAGTCTTCATTTGCTATTCGATTTGAGTATATAATGTTGAATAATAGTCTCAGATTATAATATGAATAAAGCCAGTTTGATCGGGGTGTATTAATTTATAAATCACTAAGCTTAATCTGTATGCTAAAATTTTGGTTAAAATTTTCTGTTTGATGTTTAATAGAGCAATTGCTCTATGTGAACCTGGATCTTCAAGGTCCTTATCCGTTTTTGGAATAAGTATTATATTTGATTCA
Source organism: Okamejei kenojei (assembly GCA_035221665.1). Taxonomy (NCBI): domain Eukaryota; kingdom Metazoa; phylum Chordata; class Chondrichthyes; order Rajiformes; family Rajidae; genus Okamejei; species Okamejei kenojei. The sequence goes on from CM069138.1 coordinate 26,118,769, forward strand.
TTTAAAGTTTCTGGGAGTTTCTGTTGCATGAATGCTTGAGTATATAATGTCTGTAGGCGTGGCGAGATCAAGTCATGAATTTTTTAATAAAATTCACTATTTAAACCATCTGGTCCAGCGGCCTTTCCATTTTTTAAAGAATTAATAGATTCCTCAATATCTTTTACTGATATTTCGGCCCCTAATAATTCCCTCTCTTTCAAATCTAAACCAGTAAGGTTACAATTCTGTAAGAATAATTCCATTCCTACAGAACCCCCTGCCGTTTTGGTTGAATAAAGTGTTTGATAGTATTAAAAGAATCTATCATTAATATCCTTGGGTAGTGTTAATATTTCTCCCGTATCTGATTTAATTTTTATATGTTGTTTTTTCCCCTTCCTATTTCCGGAGTTGGCGTGCCAGTAATCTTTGCGGTTTATATCCAAACTCAAAGTGTAACTGTTTAGTCTTTTGATAAAATTTTATGAATTGGTCTGAGTATATTTGGTTTAACTTATATTTGAGTACAGCAATTTTATTATGTATTATTATAGAAGACATGATTGCATTTTCTATATCTAATTGCCTTATTTCCATTTCCAATACCAGTTGTCTGGCGCGGTTCTCTTTATTAGGAAAGGCTTGTGTGGAGATTAACGCTCCTCGCATAAATGCTTTAAATGTTTCCCAAAGAAGGGAGGAAGAAATTTCAGGGCAGTCATCTGTCTCAAAAAACATATTTATCTGTTTGATAAGATATTCATAGCATGCTTTATCATTTAAAACTTGAGGATTAAGTCTCCATTGTGTCTGCTTATCAGTCATACCACTTAGTTTGATCATGAATGTTAAAGGAGCATGATCTGAAATTATAATATTATGATATTTCGAATTATAGGTAAATGGGATAAGTTTAGAATCTACTAAAAAGTAGTCTATCCTTGAATAAGTTTTATGTACTGAAGAGTAAAATGAGTATTCCCTTCCAGATGGATTTTCAATTCTCCAAACATCCTTGATATTGGTGGTATTAATATATGAGTTTAATAATTCACTTGATTTGGATTTTGCTTTTCTTTGCCTTGTTGATCTATCGAGATAGGAATCTAATGTACAATTTAAATCTCCACCAATTATCAAATTATATTGTGTGAGCTCCGGAATAGTATTAAGTATATTCTTAAAAAACATTGAATTATCAAAATTTGGTCCATAAACATTGAGAAAAATCACCTTTTTTAATATAATTCACTCACTAGTATAATATATCTACCATTGATGTCCGCTATAGTTGATATGTGTTTAAAAGATATACCTTTATGAATTAAAATTGCGACACCTCTGGCCTTATGGGGAAAAAGAAGAGTGATATGTTTCAGCGATCCATTTTGCTTTCAACCTATGTTGTATGTCTTTTTTAAGGTGAGTCTCTTGAAGGAACGTTATATCTGCTTTGAGTGATTTTAAGTGTGCTAATACCTTACCTCTCTTGATTGGCTCATTTGGACTTCCGGTGGCGCTAATGGTGGAGTAGGATGAGTGCCAACTAGCTCCACGCGAAAAGACCGAAAAAAAACAGGAACTAAATATAGAACTGACCTGCAGAAATTGCTCCGGCAGCCTGTGTGACGTCATCAGACCGCGACTGGATTCCTAATGTCGGTAAAGCACTCCCCCACAAAGGAACCGACTAGAAAAACTACAAGATGAAAACAAACGAAGCAGAAAGTAGGCCAGTCTGAAGCCTCTGGCTCAGTTTTAACATCGTCCCAGGAGGACGTTTCAGTGGCCCAGAAGATATACATAAAGAAAAGAGAAATGGATGAACTTCGCAACAGCATTACAATGGAAATTGCAAGTATAAAAGAAGAATTGATAAGTTTTAAAAACAAATTGAATATTAAAGAAATTTTGAAAAGTCTTAAAACAGAGACTAAAGAAGATTTCTTAGAGTTTGAAAATAAAATGACTAATCTTGTGCGTTCGAAAGTGACTAACATGAAGGAGAAAATGTCAGAAAATTTCGACTTACAAATTAATGAAGTAGACGAGAAAATTAAGTCGAATGAAACCAACACTAATGATAATCTGGAAGCGACCTTCACTACAATGCAGCTACAAATGGAGAAACAGGCTGACGCCATAACTCAGCTGGAAGTAACAACAGAGACACTCCTTGCCGAGAACAAGCGTTTATCAGATTTACTGCTTAAAGTAACTGAAAAATGCATTGACTTGGAGGGCCGTCAGAGAAGACAGAATCTGAGAATCATAGGCGTTCATGAGGGTAAAGAAGGAAATAAAGATCTCCGTGACTTTGCTGCAGACTTATTAAAACCAGTCTTCAATTTAGACCAAAAGCCCTTATTAGGGCGGGCACAAAGAGTTCTTGGACGTCGCTTGGACCCGAACGCCCCCCCCCCCCCCCCAGGCAGCTGATAGTGAAGGTCCAATATGATCACGTGTTGGAGGATATCATGAAAAAAATTGCTGGCACAAGAAATCTTATGTTTGATGGAGACAAAATAAGCAATTTTCAAGATTACCCTGCAGAGGTGGTCAGAAGGAGAGCATTATTCAACGAGACAAAAGGGATTCTAAAGACGATAGACAACTTGAAATATGGATTGCTGTACCTCGCAAGACTGTGAGTCACTTATCTGAAGAAGGAATATTTTTTCACTGATCACAAGAAAGCATTGGCATATGCCCAGAAGATTGTGGGTATGAGAGAGGATTGAATAATTTACATATAATACCGTCATCTTGCTGAGAACAAATGGAACTTTAATTCGTTATATTCAGGGACTATTGAAAGCTGATAACGACAATCGTGCTGTCCCTCCTGTTAGGAACATATTATTTTTTAAATATTTAGTACTAATTTTTGCTAACAATTACTAATCATCAAAAACACTTGTTATTATTATTGGAACAATTAGTTAAAAACATGATATGTAAACATGGAGCTAGGAATAATTTTTTTTTAATCTACGGAAGTCTTTAGATGGACAGCCACGTTAGTGTGGCTAGCACTAACTACACTAAATTTAGATGTAGTTTCTTCTTTCTTTTCACATTTTATTAATTTTCTATTTTTTTACTTTTTGTATTTTTTACCTAATTATTATATTAATCTTGAATTTATTTACAAATATTATTTGTGGAGATGTGTCCGTGAGGAGGATTTATATGAATTAGATTTACAACTCGTCTGTCCAGTGTTTGGGTGGAAGGTCGGGTCTACGGTGCTGACCTATCTGCTCTTTTATAGACCACCCTAACAAGCAAGATGCAAGACGTAAATAGAAAAAACGGGGGTCAAGGAATTACCGTCACTCATATTCTAACCACACCCCACTAAGATCACAACCAATCAAAATCTTAGTCACTCAACATCTGACCACACCCCACTCCCATCAACCTCCAGACAAAGGAACACATTTCATCTTGATCTCTCAGCAGAGAGAATGCTGAGAGACCAAGCAACAGAGAGGATGCAGCAATTTTATCTCCACAAACAGTTAGGAAACTCAGTCCTTACACTTCCTCCATCCTTGTAGTCACTATATTACCTTAAACTATTCTTATTGATTTATAACCTTAAACTTTTCTACAATATTTTATCACTGTGTACATTGTTTCCATTACCCACCTACCTTAAATTCGTATTTTGCCTGAACAAACCCTTAGTCACCTAAGGTGGTATTCACAATATATTTTATTCTGCCCGTACAAACCCCTGACCTCTTAGGGTGGTATCCACAGAATACTTGCCTCGTCCGTGCAACCCCTGACTTCTCAGGGTGGTATCCACGAGGTTTTGAAATCCATATTTTGCCCATACAAACCCTTAGTCACCTAAGGTGGTAGCCACAAAATAGTTTATTCTGCCCGTACAAACCCCTGACCTCTCAGGGTGGTATCCACAGAATACGCGCCTCATCCGTGCAACCCCTGACCTCTCAGGTGGTATCCACAAGGTTTTAATACACTCTTAATAATATCACATAATGCAATGCTGTACTTTCTTATCACAAATATTATTACTCACCGCACAGTGCATCTTTCTTGGACAATCCTCCGGGCCTCCTTTTTAGAACAATTTAGTGCCAGATTCTTGGGTCGGAGAGACCGTCTAACTACCTAGGCACTTCTGTGTCCTCAATGGCTTCCCATGAACAACAGGTTATTAGTCCAAATGAAGCAGAAAATCGCATAATTTGTATAGGTGGCCACCTTTTTTCCTGTTGTCCCTAGGAGCCACAGAAGCTGGGAAGCGCCCTAGGCTGTTTGTCTTTAAATTAACGGTCTCTTACCGACCCTGCTCGCTGTGCCCAATTTTGTCATGGTTTTAAGACTCAAAGTTGGATAAGATGACACAGACACGGAGAATTCTTCAAGAAGACAAAGCCTTTATTTGCAAATATTCAGCTGGAACATTCAGATACAACACCACCTGTCCATTCTCTAATTGCTCTCTGATTCACAGAAACAAGCAGCTTTTTTTAAATCAGTTTTTCAGCCCTATCTCTGCTACATTATTTTTCATGCTGTACTCCTCTGGCACCAATCTGTCTTTGATTCTAGTATTTTCTGCCTCGCCACCATTAACTTCCGACCTTGGTTCAGTCTTTACATTTCCCCTCATATCTTTTCCTCTCTCGGCTGCCCTGAAATTCCAAACTATTACTTCTAATCTCCCAGCTGTGTCTCCTTTGCCACCCTTATGTTTAACTAACGCCAAGAGCCAAGGTTACACACACCATTTTATACTGTTACACATGCCATTTTATGTTTAATCACACACTATTTTACATTTAATACAAGGATATAAATGTATTTATTAAGAATACAAAGGTGCACAAAGAAAAAATAAGTAACTTGTTTAGTGCCTTGATTACTAGATAAATGATTTAATTAAGTGTTCTTCTATATAACTTCCATAGAGGTGGGCCGACTGAATTTGGACGATGCACGCTGTCGGGCGGTGACGTCATCATGCAACGGCATGCCAGGCGGTGACGTAATCACTCAACGCCATGCACTAGGCGTACGCCATCAAGACGCTGCGTACGACATCAAGACGCTGCGTATGTCCTCAATTCAGCTGCGGACCGACAGGCCGTTGGTGCGTGAGATTTTAGGACCGTGTCAGTTTTTCGGAGCCCCGCGCGATGTCGGGAACAACCCCGCACAACTCCATATGGCTCCAGCGATCGAAGTGGGACCGGCCCCGCGGGGCCATACGGCTCAGGTGACCACGTTAGGTCACACTCGCCGCATGCAGTCGCATGCTGGTGGGACAGGCCCTCGCTTATAGTGGACAATTGGCAATAATGACGACCATTTCCCTCTCTACGGTCCATTATAACGAGGGTGATCTGTACATACAAGTCACAAGTAATACTTCAAGTATGGATTAATTAGGAATAGTGTGTATGGCTTTGTGTGTGTGAGTGTGGTTCAGCTTACAACCCAATGGCATGAATATTTATTTCTCTAACTTCTAACCCTTGCTTTCCCTCTCTTTCCATCTGCCTCCCACCCTAGTTCTCCAACTAGTTTCACTGTTCATAGACACAAAATGCTGGAGTAACTCAGAAGGACAGGCAGCATCTCTGGATAGAAGGAATCGGTGATGTTTCAGGTTGAGACCCTTCTTCAGTGTCTAACTTCGGTGTAAGCCAGCGTCTGCAGTTCCTTCCTACATATTAATTTCACTGTCCTTCTGATTAATTTTACTGATTGTATGCCTCCTTGTCACCTTCGCCATAGCTTTCAATGAACCAGTCTACATTTCCTTATCTGCTTTGATCTATAATTTTCACACCTTACTCTTCCATATCTCGAGACCCCCTCTCCCCTGATTCTCAGTCTGAGGAAGGGTCTCGACCTGACACTTCATCCATTCCTTCCCTCCAGAGATGCGGCCTGTCCCGCTGAGTTATTCCAGCCTTTTGTGTCTATCTAGGACAGTGGACATTGTTTATATGGACTTTAGCAAGGCCTTTGACAAAGTCCCGCATGGTCGGCTTGTCTGGAAGGTTAGGTCACATGGAATCCAAGTTTAGCTATCCAATTGGATTCAAAGTTGGCTTGGAGGTAGGAATGAAAGGGTAGTTGTGGAGGGTTGTTTTTCAGAATGGAAGCCTATGACTAATGGAAGCCAAAGGGTTTGGTGCTGGGTGCAATGCTAGTTTCTTATATAGTTTGAACGATTTGGATGTCACTGTATTAAGTTTACAAATGGCACCAATACTGGTAGTATTGTAAACTGTGAGGAAGGTTATCTAGAGAGATAGATATCAGAGACCTAAAAGCTTTCTGAAGATGAATGAAAAAAAACTAGTGATTCAAGCATCAGGCAGGATATGGTTTTATAGGTAGAAAATTAGCCATGATCTTAGTGAATGGTGAAGCATTACTCTGGGGCTGAAATCCCCATTCTTGCTTGTTTTATGAATGTTATGATCTTGTGGGCCATTGAGAGTCAATTGACATCTATAGGAAATGTCTTCAATTTTCAGTCATCATCATCATGATAATTATAATAATGCAATTGGCCCACACAGTTATATAATAATTTCAAGCTTATTATAAATGGTTATTAGAGAAATTTCACTCAGAAAACATCAGGCAGCTCTTTACAGGCCTGATCCAGGTGGATCAGAAGACAGATTGAACAGCTGGTTGTGTAAACAAATGCAATTGGATGGCCTCAATTTTTGTTAAATGTAATTTTGAGAATGATGATGTTGGTACAGTTTATTAAATTGCAAATGTGCTCTGTAAATGGACCCAGGGATATCAGTGTGTGACTGAATGATTCTTATACTTGCAGTCTAATCTGCCACAAATTTACACCTGCAATCTTAGTTATGGTGATTGGACAGACAGAGCTAGATTTACAGAGTAAATCTGCCCCACATGTAGTAAGCCGCTGAATGCATTAGATTGTTTTATTAATGAAATTTCATATCATGGTTTTGGTTTAACAATTTAAAGTTGAATTTCAAGTAAATGCACATGTATTACAAATGCCTATTTCTCCGGTATCTAAACCTACAGTAAGTGCCTAATTCTACAATATAGTGTCAAGGATAAGAATGGAAATATGTTTGAAAATGAAACGGAATTCCCTCAAGCACATTATCACAAAAGGAATCGTAAAAGAAACGAATAAGGCATAATAAGAACATGAGTTTACATCAGGGAATGAGAGGAAAGGGAGAAAATAAATATTAACTTTGTGTTTACTTGAATGCATTGGGTATAAGGATTACAGAACCACATTTGGATGAACTGTTGAAATTCTTTTGTCAGTATAATGCTATAGACATTATTTTGAATTTAACTATTATAAGTTGTTGAGAATTGAAATATATAAGGTGTATAAGGTTCTATGACTCCAGGAGTGGCCCAGGAGTGGTTGGAGCGGCTGGTGCAGCGTCTGGGCGGTAGGTTTAAAAACCGAGCGCGGGGCTTTGTTCTTCAGAGGCCCAGGAGTGGTTGGAGCGGTTGGAGCGGTTGGAGCGGCTGGTGCAGCGTCCGGGCGGTAGGTTTAAAAACCAAGCGCGGGGCTTTGTTTTTCAGAGGCTCAGGAGCGGTTGGAGCGGCCACTCTGCAACATTCCATCACACTTCAAAAGAAGTGGTCTGGAGGAAGCCGCTGATTGGTGGAAGCGGACTAGAGGAAGCAGCTGATTGGGAGTTTATATTTCTGCTTTCTGTTCGTACTTTTTAGTTAAGGGTTCAGTGAGTTAAGGGTACAGTGAGTTAAGGGTACAGTGCTTTTTAGTAAAGTACAGATTAAAGGATTAAGATTTTTATAGTGGGAGTGAGTTGATTTAATTTGGGGGTAAGCCATGTCAGTTGAGATCGGCCCTGTGGATTGCTCATCCTGCAACCTGCATCCTGCTCATTGCTCATCCTGCAACATGTGGGAGATCAGGGATATTGTCGGTGTCCCTGGTGACTATGTGTGCAGGATGTGTGTCCAGCTGCAGCTCCTGGCAGACCGCATTGAATGGTTGGAGCTGTGGTTGGATTCATACTGGAGCATCCACGATGCTGAGAAAGTTGTGAATAGCAAATACAGTGAGTTGGCCACACCGCAGGTAAACGTTAAGCGGACAGAAAGGGAATGGGTCTCCAGGATGGTACGTTGCCTCCCTGGTGCAAGGGTCAGGGATGTCTCTGAGCGGCTGGAGAACATTCTGGAGGGGGAAAGTGAACAGCCAGTTGTCGTGCTGCACATTGGCACCAACAATATAGGTAAAAAACGGGATGTGGTCCTAGAAGGTGAATTTAGGGGGCTAGGAGAAAAACTTTAAAGTAGGACCTCAAATGTAATAATCACTGGATTGCTACTAGTGCCGCTTGCTAGTCAGCGAAGAAATAGCAAGATATTTCAGATGATTATGTGGCTTAAAAAATGGTGCAAGGGGGAGGGATTCAAATTTCTAGGGCATTGGAACCAGTTCTGCGGGAGATGGGACCAGTACAAACAGGACGGTCTGCACCTGGGCTGGAATGGAACCAATGTCCTTGTGGGAGTGTTTGATAGTATTGTCGGGGAGTATTTAAACTAATGTGGCAGGGGGGTGGGAGTATGAGCAGAGAGACAGAGGGGTGTAAAATGAGGGTAGAAGCAATAGGTAGCAAGGTGAAAAGTTAAAGTGGCAGGCAGACAAATCCAGGGCAAAAGTCAAAAAGGGCCACTTTTTAACATAATTGTATAAGGGGTAAGAGTATTAACCATATAACCATATAACAATTACAGCATGGAAACAGGCCCTCTCGGCCCTTCCAGTCCGTGCCGAACATTTGTTTTCCCCTAGTCCCATCTACCTGCACTCAGACCATACCCCTCCATTCCCTTCGCGTCCATATACCTATCCACTTTACATTTAAATGTTAAAATCGATCCTGCCTCCACCACTTCTGCTGGAAGCTCATTCCACACAGCCACCGCCCTCTGAGTAAAGAAGTTCCCCCTCACATTACCCCTAAACTTCTGTCCCTTAATTCCTTAATTATTGTAAAAACAAGCCTGAAGGCTTTGTGTCCCAATGCAAGGAGCATTCGTAATAAGGTGGATGAGTTGAATGTGCGGATAGTTATTAATGAATATGATATAGTTGGGATCACGGAGACATGGCTCCAGGGTGACCAAGGCTGGGAGCTGAACAACCAGGGATATTCAATATTCAGGAGGGATAGACAGAAAGGAAAATGAGTTGGGGTAGCGTTGCTGGTCAGAGAGAAGATTAACGCAATAGAAAGGAAGGACATTAGCTTGGAGGATGTGGAATCGATATGGGTAGAGCTGCGAAACACTAAGGGGCAGAAAACACTTGTGGGAGTTGTGTACAGGCCACCTAACAGTAGTAGTGGAGTTGGGGATGGCATCAAACAGGAAAATAGAAATGCGTGCAACACAGGTAAACAGTTATAATGGGTGACTTCAATCTACATATAGATTGGGTGAATCAAATTGGCAGGGGTGCTGAGGAAGAGGATTTCTTGGAATGTATGCGGGATAGTTTTCTAAACCAACATGTAGTGGAACCAACGATAGAGAAAGCTATTCTAGACTGGGTATTGAGTAATGAGGACGGGTTAGTTAGCAGTCTTGTTGTGCATGGCCCATTTGGCAAGAGTGACCATAAAATGGTTGAGTTCTTCATTAGAATGGAGAGTGACATAGTTAATTCAGAAACAATGGTTCTGAAGTTAAAGAAAGGTAACTGAGGGTATGAGATGTGAATTGGCTAAGATAGACTGGCAATTGATTCTTAAAGGGTTGACGGTGGATATGTAATGGAAGGCATTTAAAAGACCGCATGGATGAACTACAACAATTGTTCATCCCAGTTTGGCAAAAGAATATATCAGGGAAGGTAGTGCATCTGTGGATAACAAGGGAAATCAGGGATAGTATCAAAACAAAAGATGATATATACAAATTAGCCAGAAAAAGTAGCCTACCAGAGGACTGGGAGAAATTCAGAGTCCAGCAACTTACTGCAAAAGCTTTTATAGATATGTGAAGAGAAAAAGTTTAGTTAAAACAAATGTAGGTCCCTTGCAGTCAGAAACGGGTGAATTGATCATGGGGAACAAGGACATGGCAGACAAATTGAATAACTACTTTGGTTCTGTCTTCACTAAGGAACACATGAATAATCTGCCAGAAATAGCAGGGGACCGGGGGTCAAATGAGATGGAGGAACTGAGTGAAATCCAAGTTAATCGGGAAGTTGTCTTAGGTAAATTGAATGGATTAAAGGCCGATAAATCCCCAGGGCTAGTTAGGCTGCATCCCAGAGTGCTTAAGGAAGTGCCCAGAAATAATGGATGCATAAAGGGCCTGTCCCACTTACGCGACCTTGGCTCGCAAATTATTCGCCTCATGGTCGCTTGAGGCGTACGGGCAGCATATGGCCGCGCGGGGCCGGTCCCACTTAGAAGCGCGGAGTTGTGCGGGGCTGGTCCCGACATCGCGCGGGGCTCCGAAATTCTTGCAGTGATCAAAATCTTTGCGCACCAACGGCCTGTCTGCATGCAGGCGCATTGCGGTTGTACGCAGCGTCTTGATGTCCTATGCAGCGTCTTGATGGCGTACGCAGCGTCTTGACGCTGTATGCCTAGCGTGTGGCGTTGCGTGATGACATCAATGCCCGACGCCGTGTGATGCCCAAATTCAGTTGGCCTGCCTCCTGCCCAGCTGATTGGTAAGCATGAGGTAAATTACGTCACGCGCGAACGAAGCGCGACCTTCGCGTGAACTCCGCTTCCGGTTGGTCGCGCCAAACGCATGTAATCGCATGCGTGGGACAGGTCCCTTTAGTGATAATTAAAAAAAACTCTTTAGATTCTGGAGTAGTTCCTGAGGATTGGAGGGTAGCTAATGCAACAGGGAGAAAATGGGGAATTACGGACCAGTTAGTCTAACATCGGTAGTGAGGGAAATGCTAGAGTCAGTTAATAAAGATGGGATAGCAGCACATTTAGAAAGTGGTGAAATCATTGGACAAATTCAGCATGGATTTATGAAAGATAAATCATGTCTGACAAATCTTATTGAATTTTTCGAGGATGTAACTAGTAGAGTGGATAAGGGAGAACCAGTGGATGTGTTATATCTGGACTTTCAGAAACATAGAAACATAGAAATTAGGTGCAGGAGTAGGCCATTCAGCCCTTCGAGCCTGCACCGCCATTCAATATGATCATGGCTGATCATCCAACTCAGTATCCCGTACCTGCCTTCTCTCCATACCCTCTGATCCCCTTAGCCACAAGGGCCACATCCAACTCACTATTAAATATAGCCAATGAACTGGCCTCAACTACCCTCTGTGGCAGAGAGTTCCAGAGACTCACCACTCTCTGTGTGAAAAAAGTCTTTCTCATCTCGGTCTTAAAGGATTTCCCCCTTATCCTTAAGCTGTGACCCCTTGTCCTGGACTTCCCCAACATCGGGAACAATCTTCCTGCATCTAGCCTGTCCAACCCCTTAAGAATTTTGTAAGTTTCTATAAGATCCCCTCTCAATCTCCTAAATTCCAGAGAGTATAAACCGAGTCTATCCAGTCTTTCTTCATAAGACAGTCCTGACATCCCAGGAATCAGTCTGGTGAACCTTCTCTGCACTCCCTCTATGGCAATAATGTCCTTCCTCAGATTTGGAGTCCAAAACTGTACGCAATACTCCAGGTGTGGTCTCACCAAGACCCTGTACAACTGAAGTAGAACCTCCCTGCTCCTGTACTCAAATCCTTTTGCTATGAAAGCTAACATACCATTCGCTTTTTTCACTGCCTGCTGCACCTGCATGCCTACTTTCAATGACTGGTGTACCATGACACCCAGGTCTCGCTGCATCTCCCCTTTTCCTAATCGGCCACCATTTAAATAATAGTCTGCTTTCCTGTTTTTGCCACCAAAGTGGATAACCTCACATTTATCCACATTATACTGCATCTGCCAAACATTTGCCCACTCACCCAGCCTATCCAAGTCACCTTGCAGTCTCCTAGCATCCTCCTCACAGCGAACACTGCCCCCCAGCTTAGTGTCATCCGCAAACTTGGAGATATTGCCTTCAATTCCCTCATCCAGATCATTAATATATATTGTAAATAGCTGGGGTCCCAGCACTGAGCCCTGCGGTACCCCACTAGTTACTGCCTGCCATTGTGAAAAGGACCCGTTTACTCCTACTCTTTGCTTCCTGTTTGCCAGCCAGTTCTCTATCCACATCAATACTGAACCCCTAATACCGTATGCTTTAAGTTTTGTATACTAATCTCTTATGTGGGACCTTGTCGAAAGCCTTCTGGAAGTCCAGATATACCACATCCACTGGTTCTCCCTTATCCACGCTACTAGTTACATCCTCGAAAAATTCCACAAGATTCGTCAGACATGATTTACCTTTTGTAAATCCATGCTGACTTTGTCCAATTATTTCACCACTTTCCAAATGTGCTGCTATCCCATCTTTAATAACTGACTCTAGCAGTTTCCCCACTACCGATGTTAGACTAACTGGTCTGTAATTCCCCGTTTTCTCTCTCCCTCCCTTCTTAAAAAGAGGGGTTACATTTGCTACCCGCCAATCCTCAAGAACTACTCCAGAATCTAAAGAGTTTTGAAAGATTATCACTAATGCATCCACTATTTCCTGAGCTACTTCCTTAAGTACTCTGGGATGCAGCCTATCTGGCCCTGGGGATTTATCGGCCTTTAATCTATTCAATTTACCCAACACCACTTCCCGACTGACCTGGATTTCACTCAATTCCTCTTTTGACCCACAGTCCCCTGCTATTTCAGGCAGATTATTTATGTCTTCCTTAGTGAAGACGGAACCAAAGTAGTTATTCAATTGGTCCGCCATATCCTTGTTCCCCATGAATCAACTCACCTGTTTCTGACTGCAAGGGACCTACATTTGTTTTAACTAACCTCTTTCTCTTCACATATCTATAAAAACGTTTGCAGTCAGTTTTTATGTTCCCTGCCAGTTTTCTTTCATAATCTATTTTTCCTTTCCTAATTAAGCCCTTTGTCCTCCTCTGCTGGTCTCTGAATTTCTCCCAGTCCTCTGGTATGCTGCTTTTTTCTGGCTACTTTGTACGCATCATCCTTTGCTTTGATACTATCCCTGATTTCCCTTGTTATCCACGGATGCACTACCTTCCCCGATTTATTCTTTTGCCAAACTGGGATGAACAATTTTTGTAGTTCATCCATGCAGTCTTTAAATGTCTTCCATTGTATATCCACCGTCAACCCTTTTAGAATTAATTGCCAGTCAATCTTGGCCAATTCACGTCTCATACCCTCAAAGTTACCTTTCTTTAAGTTCAGAACCATTGTTTCTGAATTAACAATGTCACTCTCCATCCTAATGAAGAACTCATTAGGCTTTCGACAAGGTCCCACATAAGAGATTAGTATGCAAACTTAAAGCACACGGTATTGAGGGTTCAGTATTGATGTGGATGGCGAACTGGCTGGCAGACAGGAAGCAAAGAGTAGGAGTAAACGGGTCCTTTTCAGAATGGCAGGCAGTGGGGTACGGCAAGGCTCACTGCTGGGACCCCAGCTATTTACAATATATATTAATGATTTGGACGAGGGAATTGAATGGAACATCTCCAAGTTTGCGGGTGACACGAAGTTGGGGCGCAGTGTTAGCTGTGAGGAGGATGCTAGGAGGCTGCAAGGTGACTTGGATAGATTGGGTGAGTGGGCAAATGCATGGCAGATGCAGTATAATGTGGATAAATGTGAGGTTATCCACTTTGGTGGCAAGAACAGGAAAGTAGACTATGATCTGTATGGTGGCCGATTAGGAAAAGGGGAGATGCAATGAGACCTGGGTGTCATGGTACACCAGTTATTGAAAATAGGCATGCAGGTGCAGCAGGCAGTGAGGAAAGCAAATATAATGTTTGCATTCATAGCAAAATGATTTGAGTAAAGGAGCAGGGAGGTTCTACTGCAGTTGTACAGGGCCTTGTTTCTATGTTTCTAATAATAATTTTCCAAAATCCAGTGAAAATGGAAATTGTTGCCAGTAGACTGTGCCCAGTGCTTCATTTGTGATGGTCTATGCATGACACCTCTTAAAAGTTAAACAAAAGACTTTCAAACTTTTCAAATGTTTAATATTATGAAATGATTACTAATGTTTAAAAAATAAAATTTACTAATAAAATTAGGTGGTCAGTTCTTTAAAATAGCTTGAGTACCTGACAGGACGATGATTCGCCACAGATCCAAACAGCAAGGAATGATGTGTTTACCGGCACATTTCTGTCTACAAAAAAAAACATTGACTATGGCAAATATGACATATCTTCTTTTACAGAGAAGACGGGGCTAATTACCCTAATAATGATGCCATGCTTTTATATCTCAACCAAGAAACTGAGCATCCTAAAGAGGACCAAAAAGTTGCAATCAGTAAAAATGGCCATGAAATATTCAGATTAACCAAAAGACCTGACAGTGGAAACATACTTTAACCTATAGGCCTAATATTTTTTAAAGTCAGTACTTTTTCTCTGCTCCATGTCTACATGTGATTCCTGTTCAAGTTTCATTTAATCTAAATTGTAACTGGTTGCTCAACTGTAATCCACTATAGTTGCCAAACAAGCACCAGGATTGGATTTCCTACTTCTGAAGATTAACAAGGAAGAAATGACAGCCTTGCCAGCAAACCCCACTTGTGGAATGTTTAATATGAACTGTTTAGCATAATGAAGTGAACTGAATAAACAGAGAAAACCAATCCCATGCTGTTGGGACAGGGTGTGCATAAGTGAGGTGGATAGATCCTCAACAAGAGGAGATACCCACAACTTCAGAGCTGAGACATTTAGGGCTTATATAATGTAATATATCAATTTTTTTCACACAAGATTACTGGCAGTATGTATTGTTGGAACTTTATTTGTAATGATGTTCAATGACTATTGAACTAAATTGAGTAAATTGTTGGTATCGCGATCATCAGTGATGTAACTGGATGACAGTAAAGGGGCCACTGGTCTCCTATCTCCGAGTTAACAGATAAAATAAATAAAAAGATAGAAATATGCAATTCTCCTTGAATCCAGACAAAGATTCTAAATTGAGTGTACTCACCATGACAATTATACCGACAAGTCAACATAACTATCCGTCATTGAATACTCATTAATCAAAACCACTCCAAGAGATTCTTAAGTAAAGCAAGCATAAATCCTTTTTTAGCTTTTTGTTTTCTGAGCCAAAGGAAGTATTCAAACCTGCTAGGGAAATTAGATTTATTTTTTCCATTTGTTAATTTTCCATTCCACATACAACAGTATAAAAAGGAATCAACTCATAAAAATGTAGTGCAATAACAATAAACTTCAATTTTTTTTCCTGATCACCATTTCCATTCTTTGCTTAAAAGTCTTGTGATTTGCAGTCTCCTTGCTACGAGCACTCTGTGGGCCTTGTTAAACTATTTTGTTTTCCCTTGATACCAGATGTGATTGCTCAAGTATATGCTCTTGACCTTTTCCATTTAATGAAACCACTTTTGAGGGACTCTGCAAAAATATCACACTTTCTGAATGCTGCTTCCCTGCTCTCTATACAAACTTCCAAGGTTTTGAGCCAAACATTGTGTAATGCTGTAATAACTGGAATTCCTTAATTTATCCTTACAGCTATTCAAGATCTCTCAATTTTCCATTTCTTTTTTATTTTAACAATTCTGAATTTGAGCTCATCAGTAAAATATAGTCCTGTTTGTTCAGATCACCAGGGGAATCTGCTCTCTAAACCTCTGTGTATATATATATTTTTCCTTTTTAAGGAAACTCCTTAAACCATATGACTCTTTACCAGGCATTTGGTAAACTAACCCAATGTCGTATTAGTTTATATCTGCTAATGACAACAAAGGATGTCTTATTTGTTTAAAAGTTCAGTGTAATAGAAATTAGTGTTATTTACTCTTTTCCTTGGAGGATAGAGTCAGATAGCTATGGATTGGTGACTATGTAAGCATGGCTGATTCCATGATAAGCCTGATTCTCTTCCCCAGAACACTATATTCTAAATGGCTTATTTCCTAAACCTATAGCTTATTTCCTAAACCTATCAGGTTCTTATTTCCTTATTTCCTAAATAGCTTATTTCCTAAACCTTATTTCCTAAATAGCTTATTTCCTAAACCTATCAGGTTCTTGAACCAATCAGCACAAGCCTAATCCTACCTTGACAAGTGAAATTGACTAGGGAGAGCCAGTGGATGTAGTGTACTTGGACTTTCATAAAGCCTCTGAAAATGTCACACACAGGAGATTAGTGGGCAAAATTAGAGCACATGGTATTCGGATACGGTACTGAGATGAATAGAAATCGGGTTAGCAGACAGGAAACAAAGAGCAGGGATTAACGGGTCCCTTTCAGAATGGCAGGCAGTGACTAGTGGGGTACCGCAAGGCTCAGTGCTGGGACAGCAGCTATTTACAATAGGCATTAATGATTTAGATGAAGGACTTAAAAGTAACATTAGCAAATTTGCAGATGACACAAAGTTGGGTGGCAGTGTGAAATGTGAAGAGGATGCTATGAGGATGCAGGGTGACTTGGACAAATTGGGTGATTGGGCAGATGCATGGCAGATGCAGTATAATGTGGATAAATGTGAGGTTATCCACTTTGGTGGCAAGAACAGGAAGGCAGATTATTATCTGAATGGTATCAGGTTAGGAAAAGAACAACAAGACCTGGGTGTCCTTGTATATCAGTCAGTGAAAGTAAGCATGCAGGTACAGCAGGCAGTGAAGAAATGGTATGTTGGCATGTTGGCTGTAATGAGAGGAGTTGAGTAAAGAGGTCCTTCTGCAGTTTCACAGGGCCCTGGTGGCACCACAACTGGAGTTTTGTGTGCAGTTTTGGTCTCCTAGTTTGAGGAAGGACATTCTTGCTATTGAGGGAGTGCAGCATAGGTTCCCGGGATGGCGGGACTTTCATATGATGAAAGAATGGAGTAACTCGGCTTGTATTCACTGAAATTTAGAAGAATGAGAGGGGATCTTACAGAAACATATAAAATTATTAAGGGATTGGACATGCTACATGCAGGAAACATGTTCCCGATGTTGGGGGAGTCCAGAACCAGGGGCACAGTTTAAGAATAAGGGGTAGGCCATTTAGAACTGAGATGAGAAAAAACTTTTTTACAGTGAGTTGCGAATTTGTGGAATTCCCTGCCTCAGATGCCAGTGGAGGTCGATTCACTGGATGCATTCAAGAGAGTTAGATATAGCTCTTAGGGCTAGCGGAATCCAGGGATATGGGAAGAAGGCAGGAACGGGGTACTGATTGTGGAGATCAGCCATGATCACATTGAATGGCGGTGCTGGCTCGATGGGCTGAATGTGATTTTGATCCACTTTGTTTGTTATTTATCTGAACAATTTAGCTGGGCATAGTTCTTATGTTTGCATGTGACACTAAATTTGGTAGTCTAGTGGACAGTTAAGAAGATTATCTAAAATAACAATGGGATTTTCATCAAGTCTGCCAATGGCCTGAGGTATAGCAGATGGAGGTTAATTCACATAGGTTGCAAGCTGTTGCAATTTAGAAAAACAACTAGACTAAGTGGGACCCATCGGGTCCCAGTAATACGGGAGGCCTGGTCCCCCAACCCTATCCCATTCTTCAACGCATTATTCCACCACTCACCCGTTCCCCCAAGTAGGAGTGTTGTGGAGGAGGGGGTGTGTGGGGAGAGGGAGTATTTGGCAGGGGAGGTGTGTGAAGGGGAAATGTGGGGGAGGGGAATGTGTCGGCATGGGGGAGAGGGAGGGGTGTGTAGGCGGGGGGGGGGGGGGGTGGTGGCTGTGGAGGGGGGTTGTGGTCGCCACAGACGCAGCTCACACTCTGGTCACCCCGCACTATACTCACCTCGCACTATACTCACCTCGCACTATACTCACCCCACAACTTCAGCTTTCGGTCTCACTCTGTGGCTCCGTGTCCGGCTCCGGCTTTACTCAGCGGCTCCCGGTTGCACTCAGCGGCTCCCGGTTGCACTCAGCAGATCCCGGCTCATCGTGCTGGTCTCCGCAGAATCAGCCCGCACGCTGCTCCCTCCGCACGCTGCTCCCTCCGCATGCTGCTGTTTCCGCATGCTGCTCTCACCGCACTCACTCAACACACTCTGTTCACTCCGCTCCTTCAGCTTTATTCTGCTTGCCGCCGGTAATTGACAGCGGGTGCCAGAAGGGGCGTTTTTTTACGATTTTTAAACCTTCGTAACTATTGTACTATTCCACTGATCGGAACAAAACTTGTTGCACTTGCAACACAGGAGAATGGTGAGTAAGGTGGCAAAAATCATAGCGCTATCGGATACTGTTTTTGCGCAAATGTAAAAACAATGCAAACCGGAAGAGGAAAAGAGAAGCGTTTTATAAGTGTATAGATGCAGGACAGGACTTGCAGAGTAAATGATCAGCAGGACAAGACTTGTAGAGTAAATGATAGGGCTGTGAGATGTTGTAGAATAAGGAGACCAAGGAATGCAGGTACTGAGTTCCATTAAATTAGAAAGGGTGGTGAACAAGAACCTGCATTGTAGACTGGTCCAGAGGTTAAAGGACAAGGGATCGGAGGATCAAAGAGAGTGATGGGTACATGGAACAAACCACTAGATGAAGTAATTAAAGGAAATAAAGTGACAAAATTAAAAAAAAAAAACATTTGGAGAGGTAATTGGATAGGAAAGTTTTAAAAGGATATGGGCCAAATACAGATAAACGGGGCAAGCTTACAGTAGATGGGTATGTTGATCGGCATGAATGATGTTGGAGCCATTAAACTTAAGTAAGTTTATTATAGCCATGTCTAGTTACCTTTAATTATTATCTGCCTGTGTTAATGTGGGTCGGATTTTATACGTAGTCTCGGGTGTGTTTTTGGCTGGAGGATTCTGGGGCAGACTCTCAGATGATTAGTTTTAGTTTGATGTCGTGGGCCATTGAAGGTTGAACTTTGAGAAGTTGTAAAAACTGCCACTACAGATAGGTTGGGACAAATGGCCTGTTTCCATACTGTATGACTCTATGACTAGGTATATTGGTAAATTGGATCAAAAATTGGCTTGATAAATAGATGAGTACAATGAGGACAGTGGACTAGAAAGGGGCTGGCTAGTGTAAGAAATGCGCACTTGGACCTGCACAATTACATATGCATACATATAATATATACACATATATACATACACATATATACACATACACATATATACAGTGGCTTGCAAAAGTATTCATACCCCTTGAACTTTTCCACATTTTGTCACGTTACAACCACAAACATAAATGTATTTTATTGGGATTTTATGCGATAGACCAACACAAAGTGGCGCATAATTGTGAAGTGGAAGGGAAAATGATACATGGTTTTCAATTTTTTTTCAAATAAAAAACTGAAAAGTGTGGCGTGCAAAAGTATTCAGCCCCCTTTACTCTGATACCCCTAAGTAAAATCCAGTGGCAAACCAATTGCCTTCAGAAGTCACCTAATTAGTAAATAGAGTCCACTTGTGCGTAATCTAATCTCAGTATAAATACAGCTGTTCTGTGAAGGCCTCAGAGGTTTGTTAGAGAACATGTTTAGTGAACAAACAATGTTCCTTGGGCATCATGAAGCCCAAGAAACACACCAACAGGTCAGGGATAAAGTTGTGGAGAAGTTTAAAAGCAGGGGTTAGGTTATAAAGAAATATCCCTAGCTGTGAACATCTCACGGAGCACTGTTTCAATCCATCATCCGAAAATGGAAAGAGTATGGGCGGAACTGCAAACCTACCAAGCCATGGCTGTCCACCTAAACTGACAGGCTGGGCAAGGAGAGCATTGATCAGAGAAGCAGCCAAGAGGCCCTTGGTAACTCTGGAGGAGCTGCAAAGATCCACAGCTCAGGTGGGAGAATCTGTCCACAGGACAACTATTAGTCGTGCACTCCACAAATCGGGCCTTTATGGAAGAGTGGCAAGAAGAAAGCCATTGTTGAAACAAAGCCATAAGAAGTCCCATTTGCAGTTTACCACAAGCCATGTGGGGGACACAGCAAACATGTGGAGGAAGGTGCTCTGGTCTGATGACTCCAAAATTGAAGTTTTTGGCCTAAATGCAAAACGATATGTGTGGCGGAAAACTAACACTGCACATCACCCTGAACACACCAACCCCACTTTGAAACATGGTGGTGGCAACATCATGCTGTGGGGATGCTTTTCTTCAGCAGAGACAGGGAAGTTGGTCAGAGTTGATGGGAAGGATGGATAGAGCCAAGTACAGGGTATCTTGGAAGAAAACCTGTTAGAGTCTGCAAAAGACTTGAGACTGGGGCGGAAGTTCACCTTCCAGCAGGACAACGACCCTAAACATACAGCCAGAGCTAAAATGGAATGGTTTAGATCAAAGCATATTCATGTGTTAGAATGGCCCAGTCAAAGTCCAGACCTAAATCCAATTGAGAATCTCTGGCAAGACTTGAAAATTGCTGTTCACAGACGCTATCCACCCAATCTGACTGAGCTTGAGCTATTTTGCAAAGAATAATGTGCAAATATTTCAGTCTCTTAGATGTGCAAAGCTGGTAGATACATACCCCAAAAGACTTGCAGCTGTAATTGCAGCGAAAGGTAGTTCTACAAAGTATTGACTCAGGGGCTGAATACTTTTGCACGCCACACGTTTCAGTTTTTTATTTGTTAATAAAATTTGGAAACCATGTATCATTTTCCTTCCACTTCACAATTATGCACCACTTTGTGTTGGTTGATCACATAAAATCCCAATAAAATACATTTAAGTTTGTGGTTGTAACGTGACAAAATGTGGAAAAGTTCAAGGGTACAAATACTTTTGCAAGCCACTGTATATACGCACACACACACACACATATATATATATATATATATATATATATATACATACACACATATACATATATATATATATTATATATATATATATATATAATATATAATATATATATATATACATATATACATATATATATATATATATATATATATACATAATATACAATATACATATATACATACACACATATACACACACATTCACATATATATATATACAGTGGCTTGCGAAATTTTCATACCCCTTGAACCTTTTCAAATTTTGTCACGTTACAACCACAAACGTAAATGTATTTTATTGGGATTTTATGTGATCAACCAACACAAAGTGGTGCATAATTGTGAAGTGGAAGGAAAATGATACATGGTTTCCAAATTCTATTACAAATAAAAAACTGAAACGTGTGGCGTGCAAAAGTATTCAGCCCCCCTGAGTCAAACCTTTGTAGAATCACCTTTCGCTGCAATTACAACTGCAAGTCTTTTGGGGTATGTCTCTACCAGCTTTGCACATCTAGAGACTGAAATGTTTTCCCATTCTTCTTTCCAAAATAGCTCAAGCTCAGTCAGATTGGATGGAGAGCATCTGTGAACAGCAATTTTCAAGTCTTGCCAGAGATTCTCAATTGGATTTAGGTCTGGACTTTGACTGGGCCACAATAACATATGAATATGCTTTGATCTAATCCATTCCATTGTAGCTCTGGCTGTATGTTTAGGGTCGTTGTCCTGCTGGAAGGTGAACCTCCACCCCAGTCTCAAGTCTTTTGCAGACTCTAACAGGTTTTCTTTCAAGATTGCCCTGTATTTGGCTCCATCCATCTTCCCATCAACTCTGACCAGCTTCCCTGTCCGTGCTGAAGAAAAGCACCCCCACAGCATGATGCTGCCACCACCATGTTTCACAGTGGGGATAGTGTGCTCAGTGTGATGTGCAGTGTTAGTTTTCCACCACACATAGCGTTTTGCATTTATGCCAAAAACTTCAATTTTGGTCTCATCAGATCAGAGCACCTTCCTCCACATGTTTGCTGTGACCACCACATGGCTTGTGGGAAAACTGCAAACGGGACTTCTTATGGCTTTGTTTCAACAATGGCTTTCTTCTTGCCACTCTTCCATAAAGGCCCGATTTGTGGAGTGCACGACTAATAGTTGTCCTGTGGACAGATTCTCCCACCTGAGCTGTGGATCTCTGCAGCTCCTCCATAGTTACCATGGGCCTCTTGGCTGCTTCTCTGATCAATGCTCTCCTTGCCCGGCCTGTCAGTTTAGGTGGACGGCCATGTCTTGGTAGGTTTGCAGATGTGCCATACTCGTTCCATTTTCAGATGATGGATTAAACAGTGCTCCGTGAGGTGTTCAAAGCTTGGGATATTTTTTTATAACCTAACCCTACCTTAAAATTCTCCACAACTTTATCCCTGTCCTGTCTGGTGTGTTTCTTGGGTGTGTTCATGATGCTGTTTGTTCACTAATGTTCTGTAACAAACCTCTGAGGCCTTCACAGAACAGCTGTATTTATACTGAGATTAGATTACACACAAGTGGACTCTATTTACTAATTAGGTGACTTCTGAAGGCAATTGGTTGCACTGGATTTTACTTAGGGGTATCAGAGTAAAGGGGGCTGAATACTTTTGCACGCCACACTTTTCAGTTTTTTATTTGTAAAAAAATGTGAAAAATATGTATTATTTTCCTTCCACTTCTCAATTATGCGCCACTTTGTGTTGGTCTATCACATAAAATCCCAATAAAATACATTTACGTTTGTGGTTGTAACGTGACAAAATGTGGAAAAGTTCAAGGGGTATAAAAACGTTTGCAAGCCACTGTATATATATACTAGACTAAGTGGGACCCGTTGAGTCCCAGCATCACATGGGAGGGCTGGTCCCCTAACACAATATTCCAACTCTCCACCAATTCCAATATTGGTGGCCAGTGGGGGGGGGGGGTGTGTGTGGGGAGGGGCTTTATGGAGCGCTAGTATGGGTGTTGTGGGCTGAAGGGACTTGTTTTCAGAGGGCTAGTATGGACATTGTGGGCCGAATGGATTCTTAGACTGGCGGCTCAGTCACTCAAGCCTGCTGTGCTGGTAGCTCATGCACCCACGGCTGGGGGGCTGGCAGTTGATTCACAGCTATTCCTTGAAAATCCATTTCAAGCAGGGTGCAAGGCCACCAAATTCAAGTGCAGTTTCTTATCACTTCAATCAGGGTGCAAGGCCACTAAAGACAGCGAGTCGTGATCTCTCCCTCCTCCATCTTGCAGAGACTGAGCTATGCCCACACTTCTGGGATTATAGTCCTTCCCCCTCCCACCAGAAGGGGCATGGCCTTCATGGCGTGATTGTCAGGAGAGAGAATCTCAACTTTTTAAACACTAATAACTTATTTTTCATCAATGGGAAAAATCCTCAACACCTGATGAGCGGATGGGGACTCTGAGTGAGATGGACAAAAATCACAGCCGTATTTGGTCGTGTTTTTTTCTAAAATCAATATAAAGCGCAAACAGGAAGTGGTCAAGATTAGACTTTTAATTATATAGAAGGCAAGGTACCATTTGCAGTAATGCCTTTTCACTTCAACCCAAATCCGCCAAACAAACATTTGCAGACAGTACCTTTTTACTTCAAACCAACCATATTTTCATTTCCAAACCACATTAAGGGCACTCACAGTTGAGTAGACATGTGTTCAGCTCAGAGAGACGTGACCCTCTGGTTCCTCCATCTTGCAGAGACTGAGTGAGGCACACCACTTCCTGGTTTTATAGTCCCTCCCCTCCCTCCAGCAGGGGCAGCAGAGAGAATGGGGAATTTGTTAAAAACATTAATATCTCTCTGATATTTCATCAATGGGAAAATTCCTCTGGTCCAGAAAGGCAGGGGGGGGGGGGCTCTGTGTGAGCTGGCCAAAAATGACAGCCGTAGGTGGTGGCGTTCTCTCGGAAATCACAGCACAGCAAGCCAAAAGCGGTCAAGATCACACTTTCAGTAATATAGGTGTATGTGTGTCCCTCCAAAATCCCTGACAAAGAATGACTATACTATCTATGTCTCTCATAATTGTATATACTTCTATCTTTCCCTTCGATCTTCAATATATGTATAACTTGAGCGTAAAGTTGATTGCTCTCAACGCCAAAATTGGAGGAGTTACAGACAGGAAAGAAGGCTGTAAGAAAACCCAGCAGGAAAAATGGACGGGGAAATGGCAGAGGTTTAATCTGAGCAAGTGTGAGGTGTTGCATTTTGGGAGGTTGAATGTAAGGGGAGAGTAGTGGCAGTGAGGACCCCGCCAGCATACATGTAACAGTATTAATGTGGAGAGGCATTTTGGAGTTCAAGTTCATTGTTCACTGAAGGTGGCAACACAAATAGATTGTGTAGTAAAGAAGGCATATGGTATGCTTGCCTTCATTCCTAGGGACATTGAATATAAGAGTCAGGAAGTCATGATGCAGTTCTAAAAGACTTTGGTTACGCTATATTTGGTGCATCACTTTGTCCAGTATTTCTAAAAATGTCTGCTTTATTCCATTTATGCACATGATCTTTAGAACTTGAAAGACCTTCTTTTCAAAATAAAGTGGGGTTTGAGCCAGGATCCTCCTCCTTTTGTCTATTGTGATTGCTTGTTGTAAAAGCAGCCCAGTGGGTCTCTCTGATCTTTCCCCATATTCTTGAAGGCATTTTTAATCTTTTTCATATGTGTAACCAATTGCTTCTTGAAGGTTGCTACTATACCTGCTTCAATCATTATCCCCAAATAAATGAATTTCCCATCTTCTCCTTGCCCGTGACAGCCCTCTCTCAACATATGGTCACTAGTAGCTTGCTCTGGGCAAGGAGTGGAATGCTGCTGAAGATGTCATGTCAAACTCTCGGAAGTCTGGGTTAACCACAGTTGACCACTGCCAACCAATCCTTTTTGGACCGGTGTAATCTTTTCTCACAACAAAATCGAGAATCTTAGCAGATCTGGATTCACTCCCGTAAACTGATTAGAAATATAGGATGAAGTAATTGTTCTGGCAAATTGCTCGAGGAAGATAAGTTACATATCGCAGGTCTAGGGAAACCTTTGAGAACATCCAATTAGATTTCATGCCAAAACTAGAGGAGATTCAACATTTCTAGAGATGTTTCTCTCCTTGGATAATAAGAGGAAGCCATGTGTTCTGCATTATGACTTATAACACAACTATGACTTATAATCTCAATGCTAATGGAAAGATATACAGTGCATGCACTGATGGAATATAATACAGTCTCAGGAGATATCACATCCTCTAGAATAATATGGAGAGCATTAAGTAGGGAGAGGGGTGATACAATTGTTGCAACTGTTTTAAAATGAACATCATCATTCAAGCCTGAACCACCATCAGTCATGTGACAAATTAGCACACGCTTGCAATGGCAGTAATGAAATAATATGTGGGCTTGTGTCTATGGTAGGTTTGAGTTTATCATCTGGTAGATACCAGCACAGCATTGAATGAGGGACAAGATTGAAAGAAAGCTGCATCCTCAAAAGTGATTTGCTGAGAGAGCATTGTAGTAATACAGAGTCTGGCACTGACAGACTCTGCGAAAGCCTCACTATCACACAAGCAGACACATAATGCTGGAGTAACTCAGCGGGTGAGGCAGCATCTCCGGAGGGAAGGAATGGGTGACATTTCGGTTCGAGACCTTTCTTCAGACTGATGTCAGGGGAGGGGGCGGGACAGAGATAGAATGTAGACCATCTACCCAAGCCAAATATGAGGTGCTGCTCCTCCAATTTGCGCTGGATCCAAATGGAGGAGGCCCAGGACAGAAAGGTCAGATTGGTAATGGGAGGGGGAGTTGAAATGATGGGCCACCGGGAGAGCAGGTAGGTTAAGACGGGCTGAGTGGAGGTGTTCAGCGAAATGATCGCTGAGCCTGCTCTTGGTCTCGCCGATGTAGAGAACAGTGGATACAGTAGATGAGGTTGGAGGGGTGCAAATGAACCTCTGCCTCACCTGGAAAGACTGTTTGGGTCCTTGGATGGGTTCGAGGGCGGCGGTAAAGTGTCAGGTGTTGCATCTCCTGCGGTTGCAGGGGAAGGTACCTGGGGAGGGGTGGTTTGGGTGGGAAGGGACAAGTTGACCAGAGAGTTACAGAGGGAACAGTCCCTGCGGAAAGCAAAAAAGGGGTGAATATGGGAAGATGTGGCCACTGGTGGGATCCCGTTGGAGGTGGCAAAAATGGAGGTGGCATAGAGAGAGCCTCATCCATAATGGAAGTGGGGAACTCACGTTTCCTAAAGAATGAGGACATCTCTGATGCCTTGGTATGGAACACCTCATCCTCGATGCAGATGCGGCGTAGACAGAGAAATTGGGATAGAGTCTTTACAAGAAGCAGGGTGGGAAGAAGTGTAGTCAAGATAGCTATGGGAGTCAGTAGGTTTGTAGTAGATGTTGGTCAATAGTCTGTTTCCTGTGATGGAGACGGTAAGATCTAGAAACATTAGGGAGATGTCAGAGATGGTCCAAATGAATTTGAGTGCAGGATGGAAATTAGTGGTGAAGTATTTGAAGTCAGTGAGTTCTGCATGAGTGCAGAGGTAGCACCAATGCAGTTGACAATGTAGCGGAGGTAGGTTTCATTGATAGGGCAAGTGTACGCTTGGAACAGGGATTGTTCGACGTACTCTACAAAGAGTCAGGCATAGCTAGAGACCATGAGAGTGCCAATAGCTACGCCTTAGATCTGGTAGAAGTGGGAGGAGTCGAATGAGAAGTTGTTGAGGTTAAGGACCAGCTCTGCTATATGGAGAGGTGTATTGGTGGACAGAAATTGGCTGGTTCTACGGTCGAGGAAGAAAAGGAGGGCTTTAAGACCCTCCTGGTAGGGGATGGAGGTGTGGCTGGTTCTGCGGTCGAGGAAGAAATGGAGGGTTTTTAGACCCTCCTGGTGGGGTATGGAGGTGTGGCTGTTTCTGCGGTTACGACCCTATCACACAAGCAGTTGGGAGTGAATATTACATAATCAGGAGGTGAAGAAAGTGCTGCATTATCAGAGAGGCATTACCAAGGGAGGGGTGAATTGCTGGGGAGGCACCACTGAGGAAGTGCTGGACTGTCAGGAGGAAGTGCTAAGGAAGCGTTGCACTACAGAGGATCATACTGCAAAAAGGCAACAATGTCAAACGACAAAGGACAAAGGACATTTATTGTCACATACACCAATTGGTGTAGTGAAATTTGTCTTGCCATGCAGCACACAGATAAAGATAAGACACAACATTAGAGAATTTAACAATAAACATAAAAAACATCCCCCCCCACCATGGTTCCCATTATGAGGGAAGGCACAATGTCCAGTCCCCATCCCCTTGGCCACCCATAATCGGGCCTATTGAGGCCTCCGCAGTCGCCGATGTTACAGGCCCTTCTTCGCCGGGTGATGGTTCTCCAGCGTCGTGAGAACCCTCTCAGCAGCTCGGGGTGCCTGTAACGGCTACTTCCATGCTGGAGACCGCGGCTTCCGACGCCAACAGGCCGCACTGAATGGAGTTCCACAACTGGCAATCTCGCAGAGAGATCCCAGGCCCCCGACGTTAAAGTTGAAGTTCAGCGCCGCCGCCCGCGGCCGGCCGCCCCACAGTCCTGCAGCTCCGCGATGTTCACCTGCGGTCTTCAGCTCACCGGAGCTCCAGCGCGGCGACCCGGGCAAGGCATCGTCCGCTCTGCTCCGTGATAGCGCTCCAGTTCTGTGATGCCACCGAAGCCGTGGTTCTGGGCGGTCCCCCCAGGAAACGCCGCTCTAGGCTCGCTGGTAGGCCGCGAGGACGGGTCCACGTTGCAGCCCGGAGAAAAGCTGCCTCTCCGACCAGGTAGGGACCCTAGAAAGCAGTTTTCCCCTCCCCCCCCCCCCCCACCCACATAAAAAAGGCTAGGACTCTGAAAACAGAAAAACTCAACTAACTAAAAATAAAAAAAAGAGAGAAAAAAACGGACAGCTGCAGGCTGGACAGCCATACCCGTACAGGACGCTCCTCTCAATGTCACAGAGGGAATAAAGAATGGATTACATTCCGGCAGAAGAGTATACAGAAAATATTGCATTATCAGACAGTGCAGTGTTTAGGAAGGCCAGAACAGCATGATGGTGGTACAGTACATATATAATTAGACTGGTGATCTAGATTCATAAATTGAAGTACCATTATATTGTGATTAAGTTGGAATCTTTAAATGTAACTTTTGGATCATTGAAAAAAATCCATCTGCTTCACTAGTGCCTTTAAAGGGGAAGGGGCTGCTTGAACAGCCTGACATGTAGACATATATATAACTCCAGGCACTTTGATATGGTTGACTTTTAAAGAAATCTCATGTGGTCTCTAGCAAACCACAACCCCAAAATTAACTAGATTCTAAAAAGATCGCATTAAATGAGGCACAAACTGCTGGTCAGGCAAAATCTATGGTGTTAACTTTTCAGGTCAAGGACTCTTCATCAGAACTTGAAAAATAGAAAATAGAGGTCTTTGCAGGGAGTTTCGTAAATGCTACACGGGAGGGTATACACTAAAGTTTCAGCTGGATGGGAGCCAGAGTACAAGTTCAGCAAACGGAAGTACTGATGCGAAAGTCGAGGTTAGGACTAGTCTCAAAGGAAGCACGTGCAGAGAGAGATAAAGGAATATTGTTTCCAAAAAAAACCTTTCGCCTGCATCCACCTCTTATCTGCCATACTTTGTCCTGCCTCTCCCCACTTCTAGCATTCTTCCTTCCCCTCCTCTAAAACAAGCAGGAAATAATTCAAATGGGAAATTAGGACTGCAAAAAGGAGCTGTGAAATATTTTTGGCATGTCGGATTAAATAAAATACCAAGACTTTTTATACCTACATTAAAAGCAAAAGGGTTCTCAGGGAGATGGACCACTCAAGAAGGGAAATTGTGCTTGGCTATTCAAGAATGAAATGCAGAGGAATTTCTTTACGGGTAAATATCTATGTTCATGGGTGTTTGTGCCGCACATATTTGATTGAATTTTTTTAGGATGTTATCAAGAGGATTGATGGGGCCAGGGTTGTGAATGTTGTCTCCATGAACTTTGCCGGAGCACATGGCAAGGTCTCATATCGTAAATGATTAGAATATATGGGATCCAGGATGAAGTGACATTAGATACAATATTTGCTCGGTGTTAGTGGATGGTTCCTTTTTATAATAATGATCTGTAACCACAATGTGTGTGTCACATGGATCAGTGCAGGGCCTTTTATTGTACATCATCTACATGAATGGTTTGGAAGAAAATGTAGGTGGCATACTTAGTAACTTTGCAGATGACACCAAACTTGGTGGTACAGTGGATGAGAAGCAGGTTGTTTAAGATTACAGAAACAGGCATGGGAATGGCTGGTGGAATTTATGTCTGACACATACAACATTATGCATTGTTGGAGATAAACCAGGGCAGGATATAGTGAATGGTAGAGCATTGGGAGTGTAATTGAACAGTGAAACATGTACATGTACATAGATCCATTAAAGTGGCAACATAGGGAGGCAAGTGGTAAGGAAGATAGATGGTTTACTTGCTTACATTGGCTCAGGCATTGAGCACTAGAGTTGGGGTGTTGGGTAGACTGATGGGACTGAAGGCTGTTAAATCCCCCAGGACTGATGGTCTGCATCTCAGGGTACTTAAGGAAGTGGCTCTAGAAATCGTGGACGCAATGGTGATCATTTTCCAATGCTCTATAGATTCAGGATCCGTTCCTGTGGATTGGAGGGTAGCTAATGTTATCCCACTTTTTAAGAAGAGCTGGAGAGAAAACAGGGAATTATAGACCAGTTAGCCTTACATTGGTGGTGGGGAATATGCCGGAGTCAATTATAAGATATGAAATAATAATACATTTGGATAGTAGTAACAGGATTGGTCCAAGTCAGCATGGATTTACGAAGGGGAAATCATGCTTGACTAATCCTCTGGAATTTTTTGAGGATGTAACTAGGAAAATGGACAATGGAGAGCCAGTGGATGTATCGTACCAGGACTTTCAGAAAGCATTTGATAAGGTCTCACATAGGAGATTAGTGGACAAAATTAGAACACATGGTATTAGGGGTAGGGTACTGACATGGATAGAAAATTGGTTGGCAGACAGGAAACAAACAGTAGGGATTAATGGGTCCCTTGCAGAATGACAGGCTAGTGGAGTAGCGCAAGGCTCGGTGCTGGGACCATAGCTATTTACAATATACATTCATGATTTAGATGAAGGGATTCAAAGTAACATTAGCAAGTTTGCAGATGACATAAAGTTGGGTGGCAGTGTGAACTGTGAGGAGGATGCTATGAGGATGCAGGGTGACGTGGACAGGTTGGGTGAGTGGGTAGATGCATGGCAGATGCAGTTTAATGTGGATAAATGTGAGGTTATCCACAAGTGCAAAAACAGGATGGCAGATTGTTATCTGAATGGTGTTAAATTGGGAAAAGGGGGAGTACAATGAGGTCTGGAGGTCCTTGTTCATCAGTCACTGAAATTAAGCATGCAGGTACAGCATGCAGTGAAGAAAATTAATGGCATGTTGGCCTTCATAACAAAAGGATTTGAGTATAGGAGCAAAGAGGTCCTTCTGCAGTTGTACAGGGCCCTAGTGAGACCACACCTGGAGTATTGTGTGCAGTTTTGGTCTTCAAATTTGAGGAAGGACATTCTTGCTATTGAGGGAGTGCAGCGTAGGTTAACAAGGTTAATTCCTGGGATGGCGGTACCGTCATATGTTGATAGAATGGAGCGGCTGGGCTTATATGCTCTGGAATTTAGAAGGTTGAGAGGGGATCTTTTTGAAACATATAAGATTATTAAGGGATTGGACACGCTATAGACGGGAAACATGTTTCCGATTTTGAGGGAGTCCAGAACCAGGGGCCATAGTTTAAGAATAAAGAGTATGCCATTTGGAAAGGAGAAGAGGAAGAACTTTTTCATCCAGAGAGTTGTGAATCTGTGGAATTCTCTGCCTCAGAAGGCAGTGGAGGCCAATTCTCTGGATGCTTTCAATAGAGAGTTAGATCGAGCTCTTAAAGATAGCGGTGTCAGCGGATATGGTGGGAAGGCAGGAACGGGGTACTGATTGTGGATGTCTCGAGGGGTCGAATGGCCTACTCCTGCACCTATTATCTATTGTCTATGGTCCTGTCATACAAATGGTTGGTTAAAATGGAGCTGGAGTATTGAGTGCAATTCTGGTTGTCATGCTTTAGCAAGGATGTGATGAAGCTGTGTTCATTGATATGTTGAGTAAAAGAACAAACAGCATGAACAACAGTGGGTCAGGCAGAATCTGTGGAGGCAATAGTCAGGTTTTGGTTGGTCCCCTTCTTCAAACTGATTGGAAAGCTAAAAAAGAGTGATGGATGCTATGGTAGGTGGATACAGGTGAGGAAAGTTAATTGGCAGATGGGTGGAGTAAGTTACAAAAGTTAAAGATAAAACAAAGTCAAAAGGATGTCAGATGAGGAAAGAAGAGGAGGAGTGAAATATAAAGACAGAGGGAGGCATTTGAGTGTGGAAAAGAGAGGATAAAAGGGAAATGGGGGATTCAGGGATGCGAGATGAACATACAAAAGAAGAAAAAGTAGCAAAATGGTACCTGAAATTGGAGAATGTTAATGCTCATATTGTTGTATGTTAGCTACCAAAGTGGAAAATGAGATGCAGTTCTTCCAGTTTGCATGTGGCTTCGTTCTGTCCATACAAGTGGCCAAGGACAAAAAGGTCGGAAAGGGAATGGAAAAGTAGAGTTAAAATGATTACCAACCGAGAGCTCCAGCAGGCCTTGGCAGACAGAGGAGGGTAGGGGTTGGGCAAAAGGATGCCTAATCTAGACTTGGTCGTACCAATGTAAAGGAGCCCATGTCAGTAGCACTGAATGTAGTAGACAAGGTTGGAAAAGGTGCACAAGAACTTCTGTCTCACCTGAGAGAAGTGAGAGAAGAGGTATAGGGACAAATATTATATAGAAACATAGAAAATAGGTGCAGGAGGAGGTCATGCGGCCCTTCAAGCTAGCACCGCCATTCATTATGATCATGGCTGATCATCCCCAATTAATAACCCGTGCCTGCCTTCTCCCCATATCCCTTGATTCCACTAGCTCCTAGAGCTCTATCTCTCTCTTAAATCCACCCAGTGATTTGGCCTCCACTGCCCTCTGTGGCAGGGAATTCCACAAATTCACAATTCTCTGGTGAAAAAATGTTTTCTCACCTCAGTCTTAAATGGCCTCCCCTTTATTCTAAGACTGTGGCCCCTGGTTCTGGACTCGCCCAACATTGGGAACATTTTTCCTGCATCTAGCTAGTCCAGCCCTATTATAATTCTATATGTTTCTATAAGATCCCCCCCTCATCCTTCTAAATTCCAGTGAATACAAGCCTAGTCATTTCAATCTTTCCTCAGATGACAGTCCCGCCATCCAGGGATCAATTTCATGAACCTATGCTGCACTGCCTCAATCACAAAGATGTCCTTCCTCAAATTAGGAGATCAAAACTGTACACAATACTCCAGATGTGGTCTTACCAGAGCCCTATACAACTGCAGAATAACCTCTTTACTCCTGTACTGAAATCCTCTTGTTATGACGGCCAACATTCCATTAGCTTTCTTCACTGCCTGCTGTACCTGCACGCGAACTTCCATTGACTGGTGTACAAGGACACCCAGGTCTCGCTGCACCTCCCCCTTACCTAACCTAACCCCATTGAGATAATAATCTGCCCCCTTGTTTTTGCCGGCAAAGTGGATAACCTCACAATTATCTATATTATACTGCTACATATGTTATCTATATAACGTCCCCAAATGTTGCTGTGGATTGTTTGCAAAACAATTTTTTGCATGGTACCTTAGAATGTGTGACAATAGTAAACCAGTACCAACTTACTCTCACCTCACCATCTGGTTCTCCCCCACCTATTTCCATCCACCCACCATCCTTTGTTCCCATCTCACTTCTTTCTTTCCCTCTTTTCACGCCTCCCTGCAGTTTCCTTCCATGCCACCGTCTATTTGCTCCTTGCTTTACAGCTGTTTCCTGAGCTCCCTCTGCTTGTTTCCAGATTTCCCTGACCTGATTTTCTTCCTCTTCTACCTCGGCTGCCTTCTGTTTTTCCTATTGCTAATTCAACCCAAGTCCCTTTCCTATAAAATTGTTTCAAATGTCCCTATAACATTAATATGACATTTTGTAAATCCACAATTTTGAAAAGATTATCTCCAGAGATATATATATATAATTTTTCTTTGTTGTTTCTATACAAATATGTTTATGCAATCAATCTGAGTATTTTTTCTGTGATCATTATTGCTGATTTGGCATTCTCTTTTACTTTTGAAGAGTTTTTCTGTCACTCTTATGTTTCCTCACCTCTCTGCATCTTCAGCCACGTTGTTTTGTTCTCTCATGGGCCTTCGAAATGACCTTCTCAACACTGACTGCAATCCCATAACCTCAACAATCAACATAAAATGATAAATTTCTGATGGGGTTGAAGAAGAAGGTTCATAGTGGAGAGGAATCCATTGGGATAAATAATGTTTTTTCAAGTATCAAGTACAGATGTCAAGTGAACCATGAGAACAGTCCGACCCATCTAACATTCGAGGTGAATTTGGTCCACAGGGAGAGTTTAGAATGAAACTAATTTACAACATATTCCATCTGCTCTGCAAATGTATCACAGACACGATCCATCTGCCGTTGCCTGTCACCATAAAAGGACAGTGTTTACTTCATCAGAGTGGTTCGCTAACAACTCTCTGCAATTATTTTTGCTCCCCACTCGCCCAACACAACTGCTCCTACTGCTGATTTGATTATTTTGAAAGAAAATTCCACAGGAAACATTCATTTCTCTGCGTGCCATGAAATAAGAACTGTGGGTTTGGAAGAGGAAAGAAGGAATCCAGTGGCAAACTGGGTGCCAGATGGACCAACATTAAACAGCATTTTTTGGTTTTCCAGCCTCTCCAAGTACTGTGGAGCCCGTGCTCCTACTGTGTTGAGTGCAAGGCTTTGAGAAGACAAAGTGAATGTAGTATTTAATAAAATAAACAGATTCATAAAGAGACCAGTTAAATGTAACTCTAATATGTAGAAGAAAATCAGGTGTTGCATAATAGCAACATTTTTTTTTAAATTCCTGTGGTAGGCATTTTTATTTGCTACTTTAACTGGCCTATACAATCAGAGCAGCATTATTAATCCGATTCTGGTGTGTCATTACCATAGAATTAATAGTTTCCTGTTAGTTCCAAACAGTAGCTCACTCCTCTGCGAAGGCAGTTAATGTGAGGTACAACACTGTTCTGTGAAGAATTGGGGAGGTGTTGGGCCAAGGTTCGAGCCTTGACAGGAATGGTTCATCTCTGAAGTTGGATCTGCCACAAGCATAATTAAGATCAAGGCTTGTGTGCCATTGTGAGGCACACTGAATTTGGAAGAGAGTATGCCACAGTTCTTCCCTGTTGAAGGAGTCAAAGGGTTGATGGAGATCATAAAGACCAAGTACTGTGCTTCCAGATGGACAGAATCCATGCTGCAATTCAGTGTGCAACCCTTCGACCATTGTGGGGAGGTGGTTAAGAAGGACCTTGGCAATGTTTTTCTGTAGATGGCAGGTGCATTCATACACACCTGGAGGCTCAGATCCAAACCATCACTGAAGTATAGGAGAGGGTAGGTCTTACATTCAACATTCCCAAGACAAAAGTTCTCTAGCAACCTGTCCTAACCTGCTGACAATAAGGCTTCATGAATCTTAAAGATTCTGGAAACCGTGAACCCCTTCTACCTCCCAGTGGAGAAAGATATCAGTGATGAAATTCATATTGACTTCAATGTGCCAGCACATTGTTTGCTTGATTGGAAACGAAGGTTGTTGATAAATGCCTTAAACCTGGTACAAAACTCCTGGTCTAAAAGGTGCATTGATTTCTATCTGTCTATGCCTCCCATGCCTAAACATATACAGTTGCCTCTTCAAATACTCGCAACCCACTGCAAGGAGAAGCAAACCAACTTTAGCATTCTCTCCTAACTCAACATTTCCTTGCTCGAGTCATCTACATTATGCAGACTCCCAAGACTCTGAGTTATATTATGGGAAGATAAACAGAGGAAAACAGCATCAAGGATGTGCTCAAAGCCTTTTTGATGAAAAAGAAACATCTCTGTTGAATCTTCAGAATCTCTGGCCCATGCTCATTCAAAATGGAAAAGGAGGATACTGGATGCCACTGAGAACCTGGAGTCCAGGAGTCTGGTGCAAACAGCAGCCCGACATAATCGGTGGAAGGTGTGCATCACAAATTGTATAGCTTATAATAGTTTCTTGGAACAATATTAATGAATTAGTTGGGTTTTAACAACAGATTACTTCATACCCCCTCCTACTGTCTTGGATCATCTTATGCATGAGCCATGTCCGTCTCCACTAATTTGATCCTCACAAACCTCCTGTCTTCTCAATTTCCTTTACTGACCCAACACCTACAACTGTTAGAATTGTAAATGATTCTACCTCTACATGGATTTTAATTATTTTAAAAACACCTATTGTTTGAATTTTGAAACATTCAGGCAACCTTTATGTCTTTACAGAAGAAACCCCATTGCGTACCATCAGATGCAAGAACAGCTTCCTCCTGATGTTATCATATTCTTCAATGGTTCTCTCATAAAGTAGGAATATATTCCAAATCTCCCAATCTTCCTGATTGCAACCCTTGCACTTTTTAAAATCTGCTCTTACTCTGTAGCTGTAACATTATATTCTTCTCTCTGTTTCCTTTTTTTGCATTATCTGATATATTACTGCATGGTTTGATTGTAATCATGTATGGATTATTTTCCTGGAGAGCACATAAAACAATGTTTTTCACTGTATCTGGGTTTCTGTGACAATAATAACCAAAGCCTATACCAATATAATTATTCATATTTTGCAGATCACTGCCATTTACGCATCAAAGCTCTTGCATACTTCCCTCACTCATTCTCAAGCAGTACCATTTTTAGGATTCCTGTCCTCCACCAATTCTGGTCCTTTGCACATTCCTGATTACTTTTGTTTATAAACTCTTTTTTCCTTAACATCTTTCCCTCTGCATCTCTCATCATTTACAATTCAAGCTTATGTACCTCCTGCCCGATGGTAGTAGTGAGAAGGGCGTATGGCGGGATGGTGGGGATCCTTGATATTGAATGCTGCTGCCTTGAAGCAGCTCCTCAAGTTGATGCTTTCGATGGAGGGGAAGAAGTTGTCTGAAGTGGAAAAAGCACAAAGGTGAAGAGAAAGGAGGGATCAAGGTAGAGACATGACATTGCCAATGCTGCAGTCTGGAGCAAAGTAGAAACTGCTGAAGAAGCTCAACAGGTCAGGATGCATCTGTGGAGGTGGAGAAATGTTTAATGTTTTAGTTTGAGACCCTGTATTAAGTCTGAGAGGGTAAAGGCTAGATAGTTGTTATATAGAAGTGAGAGGGAGGGGTGAGACACAGACTGGTAGGTGAAAAGTGGAAAAAAAAAGTAGGCAGATGAAGCCAGCTGATGGGGAGGGGGGTGAGGTAAGGATAGAGACAGAGGTTAATGGGTGATATGTAGAATCAGATAACGGAAGGATCAAGTTGCATGGTATTAAAAGTGCAGACCTAGAAGAGAGGCACGGATGTAAAAGAGTCACTTCATTGTTTTGTTTGGCCTGAGATCTGGGGTCACACAAGAACATAGGTATGGAACATAGATGTCCTTTAGCCCAAGATGTTTGTGCCGCACAAGATACCAATTTAAATTGTATCTGCACAAAGTGAGAACTTTGGAGCTGCAAGGAATCTTTCTGTTCATGCCTGAATTACAGTAAAACTGATATTCCACCATCCATCTAATCAGAAATCCCAATGGTTTAATATAAAGCTCGACTGCTCTACTTTTGCTCCCCTGGTTCGCACATTTCTGCTGACCAAGGCTCTGGTGCTCTTGCACCCTTCAATTTTATCAAATCCTAGTTCATACTCTCTTTAAATTGATAGGGTCTCATTTAATGCTTTTTAAACAGTGGATTTGCTGAAAAGTGCATTCAGCAAATGCACATAATACAGTGTAATATCTAAGAAAAGTGAATTTTAAACATTTTGGGGTATTGATAGGAATAACATCCAATAGGTCAGATTATCTGTTAGTCCAGCACCACCAAAATATCAAGAATACCCAGATCAGCAGAGTCTTACTGTGGTTTGGAAATAAAATGTGTTAGACTGCTGCAGGAGACTGTGCCAATCGTAACAAGTAATCAAAAGGGTTGACCGATTGTTGGTGTTTCCACAGCCCCAGGCCTGAACCTCCTGTTAAGGAGCCAATAAAGCATTAGGACTCCTTTGCTGTCACTCATCAGCTTTGCAGACGGGAACATCATAATTAATCATTGGCAGCATACACTCAACAAATTATCCAGAGGTTTCTATGGACTAGAGTACATGGAGGGACTTGGAACTGAATCGGGTGAAGTGGAAAGATACAAGTGGAATATAGAACTTCCATTGTGGAGTGCTGGAATTTCAGATTCCTTTCACGCTTGATTGAACTTTCTGGCTAGCATCTGTGCTCTGATTAATAGGGCTAATTTCATTCAAGCATCGAAGATGAATAAAGAGCCCTACTTTTATGGTGTCCTGGAATCCAATCCAGATTCAGAGTGTCAAACATTAATCTTGTTGTCCTTTTCAATTTAGATAGACACAGGGCACTGCAGATGCTGGAATCTGGAGCAACAATCAAACCGCTAGTGCAATTCAGCAGGCCAAGCAGCTTCTGTGGCGGGGGGTGAGGATTTATCTATGTTTCAGGTTGAAACCCTATAGGAAAATTGATGCAGTAACCCAAAATGTTAGCAATTAATTTCCCCTTACAGATGTTGCTCAACCTCTTGATTCCGCTCTTGGTTTTCTATTTTGTCGAAGTGCTTGAATTCAGACTTGCAATTAAATTCACCCAGACTGTGCATTACCTTCAGGACACTAAATGTTAGACAGCTCACGGAGAAACTGATCTTGGGTGGGAAGTGGTAGATAGGCCAAGGTAAACAGGCAAGACCACACAAAAATATACAGAAAGAGGTGAACTAGGAGAGAGAGAGTAGAGGGACTTATTGAGATGAAACTGGAGATGAGGGAATTTTGCTCTGTAGAGATCAGAGAAATTCCCATTGATCATAAAATCATAGAATTATTACTGTACATAATGTAACCATTCAGATCATCAAGGCTCTGCAAGCCCCCTATAGAACAATATATTCAGTTTCATTCCTCTGTATATTACTGATTTTGAACCCAGTGCCTCCACTTATAAATAGCAGAATCCTGTATGCATCACTAACTTTGCTCTCAAAATGCATTGCCCTTACAAAATTTCACACATCCCTGCACAAATGCAGATGAAATCACTGGTCCTGGTAATGACCACAGGGGATCATCATTTTCTACCATCCCTCAGTCCAAAACCAATAATTTACCACGTGTGTGAAGGGAGATGGAATTAGTTCTTGGATTTTTCCACTGTAAGGGTGAGGCCAAATGCAAACAAGAAGAACAGCAGCTCAGATTCCACCTGAATAGCCTATAACCTAGCAGCATGATCATTGAATTTTCCAATTTCTGGTATCTGATTCCCCCCTTGTTTCTTTCTCTCTTCGACTGATCTATTCTGGTCTTCTCACATGAAACCTTTTCAACCCTAGCTCCCTATCACCTAATTTATTTTACATCCCACACTCACTCCATTTGTCCATCACCACACACTCTTTCAAAGATCCTTTCAAAGAGCCCTACTTTTATGGTATCCTGGAATCCAATCCAGATTCAGTGTCAAACATTAATCTTGTTGTCCTTTTCAATTTAGATAGACACAGGGCACTGCAGATGCTGGAATCTGGAGCAACAATCAAACCGCTAGTGCAATTCAGCAGGCCAAGCAGCTTCTGTGTTAACGAAGAAACTGCAGATGCTGGAGAATCGAGGGTTACACAGAAGCTGGAGAAACTCAGCGGGTGCAGCAGCATCTAAGGAGCGAAGGAGATAGGCGACGTTTCGGGTCTGAAGAAGGGTCTCGACCCGAAACGTCGCCTATCTCCTTCGCTCCTTAGATGCTGCTGCACCCGCTGAGTTTCTCCAGCTTTTTGTGTAACCCCCAAGCAGCTTCTGTGGCGGGGGGTGAGGATTTATCTATGTTTCAGATTGAAACCCTACAGGAAAATTGATGCAGTGACCCAAAATGTTAGCAATTAATTTCCTGCACTGTTTTCATCTGACCTCCCCACCTCCCTTATTTGATTCCATGCTTCGATCCTATCAACTGCAGCACTTGCTGCTTCCACTTATTACTTCCTGGCCACGGTCGCTATTTCCACTTTGCCCGCTCCATCTGCCAATTAACTCCTCCACAGTTTGATCCATCAATTGCTTGTCAGCTTTTGACCAATCCCTCCTCTTCACCCCATCATACTGGCTCGCTCCACTTTACTCTTCCAGTCCAGATGAAGGGTCCTGACCAGAAACGTTAACTGTTCATTTACCCCACTGATGCTGATTAACCCATTGAGTTCCTCAAGCAGATTATCTATTGCTCCAGATTCCAACATCTCAGCATCATATATCTATATAGCATGGAAACAGGCCCTACAACTTAACTCGCTCTTGCTTCCCAAGTTGTCTAACCAATCTAGTTCCACTTGCCTGCACCTGGCCTATATCCCTTCAAACCTTTCCTATCCATTTACCTGTCCATGTGTCTTTTAAATGTCAGAATTGTACACACCCCTATCCACTTAATTTGGAAGCTAATTCCATAAATCCACCACTCCCTGCATCTGCTGTGTTTTGTGTCTCCCCTAAACTATCAGGGAATTGTGATACAGTTGAACAAGATGTTGGTGAGGTAGCCTGGGAGTATTGTGTTTAGTTTGTGTCACCTTGCTATAGAAAGATGCCATTAAGCTGTATTCATGAGGATGTTTCCAGGACTCAAGGGAGTGAGCAATTGGGGTGGGGTTACACAGTGTATGTCTTTATTCCTCGGAGGACATGCAGCTGAGGGGTGATTTTATGGAGGTCTATAAAATCATGTGGGGAATAGAGATGAATGCACATGGTCTTTTCCTCAGGATAGGGGAATCAAGGATTGGAAAACATAGGTGTAGGGTGAAAAGGAAAGATTTAATAGGAATCTGGGGGGCATTTTTTTCACACAAAGGCTGCTGGGCGTAGGTGGAATGATGCTGGACAAAATGCTGGAATAATATAACAAGTCAGGTAGAATCTCTGGAGAAAAAGAATAGATGATGATAAACGCTGAGTTACTCCAGCATTTTGTGTCCATCTTTGGTAAAAATCAGAATCTGCAATTCCTTCCTACAAATATGTGCAATAATGTCAGTCTGTGTGCCCCTGATGCACTCAGTTAAACTTCAGGAATTAAAAAATATATATTTCCAGAGAAAACAAATTGAATTTTGAAGGTTGAAGTAAATAACCATGTCAGTCATATATCTGATATGCCAAGCTGTCTAATTGGCTTTAAAATATAGGCTAAGGATTTAGCTGATTTATTTTAGCTGTAATGAGAAACCCTTGCGGAAGATCTAACTTTCCATGGTAACTTGGAAAAGACAATGGTCTCAAAGGTTTTGGACTGAATGGGGATGAATACTCGCATAATTAACTGCTAATGGAAGTTTGAAAGGATCCAATTATACTGCACTTACTTTCCCCTTGATAATTTATTAGACTCTGTAAAGTCCTTCAAAGACTTGAATCCTTTTCCAGACCTTGAGAGGCCACTGCTCATTTACTAATGAACAGATTTCTTTCTTTACCCTTTCCATACAACCTCCTTCTCTCTTTCTTCCGTTAAATTAGATTATGAGGCTGGAGAATTAATCATCTAACTAACCCACACCAATGCAATTTTGAAGAAGTGTGATTATGAGAGATTTTATTTTCAAACACATCTAGAATCCCTCTGTCATTTTGGTAGATGTGAGGACAGAGTAGAGGAACTGACTGATGTTCCAGTTAATATTTATACTTCTATCAACCACATGCAGAGAGATTACTACATAATTTACCCTAAGAAGATGTTGACTGCAGAAGTGTGCAGTGTACCAAATGGAGCATTGCAAGTGAAGATTGCAGCACATTGTTTTCACAATGCCCATTGTTTGGGTCTCTGAAGATTGCATTATACTCGGAAATAAACTTCAAAAATGTTTCACTGGCTGACATTATAGCACTTTGGCACATTCTGAGCTCACAAAAGATCCTATGTGTGTACATGTCTTCTTTTGCTCTATTTTTGGAGCACCAAAGTCTTTTCTTGCCAACAGCTTTAACCGAAGATAGACACAAAATGCTAGAGCAACTCAGGGGATCAGGCAGCATGTCTGGAGAAAAGATTCAGATGACATTTCGGGTTGGATTCCTTCTTCAGCACAGTTTTCACCTCTTAGACAATAGACAATAGGTGCAGGAGTAGGCCATTTGGCCCTTCGAGCCAGCACTGCCATTCAATGTGATAATTTGCTCTTGTTCTTAACATGCAAGTTAACCACTTGCTCTTAACCTCTTTTGTCATTATTTCTTCCTTCTTAGTTTTCATAAGTGAATGCAAACTGTTATTCTCAGCTATTGCTCATTTTTACAGTTGAGTGGCTTTTAAAAACCTCTCAGTTTTCCAGATCTGCTGCTGTCTATATCTTCCCTCTAACTCCCAGTCAATCCAGTGTTATTTCTATGCTATGGATACATGTGAGAAAATGGAGCTGCATCCAACAGAAATTATCTTCCTCAATTTCAGGACCTGGACTTGGATTCACTCTGGGAATGGAGAATGGAGGACAGAGAGGTCACTTAAGACTGTGAAGGGATGTTAGTGGTTAGCAACTGGCCACAGTAGGCCATGGCAAACCATGCCTGAGTGTTCAGCCAAATGGTCGCCGAGTTTATGCTTGGTCTCGCTGATGTACAGAAGGTCACATCGGGAACGATCGAATGCAGTAGACGAAGTGAGAGGAGGTGCCCATGAACCTCTGTCTCACCTGAAAGGACTGCTAGGGACTCTGGATGGAATAGGTATAGGACTGGTGTTACATCTGCTCTGGTTGCACTTGGGGAGAAAGCAGTTTGGAAGGGAAGGTATGACTGAACCAATGATTGTGGAGCTAGTGGTCTTTGCATTATCTCTTTAAGCATGGGGGTTAGGAGAAGTAGTAAAGTTTGAAGAAGGGAAGGGCAGCAGGACCCAGTGTTACCATCACTGAGGTTCCCTGTGGGAGGGGGGAACCTTAGGACCCAGGAGAGTCAAACCATGTGGTGCTGGGACCAGCAGCGAGCAGACCCCCAGACTGGAATTCAGGTGAGCCAACGGCGTCAGTCTGCTGGTGGCTGGGAGGTGGTGAGGATCTGCAGAGTCAATAGTTGAGGCTCCTGGGTGACTGGAGTGCAAGTATGCGTTGGCTGTGGCAGGCGCTGCCTGGAATCGGCCGAGGAAGCTGTGTAGGTCTGCAGTGGCGATGGGAACAATGTCATTATGTCTGGCCTGGAAGTGGCCAGGGAGGCAGTGCGGGCCAGCATCATCAGGCTCAACCTGTCGGTGAAGATAGGTAGGAGTGGTTTGGAAGCAGCTAGAGTGGTGTTCAGGTTGGATGTGGTGGCAGTTTTTGTAGATCAAACAGTATTGCTGATTTGATCTGTGTCAGGTGTTTCTGCTGATGACCTGATCCATAATCCATGTCAGGTTTCCACACCACCACAGCCATGTTGGTTAGGCAGTTCAACTTACGATTTTGAGCCTACAGTACTCATTTCGATGGTCTCTGTATGTATTCCAATTAAAGAACGTTATGATATAACCATATAACCATATAACAATTACAGCACGGAGACAGGCCCTCTCGGCCCTTCCAGTCCGTGCTGACCATTTGTTTTCCCCTAGTCCCATCTACCTGCACTCAGACCATACCCCTCCATTCCCTTCACGTCCATATACCTATCCACTTTACTTTTAAATGTTAAA
Organism: Okamejei kenojei; assembly: GCA_035221665.1. Lineage (NCBI taxonomy): Eukaryota > Metazoa > Chordata > Chondrichthyes > Rajiformes > Rajidae > Okamejei > Okamejei kenojei. Next base: position 26,161,860 of record CM069138.1, read on the forward strand.
ATCGATCCTGCCTCCACCACCTCTGCTGGAAGCTCATTCCACACAGCCACCACCCTCTGAGTAAAGAAGTTCCCCCTCACGTTACCCCTAAACTTCTGTCCCTTAATTCTCATGTCATGCCCTCTTGTTTGAATCTTCCCTACCCTCAATGGGAAAAGCTTATGATATATAATGACTCTGTATCAATAGTACTTTGCACAGTTTTGATGATCCCAGCCATGGAGAGAATGGGGAGGCGATTAACATTGGTGCTGGGTCTTCCGGTGGCACTGATGGGCCTCCGCTCCATGGCGGGCAGCTGCGCGTCCTGTGCCTGTGTCCTGTGAATGGTCGAGAGCATAGCTGAGTTGAAGTAAGTCGGCAGAGGGACCAGTCTGATGTCGGGCAAGCATGATTCTTGGCCAGATAGCGGGTATTTATTGAAGGCATGAATCTAGCGGAGAACAAGGTGATGTTGAGGTCCATTGCAGGTCTGGGTTAGTGAGGCCTGGAGCTGCGGGAGAGTCAGAGTGAGGACCTGCTGTTGCTAGCACATGGTGGCCAATGTAGAATACAGTGTGCGGAAGTAAAACTGTTCCAGGAAGTGGTGGCTTGAGTGCAGGTACCTGAATTCCGGGTTGGGTCTCAACTGGCAGGTTTGGAACCAAGGCGGAAAGTCACAAGGAAAATGATGGCAGTGTAGGCAAATGACTATGGTAGTGAATCTGGGTTAAAACATGGTTGTAGAGTCACAGGAATCACTGAGTGGGTGCACCAAGAGAAGGTCTCGCAGCACTCCTGTCGGAGAGAGGAGGAGAACTTCTTCAAAGTAGGCATACCTTGAGGATTTCCCAGGGGAGTAGTCGAAATGTAGAAACAAAGAACCGCAGTTGCTGGATAGTACACATAATGACACAAAGTTCTGGAGTAACTCAGTAGGCCAGGCAGCATCTCTGGAGAATGTGGATAGGTGATGTTTCAAGTTGCGACCCTTCGTCAGACTGATTGTGGGTGGGGGAGAAGAAAGCTGGAAAAGGAGAAAGGCAAGACAAAGCATATCAGGTAATAGGTTGACACAGGTGAGCAGGGGGAGGGGGGGAGGGGATTTTGAACAAGCAGATGGTTGGAACAAAGCCCAGAATGAACTGCTTGAAGCATTGTTTAGTTTAGTTATTAGTTTAGTTTATGATTATCATGTGTTCTGAGGTACAGTGAAAAGCTCTTGTTTGCATGCTATCCAGTCAAAGAGAAGACTGTACATGGTTACAATCAAGCCGCCACAGTGCACAGATAAAGGATAAAGGTTACAACATTTAGTATGATATAAAGTGTAATACAATCTGATTAAAGATCATTCACAGGGCTTCAATGGACCGACCTGATCTTCCGGTTGCTAGACACTTTAATTCCCCTTCCTATTCGAACACTTACCTTTCTGTCCTGGGCCTCCTCCATTGTCTTAGTGAAGGCAAACTCAAATTAGAGGAACATAATCTCATATTTTTCTTGGGCAGCTTACAACCCAGTGGTATGGATATTATATTCTCTAATTTCAAGTAACCCTTGGGAGGGTGGAAAAAACCGTTGGGTGAGGGGGGGATGTTTGCATAAGTTATGAATGAATGTCCATTAGCTTGAGTAAGATGAATATAAAGAGGGACTGGTGTGGCAATTATGTAAATTTTAAATGGATTTTAGCTCCCTTTTTTTCTGTATTTTCAAAAGTCCTTCAACTTCTGACATTATCCCTATGGTATTTGCCCAGATGCTAGTGCTGAGGCATTCCAGTATAAATAGGGATTTCCTTGGCCTCACTTAGCTCAACACTAAAGGAGAATTTCAGAGAGCATATCATTCAAATCAAGGAAATTATTAAAAAATCAGCATCGGGCCATGTGTGCAAAATCATACCATGGAGATACATGGGAAGGAACTTTAACTGCTCAAGTTCAAATAACTTTCTATGCATTACATGAGACGTTGAGTGTAAGTTCTCTGGGGAAAGTTGAGAAATATAACCTTGTTTTATATTTTAGAGGAAGTAACTGCTACATTCCTTGCCAAAACTGCCAAGCTGTCATTTACTTGGCTGAATTTTTCCAACTAATCCGAATACCTTCTGTGCTCCGTGATTTCCACTTCTAACCACAGAGGCAACCATGATTAGAAGTCAGCAAGGTCTGATTAGACGCCATCTGCTACAGCTCTTTCATTTTGTTCCACTTTGTATTTCTAGTCTCATTCTGATCAGGTCGCAACTTTTTAGTTTAGGTTAGTTTAGTTTAGTTTAGATATACAGCATGGAAACAGGCACTTCTGCCCACCTTGTCTGCGTTGACCAATGAACACCCGTACACTGGTTCATCTGCTTTGCATCCTACACACTAGGAGCATTTTACAGAAGCCAATTAACTATAAACCTGCACGTCTTGGGAATGTGGGAGGAAACCGATGTACCTGGAGAAAAACCACGTGACAGGGAGAATGTACAAACTCCGCACAGACAGCACTCATAGTCAGGATTGAACCCGGGTCTCTGGCGCTGTGAGGCAGCAGCTCGACAGCTGCTAACTGTGCTGCCATACATAGGTTTTTGTACAATCTCCATGAACATTTTGTCCACATCGAGTCTCGTCTACCACCACACTCTCTCATACATATTTACCTGAATGTAAACAAATGAAAAGATCAGAGAGTCTGAAGAAGGGTCTTGACCCGAAAGGTCACTTATCCATGTTCCCCAAAGATGCTGCCTGACCTACTGAGTTACTCCAGCACTTTATGACAGAGGCCCGGGAGCGGTTGCAGTGGGAGGAGCGACGTCCGACCTGTAAGTTCAAAAACTCTATCGCGGGGCTTGTTTCCACATAGGCCCAGGAGCGGTTGCAGTGGGAGGAGTACCCAAATCCGTAACGTTCCATTTGCAGTTCGCAGTTCGCAACAAGTGGGCTTGAGTAAGCCGCTGATTGGTGGAAGACGACTCGAGGGAGCAGCTGATTGGCAGTCAGATCCCTGCTGATTTCTTTCAGCTAAAATCCTTTTATATCCCACTGATATCTGCTGATTTCTTTCAGCTAAAATCCTTGCTTTGTATTGTATTGTATATTGTATTGTATCCAGGGTAAGGGGGAGGATGAGTGCCAGGGCAGTTTACTGTTCTGGATGTCAGATGTGGGAGGTCATGCAGTCAGTTAGCTCTCCAGACGTCCACATCTGTGCCAGGTGCGTCACGATGGCGCTCCAAATGGACCGTATTCGGAACCTGGAGCAGCAGCTCAATGACCTCCGTTTGGTCAGGGAGAGTGAGGAAGCCATAGAGAGGAGCTACAGACAGGTGGTCACTCCAAAACCACAGGAGGCAGAAAAGTGGGTCACGGTTAGGAGAGGCAAGGGGCAGAGGCAGTGACTAGAGAGTACCCCGGTGGCTGCGCACCTTGGCAATAAGTATTCCTGTTTGAGTACTGTTGGGGGGCACAGCTTACCTGGGGGTAGCAACAGCGACCGGCCCTGTTGCTCAGAAGGGTAAGGAAAAGAAGAGGAGGGCAGCAGTAATAGGGGACTCTATAGTTAGGGGGTCAGATAGGCGATTCTGTGGATGCAGTCAGGAGACCCGGATGGTAGTTTGCCTCCCTGGTGCTAGGGTCCGGGATGTGACTGAACGTGTCCAAGATATCTTGAAATGGGAGGGAGAGGAGCCAGAGGTCGTTGTACATATAGGTACCAATGACATAGGTAGAAAAAGAGAGGAGGTCCTGAAAGGAGAATTTAGGGAGTTAGGAAGAGTGTTAAGGAGAAGGACCGCAAAGGTAACAATCTCAGGATTACTGCCTGTACCACGCGACAGTGAGAGTAGGAATGGAGCAAGGTGGAGGATCAATGCGTGGCTAAAAGACTGGTGCAGAGCGCAGAGATGCAAGTTTCTGGATCATTGGGACATCTTTTGGGGAAGGTGTGACCTGTACAAAAAGGATGGGCTGCACTTGAACCCGGGGGGAACCAATATACTGGCGGGGAGATTTGCAAAGGCTACTGGGGAGACTTTAAACTAGATCGGTTGGGGGGAAGGACTCAAATAGAGAAGGCAAGTAGTCCGTTCGTGAGGCAGGAGGCAGAGAAGAGAAGCAGTCAGATGCAACACGTAGGGAGGAAAGAAGAAAAAAATAACAAACGGAGAATAAGAAGTGGAGGGTTTCTTAACTGTGTGAGCAGAGTGACAGAGGGGTGTAAAATGAGGATAGGAGCAATAGGTAGCAAGGTGAAAAGTGGCAGGAAAAAAAATCCAGGGCAAAAATCTAAAAGGGCCACTTTTCAACATAATTGTAAAAGGGCCAAGAGTTTTGTAAAAACAAGCCTGAAGGCTTTGTGTCTCAATGCGAGGAGCATTCGTAATAAGGTGGATGAGTTGAATGTGCAGATAGCTATTAATTATTATGATATAGTTGGGATCACGGAGACATGGCTCCAGGGTGACCAAGGCTGGGAGCTGAACAACCAGGGATATTCAATATTCAGGAAGGATAGACAGAGAGGAAAAGGAGGTGGAGTACCGTTGCTGGTTAGAGCGGAGATTAACGCAATAGAAAGAAATGACATTAGCTTGGAGGATGTGGAATCGATATGGGTGGAGGTGCGAAAAACTAAGGGGCAGAAAACGCTAGTGGGTGTTGTGTACAGGCCACCTAACAGTAGTAGTGGAGTTGGGGATGGCATCAAACAGGAAATTAGAAATGCGTGCAACAAAGGTAAAACCGTTATAATGGGTGACTTCAATCTACATATAGATTGGGTGAATCAAATTGGCAGGGGTGCTGAGGAAGAGGATTTCTTGGAATGTATGCGGGATAGTTTTCTAATCCAACATGTGGAGGAACCAACGAGAGAGCAGGCTATTCTAGACTGGATATTGAGTAATGAGGAAGGGTTAGTTAGCAGCCTTGTTGTACGCGGCCCCTTGTGCAAGAGTGACAATAGTATGGTTGAGATCTTCATTAGGATGGAGAGTGACATTGTTGATTCAGAAACACGGGTCCTGAACTTAAAGAAAGGTAACTTTGAGGGTATGAGACGTGAATTGACCAAGATCGGCTGGCAATTGATTCTTGAAAGGTTGAAGGTGGATATGCAATGGAAGGCATTTAAAGACTGCATGGATGAACTACAACAATTGTTCATCCCAGTATGGCGAAAGAATAAATCAGGGAAGGTGGCTCATCCGTAGATAACGAGGGAAATCAGGGATAGTATCAAAGAAAAAGATGAAGCGTACAAATTAGCCAGAAAAAGCAGCCTACCAAAGGACTGGGAGAAATTCAGAGACCAACAGAGGAGGACAAAGGGCTTAATTAGGAAAGGGAAAATGGAGTATGAAAGAAAACTGGCCGGAAACATAAAAACTGACTGCAAAATTATTTATCGATATGTGAAGCGCAAAGGATTAGTTAAAACAAATGTAGGTCCCTTGCAGTCAGAAACGGGTGAATTGATCATGGGGAACAAGGACATGGCAGACCAATTGAATAACTACTTTGGTTTTGTCTACACTAAGGAAGACATAAATAATTTGCCGGAAATAGCAGGGGATCGCGGGTCAAATGAGATGGAGCAAATGAGTGAAATCCAGGTTAGCTGGAAAGTGGTGTTAGATAAATTGAATGGATTAAAGGCCGATAAATCCCCAGGGCCAGATAGGCTGCATCCCAGGGTACTTAAGGAAGTAGCCCCAGAAATAGCAGATGCCTTAGTGATAATTTTTCAAAACTCTTTAGATTCTGGAGTAGTTCCTGAGGATTGGAGGGTAGCTCATGTAACCCCACTTTTTAAAAAGGGAGGGAGAGAGAAAACGGGGAATTACAGACCAGTTAGTCTAACATCGGTAGTGGGGAAACTGCTAGTCAATTATTAAAGATGGGATAACAGCGCATTTGGAAAGTGGTGAAATCATTGGACAAAGTCAGCATGGATTTACGAAGGGTAAATCATGTCTGACGAATCTTATTGAATTTTTTGAGGATGTAACTAGAAGAGTGGATAAGGGAGAAGCAGTGGATGTGTTATATCTGGACTTTCAGAAGGCTTTTGACAAGGTCCCACACACGAGATTGGTATACAAACTTAAAGCACACGATATTGGTGGTTCAGTATTGATGTGGATAGAGAACTGGCTGGCAGACAGGAAGCAAAGAGTAGGAGTGAACGGGTCATTTTCAGGATGGCAGAGAGTGACTAGTGGGGTGCCGCAAGGCTCAGTGCTGGGACCCCAGCTATTTACAATATACATTAATGATTTGGACGAGGGAATTAAATGCAACATCTCAAAATTTGCAGATGACACGAAGCTGGGGGGCAGTGTTAGCTGTGAGGAGGATGCTAGGAGGCTGCAGGATGACTTGGATAGACTGGGTGAGTGGGCAAATGCATGGCAGATGCAGTATAATGTGGATAAATGTGAGGTTATTCACTTTGGTGGCAAAAACAGGAAGGTAGACTATTATTTGAATGGTGACCGATTAGGAAAAGGGGAGATGCAGCGAGACCTGGGTGTCATGGTACACCAGTCATTGAAAGTAGCCATGCAGGTGCAGCAGGCTGTGAAGAAAGCGAATGGTATGTTGGCATTCATAGCAAAGAGATTTGAGTACATGAGCAGGGAGGTTCTACTGCAGTTGTACAGGGTCTTGGTGAGGCCACACCTGGAGTATTGCATACAGTTTTGGTCTCCTAATCTGAGGAAAAACATTCTTGCCATAGAGAGAGTACAGAGAAGGTTCACCAGACTGATTCCTGGGATGGCACGACTTCCATATGAAGAAAGACTGGATAGACTCGGCTTTTACTCGCTGGAATTTAGAAGATTGAAGGGTGATCTCATAGAGACTTACAAAATTCTTAAGGGGTTGGACAGGCTAGATACAGGAAGATTGTTCCCGATGTTGGGGAAGTCCAGGACAAGGGGTCACAGTTTAAGGATAAGGGGGAAGTCTTTTAGGACCGAGATGAGAAAATAGTTTTTCACACAGAGAGTGGTGAATCTGTGGAATTCTCTGCCACAGAAGGTAGTTGAGGCCAGTTTGTTGGCCATATTTAAGAGGGAGTTGGATGTGGCCCTTGTGGCTGAAGGGATCAGGGGGTATGGAGAGAAGGCAGGTACAGGATACTGAGTTGGATGATCAGCCATGAGATGTCAGAGAGTAATGGTGAATGGCTGTTTGTCAGGTTGGAAGCCGGTGACCAGTGGGGTGCCTCAGGGATCTGTGTTGGGTCCACTGTTGTCTGTCATGTACATCAATGATCTGGATGATGGGGTGGAAAATTGGATAAGTATGCAGATGATACTAAGATAGGTGGTGTTGTGGATAATGAAGTAGATTTTCAAAGTCTACAGAGAGATTTGGGCCATTTGGAAAAGTGGGCTGAAAGATGGCAGATGGAGTTTAATGCTGATAAGTGTGAGTGCTACATCTTGGCAGGACAAATCAAAATAGGACGTACATGGTAAATGGTAGGGAATTGAGGAATGCTGTGGAACAGAGGGATCTAGGAATAACTGTGCATAGTTCCCTGAAGGTGGAATCGCATGTAGATAGGGTGGTAAAGAAAGCCTTTGGTGTGCTGGCCTTTATAAATCAGAGCATTGAATATAGGAGTAGGGAAGTAATGTTAAAATTGTACAAGGCATTGGTAAGACCAATTCTGGAGTATGGTGTACAATTTTGGTCGCCTAGTTATAGGAAGAATGTCAACAAAATAGAGAGAGTACAGAGGAGATTTACTAGAATGTTGCCAGGGTTCCAGCAACTATGTTACAGAGAAAGGTTGAACAAGTTAGGTCTTTATTCTTTGGAGAGCAGAAGGTTAAGGGGGGACTTGATTGAGGTCTTTAAAATGATGAAAGGGATAGACAGAGTTGACGTGGATACGTTTTTCCCATTGAGGGTAGGGAAGATTCAAACAAGAGGGCATGACATGAGAATTAAGGGACAGAGGTTTCGGGGTAACGTGAGGGGGAACTTCTTTACTCAGAGGGTGGTGGCTGTGTAGAATCAGCTTCCAGCAGAAGTGGTGGAGGCAGGATCGATTTTAACATTTAAGTGTAAAGTTGATAAATATATGGACGTGAAGGGAATGGAGGGGTATGGTCTGAGTGCAGGTAGATGGGACTAGGGGAAAACAAATGGTCGGCACGGACTGGAAGGGCCAAGAGGGCCTGTTTCCGTGCTGTAATTGTTATATAGTTATATGGTTATATGGTTATATTGAATGGCGGTGCAGGCTCGAAGGGCCGAATGGCCTGCTCCTGCACCTAATTTCTATGTTTCTATGTTTCTATGTCCTTTTGTGAAAAATAAGATCAGTTCTGTTTCTCGTTCATGGACTGTTACTGTTAGTGACTTTAGTGTTCAAACACTTAGCCCTGGTACAGTCTTAAAGAAGGAGGTAGGGAGCTGTGGGGAAGAGATTTACATATTGTGCTTACAATATTTGCATCACTATCTCACATACTGGAAGATGACTGATAAGATAAATTAACAATAGGTTTTATGAAGCAAAATTATGGGAGAGAAGGAGAAAATAAAGCATTTCTTATGCGGAGACAAATGAGCAGTTTCTAGGAAAGAAGGTCTGTCTGAAAATATCTCCCTAATTATTGTTCCAGTGCATGCAGATATCAGTTGTTAAAATGCTAGAATATTAGAGGAGTGAAATGTTACAATAGCAGCTGAGGACATGTGGCAGCCTTCTTTCCTTAAGATAGCGCCAGTGCCACGTGTTTGAACAGTAAAGCCACCAACAGTAACAGTGGTGAAGTGAAAACATTCCTAGTTTGCAAAAACAAGAATGGCAAACATCTTGGAAGATTGCAGGACTGTTTAAGATTATAGAAAACAGATTGTGACCACGAGTAATCAGAAAAACATGATCAGAGGTTTTTCAAATTAGCCTGTTTTTAAAAGAGCTCAGATCAAAGAAGTCCATGCTGGGAGGGTATCCTTCAGAAGAGTGATATTGTTATATAGAGCGTTTCAGCTGCAGGTGAGCAGGTTATGCATATATTGACCTGGAGTTACATGCATGGGTTGCCTTCAACAACCAGGTCACTTTCAAGGAGAGTGGGCAACAATTTATTTCAGTGCTGCAAAACAAAGTTTTTAAAGATAGTTCATTTAAAACAGCTGCTTTCTGATCTGATCAAACCATGCTTCAACTGCAGCCCAATCCACAGCCTTTTGTTGTCTTCCCATATGTAAACAATGAGTAGAAGCAGCGCTCTGGCAGAGTCAAAAAGACATCCGTTGAATAGCATCTTGGAGCTGCTCCTTGTGTAACTTTGCTTCCCATATCCTCCCACAGGGCCAATTTGCTGTTGAATGGCACAATGGTTCGACTGACAATAATTATCTTTATTTCTTCCACTGCATTAATCTTATCCCCTTAATTTAATAAATATCTATATATAGATTCCAAATCTTAAGAGACCTTTCATAAACTATCCTTTATTATGTGGTTTTATTTTTGGAATAAATATGTTCCCTCTTCCTGGAAACCAACAAATTGGAATAAACATTCTCTGTTTTACATGGCGCAGTAGGAAGACTTATTTATATGTTTATCTTCAGGGATTTATGTATGTTTGCCCACAGTATGAAGGAAAGGAACATGTTTTATATATTCTGGTTGTCATGCTTGTACCAAATCAGAACACGCACATTTCCCCAATGGATCCTAGCATAACCAGTTGGGGCAAATAACCTACTTTGTGAAAGGCAAATAATTTCCAGCGCAGATTTGAGAGGAGGTGACATTTGACTGGAGGATTAAGGAAGTAACTTACTTCAAGTTCAAGTGAGTTTATTGTCATGTGCCCCTGATAAAACAATGAAATTCTTGCTTTGCTTCAGCACAACAGAACATGGTAGACATTGACTACAAAAACAGATCAGTGTGTTCATCTACCATTGTATAAATATATACACACATGAATAAATAAACTGATAAAGTGCAAATAACAGATTATGGGTTATAAATGTTCAGAGTTTTGTCCGAGCCAGGTTTAATAGCCTGATGGCTGTGGGGAAGTAGCTATTCCTGAACCTGGTCATTGCAGTCTTCAGGCTCCTATACCTTCTACCTGAAGGTAGCAGGGAGATGAGTGTGTGGCCAGGATGGTGTGAGTCTTTGATGATATTGCCAGCCTTTTTGAGGCAGCGACTGTGGTAAATCCCCTCAATGGTAGGGAGGTCAGAGCCGATGATGGACTGGGCACTGCTTACTACTTTTTGTACTCTTTTCCTCTCCAGGGCGCTCAAGTTGCCGAACCAAGCCATGATGCAACTGGTCAGCAAGCTCTCTACTGTGCACCTGTAGAAGTTAGAGTCCTTTTTGACAAACCGACTCTCCGTAATCTTCTCAGGAAGTAGAGGCGCTGATGAGTTTTCTTGATAATTGCATCAGTGTTCTCGGAACAGGAAAGATCTTCAGAGATGTGCACGCCCAGGAATTTGAAGCTCTTGACCCTTTCAACCATTGATATAAACCATCCCCATCCTACTCCTTCCAAAGTCCACAATCAGTTCCTTGGTTTTGCTGGGATTGAGGGCCAGGTTATTGTGCAGCATCATATGGACAGTTGCTCGATCTCTCTTCTGTACTCCGACTCATCCCCATCAGTGATACGACAGTGGTGTCGTCAGCGAACTTGATGATGGAGCTCGCACTGTGACCGGCTATGCAGTCATGAGTATAGAGAGAGTACAGCAGGGGGTTGAGCACGCAGACTTGAGGTGCTCCCGTGCTGATTGTTATCGAGTCTGACACATTTCCACCAATACGAACAGACTGTGGTCTGTGAATGAGGAAGTCGAGGATCCAATTGCAGAGGGATGCGCAGAGATCCAGTTCTGCGACTTTGGTAACCAGCTTGGAGGGGATGATAGTATTAAATGTCGACTTGCTGAGGAGAACGAGATCAAATGGAGAAATCATGACTAAAATTTCCCACCTCCATTGAAGGTTGTACAGTATGTCGAGCTCCCACTCAGAAACACAAGTATGAAAATTTAGGAATGTTGCACAGCTGAATGTGCTATGTTTTAGACCATGGTTCTGTTCAGACTCTTAAGCAGATATACAAAATCTGATGGAACTATTTTGAAGAAGAGAAATTGTGTCTTATGCAATCTTTATTTTTCCATCATGATCCTAAGGAACAGAGTATCTTGCCATTAGCATGTACTTGTTTGTGACATTTTGCTATGCTCAATTTGGCTGATTTATTTCTTGCGTTAATAGTGATAGACCACTGGCAATAATGTGCTAGTACATCATGAAAGGTGCTTTAGAAATACAGTTTTTCTTCTTTCAAAGGGATCTAAGGATATAGATTATTGTATATTTTCTAGACAGCAGCAAGGTCATGAACCACACTACAAATACAGTTTACATTGGGGAAACAGGGCAGACTGAGATTTCCATTTTAAAAGATTATTTTGAGGTTATTGTGACAGTGGAGTTATATTGACATGGACGATATCAGAAAGACAAAAAATATAGTAATTGAGAAAAATTAAATAAAATTAAGTCAAAAGGGTGGAAGGCTCTTTAAATTCAGAGGATTGTTTTACAGACCTCATGGCGGGGTCAAAACATGAGAGTAATAACAAAGAAGTTAAAAAAAGTAAAGAAGTAAATTATTGTGCATAACATAGAATATATGTTCTTGTAATTCTGCAGCTTTTTATCTCCAACTAGTTTGTACTTTTCAAAGCACTTGAACTGGGGAAGTGTACATCATTTTACTGATTCACCGTCACCAATATGATTCACACACACTATTACACAAAGTCAAGGTTCGTTCCACAGAATAATTCGAGTGCAGATTTCATTTAAGACCAGAACTGCATTGAATTACCTGTTTTTTCCTCAAAATCTCACAAATATCTTGTGATGCATACATTATAAAAGGCACAACTAATGGCAAAAAGAGCAGGACAGCATACTGCACCTAATCCAATAATGTTCAATTACTATCTTTGACCACAATTCTCCTCATTCTTAAGTGGCTGTAGTTTGCTAGAATTGACTTACAATAATGTAGAATTCTTCAGCCCAACCTACTTCCTCTCCTCCTTTCAGACCATCATTGGACCAGATGTACCCAAGGATGTTGTGAATTGCGTCCCTGGCAGAGATATTTTTTGTATTTCCTTAGCCCTGGGTGATGATATTTTGGTCACCTCTCCTAACATAATGACTAAGTTTCACTATACTTTAATTGGTACACATGGCAATAAACGGACCTTTGAAATCTTTGAAACTTTGAAGTCATCATGAAGACTTTTGAGTATTTTTTTGTTGATGATTGGGATGTAGTATTGGGAACATTAGAGTAACAACAATATCTGCATGGTTCTGGAATGGCTAACTTTTTATTTTTGATCTTCGGATCAGGTTTTATTCTAATTAATGCTGCAAGGTAGTGAATGTCTAATTTAGGCCATCTATATTCAATTAGCTAATGACTAATTTAGGCCATCTATAGAAACATAGAAAATAGATGCAGGAGTAGGCCATTCGGCCCTTCGAGCCAGCACTGCTATTCAATGTGATCATGGCTGATCATCCACAATCAATACCCCATTCCTGCCTTCTCCCCATATCCCTTGATTCCACTAGCCACAAGAGCTCTATCTAACTCTCTTTTGAATGCATCCAGTAAATCGGCCTCCACTACCTTCTGAGGCAGAGAATTCCACAAATTCACAACTCTCTGGGTGAAAAAGTTTTTCCTTATCTCAGTTCTACATGGCCTACCCCTTATTCTTAAATTGTGGCCCCTGGTTCTGGACTCCCCTAACATGGAACGTGTTTCCAGCATCAAGCTTGTCCAATCCCTTAATAATTTTATATGTTTCAATAAGATCCCCTCCCATCCTTCTAAATTCCAGTGAATATAAGCCCAGTTGTTCTTTCATCATATGACAGTCCTGCCATCCCGGGAATTAACCTGGTGAACCTACGCTGCACCTCCTCAATAGCAAGAATGCCCTTCCTCAAATTAGGAGACCATAACTGCACACAATACTCCAGGTGTGGTCTCATCAGGGCCTTGTACAACTGCGGAAGGACCTCCTTGTTCCTACACTCACATCCTCTCGTTATGAAGGCCAACATGCCATTAGCTTTCTTCACTGCCTGCTGTGCCTCCATGCTTACTTTCAGTGACTGTTGTACAAGGACACCCAGGTCTCGTTGCACTTCTCCTTTTCCTAATCTGACACCATTCAGATAATAATCTACCTTCTTGTTCTTGCCACCAAAGTGGATACCCTAACATTTATCCACGTTATACTGCATCGGTCCACTCACCCAATCTATCTTGGTGGAAGGAGTTAAAGGCTGACAGTAATTTTTCCAGATTGGACACCCTGTGCCCAGTGGTGTGTCACAGCGGTCAGGATTGGGACCATTGCTTATTTGTCAATGTTTCTCAATGTACTGTAAGCTCCTACATTGAGATTTAGTTGTGATTTCATTGTGATGTTCCAAACTAGCTGCTTCATAAAACATGGTTCCTTTTGTTTTTTCTTTAAGCAAACTATTAACTGATCACTTATAACGAGCTCCACTGTCTTCATATCAGAGAATTGTTATAGGACGGACTTTGGAATGGGGAGAGCCGTGGTGGCGCGCGGCTGCAACCCGACTTAGGAGATTCGGTGGCTCCGGCCGTAGGCCTGGTGGACAGCACATCGGGAGCTCACAGGTCCCTGGTGGGAGACCGTTTTTCCGTGCTCCCGGGGTGCCAGTTAAACAGATTGTTTGGCCTGGATGATATTACGTTTCACGAGTATTACTGAAGCTACAGTCACCCAGACATGTGGAGGACATTGTATCACACTCACAACTTGTTCTGTGTAAATGGTGGAAAGACTTTGTGGTGTCAGGATATGATTCACTCTCCACGCAGCCTCTAACGTGCGCTTATAATCAGGGTATTTATGTGGCTGGTGAGCCCAGAATTATTTTAGTGCCGGACATGGCGAAGGGAATGCAATTGTGGTTAGACTCTATTTTACTGGAGATATGATTGTCAGGACTTCTGTGGTGTAAATTTTACATGCAAGTTGTCAGCCCATGCAATTGTCGTTAGACACTTTTGCTGGAGATATCGTTGTCTGGCAATTCTGTGGTGTGAATTTTACATACAATTTATCAGCCCATTTCTGTTTATATGTCTTATAAACATTTTTTTATTTTGCCTAATGGACCATGAAATTTGTGACAGATTTGAGGCCCAGACCTTCAAATACTCTTTTCATCAAATGCTGAAAGACGAGCCAGTGGTGGTCAATTTCATCATGGATGTCTGCCTTCAATATAAGGTGGCTCCCAAGCAGTGGAAAGTGGTTTGGGCTCATTATTGTCAGGAGATTACTTTTTTGCTGAAGAGGATTTTTTAACTATGTTTTAACAAAGTGATACCAAGTACATGTGTTAACGAAGTAGAGGTAACATATGTTAAACAGTTTGTGTTCACCCTGTGCTTCACTATACTGCAGAAAGAGGTTTGTTCGAGGTAGGATGCAGTATTATGTTGGGAAAGATTGAGAATTCATACTGGATCGGGAAAGATTGAGAATTCATACTGGAATGTTGGCCTTCATGACAAGAGAATTTCAGTATAGGAGTAGAGAAGTTCTTCTGCAGTTGTATAGGGCTCTGGTGAGACCACATCTGGAGTATTGTGTAGAGTTTTGGTCTAATTTGAGGAAGGACATTGAGGCAGTGCAGCGTAGGTTCCCGAGATTGATGCCTGGGATAACGGGACTGTCATGAGGAAAGATTGAAAAGACTAGGCTTGTATTCATTGGAGTTTAGAAGGATGAGGGGAGATCTTATAGAAACATATAAAATTATAAAAGGACTGGACAGGCTAGATGCAGGAAAAATGTTACCAATGTTGAGCAAGTCCAGAACCAGGGGCCACATTCCGAGAATAAAGGGGAGGCCATTTAGGACTGAGGTGAGAAAAAACATTTTCACCCAGAGAGTTGTGAATTTGTGGAATTCCCTGCCGCAGAGGGCAGTGGAGGCCAAATCACTGGATGGATTTAAGAGAGAGTTAGATAGAGCTCTAGGGGCTGGTGAAATCCAGGGATGTGGGGAGAGGGCAGGCATGGGTTAATGATTGAGGACGATCAGCCATGATCACAATGAATGGCAGTGCTGGCTTGAAGGGCCAAATGGCCTCCCCCTACACGTATTTTCTATGTTTCTATGTTTCCAATAGTGCTACGCGATTATACAACGCTTGATGCCAGACTGTACTGCGATTTTGTAATTGGTGAACCCCTTATCATTAAAATTATGCCATCATGAAGGAGACATTGGATCGAGGGACATTTACTGCATGGGGTTTATGCAAGATTGGTAGTACAGTTCCTCTGGAATGATGGAGTCAAAGTTTCTTTGAAGTTAAAAATAAGAAGATAAGAATAGGTGGTGCCTTCCTTGCATTACCTTTGAGTTGTCATATGTTGAAATATATGTCCATTGGGTTTCTTATATGGAAATAATTCGTACTGCAATTCATTCGATCACTCTTCTGTTTTTGGAAATGGCAGTCAAGAAAGTCATTTAACTTGACTTTGCCGTCGCTAGACAGTACCACTTCAAATTCTTCCGGTGGTGCTATGCTGGAGTAAAGCCACGCGCCAGCTAGCTCCAACGAAAACCCGACTTTAAGGGAAAACCATATAATAACATATAACCATATAACAATTACAGCACGGAAACAGGCCCTCTCGGCCCTTCCAGTCCGTGCCGATCATTTGTTTTCCCCTAGTCCCATCTACCTGCACTCAGACCATACCCCTTCATTCCCCTCCCGTCCATATACCTATCCACTTTACTTTTAAATGTTAAAATCGATCCTGCCTCCACCACTTCTGCTGGAAGCTCATTCCACACAGCCACCACCCTCTGAGTAAAGAAGTTCCCCCTCACGTTACCCCTAAACATCCGCCCCTTAATTCTCATGACATGCCCTCTTGTTTGAATCTTCCCTACCCTTAATGGGAAAAGCTTATCTACGTCAACTCTGTCGATCCCTTTCATCATTTTAAAGGCCTCAATCAAGTCCCCCCTTAACCTTCTACGCTCCAAAGAATAAAGACCTAACTTGTTCAACCTTTCTTTGTAACATAGTTGCTGGATCCCAGGCAACATTCTAGTAAATCTCCTCTGTACTCTCTCTATTTTGTTGACATCCTTCCTATAATTAGGCGACCAAAATTGTACACCATACTCCAGAATTGGTCTCACCAATGCCTTGTACAATTTTAACATTACTTCCCGTCTCCTATATTCAATGCTCTGATTTATAAAAGCCAGCACACCAAAGGCTTTCTTTATGACCCCATCTACATGCGATTCCACCTTCGGGGAACTATGCACAGTTATTCCTAGATCTCTCTGTTCCACAACATTCCTCAATTCCCTACCATTTACCATGTACGTCCTATTTTGATTTGTCCTGCCAAGATGTAGCACTTCACACTTATCAGCATTAAACTTCATCTGCCATCTTTCAGCCCACTTTTCCATATGGCCCAAATCTCTCTGTAGACTTTGAAAATCTACTTCATTATCTATAACACTACCTATCTTAGTATCATCTGCATACTTACTTATCCAATTTTCCACCCCATCATCCAGATCATTGATGTACATGACAAACAACAGTGGACCAAACTCAGATCCCTGAGGCACCCCACTGGTCGCCGGCTTCCAACCTGACAAACAGCCATCCACCATTACTCTCTGACATCTCCCCTTCAGCCACTGTTGAATCCATCTTGCTACTCCGCCATTAACACCCAAAGATTGAACCTTCTTAACCAACCTTCCATGGGGAACCTTGTCAAAGGCCTTACTGAAATCCATATAGACAACATCCACTGCTTTACCCTCATCAATTTCCCTAGTAACCGCTTCAAAAAATTCAAGAAGGTTTGTCAAACATGACCTTCCAGGCACAAATCCATGTTGACTGTTCCTGATCAGACCCTGTTTATCCAGATGCTTATATATGTTATCTCTAAGTATCCTTTCCATTAATTTACCCACCACTGATGCCAAACTAACAGGTCTATAATTGCTAGGTTTATTCTTTGAACCCTTTTTAAACAATGGAACAACATGCGCAGTACGCCAATCCTCCGGCACTATTCCCGTTTCTAATGACATTTGAAATATTTCTGTCATAGCTCCTGCTATTTCTACACTAACTTCCCTCAATGTCCTAGGGAATATCCTGTCAGGACCTGGAGATTTATCCACTTTTATATTTTTCAAAAGTGTCGGTACTTCCTCCTCTTTGAATCTCATAGTTTCCATAGCTACTCTACTTTTTTTCCTTACTTCACATAGTTCAATATCCTTCTCCTTGGTGAATACTGAAGAAAATAAATTGTTCAATATCTCCCAAATCTATTTGGCTCTGCAGATAGCTGTCCATTCTGTCTCTCTAGTGGTCCAATTTTATCACTCGTCATCCTTTTGCTATTAATATAGCTGTAGAAACCCTTTGGATTTACTTTCACCTTTCTTGCCAAAGCAACCTCATATCTTCTTTTAGCCTTCTTAATTTATTTCTTAAGATTCTTTATACATTCTTTATACTCCTCTAGAACCTCATTTACTCCATACCTCCTATAATTATTGTAGATATCTCTCTTTTTTCGAAACAAGTGTCCAATTTCCCTTGAAAACCATGGCTCTTTCCAATTTTTACTATTTCCTTTCACCCTAACAGGGACATAAAGATTCTGTACTCTTACAATTTCCCCTTTAAATGTCCTCCATTTCTCTTCTACATCCTTCCCATAAAACAAAGTGTCCCAATTCACTCCTTTTAAATCCTTACGCATTCCCTCAAAGTTAGCCTTTCTCCAATCAAAAATCTCCACCCTAGGTCCAGTTCTGACTCTCTCCATAATTATATTGAAACTAATGGTATTGTGATCACTGGTCCCGAAGTGCTCACCAACGCATACCTCCGTCACCTGACCTGCCTCATTTCCTAACAGGAGGTCCAGCACTGCCCCTTCTCTGGTCGATACCTCTATGTACTGCTGCAAAAAACTATCCGGCACACATTTTACAAACTACAAACCATCCAGCCCATTTACAGAATGTGTTTCCCAGTCTATTTTTGGAAAATTGAAATCTCCCACAATCACTACCTTGTGCTTATTACTAATATCTGCTATCTCCTTACATATTTGCTCTTCCAATTCTCGCTCCCCATTTGGCGGTCTATAGTACACCCCCTAAAAGTGTTGCTACACCGTTCCCATTTCTCAGTTCCACCCAAATAGCCTCCCTAGACGAGCCCTCTAATCTATCCTGCCAAAGCACTGCTGTGATATCTTCTCTGACAAGCAATGCAACACCTCCCCCTCAGGTCCTTCCAATTCTATCACACCTGAAGCAACGGAATCCTGGAATATTTAGTTTCCAATCACAGCCCTCCTGCAACCATGTTTCATTGATTGCCACAACATCATATTTCCAGGTGTCAATCCAGGCTCTAAGTTCATCCACCTTACTTACAATGCTCCTAGCATTAAAATATACACATTTTAGAAGCCCACCATCCCTTATTCTCTGACTATTATCTTAAAGGAGAAAGATGAATGATATAATTTATCAATCCATTTACTGGACCTAGGGTGGAGATTTTTGATTGGAGAATGGCTAACTTTGAGGGAATGCGTAAGGATTTAGAAGGAGTGAATTGGGACACTTTGTTTCATGGGAAGGATGTAGAAGAGAAATGGAGGACATTTAAAGGGGAAATTGTAAGAGTACAGAATCTTTATGTCCCTGTTAGGTTGAATGGGAATAGAAAAAATTGGAAAGAGCCATGGTTTTCAAGGGAAAAAAGAGAGATATCTACAATAATTATAGGAGGCATGGAGTAAATGAGGTGCTAGAGGAGTATAAAGAATGTAAAAAGAATCTTAAGAAAGAAATTAGGAAGGCTAAAAGAAGATATGAGGTTGCTTTGGCAAGAAAGGTGAAAGTAAATCCAAAAGGTTTCTACAGCTATATTAATAGCAAAAGGATAACGAGGGATAAAATTGGACCATTAGAGAACCAGAATGGACAGCTATCTGCAGAGCCAAAAGAGATGGCGGAGATATTGAACAATTTCTTTTTTTCGGCATTCAAGGAGAAGGATATTGAACTCTGTGAGGTAAGGGAAAACAGTAGAGTAGCTATGGAAACTATGAGATTCAAAGAGGAGGAAGTACTGACACTTTTGAAAAATATAAAAGTGGATAAGTCTCCAGGTCCTGACAGGATATTCCCTAGGACATTGAGGGAAGTTAGTGTAGAAATAGCAGGAGCTATGACAGAAATATTTCAAATGTCATTAGAAAAGGGAATAGTGCCAGAGGATTGGCGTACTGCGCATGTTGTTCCATTGTTTAAAAAGGGTTCAAAGAATAAACCTAGCAATTATAGACCTATTAGTTTGACGTCAGTGGTGGGCAAATTAATGGAAAGGATACTTAGAGATAATATATATAAGCATCTGGATAAACAGGGTCTGATCAGGAACAGTCAACATGGATTTGTGCCTGGAAGGTCATGTTTGACAAACCTTCTTGAATTTTTTGAAGCGGTTACTAGGGAAATTGATGAGGGTAAAGCAGTGGATGTTGTCTATATGGATTTCAGTAAGGCCTTTGACAAGGTTCCCCATGGAAGGTTGGTTAAGAAGGTTCAATCTTTGGGTGTTAATGGCGGAGTAGCAAGATGGATTCAACAGTGGCTGAATGGGAGATGTCAGAGAGTAATGGTGGATGGCTGTTTGTCAGGTTGGAAGCCGGTGACCAGTGGGGTGCCTCAGGGATCTGTGTTGGGTCCACTGTTGTTTGTCATGTACATCAATGATCTGGATGATGGGGTGGAAAATTGGATAAGTAAGTATGCAGATAATACAAAGATAGGTGGTGTTGTGGATAATGAAGTAGATTTTCAAAGTCTACAGAGAGATTTGGGCCATTTGGAAAAGTGGGCTAAAAGATGACAGATGGAGTTTAATGCTGTTAAGTGTGAAGTGCTACATCTTGGCAGGACAAATCAAAATAGGACGTACATGGTAAATGGTAGGGAATTGAGGAATGCTGTGGAACAGAGGGATCTAGGAATAACTGTGCATAGTTCCCTGAAGGTGGAATCGCATGTAGATAGGGTGGTAAAGAAAGCCTTTGGTGTGCTGGCCTTTATAAATCAGAACATTGAATATATGAGTAGGGAAGTAATGTTAAAATTGTACAAGGCATTGGTAAGACCAATTCTGGAGTATTTTGGTCGCCTAATTATAGGAAGGATGTCAACAAAATAGAGAGAGTACAGAGGAGATTTACTAGAATGTTGCCAGGGTTCCAGCAATTAAGTTACAGAGAATGGTTGAACTTGTTAGGTCTTTATTCTTTGGAGCGCAAAGGGTTAAGGGGGGACTTGATTGAGGTCTTTGAAATGATGAAAGGGATAGACAGAGTTGACATGGATAAGCTTTTCCCATTGCGGGTAGGGAAGATTCAAACAAGAGGGCATGACATGAGAATTAAGGGACAGAAGTTTAGGGGTAACATGAGGGGGAACTTCTTTACTCAGAGGGTGGTGGCTGTGTGGAATGAGCTTCCAGCAGAAGTGGTGGAGGCAGGATCGATTTCAACATTTAAAAGTAAAATGGATAGGTATATGGACGTGAAGGGAATGTAGGGCCTGTTTCCGTGCTGTAATTGTTATATGGTTATATGGTTATAAGTCAAGAGGGGTAGCCATTTTAATTCGTAAGGGTACACCATTTAAACATGCCTCTTCTATTGTTGATACAGAAGGTAGATATGTTATATTAGCGGGTGAATTGCATTCAACAAGACTGATATTGGTGAATATTTATGCATCAAACTTTGACAAACTGCAATTTTTTAAGAAAATATTTAATACTATTCCAGAATTTGGACAATACAATTTGACAATTGGAGGAGATTTAAACTGTACATTAGATCCCTATTTGGACAGATCATCAACTCAAAAGAAAACAAAATCCAAGTTGTCTGAATTATTAAATTCATATATAAACAGTGCAAATATGAAAAAAGTTTGGAGAATTGAAAACCCCTCAGCGCGTGAGAATTCATTTTATTCACCAGTGCACAAAACATATTCAAGAATTAACTATTTCTTAGTGAATTCCAAATTTATTCCTTATTCGTATAACTCAAAATATCATATTATTATATCCGAGCACTCTCCTCTAACTTTTAGGGTAAAATTACAAGGAGTATCAGAGAAACAGACAAATTGGAGATTTAATCCACAAATTCTAAATGGCATGGCATGTTATGACTATCTTAAGTCACAGAAAACTTTTTTTCAGACAAATGACCTTCCAGAAATATATGCTTCCCTGCTTTGGGAAACGTTTAAAGCATTTGTGAAAGGTTGCCTTTATTATTATTGCCTTTCAAGCTTCCCAAAACGAGAATAACCAAGCTGAACAATATGAGCTAGAAAGACAGATAAAACAGCTAGACATAGAAAATGCGATTGCTCCTTCTATGATAAAACATAATAAAATTGCTGCTCTCAAATATAGGTTAAATCATATACTTTCAGCTCAAATCTTAAGGCTTTTCCAGCGTACTAAACAAACACACTTTGAATTTGGAGACAAACCACAGAAATTGTTAGCTCGTCAACTCCATAAACTAGAAGACGAATGCACAATTTACAAGTTGAGATCAGACAAGGGAGACTTGCTTACACTACCCAAGGACATCAACGATAGATTTTTGCAATTTTATCAGATGTTATACTCATCAAAAACAACAGCCAACTCTGCGAACATGCAAAACGTTCTGCAGAAACGCAACCTCTCTTGTTTAAACGAGAGAGTACGAGTTATTGGGTGCAGAAATAACTACGCTAGACATTGAAGAGACCATTACATCTCTGAAAAATGGGAAGACCCCTGGCCCTGATGGCCTGAACAATGAATTTTATTAAAAATTCAGTGACTTGGTCTCCCCACGCTTACAAACTTTATATAGCTACGCCTTTAAACAACACATATTACCACCAACACTGACTGAATCAACAATAATACTTATCCCAAAAAAAGATAAGGATCTTGAAGACTCTGGCTCGTAGAGAGCCATAGCCCTTTTAAACACGGATCAGAAGATATTAGCTAAAATTTTAGCCCACAGATTAAGTTTAGTTATCGATAAATTAATACACCCTGACCAATCAAGTTTTATATCTAAACGATATTAATTCTTCAATTTGAGACGCTTGTTTAGTATAATATATTCAAATAGAATACTAAATAAAGACTTAGCAATCATCTCGATAGACGCTGAAAAAGTATTTGATCAAGTGAAATGGTCATCTTTTTTCTGTGATGGAAAAACTTAATCTCGGTGAAAACTTTTGTTCATGGGTGAACCTCCTATATAAAACCCAACAGCTAGAATACTGACAAACCAAATTTCACTTATCCAGAGGTTGTAGACAAGGATGTCCACTATCCCCGCTTTTATTTGCTCTCGTTATAGAACCACTCGCCGAGAGTATCAGATCTCACCCAGACATCCACGGGTACAATGCTAAACATACAAATAATAACATTTCTTTATACGCAGATGATGTATTATTATATATCACAAACCCTAAAGTTAGCATTCTGAGTTTATTAAATCTTATAACTCAATTTGGCTCATTCTCCGGATATGGAATTAATTGGAATAAAAGTGAAAGTATGCCAATAACAGAACAAAATCTGTTTATACTTCAACAATTTCCTTTTAAAATAGCCTACGAAAGGTTAAATGCCTTGGAATCTATGTGATCACGAAATATACTTCTCTATTCAAATCAAATTTTCCTTTTTTAGTTACTAAATTACACAGAAACATACAATTTTAGAAATCACTTCCCATATCACTACTTGGTAGAATTAACACTATAAAGATGATTTTTCTCCCACAACTATACTTATTCCAATCAATTCCAATATATCTTCCAAAACATTTTTTCAAAAAAATTGATTCAATTATTACTAATTTGATTTGGGATTATAAGACCCATAGAATAAACAAAATACATCTATGTAAGTCTAAGGCTAATGGAGGATTAGCTTTACCAAACTTTCTATTTTATTATTGGGTGGTTAATATTAAAAATATAACCTTCTGGCTTGATGACATTGATCAGCAGCCAGGTTGGCTAAAGATGGAGAAGGAGGATTGTCTACCTTCTGACATAGGCTTGATTCTCTTAGCTCCATTAAATTTGAATAAAAAAATATATGGAGGAAACCTGATTATACATAGTGTTATCCGTATCTGGAAACAATTAAAATTTACTTTAAAATTCGGTAATTTATCTCTTTTCCTCCCTATTGCAAATAACCCTTCTTTCAAACCGTCTGTTTCAGATAGAGGATTTGTTCAATGGAAAACTCATGGAATTAAAATGGTGGGAGACCTTTATCAAAAGGGGACTTTACTCTCTTTTCAGGAATTACAGCAGAATACGAACTACATGTTCATTTTTTTTTAGATATTTACAATTTAGAGATTATGAAAAATTACATACGCAAGATTATAGATTTAGGGGCAATCTTTAATACAGTTTAAAATATTACATAGATTACACTATTCAAAGACAAAATTAAATAGGATTTTCCCAAGCACTTTCCCTCTTTGTGATAAATGTCAATTTCAAGAATTTAAATTTAACTCACACTTTTGTAATGTATAAAAAAGCAAAATTTTTGGATGGCCATTTCTAAAATTATCTCTAAAGTTGTCGATAATCTACTGGACCCAGATCCAAAATTAATAATATTAGGATTATCAGAACATGTAAGTTCTGATAATCACCACAAACTTTAGGATAAACCAGAGACACTTTCTTGATTACAGTTTAATAATTGCGAAAAAATGAATGCTTAAATTTTGGAAAAAACAGCAACCTTGCTTTTCTTTCCTTTGTATTAGTTTACAGTTTCTCTTATCTCTTTATTTCTTTATTTCTTTTATTTTTTTTTAAACTTTAAAATTTGAATATGTAAGAACTCTGTAACCAGTTTGTCGTTTATTATCAGTTGTACATATGCTTTTAATAAAAAAATATTTAAAATAAAATAAATACAAATTCTTCTTCTTCTTTCATGAAGTTGATTATGAGAACAGAGCCCCTGAGGTCAGCTGGCATGCCTTCATCTTCCCAGATGTGAATAATGAGGATATGAATGTGTCTGAAGTTTCTCTCTGCCAGCTTTGAGAGCAGTAGGAATCCTGGAGTCCACCATCATTAACACTTGTGAAGATCTTCTTGGCTACTGTACAGACAACAGCAGGTTTGGTTTGATGAGCACAAAATGTGCGATCCAGTAACTAAATTACCCACAGACATAAAATATTATTTTGTTAGATATTTCATCATACCTTAAGAAATTGCTTTACAGAAACTGAGGCCAAGGTCCAACATGAAGACTTAAACTAAAGAACAAATGGTGGATGAAAGGAGGGCAAAAAAACTGGCAGGTCCTTTATAACCACAGCATGTGTAAATTCTTCCATACTGTAAAAGCTATAAATGGGTCAAGCACCCACAGACCCAACCCCATGAGCCAAGAATGAAACGGAACCAAGATCAGAGAAGCAACCATGTCCACTAGGAGAAGAAGTCCATAAAACCTCTCTTCTCTAACTTTGTTCTTTACATGAGAGCTTTTCACGACAACTGTCAGCAAGCAATCAAGTCCATTTCCCCCACTACCTCAGGCAGACAACAAGTTCTAAACACAATTTAAAAAAAATGACTTCAGGGTTATAAATAATTTCTCACTTTCACTCACAGGGGTCTCCCCTCCCTCCCCTGTCCCCACCCCGTCTTCCCCCTACCCCCCACTACCCCTGTGTGTGTGTGTGCGGGGTGGTTAGTGTGCGTGTGATAGGGAGTGGGGAATAGATGGATCTTATCTCTCTCTCTATCGATCTCTCTCTCTCTCTCTCTCTCTCTCTCTCTCTCTCTCATCTCTCTCTCTCTCCTCTCTCTCTCTCTCTCTCTCTCTCTCTCTCTCTCTCTCTCTCTCTCTCTCTCTCTCTCTCTCTCTCTCTCTCTCTCCTCTCTCTCCTCTCTCTCTCTCTCTCTCTCTCTCTCACTCTCTCTCTCTCTCTCTCTCTCTCTCTCTCTCTCTCTCGCTCTCTCTCTCTCTCTCATCTCTCTCTCTCTCTCTCTCTCTCTCTCTCTCTCTCTCTCTCTCTCTCTCTCTCTCTCTCTCCTCTCTCTCTCTCTCTCTCTCTCTTCTCTCTCTCTCTCTCTCTCTCTCTCTCTCTCTCTCTCTCTCCTCTCTCTCTCTCTCTCTCTCTCTCTCTCTCTCTCTCTCTCTCTCATCTCTCTCTCCCCTCCTCCCTCACTCTGTCCCCCTCCTCTCTCCCTGTCTCCCTCTCCCCTCCTCTCTCTCTTTCTCTCCCCTCCTCTCTCTCTTTCTCTCCCCTCCTCTCTCTCTCGCGCTCTCCTTCCCATCCCCAATCTCTCCCCATCTCCTCCCCCTCCCCTTCACCCTCTCCGTCTCCTCCACCTCCTCCCCCCCCCCCCCCTCTCTCACCCCCCCCCTTCCCCACCTGTGTGTGTGGGAGGTGGTTAGTGTGTGTTTGAAGCCGTAGGAACCCCCCCCCCTGCAAACGCGCGTTGGGGAAACAGACCCAACGGGTCTCCACTTGGTCTAGAATATAGTTAAAACTCGTTTGCAAATATACTAAATTTAATAGAGGAATTTGGTTCTTTTTCAGGATATAGAATAAACTGGAACAAAAGCGAAATTATGACGATTAAAACCTCAAGAGCTGACACATCTGTTGAAATTTCCTTTTAGAATTGCAACAGAAAAATTTAAGAATTTGGGCATCCAAATTACTAGGAAATATAAATCACTACTCAACGCAAACTACATGCCTTTATTAACTAAATTAAATGGGTTGATTAAATTTTGGAAAGCACTGCCGATGTCCTTAATAGGCAGAATAAATTAATACACCCTGACCAATCAGGTCTTATATCTAAACGATATTGATTCTTCAATTTGAGATGCTTGTTTAATATAATATAATCAAATACAATACTAAATAAAGACTTAGCAATCACCCCTCACTCCTCTCTCCCCCTGTCTCCCCCTCTCCTCACCCCCCTCTCGCACCCCTCTCCTCACCCCTCTCTCATCACCCCTCCGCCATCAGGCTATTAAACCTGGCTCGGACAAAACTCTGAACATTAATATCCCTCCATCTGTTATTTGCACTTTATTAATTTATTAATTAATGTGTGTATTTAAGTATATAACTGTAGTCAATGTCTACTATGTTCTGTTGTGCTATGCAAAGAAAGAACTTCATTGTCCTGTCAGGGACACATGACAATAAACTCTTTTGACTCTTGACTTTGACTCTCCTCATCCCTCTCTCCACACGCCTCTCTCCTCACTCCTCTCTCCCTCTCTCTCCTCACCCCTCCCTTCTCCCCTCTCTCTCCTCACCCCTCACTCCTCACTCCCCCTCTCTCCCCCCTTCTCCTCACACCCCTCTCCACACCCATCTCTCCTCACCCCTCTCTCCTCACCCCTCTCCTCGTCTCTCCTCTCTCCTCCACACTCTCCTCCTCCCCCTCTCCTCCCCCCTCTCTACCCCAATTCTCTATTCCCCTCATCCCTCTCTCCTCACTCTTCTCTCCCCACCCCCTCTCTCCCCACCCCGCTCTCCCCACCCCCGCTCTCCCCACCCCGCTCTCCCCACCCATCTCTCTCCCCACCCCTCTCTCCCCACCCCCGCTCTCCCCACCCCTCTCTCCATCACCCCCTCTCCCCACCCCGCTCTCCCCACCCCGCTCTCCCCACCCCCTCTCCTCAATCTCACCCCTCTTTCATCCCTCTCCCAACCCTCTCTCCTCACCCATCTATCATCACCCCTCTCTCAACACCCCTCTCTCATCACCCCCTCTCCTCACCCTTCTCCCCATCCTTCTCCCCTTTCCTTCCACCTACCTCCCCCTCCCCCCTCTCTCCTCCCCAACCCTCTCTCCCCTCCCCTTCTTCCCCTCCCTCCCCACTCTTCACCTCTCTCGCCCCCCCCCTTTCCCACTCTGCCCCCTTCCCCGTCCCCTCTCTCTCCATGCCTCCCCCACCACTCTCACATCCCCTCCCTTCCCCTCCCTCCCTCCCTTCTACCCCCTCTTTTCCCTCCCCCACTCTCTCTTCCCTTCCCCCTCTCTCCTCCCCTCCCCACTCTCTCTTCCCTTCCCCCTCTCTCCCCTTCCCCCTCTCTCCCCTCCCCGCTCTGCCCCCCACCCCCCTCCACCCCTCTCCCATCCTCCACTGCTCCTCCAACCATCTCCACCGTCCTCACCCCCCCTCCACACCTCCCCTCTCCCCTCCTTCCAACCCCCCTCTTCCCTCCTCCAACCCCCCCCCCCACTCCTCTGTCTCCCATCATCTCACCCATCTCCTCTCTCCCCATCTCCTGTCTCCCCTCTACTCTCTTCCACCCTACTCTCTTCCCCCTCCTACACTCTCTCTCCCCTCTTTCTCTCCCCCTCCTCCCTCTCCCAATTCACTCTCAACCCCCTCTCTCTCCCCTTCCCCCCCTTACTCCCTCCTCACCCCCTCTTCTCTCCCCCCTTACCTCCTCCTCTCTCTCCCCCCTTACCCCCTCCTCTCCCCCCCTTACCCCCTCCTCTCCCTCCCCCTCCCCTTCCTCTCCCCATTTCCCCTCCCTCCCCTCCACATCTTCCTCTACTCCCCCTCATCCCCCTCCCATCTCATCCCCCTCCCTCTCTCCCCCCCTGTGTTTTGTGGGCGGTGGTTAGTGTGCGTGTGAAGCCGCACCCCCCTCCAAACCGCAAACGTACATTGAGGGACTGGACACAGCGGTCTCCTCTCCCTCCCCTCCCCTCTCCCCACCCCGTCACTCCCTACCCCCCTCTCACCCCCCCCCCCCCCCCCCCCGCTACCCCCCCCTCCCCCCCCTGTTCATGTGTGTGGGGTGGTTAGTGTGCGTGTGAAGCCGCAGCCCCCCCCCCAACCGTGCGGTGGGGGAACAGACCCAGCGGGTCTGCACTTGGTCTAGTAACTATTAAAACTGTCATTCGTGGGTTTGTTTATATGGGTTCTATTTCGCAAAAAATCATTTAAGCTGTTTGTGAATTTACTCCTCCACCCTTTGCCGTAACTGAGACATTTTTACATATTCCTGTAGAGCTTTTCCTCCTCCACATTTTGTTTTGAAAATTAGAACATTTGGTTATTAATTTCCCCGCTTTTTAGTAAAAAACATCAAAACACTTTAAAATCAAGCAGCTGCATGATTCACAAGGCCATCTCGGAGATGTCCAATCACAGTGGATCTCATTTACCTATGATATCACATCCTAATGGGACAGGGCTGGGAGATTGGAACCTTCAGGTGGTTCCACTAAAATCAAGCAGCTGCATGAGTCACAGAGCCATCTCACAGATGTCTAATCACAATGGATCTCATTGGGACAGGTGCAGGTGATTGGAAACTTCACGTGATCCCACGAATGCGATCAAGCTGGCGTGTACAATCCAGTAGAGCAAGTTGTCCTATCCCCATCCTATCAACCCCCTCTCTCTCTACCGCCCTCCACTCCCCCTCCCCCTACCACTCCTATCCTCCCCCCCACCACTCCCATCCTCCCCCTCTTCTCTCCTCCATCCCCTCCTGTTCCTCCCCCTCTTCCACCTCCCCCCTCCTCATCTCTCTCCCCTTCCAACTCCCCCCCTTCTCTCCCCCCCTCATCTCCAACCCCCTCACTTACTTCCTCCTCTCTCTCCTCACCCCTCCCCCCCCCTCTCCCCTGTGCTCTCTCTCCCCTCTATTCTCTCTCTTCCCCCTCCCTCCCCGTGCCTTTCCCCCTCTCCCCCTTCTCTCTCCCCCTTCACTCTCTCTCCCTCCCCTCTCCCTCCCCTCTCTCCCCTCTCTCTCTCTCCCCCTCCAATCTCTCTCCACCCCCCTTCTCCCCCACCCCCTCCCCTCCCCCCTCCCCCTCCCCTCTCCCCCTCCCCCTCTCCCCTCACCTTCTCTACTCCATCCTTTCTCCCTCCCCCTCCCCCCCTCCCCCCCCTCCCCCTCCCTTCTACCCCCTCTATCCCCCTCCACAATCCTATTCTCTTCCCCCTCTCCACCCTCCCCTTCCACCTCTCCCCTCCTCTTCTCTACCCCCTCCACTACCTCTCCTCTCCACCCTCCAACTCTCCCCCTCCTCTTCTCACCCTCCAACTCCCCCTCACCATCCTCTCCCCCCCCGCCCATCTCCCCCTCCCCTCTACTCGCTCTCTCCTCTCTCCCCTCTAATCTGTCTGTCTCCCCTCTAATCGGTCCTCTCCCCATCCGTCCCTCCTTTCCACTCTCATGCCTTTTTCCCACTAACCTCTCCCCTCTCCCCTCCCCTCTCTCCCACTCCCCCTCCCCTCTCCCACTCCCCCCTCCCTTCGACACCCCACCATCCTCTACGTCTTTATTCTCCTCTCCACAATCACAATGGATCTCATTACATATGACATCACAATGAGACAGCTGTGGGATGATTGCAACCTTCACGTGGTTTGGTGTGTACATCAAATTAGAGCAAGTATTGGCCTACCCCTCTGTCCTTTCCCCCTCCCTATCTACCCCTCTACCATCCTCCCTCTCTACCATCCTCTCTCTCTCTCTACCATTCATTCGCCTACCTATACCATGCCCCTCCCCTCCCCCTGCCCTCTCCCTCCCTCCTCCCCTCCCAAAATCCCGCTCCTCATCCCCCTTCTCTCCCTTCCGCCCTCCATCCCTCATCCCTCCACCTTTCCCCCACTCCCTCCCCCTTCCCCCTTCCCACTCCCCTCTCCCCCTTGCCTCTCTCCCCTGCCATGCTCTCCCCTAGCCTCTCTCTCCTCCCCCTCCCCCTCTCTCTCCCTCCCCTCTCCCCTCCCCCTCCCCTCCCACATTCTCCCCTACCCCTCTCCCCCTTCCACCTCTCTCCCAACCCCCTCCCCTCTAACTCCCCTCCCTCCTCCTCTCCCCCTCCTCCCCTCCCCCCCTCCCCCCCCCCCTCCTCCCCTCCCCCTCCTCTCCTCCCCTCCCCCCTCCTCTCCCTCCCCTCCCACCTCCCCCACCGCTCTTTATCCTCCTCTCCCCCCTCCTCCCGCCCTCTCCATCTCCCCCTCCCTTAGCCTCTACATTTCCCCCTATCCCCCCCTCCTCGCCTCTCTCCTCACCATGCTCCCTCTATACCATCCTCCCTCTCTATCCACCTCTACCCATCCCCGCTCTCCTCCCCCTCCCCATCCCTCCCTTCCCCATCCCCCCTCCCCCCCCCTCTTCCTCCTTCCCCTCTCTCTCCCCTTCTCCCCTTCCCCATTCCCCTCCCCCTCCCCCCATCTCCCCCTCGCCTCTCTCCCCCCTTGCCTCTCTCCCCCTCGCCTCTCTTCCCGCTCGCCTCTCTTCCCCTCGCCTCTCTTCCC
This sequence comes from Okamejei kenojei, assembly GCA_035221665.1. Lineage (NCBI taxonomy): Eukaryota > Metazoa > Chordata > Chondrichthyes > Rajiformes > Rajidae > Okamejei > Okamejei kenojei. The sequence continues at coordinate 26,192,443 of CM069138.1, forward strand.
CTCGCCTCTCTCCCCCTCCCCATCTCTCCCCGCCAACCAGCTCCCCTTACCCTCTTCCCCTCCTCTCCCCCCTCCCCTCTCTCTCCCTCCCCTCTCTCCCTCCCCTCCTCTCTCCTCCCCTCCCCCTCCCTCCACACCTCCCTTCTCCCACAAAACCTCTCCCCACTTCCTTCCCACTTTTCCCGCTCTCTTTACCCTATCCCTCCTCTCTCCCCCTTTCCCCCTTCCCCCTCCCTCTCCCTCCCTCCCACCCTCTGCCCCCCTCCCCACTCCCCTCCTCCACCCCCCTCCCCTTCTCCAACCCCCCCTCCCCTCCTCCAACCCCTCCCTCCCCTCCTCCACCCCCCCCTCTCCTCCAACCCCCCTTTTCCCTCCACAAACCCCCCTCTTCCCCCTCCAACCACCTCCATGCCCCCAACTCCCCCTCTCTCTCCCCTCCCGTCTCCCCTCTCCTCTCTCTCTCTCTCCCCCTCCCTCTCATCCTTCTCCCTTCTCCCTCTCTCTCACCTCTCTACCCTCCCACTCACTCTCCCCACCCCCCTCCACCCCTCTCTCCCCTCCCCTTCTCCTCCCCTCTCCCCTCCCCTCTCTCCCCCTATTCCCTCTCCTCTTCTCTCCCCCCTCCTCTCTCCCACTCTCACTCCCCTCCCCTCTCCCCTCCCCCCGAGATTGTGTGTGGGTGTGGGTAGTATGTGTGTGAAGCGCAGCGGCCACCGCAAACACACCCCACTTGTTTTCTCTATATTGTCTGAGAACACACCCCCCCTCCTGAACTCTCATAGAATACCTCCCTTTTTGAAAGTATGTATCCCCATACTGTAGTAATTGCTAAGTGAGTGCAAAGGGTTGAGGGGTGTCATTGAATGGCTTTGCTTCCTTCCCTGGATGTATTTGATAAAAGGTAGATCATAGTTAAAGATTGAGGTAAAAGGTAGGTTTGATTTGATTTGATTTGATTCAACTTTATTGTCATTGTCTTCAAGTAAGAGACAACGAAATGCTATTTCCCGTACAGTCATTGGAATAAAAATGAAAAAAAAACACAGAACACGATAGTCCACAACACAAACATCCCCACAGCGGCACCAAAGTTCCCCACTGTGAGGGAAGGGCCAAAGTCCAGTCAACCTCCTCGCTGATGTTCCCCGATGTTCACCCATGGTCGTGGCCTCCTGAACCCCCCACAGTCGCCGCTACGTGCGGCCAGATGTTCAGGCCCTCTCGCCGGGAACGATGGAACCCCGACGTCGAATGGAAGAACATTCTCAGCGGCCTCTGAATCGGCCACCTCCCACCTGAGTCCGCGGCTCCCGAAGTCCACAGGCCGAGCTGGGCGGAGATTCAATGCTGGCGGCCCCCGGCAAAGGGTCCCAGGACTCCGTGATGTTAGTCGGCGCCGCCTGCGCTGGGAGGTCCACAAACCACAGCTCCGCGATGTCGATGCATCAGGCACAACACTCCGGAGCCTCAAACAGCGATCCCAGGTGAGGCATCGCCTGCTCCGCAATGTATCCAGCGCTGCGCCACCGCTGCTGAAGCTCTGGTCCCGTCCCGGCAGGAAAGGCTGAGCCAATCCAGTAGGTAGGCCCTGAGGAGGGGGGCGAGGACGCAACTCGGATATAGTCGCATCCTTGCCAGGAAGCGACTGAAAGATGGTTCCCCCCTTATCCTACCCCCCTCCCCCACACAAAGTACTAAAAAAAAACCTCCAAAAACATGCTTTAAACAACTATAAATAAAAAAGACAAACAGGCTGTAGGCGGAGGCAGCCATCAGCAGTGCCACCGGATATCCAGGTGTCCTGAGGGTTACGTTTCGTTTCATAGGCAGTGCTTGAGATCTGGAAAATGCAGCCAGAGGAGGTGATGGAATCAGAATCAGAAACAATGATTGTGTTTAAGAGGCATTCAGACAGACACTTGACTTGCAGAGGCAAGGTATACATAGATACGGTCCTAATGTAGGCAAATGAGATGAGTGAAACGATCAAAATAGTCAGCATGGACATGTTTTGCAGAAGGGCCCATTTCTCCTGTGTGCAACTCCATGACTCTGTGACTCTACCTTCAGTGTCACCATCTGTTCTCAAAATCAGTATATTTTTCTTTGAAATGCACAATGTTTGGCGAGGAAAACATATCAATCATGTTGTGTCAAACATTGGACTGGAATATTTGCTCATCAAGTCATGGAGCTATTCAGGGTGAAAATAGGTCGTTCGGCCCAACACATCCATGTTGTCCAAGATGCCGTCCCAAACCCATTTTCTTGCACTTGACCTATATCCCTTAAAACCATTCCAATACATGAACCTGTTAATATTGACTAAATTAGAGTTATTATAAAATGGAGGATCTTTGCATCTGCAGGGCCTGCTTGGTCTTTTTCTGTGTAAAGCTATAAGCTGCGAGCCGGTGCCAGAAGGTCTAGGTCCAAGATTGAAATATCAGATAAGATGAGGTCCAGATGTCCTGCCCATTGTTAAAATGTATGAGGACTTTGCAAAGAAGCTCAGAGGTGTTGCAGAAGCATGATCAGGATGTAAGGTGTGCATACGCGGCTGCGCACTGCGTCCCAGTCGGCTCCGTTTGTGTCTTGTTTAAAATTTTGTTTAATGTCGTCTAAATCGTCCCATCTATAAAGTCTGCCTATGTGCATAGTTTGAGATGTGTGTCCTGAAATCTATGCTTCTGATTCTGTGGATTATTCTGAGGATTATTGGCCTATGTGGTCCAACAAATGCACACCTGACTGGCGTCATGGACAGGTGTGGCAAGGGGCTTGTACAGTCGAGAGGCTCTGCTGGAGTTACAACCCAAGCTGACTCAGGGGACATCAAGCCACCCCTACTGTTTTATGTCAGATAACATCCCTCAGGAGCTGATTAAAACTAAAAGGAAAAAGAAATGAGGAACAAGAGGGGGCATTCGGAACCGCCTACGACGGAGATTCAATCGACCGCCCCTCCGAACCATCATCTTTACAAACCTGCGCTCTGTGAAAAACAAAATGGATGCGATACGCACATACATAAGGTACTGTAATGAATTTTGTGAGGCATCTTTATCGTGCTTCACGGAAAGCTGGTTGCAATCGACTATGCCCGAATCTCTATTTGAAGTGCCCGGATTCACCTTAGTGCATGCAGACAGGGATGCAGCTGACTCTGGTAAAACTAAGGGAGGCGGCATTTGTGTATACATAAACAAACCATGCGCACTCAGTAAAATATAAGATCTGTGACCCCAATGTAGAAATTCCCGGCATGTTATTTAGACCTTTCTATTTGCCTCGAGAATTTGGGTGCATTTTGCTGTTTGTTGTATACGTGACTCCCAGCGGCAAAGCGTCATTGGCGGCCGGGACAATAGTGAACGGCGTTCATGAACTACAACACAACTACCCCGATACACAGGCAATAGTGCTTGGGGATTTGAATCAGTGTCGTTTGGAGACTGTGTTACCTGGATTCGAACAGTACATCAAATACAAAACCAGAAAATGGACAAATGTTTTGTAAATGTCAAAGGCACTTATGCATCCAAGTGTAAGCCACCCATATTGAATTCTGATCATAATGTTGTGCACAAGATTCCAGTGTATAAGATCAAACTTAAGTGAAGTAAACATGAAAGAAAGTGATAAGGACATGGACAAATGAACATAGGGAACAACTGAAAGCCTGTTTTGAATTGACAGACTGGGAAACCTTTCAGGAGGCTTCACAAATGATTATATTGATTTTTGTGTAGTTGGTTGTTCCCACTAAGGAGATTAAAATCTATCCCAACAATAAATCATATGTAACTGAGGACATAAAAAAAAGTAATAAATACAAGGAAAGTGACTTTCAAAAACAAAAATTCTGGAGCGCTTAAACAGACAGAAAAGGAACTGAATATAAGATTGAGGGAAGCAAAATTGGCACACAGACAGCATCTAGAAGATGCTTTCAGAGCCAATAAGAAGGTGAGGTCTAAAAGGTGTGGGATGCAATAAAATATATGACAGGAATGTCAATCCCATCTAAATCTATTGTGATAGATAACGAACTTTCACTTTCCAACAAACTCAACACTTTTTTTCGCTAGATTTGAATCTCTAGACAATTCTACTAAGTACACCGACATTCTTAAATCTGTTATACCTGATGTCTCCGACAGAATTGTCATCACTGTAGAAGATGTCAGGAAAACATTTCAGTGTACAAATACAAAGAAAGCTGCTGGGCCGGATGGATGCAGTGCTTTTCTCTTGAGGAACTTTGCAACATAGCTGGCTCCAGAGTGGCAACAAATCTTTCAGGCTTCTGTGGACACACACACTGTCCCTCCGTCATGGAAAACTTTGCATATAAAACCTTTGCCCAACATTCCATGTCCAAAAGAACATAAGGGTTTCAGACCCATAGCCCTTACCTCGGTGATTATTAAATCTCTAGAAATAACTTTGCTCCGACATTTCATCAGTACAACAAACAATAAACTCGATCCATATCAATTTGCCTATAAGCAGAGCTGTGGCACAGAAGACACTGTTGCTTCCTTAGTTCATATTATTTCCAAACATTTAGACAAACATCTATGCAAGAGCCCTCTTTCTAGATTTTTCGTCAGCTTTCAACACAATACAAGCAGACATTTTGGTGTCAAAAAAGGTCCGGCAGGAACTGAATCCCTATCTGATTCATTGGTATGCTTCCTTTCTCACTAACAGAGTACAGATTATAAAGGTGAATAAAACCCTTTCATCTGCCATCACAACCAATGTCGGGGCCACCCAGGGTTGTGTGAGTTCAGCTTTGCTTTTTACCGTTAAAACTGATGATTGTCATACAGATACACCGAATCAATATATTCTAAAGTACTCAGATAATACAGTTCTATTATCTTTGTTAAGTAACTCAGACAACCCTGGGCTGCATCAATTCGGCGTGAACAAACTGGTCGAGTGGACTGATAATAATGCTCTTGAGATTAACACAAACAAAACAGAAGAGATTGTATTTGGTTCACCATCTGACTCTCATAAAGTTTCTCTTGTTATCCATTATGAAAAAAACAAGCAGGCATTTTCATTTAAATACTTGGGGGTAACGATAGATCATCAGTTATCATGGAATGACCACATTGATAAGATTTGCAATAAGACAAAACAAAGTATCTGGTTTCTCCGCCGACTTAGATCTTTTGGAGCAAGTAGACAAATCCTTTTGTTTGTTTTTAACCGCTGTGATAATGAGAATTTTGCAATACTGTAAGATTACATGGTACAAGAGTTTGTCTGCTACTACAAAATCAAAACTGCTCCAACAATTAAAAATCTGCTCAAAGATTGTAGGTCAACCACTTCAGAAATTGTATGAATCATCCAACTATAAAAACATACTAAGGATGGCCAACAATATTTCTTCAGACCCCAACCACGTTCTGAACAGTGATTACAATTTGTTACCATCAAACCGGAGATATAGGGTTCCAAAATTTAACAAGGTTAAACTGAAGCACTCTTTTGAGCAGCAGTCAATCCTCGAACTAAATACGGCATTTAATCCCAGATCAAATGCATGCTGATGTGCCTCAAATGTTGTCTTCTGTTATTGTAATGTCGTTTTGAATGTATGTATTTTTGGGTCCTGTCTTGATGTCTTACTGCATGACTTTTCAAGTCTCTTTTATCTTTCATGTGATGATGTAAATGGAGCTGCTGCAATGCAAAACAAATTTCAGACTTTGTTCTGACAATAAAGTAATATCATATCATATCGTATCGTATTGGCCCGCTGCAGAAGGATTGTAAATACTGTTAATAATGTTGCAAGGTGCTTGTGTTACTGTTTGATGATTGGCTGAAGTGTGAAGCCTTGTTTGAATTGTTTATACTCCCTGGGAGAATGTTGCATTACTTGGGTCAACTGACTTCTTTCCAGAAGCTTCTGTAGAAACATTGTAATGGGGCACTTTGTAATTCGGCTGGGGAACTGTCAATAATACTTTAATCTACAAACATATCTGTGATTGGTTTGTAGGGGCTACCACCCCCAAGTAGTTCTGCCCCGCAGGGTCCGATGACCTATAAAAAGTGATCCCCACTAGGATCGTTGTCGATCTTCTGGAGGGGCGCTTGCGACTGCGTAACCTTTTGGAGGAATCTGCTTGCACGAGGCTGAAGGGCTTGGACAAGCTGAGACAAGGATCGATCCCGCGGTGGTTAGGTATTGTATAGGGAGTTCGTTATTGTTTCATAAAATAACGTGCTTGACTCAGTGTTTTACTGAACTAGGGTAAGGAGGGTTAGGTCTAGGAGCATAATTACAAACCTGCCCTAATGTATTTTAAACATTGTCATTGTACCCACTCTCTCTGGCAGCTTGTTCCATATATCCATGGCCCTCTGTATAACTTAAAATCTGCCCCTCAGTTCCCCTATAGATCTTTGCCCTCACCTTAAACCAGCCCAAAATGTGTGATACTCCTCTTACTTACTATCCCATATGTCAAATTGACTGCAATGTTTGACTATATTGCATAAATATCTGTCCTATTTCTACTGACAAGATTGCCTTCTTGCATTTATAAATGCCTCTTGTGCTTAGCATTTGTGCTCTCTCTTTTGCTCAATAATGTTATTTACCAAAAATAACATGTCTAACTCTTCCATGTACCAAACATAAAACTCTTGTAACTTGATGAAGCCACCATGATGGCTGGTTTAACCATCAGTGACCGGTCTATCAATTTTCATCATCCACATCACTCCAATTATCAGAGGCAGAGCTATCCCGATCATCAAAAGCATCTCCATGAAGAGGTGTCTCAAGGTAGTGACCACACAAACACTCATAGTGGGTGAACTTACATGATTTATTTTATTTTCAGTGGCAGAAATGTCCAGGCTGCATGGGCGTGGGGGTGGGGGTGAGGGTGGGTGCTGTCCCTCGCAGTCAGGGCGCTGGTGATCTCGGGATTGTCCTGCAGCTCAGTCCTGCTTTTGAAGGAGAGCACATTCAATCTCATGCTTCTCCCTGTAGTTTAACTTTGCCTCAAGAGAAGCTTATGGCAATCTCTTGGGTATCCTGGCAGCTCAGCTTTGGGATTGAAGAGGTGGTGCTCACAGTCTCTGGGATATCTTGGCACGCCAGTTTTTTGCCACTGGCCACTCAATGTTAGCCTCGGTTGAGGCACTGGCTGTCTAAGGCTGCCATCTTGGCAGTTCAGTCTTGACCACACAGCGTGGCCTGCGGTCTCAGGTTTGTTTCTTTGGCTCAGACTCAAACCTGTGACAGAGGAGGACAAACTGGCAGGGGAAGACAAACAAAGAGGGAGCCATCCCACTTTCTTTTCTCTCCCCCCCTCCCGACTGGTATATGGGTTTTATAGGGAGTAGGCTGATGAGGTTCAAGTGGCCAACCAATAGCAGCTAATTATTAGCAATAAAGCTTGGAATTGGCCTCTTCTGGCCTGTCAGCCTGTGATATGGATCAGTGGCATCCAAGGGACGCTGTCATAATTGTCTTGAAACGTTCACATGTAATTTATACTTTTTTTTGTCCTTTGTTAATGTGTCAGTGATGCCGTTGCAAGCAGCATTTTCTTACCTCTTACCTCAGTGTAATTGTGTATATGACAAAAAATTTGACCTCACTTGGCGCATTCGAAAATTGCAGATTTCTTCAATTTCCTCATTTTCCCTCCATAACCAGACACACCATGATCGATGTGTGCATCATAACTTCTCCTGCCAATGTTATGACGTATTCATACAGCGCATGAAGAGGCCCTTCGCCAACTAATTTCACCCATACATCTGCATGGCAGATGCAGTACAATATAGATAAATGTGGGGTTATCCACTTTGGCGGCAAGAACAAGGAGGTAGATTATTATCGCAATGGTGTCAGATTAGGAAAAAGGGGAGTGTAACGAGACTTGGGTATCCTTGTACGCCAGTCACCAGAATTAAACATGCAGGTACAGCAGATAGTGAAGAAAGCTAATGGCCGGTTGGCCTTCATAATGAGAGGATTTGAGTATAGGAGTAACAAGGTCTTTCTGAAGTTGGGCAGGGCCCTGGTGAGACCACATCTTGAGTATTGTGTGCAGTTTTAGTCTCCTAATTTGAGGAAGGACATCCTTACAATAGGGGCAGTGCAGCACAGGTTCATGAAGTTAATCCCCGGGATGGCAGGACACACATATGAGGAAAGATTGGTAAGACTGGGCTTGTATTCACTGGAATTTAGAAGGATGAGAGGGGATCTTACAGAAACATATAAAATTATAAAAAGACTGGATAAGGAAAATGCAGGAAAAATGTTCACAATGTTGGGGAAGTCCAGAACCATGGGCCACAGTCTATGAAAAAAGGGGAGGCCATTTAAAACTGAGATGAGAAAAAAAAAAATATCTGAGAGAGTTGTGAATTTGTGGAATTCTCTGCCACAGAAGGCAGTCTAGGCCAATTCACTGGATGAATTTTAAAGATAATTATAGAGGCTAATTAGATAGGGGCTAGCGGAATCAAGGGATATGGGGAGAAGGCAGGCATGGGTTACTGATTGTAGATGATCACAGTGAATGGCGGTGCAGGCTCGAAGAGCCAAATGGCCTACTCCTGCACCTATTTTCTATGTTTCTATTAATTGCATCAAAGATGCCCGTCTCTGCTCGTTCCATTTGCCTATCTTTGACTCCTATCCCTCTAAACCTTTGTTGTCTGAAGAAGTGTCTCGACCCGAAACATCACCCATTCCTTCTCCAGTGACGCAGCCTGTCCTGCTGAGTTATTCCAGTTTTTTGTGTGTATCATCGGTTTAAACAAGCATCTGCAGTTCCTTCCTACACATGTACCTGTCAACATGTCTTTCAAATATTGTAACAGTATCTGCCTCAACCAATTCCTCTGACAGCTCATTCCATACCATCCTCTGTGTGAAATGTTCCTATTAATTTTTTCCCTCTCACCTTAATTTTTTTTGCCCTCTAGTTCTTGATGCTCCAACCCCATGATAAAGGCTATGTCATTCCCCCTACCTATGTACAATGTTCCCAAAGACAATTTTAGATTCAGTAGCTGTGATTCATAGCTACCAGATACCATTCCCTTGTCTCTTTTCTACCTTCTGGGAGAAGATACATGAGGTTGAAAGCTTTGACATCCAGAACAGCTTCTCTCCCACTACTATCTGACCAATAACCTCTTTCATACTCTCTTCCTGATGGTGCTGCCACATACTCTTACTCTTAACTTTACTTCTTTCAGTTAAGTTGACCTATTCAAATCTGCACAGTAATATTATATCATTTTGCTGTTTTGCACTCATCTTTGTACTTATTGTTGCATTTATCATTAGCATATGTAAACTGTTTACTCTGAGCGCTTCATCATTTTATTGCATGCCACTGTATGTCATTAAACTAATCTGACTGAATGTTAATGTAAATTTGAATATTGTGAGAACATGTGGCTCATTTTCATGGTGAACATCAAGTGGATAAGCACATGACGGAGAATATAATTTAGTGCTGACAGAGAGAGATAAAAAGGGCTGAGAGGAGGCTTGTTTGGAGTAGAAATTATGAAAAGTATGTTTGGCAGGAACTCTTCAAACATTTTGTAAACACAGAGATCAATTTTGTCTTTTCTGCTGCATTTTCCATCTTGAATGGTGCAAAGAATGTTTAATTTTCTTAGATCCTGCTCTAATGCCAACTTTTCTCAATTACAACAGCTCAGACGAAAACTGGTGCTGTGTCTATAGGGACATGGCAGAGCAGGCAGTTGTTGAATTATCTTGTAAAAGTGGCCAACATGGGTTTGTTTATCCTATGGCTCTTCTACCTATTTATTGTAGGCAGATTGCTCGAAGACCTGCTCCCGATCTACGGGTAACAAATGAAATGTAGGAAATATCTGCAGCATGAGGGAATCTGTTCTGGATAGTTCCTTGATTAACTTATATGGGGAAAAAAGCAAACTTCAGGAGACATCAAGGATTGTGAGCATACCACAATACTTCTATCTGCTCGGCACAGGAGGAAGATGACAGCATTCTCTATGAAAGCAGTTGTACTTTGGCCACTGTACCATAGCACATTGGTGTGCTACTAAGTAGTAGCTGGCTTCACAATAAAGTCCTCTCATCAGGGCCGGATTTACGTATAAGCTGGACAAGCTTAATCTTAGGGCCTCGAGATCTAGGGGGGCCTCGCAGAGCCGGATTTAACAATAGGCTTCATAGGCTAACGCCTAGAGCCTCGAAATCTAGGGGGCCTCAGGCCAAGGCAGGACACCTGCCGTTCAACTCTGGGCGGAGCACGCCCCCCCTCTCTCTCTCTCTCCAGTCTCTCTCTGTCTGTCAATTTCTGTCTCCGCCCGCCATCCGTATCCATGTCCGTCCGGGTCTCCGCCTCTCCCCTCATTCGCCGGCACGGCAGGCCGCCTTGCACATGCGCACTGCTACGGCCAGCACGTCCTCCCCCCTGCCCATGTGCATAACCACCGCCAGCACTTCATCGGCCGCCCTGCGCATGCGCACAGCCACGGTAACAGGTCAGCGCTGGGCACTCCGCTCGGGGAGTCTGCATCCTTTGGGCTTGAACATTGAATTTTCTCAATTCTGTTAACCCTTGCTGTCTCCTCCCCCCTTCCTCCACTCCCCACCTCTCCCCTCAGCCCCTCCTTCTCTTTCCCTGGCATTCCCTCTATCTCTCAATCTCCCTCCCCCACCCCAGTCGCACCAGCTTCTCATTTTCACACCACAAACAGCTTACAATGGCTTGTTCCCTTTATCATCGATACTTTTTTGCATATCTTTCATTCATTGTTCCTTATCTCTCCACATCACCGTCAATATCTCTCGTTTTCCCTCCTCTGATCCTGACCATCGTTGAAGTAAGGGTCCTCGACCCGAAACGTTGCCTATCTCCTTCGCTCCTTAGATGCTACTGCACCCGCTGAGTTTCTTCAGCTTTTTGTGTACCCCCAGCGCTGGGCACTTTCTCCATCGCTTTGAATTGTGGGAGATCTGGCCGCCATTGCTGTCCGTTCACCGCCTCGCCGCGACCGCTAAAAACCAACGCAGAATCACTCCCTGACCCTGGATCTGGAGTAACTCCCTGAAGTAAATCTTGCTTCTGGTTTCCTGGTCCTCCATAAATATTCTAAATGGAATTTAAACAGGAGGTGGTGGAGGGCTGAACAATAACAGCCCATTACATTATATCTGTTTATTTATTGTGTATATATGTGGTCTATGGTATATAAACACACTGAACGTTTATATCCTGTTCTGTATTATGTTCAAATAGTCTGTTGTGCTGCAGCAAGCACAAATTTAATTGTCCTATCTGGGACACATGACAATAAAACTCTCTTGACTTGGACTGAAGCAAAAAAATGGTTTTTGGGGAAAAAAAGAGGTGCTTTAAATTTAGTTGCGTCTGGTTGGTTTAACTATGGTAGGCTGAAGACTATTCCATGCTTTAATTGTGCGGGGGAACTCCATGGAGCAGCCAGCAACTCTGGATAGAAGAAATTGGGTGACGTTTCGGGTAGAGACTCTTCTTTAGACTCAACCTGGTTTTAGTGTTTTTAGTTTAATTTAAAGGTACAGCGTGGAAACAGGCCCTTCAGCGCACCGACTCCATGACTACCACCGATCACCCGTACACTAGTTATATCCCACACGTTAGCGGAGTAAGTCAAGAGTCAAGAGTATTTTATTCTCTCACGTCCCAGTTAGAGCAATGAAATAGTAAGATTAAATGAGAACTTACCAGTTTGAAGTTTGATCCTTATTTTATGAGGCGTGACATTGCGGGATTACGTGAAGAAGCCCCGCCAGGCGCATGCGTGTCATACTTCAAAGCAGCAGCGTGAAAACACAGAAAACAAATAGCCGAAGTAACATAGTAAGGCTCGTAGAAGACTAGAACTACCAGATGATCTCTTAGATTATGAGGGTGGGAGCGGAGGGCACGTAATCCCTCAACGTCGCTCCTCATAAAATAAGGATCAAACTTCGACCTGGTAAGTTCTCGTTTAATCTTACTATTTTACTTCAGAGTCACCTGAGTGACTGCGTGAAGATTTCAAAGCTCTGTGTTTGCATGCCGCAGATGCACTCCATATGACAAGCTGCTTCGGTTGACACAGTAGTACAATAAAGAAGATATTGAACATTGCATGAATAATTCAATAACGATTTTAATAATAACAGAGTAATGATCCCTCTGTCCCAGGGGGAAATTACAAACAATAAGTGATATAATCAAAGCAATAAAATTAAAGGGAACCCAAAACAGCAGGCCCAAAACGTGGCTCTGCCTGAACTGGTTTATCGTAAAACCGAGAAAACGTTGCCTCTCTAGACCACCCTGCGGCCGCGAGGATTTGATCTAGCGGCACGTCCTGAGCCTTCGCTGCGGATGTAGATGCCGCCCTGGTGCAGTGATATTTAAACACATCAGTGTCGATACCCGCAGAACTGAGCACCTGTTTCAACCATCTAGAAATAGTTTGCACGGCCACGTGCTTATATGGCTTTTTGTGACTAATGAGAAGTCCTGAACCTCTCAGACTCCTAGACAACATATTGGGTTAAATGTTTAACGACACATAACAGTTGGTCACCAGCAGGCACGTGCCATGAGTAATTACTCAGGGTAGGCACTGAGTACGCTAAAAAAAAAAATATTAAACAGCGCATGCGCAGATTGTTCACTCCGTTAAATAAATAAATAAATAAAAACAGTGACATTTCAATTTGCCCAAGGTTTCCTAGTCCTAGACCAATTGGGGGAACAGTTCCTTTCTCAGCGTGTGGAGAGTCTGTGTCAGGGGTAAAGTTGTGTGTTGTGTTGAGTGTTGAGAAGGAGGGTATCGGGGATAATGCCAGAAACTTACTCACTCACCGCTGCCGCAGCTCTCAGGGCGCGAAGCCCCCGCACTGTAGCTGGGGATAGAAGCAGCTCGGGTAGCTACGAGCGGCCGCCAGTACCCGACAGCAGATCTGGCCGCCATCAGTGCCTTCTGCCGGCCCGATCACCTTTGGCAGTGCTCTCCATCGGAAAACCTGTCACCTGCCGTTTGCCGACTTCGCTCATGTCAGCGGCTTCCTGCAAATCCTTAAATTCCCACAGCTGAGTAACCTCAATCACGCTGTCGGAATTTAAGGACATGAGTGAGGCCAGCGAGCGGCAGGAGAGTGGTTTGTAGACGGAGAGCTTCCAAAGGTGAGCGGGGACCAGCAGAAGGAGCTAAGGTGGCAGCTGGTTCTGCTGTCCTGGTTCCCTCAGCCACCCGAGCTACTTCTCTTCCCACCCCCTCCCCCCCCCCCCCTCCTTGCATGGAGGCATTCCACGCCTCCGTGCAAGGAGCATCGCAAGTGGCATTATCCCAATCCCCTCATTCATAACATTTGTGCCCTCCCCGCAACCTTACCCCGGGCCAGACTCCCCAAACACTGTGAAAGGAGCTCTCCCCACACCCACACCCCGGGAAATACAGTATTTAAAAAAATAAACAAAAAATGTACTTACCACATTATTGGTACACAAGCTCCATTCTTCTCTCTTTGTTACCTAACATAAACTTAAAATATTGACAAACCATATTTGAAAACCTGGCCAAGAAACGTGCTCTGCGCATGCGCAGTAGACTGATGCGCATGCGCAGTGCTGCAAAGGCAGAATTTCTGCTGCCTTCAGCCCCGCTTGTCATTGACGGCTTCAGGCAGCGCTGACGGCACGTGGATTGCACAGAGCTTCCCGTGTTACAAGCGCTGCGGATGAAAGGCATGGAGAATTATGCCTACCTAAGAGATCGATCTCTTACATAGGCATAATTCTCCCATGTCTTTACTATTTATATTTAGTTATTACCATGTTATAATTTTAGTCAGGGTAGGTAGTGCCGTCAGCTTGATTCCAGACCTGCCTGGTCTACTTTGTTTGAGTAAATCACAGACATAAAATGTAACATCATCTTGAGAAAAATGCGTATAATCTATTCTTAACAAGTGCAATGTTTGGACACGTTGTGCTGAAACCAACGCCATTAACATAACCACTTTAAGAGTCAATTTTTGCAAAGATAATGACGCAATTGGAGCCCATTGCCGCAGCAGTGTGATAACTATACTGACATCCCAGATTGCTGTATATCTGGGTTGAGGAGGGTTTTTGTTAAAAAATTCCTCTCATAAACCTGGATACCAATGGATGAGGACCCCAATAGGTTGTTGTGCTGAAGACTTGCCCTAAATAAGAGGACAAAGCACTGCGGCAGTGTTAATAGCACTATAACTAAGGTGCTCATCAAAATGCAAAGTAGCAAGGAACTCCAACACATCACTTATACTAGCAGTATCATATGAATATTAGACTGTAAACAGAAGCATTCCCATTTCTTAATGTGCACGAGGTATTGCTTTTTAGTGCTAGTTCTCCACCCTGCAGTCATAACCTCCATGGTCCTGTTCGATAATCCAAGGCCTTGAAATGGTCTGGTCAGAACCTGCAGACCAACAAATTGATATGGTCATGTAATGGGTGACTTTCTCCTGTAACCGGATGCACCAACAAATGACTGCTGCTGGGAATGCGCATGAATGGCTGTGCTATCATTCTCAGTACCAATGGGAACCATGATTGTGTTGGCCAATCTGGGACCACCAAAACTCCTTTGGCGGACTCCCGCTCTATTTTAGTAAGACATTTCGGAATCAGGCAGAATGGAGGAAACGCATAAAAGAATGAGTGTCCCCAGTGTAACGAGAACGCATCCACAGCACCTGGATTTGGCTCCCAGGAGACATATTTAGGCAACTGGTGATTCAGTCTGGATGCAAAGAGGTCAATATCTGGCAATCCAAATCTAGCAACAATGGTTTGAAATATGCTGACATTTAACATCCATTCTATATTGTCATTAAACTTTCTCGACCTAAAGTCTGCTACCACATTATCTATGCCTGGTAGGTAGATGGCCGAAAACCAGATGTTGCGTGAAATGCACCAATCCCAGATGGTATTAGCCAAGTTATCACATAACACCGATCGAGTTCCTCCCATATGATTGATATATACCACAGCTGTGGTGTTGTCAATCTGGAGTTGAACATGGAAATCTGGCATGGTGGAAAAATATGCTTTTAGCCCATAAAAAGCACCCAATAACTCCAGGTAATTAAAACCATGTGTGTGAAGAAGCAAGTCCTCTTGCTCAGTCCATCTACCCCCACAGCTAGACTCTGTGTCTGTAGCCCCCCATCCGAGAGTGCTAACATCAGTCTGTAAAATCACTGAAGGTTCGTCCACCAAAATGTGATTGGTGGCTTGGCTAACATTAACAATCCACCACTGCAATTCTGCCAGAGCCATGGTGGGTAACTGCATAAGCCGATCAAAATGATCTCATTCTGTTTCAATGCTTGTTCTCTTGCTCTTTGCAAATGTTGATAATGCAAAGGACCGAACTGTACTGCAGGAAAGGCTGCTACCAATTTCCCAATAACCTTTGCAACGTCTCGGATGAAAGGATAAAGGGTTTGTGTAAGACGAATACAGACATTAACAATATCTATTACCTTGGCTGCTGGTAATGTAACTGTCATATGAACTGAATCCAGAAGAAACCCCAACTATTCAATCTGCTGGGTTGGCTGTAACTTGGACTTAAGACGATGGACCAAAAATCCAATGATTCAAAGAGATTCTTAGTTGCTGTAACAGAAGCTGCAGCTGACTCTTTAGTGTTGCCAACAATTAAGATATCATCTAAATAGGCCATAACAATGTGAATGTGGGCCCTCAAGTGCCCTAGCACAGGTTTCACCAATTTAGTAAATAACCTAGGTGCAGAACTTAACCCATTAGGCAATGCTCTATATTGCTACAGCTGTCCCATCCAATTAAATTTCAAGTACCTCCGATAATCAACATGAATTGGCACTGAATAATAAGCATCTTGTAAATCAATGGTGGCCATATAACAACCCTGGGACATCAGCTGCTTTGCAGTAACAAATGTGTCCATTTTAAAATGCCTATAAAGAACTGAAGTATTCAATTGAGTGAGATCCAGAATTACTCGACAACCACCAACTTTTTTGGGTCTGGGAAAAATATTAGACTGCTTTTTCAATCACACCTTTACGGCACAAATTCTGAATCTCCACATTGGTTTGCTCAGTCTCCGGAACAGAAAACACCAACACTTTACTAGGCTTTGTCTGGAAAGGAGGATCTATCCCTGAGATAAACTCAATAGTGGACCCTGACACAGTATTTAGTATAAAGATATCAGACATTATACAACGTTATAAAATAAATGTAACCGACCTCCAATAGGTGGTTGCACAACCGAAATTGTAACACAAAGTCCCTGTACCTCTGTCGGTGTTTTGGAAACCTGTGTCTGGCCGTGTTGGGGTTATAGGGAACCTGACGTGGTGGATAACCTCGTTGCCACCCTGGCCTCCCTCTGCTGGGCCCAGCACCTGGATCGGACCTGTGGTAAACGATCCCCGGCTTCCGAAGAGACAGACGAGATGCGGCCGGCTTCATTAGCCCCATAGTTTTCGCCTCCTCATCAATATCTCTAATTTGCTTGACCAGATCGGAGCCAAACAGGAGTTCAGGCGCCTGGACGTTGGTCGCCTTACAGAGTGCAGCAAATTTTTGGTTTAAAGTAGGCCTGATGGCAATTTTCCGAATGCAGTTAATTTCGAAAAAGACGTTACAAATCATAGCTAACATATCCTTCTGTAACGGAGATAACACGGTCCCTCGGACCATGGTGCCAAATGCAGTGATCGTGGCCGCCACCAGTTTGAAGACGTGCTGATAACGAACTTCCTGCCCCCTCATGGAAGGACTCATGGGTGCCCGTATTGCTGGGTTCACCATTGGCACTTTTAATGAAGCACAGTTAACAGGTGTTTTATATTTGCTGCTTGTCTCCTGCATGACAGATAGTTGCAGCTGGTGAGAAACTAAGTAATTTACATTAGCTGCTAGGTATTCCTCCATGGCCTCACCAGTTCCCTCCGGAGCAAGGCTCTTGTGCTCTGGTGTTTGCACATAAGCAGGGACACCAGACATAGGGTCAGCTGCATCCTGCCCCACATCTCCCATTTGATAGTCTGGGGAGGCATCCCCCAGTCCTATAACAGGAGCTGGAAGGAATTCACCACGGCGGTATTCCAGGTAATCCTCTTCACAGGATCCCTGTTGCTCAATTGCCTGAGTAGTCTCTGTGGCCTTAGCCCCTTGCTGTACCAAAAGCTGCAGCATGTGTTCCATCTGTTGCATTTTTCCCCACATCTCTTTAGCCCCTGGGGGAGAATCATCACCGTCATCTGAATCATCAGATAGTACTGGCCTGTTTGTTTTACTTGTGGCCTTGCTGTGCCTCTTAGCAGCCACAGCCTGTTGAATTGCAGGTACTGCCCTGGAAGCACTTTCAACTGGTGGTAACGGTGAAACGGCCCCCGGTATCGGAACCGGAGGTCCGGTTACTATCTCCCGACCCAATCGAGAATGTGGCTCGTCGCTATACACGCGCTTGGAGTGCACTCTTCGCCCGGACCGGTCCATGTTGCAACTCCAACTGACATCGCGAGCCAGTTTTACGGAGCTAAATAACCTGCAGGAAAAGTTGTTTAACACTTACCTGCAAAGTTTCTACTTACCCGCTGGTGGAGCTGTGCCCTCCAGCCCGTATGGAGCGACATGCACGGACGTAATGACGCGCATGCGCCTGGCGGGCCTTCACGTAGTCACTAACGTGACTCCGAAGTAAAATCCTTACTTGCAGCAGCAAAACAGAATCTGTAAACCATGTTATAAACGAGAAAATAAAATGGTGTATATTTATACATGAATATATAACTATATTAATATATGTGTGTGTGTATATATATATATATATATATATATATATATATATATATATATATATATATATATATATATATATATATACCGACACACACACACACATAGACACACATAATTTCCCTCCTGGGATTAATAAAGTTCTATCGTACAGTATCGTGTGTGTAGGAAGGAACTGCAGATGCTGGTTTAAACTGAAAATAGACACAAAAAGCTGGAGTAACTCAACAGACTGAATCTCTGGACAAAAGGAAAATATTATGTTTTGGGTTGGGTCTGAAATAGGTTCCTGCATACCTTTGGAATGTGGAAGGAAACAAAAGCACCTAGCGAAATCCCAATGCGATCAAAGGGAAAAGGAGCAACACTCTATACAGACAGCACCCATATTCAGGATCAATTCTAGGTCTCTGGCACTTTTAGGCAGCAACTTTATGGCCAATGTACTGCCCCATAGTCTTGAACTTGATTAAAACATACAGTAGCTGTAAAGGGGGACATAGCGTCATTTGGAGATTTAAAACTGAAAATTGACATTTTCATTTTTTTAGTAATCAAAGTTATCAACATATAAATGTTTGTGTGTTGGAAAACAAAATACAGTGGCACAGCTGGTGGACTTGCTGCCTCACACACCAGAGATCTGTGTTCAATCCTGTCCTCTGGCACTGTGTGTTGAATTTGCATATGCTCCCTGTCAGCGTGTGGGTTTCCTCCCACATCCCAAAGACGCATTGGCTTTGTAGGTTAACTTCTCTCTGTAAAATTGCCCCTAATGTGTAGGGAGTGGGTGAGGAAAATGGGTAGACAAAAATGCTGGAGAAACTCAGCGGGTGAGACAGCATTCTTGGAGCGAAGGAAATAGACGATGTTTCGGGTAGAGACCCTTTTTCAGACTGATATGGGGGTGGGGAGGACGGGAAGAAGAAAGGAAGAAGCAGAGACAGTGGGCTGAGGGAGAGCTGGGAAGGGGAGGAGAAAGCAGGGATTACCTGAAATTGAAGAAGTCAATGTTTATACCGCTGGGGTGTAACCTGCCCAAGCGAAATATGAGGTGCTGCTCCTCCAATTTATGGTGGGCCTCACTCTGGCCATGGAAGAGGCCCAGAACAGAAAGGTCGGATTCGGAATGGGAGGGGGAGTTGAAGTGCTGAGCCACCGAGAGTTCAGGTTATTGCGGACCGAGCGGAGGTGTTGTGTGAAGCGATCGCCAAGCCTCCGCTCTCTCACCGAGGTTGATCATATACTGAATAATCCAACCACATTTTTGTTTGGAAGTGGAAAGAAATAATCGAAATTGCATTCATTGCAACGTGTGAAAAGAGATGAGATACTGTATTATAATTTTGCTGCATGTCATTGTGGTATATATCATGTCTTGATTGGGGTGCATTCACAATTCCTTGATGAAAAAGTGTTGCTGAGTGGGGAAGGATAAGATGATCATAATGCTATTAAATTTCAATGTTTTCAACTGAAGAGCAGTCTGGACCCAGATATCACATTGGCTCTCCTGGGTTAAAGAAAGAGAAGCTTTTATTTCTGGTATTGTTTCATATAATTAGTTGATAGTTCCGAAAGTGTTTTCGGACACTTTACCAGACTAGAGGTGCCACAGAATCATTGGCGCTTTTTTCTAGTGAGGCTTGGGCACCAGAGACACTTGCTGCTGGCAAAGAAGTGGATTGGAACAGCTGAACATCTACCTTTAAAAATATATAACTAAAAATGTATTTTTAAGATGTATATAAAAATATATATCTGCTCCCTCTTGCACTTTGTTCCAGGTACAGACCACCCTCCTAGTGAACAACATTGATCTCAAGGTTTCCCTTAAATCTCTTGCCTCTCACCTTAAGCCTATGGGTTTTAGAATCCTCTACTCTGGGGAAAAAGACAGTGAGCGTTCATTTTATCCATGTCCTCAAGATCTTTTACACCACAATAAAGTCACCCCTTTTGCTTCCCACACTCCAAAAACAACTCACATCCTTTCAAAATTCTCCCTATAACTCAAGACCAGGTAACCTTCCGGTAAATCTCTTCTACATCCTTTCCAACTTAATGACATCTTTCCTAAAGTTGGTACTGCAAGTGTGGTCTCACCAATGACTCGTGCAGCTGAAACATGATGTCCTAACATTTGAAGGAAAACATGCCAAATGCTTTCTTTGCCACACTCTCCACCTGACTCCCACTTTCAGGAAACCATGTACCTGTATTCCCAGATCTCTTTGTTCTGCCATTTCTATTTCCCATTCCTTGGCCCACTTCCCATTGAGTCTATCTGCTTCAAAAGGTATCCTTCATCACTGTCCACTATACCACCAATTACACTAATTCCATTTACCAGCACTTGGTATAAGCCTTCTATCATCCGGAAGTGGCGGTGCTGCTTGGCAGTTGCAGCTCACCTGCAGTCCGTCTGTTTTTTCTTTTCTTTTTGTCTTCTTGTGTCTGTTTTAGTTAGAATGTTGGTTTATTATGCTGTGTATGTGTGTGTGTGTGGGGGGGGGGGGGGGGGGGGGGGAAAAACAGGAATTTAGTCTCTCCTTTGGGGGGAAGCGACTTTTCTTGTCGTGTCCCCCGTCACTGTCTCCGTCTGTGCTGAGGCCTAATGGCCGTGCTGGCGGCCTCAGAGCTGTGGCAGCGTTCCAGTGTTCCAGCGGCGACCCGGTTTCAGAGCTGCTGTGCTCCAGCGTTCCAGCGATGACCCGGCTTCAGAGCTGTGGTGCTCCAGCGGCGTTCCAGCGTTGGCGTTCCAGCGGCGACCCAGCTTCAGAGCTGCGGTGCTCCAACGTTCCAGCGGCGACCCGGCTTCAGAGCTGCGGTGCTCCAGCGGCGTTCCAGCGGCAACCCGGCTTCAGAGCTGCAGTGCTCCAGCAGCATTCCAGCGGCGACTTGGATTCAGAGCTGCAGTGCTCCAGCGGCGTTCCAGCGGCAACCCGGCTTCAGAGCTGTGGGGCTCCAGCGTTCCAGCGGCGGACCCTGCTTCAGAGCTGTGGCGGTGTTCCAGCAGTCCGGGGATGGCGGGCTGGTGGCGGGGGCAGCCCGGCTTCAGAGGCTCGGCCGCGGGCCTAGTGGACAATAACATTGGAGGCGTGGATTGCCTCAGCGCAGAGGGAGAACAAGGAGGGAAGAAGACAAAGACTTTGAGACTTTTGCCTTCCACCACAGTGAGGAGGTGCCTGGTGAACTCACTGTGGTGGATGTTAAATATGTGTTTATTGTGTGTTTTGATTTTTATTATATGTTATGACTGCAAGGTAACGAAATTTCGTTCAGACCGAAAGGTCTGAATGACAATAAAGGATATTTTACTTTACATTACTTTACTATGCCTCAGTGGTTCAAATGACCAACAAGATGTTTTTTGAATGCTGGAGTCTCAGCCTCCACATCCCCTTTCAGGCAATGTCCCTCGTGAACTTGTACACCTGAATAAAGTCACCGCTCAGCCTCCTATGTCTAGAGAAAAATATTCACTATCCAGCCTCTCCCTAGTTCTCAATACCTCATGTAACGTCTTGATGAATCTTTTCTATACCCTTTCCAACTTAATAGAATACTATTGATAACATAATCCTCATCTACCTCCTGTTAGTTATTCAAATATATTTTCCTCTGTTTGTCATTATGCTGTTGTTGTTCTTCTTACCCTAAACAATTCATGCTGTGCATGTATAACTCTTTTTTTTTTAATTGCATAACTATCATGCTTTGAATAGAACTGGGTCATTAAGGTAACACCAGGAGCATGATAATTAATAACATTCTGATCATGGAAACAACTAAACAAATCTCTTTGATTAGATCCATCATCAGAAAATAAATGCTTGTCAGCACTTTATGTTAATCTAGACAAGTCTTCTTAACAGGAGAAAAGGATGAGGGCATATTGATAAAATTATATTTACATAGAACAATACTTGCATTGCCTGAATTCAGAACAGTGGCCAGCAGCCTATTACTATCCAAGTGCAAACACCACCCTCTTTCCCTTGAGACTTCCTAATCAGCCTTTATGTATTGTCAGAACCACAGCCAACAAAATCCTCATTCTGGAACAATCTACTGTGATGAGAAAGCTGCCAACATATGGTCTCATGGCACCTCTTCAAGAGCTGCTGTATTCAACAAACATAATCAAATCTTACATGAGTCAGATACCTCTCCCCATTAAAAACATCTCATTACAATTAAAAGTTTCTCCCTCTTCTCTGTGTCCCACATCTAAATGACATCAATAGCATTGGCTTTCTATCTGAACCATTAATAGTCTTTAAATATATCAACAGTAATGAATTGTCTGGAAGAATCATGCAATGTGCAGATTTTGAATGTGAATTGGATAAATGTATGAAGCAAGATTTTCCATTTACATGGTACCATTCAGAACCTCAAGAAGTTCAGTACCAATTCTAACAGAGAAAATGCATATGTGCGCACAATCTCGCAGCTAGTGATAAAATAATACATTTCATTTAGTTATTAGGGTTGAACTTTTGTGGGAGACTGGGGTGATTAGAAGCGTAAAAGGATTGGAACTGGGACATTTACTGGTGTTTTTTTTGTATATATTATCTTGTAGATTAATATACAAGATAGAATAAGTAAGTTTGTAGATGACATGACAATTGGTGGTGTTGTAGACAGCAAGAGGATTAGTTGCAGGCCACAGGGAGATATTGATCAGCAGAGAAGTTGGGCAAAAAAATTGACAGTCAGAAATTAATTCTGATATGTGTGAAGCGATTTATTTTGGGAAGTAAAAATAAGAGAACATAATTATTAAATGGTAAGATCCAGGATAATTTTGAGGAGCAGAGCGACCTTGGCATATGTGTACCAGCCTTCCTTAGCCAGGGCATAGAATATAAGAGCAGGATAGTTAAGGTCAAGGAAGGAACTGCAGAATCTGTTTTTCCCGAAGGTAGAAACAAGATGCTGGAGTAACTCAACGAGACAGGCAGCATCTCTAGAGAGAAGGGATGGATGATGTTTTGGGTCGAGACCCTTCTTCAGTGTCAGGGGAGAGGAAGTCTAGAGATATAGAAGGGTTAGGTATGAAAACAACAGATCAAAGCATATAATAAGGAAATGTAGAATGATTTATTGTTAGCTGAGGGGAAGGCAATAACGCGGGCATACAATTTTATACTGTTACAGAAATTAGATTATGTAGGAAAGAACTGCAGATGCTGGTTTCAATCGAAGATTGACACAAAATGCTGAAGTAACTCAGCGGGACAGGCAGCATCTCTGGAGAGAAGGAATGGGTGACGTTTTGGGTTTTGGAACCCATCCTCTTAAGCAGAAATGTCATTGCCCTGTTGTAGAAATGTTACTGGCTAAGCTTCCTATTCCTTCTCAGTCTTGATGCAGGGCCACAACCCAAAATGACAAGTTATACCTTTTTCCTCCACAGATGCAGCTTGACCCATTGAGTTCTTCCAGCTTTCTGTTTTTTATTCCAGGTTGCAGCATCTGCATTCTCTTTTGTCTTCTGTCTTGATGAGTCATTCATTGAGGTCTGTCTCTCAGGTAGCCTTAAAATACACCGTGCAGTGTGTTTTTCATGGTGCATAGAAAACCCTGTAATCCAGTAATTTATTTGATTGTTGTTAAAGGATCTGATAGTGTACTATTTGACTGTGACCAAAAATCCATTTTGGTTGTTAAGTGCTTTGGTATGACATGAAACATCTTGTTGGTTACACAAAGTGGCACTATATTCACAAATATATAATACAAAGTTACGCAATATTCTATCTTGTTCTGCAACAGGCTCTCATTTTGACAATTTTAGATAAGATCTGTTGGAGAGTCCAATAATGGAACAGGTTCATAAATTCATAGGTTATATGAGCAGAATTAGGTCATTAGGTCAAGTCTACTCTGCCATTCAATCATGACTGATCTATCTTTCAATTCCATTATTCTGCCTTCTCCCCACGACCCCTGACACCTTTTACTAATCTAGGTCTTAAAAATATCCATTGACATGGCCTCCACAGCCGCCTGTGGTAATAAATTCCATAGATTCAACACCCTCTGACTCAAGAAAATCCAGGATGTGAAGGAGGTGAGATCACTATGAGGAGGGTGAGAGTCAGAGATAAGATCGTGGATTTGAAAATAAATATAATAATTTTAGCATTGGTAGGTTCCAGGACCGAGAATTAACATAACCGAGTGAGCATGGAGGTGATTTACGAATGGGAAGTGCTGTATGCTTGGAGAGGGCTACGAGGTTCATGTTTAGTGAAGAGTCTGAACAAGAAAATGAAGGGATTCTAAGGATTTGATTTCATAAAGAAATGGGAAAGCGATTCTGTAGCAAATAAAGGTAAGATATTTTAAGGTATTTGCCTAAATGTGGAGAGTCTTGTGAGCAACGAAAGGTCACAGCTGTTCCATGCCGATTGAGCAACAATATCTACCAGTCATACATTTCTACTTCCCACGCTTCAACCATGACACACTGCAAACGCAAACACAGCATGCACACAGCTGCAACTGAAAATGTGTTTATCCAATAGATATCAGAATGAAATAAATAGTTGTCTGAAATTCAGCCTTTCTTCAGTTCTGATTTCCAAACATCCCATTAAGAGCATTATTGCTCATTACATTAAGGGAACTAAAATCCTACCGCAGCACCTGTGGAATTTGAATTACAGTAATAATCTGCAGTTTATAAAAAATGAACAATCTCATTTTTCTAATCTCATTGATTAGTACGGGCATCAGAGGTTATGGGGAGAAGGTAGCAGAATATGGTTAGGAGGGGGAGATAGATCAGCCATGATTAAATGGTGGAGTAGACTTGATGGGCCGAATGGCCTAATTTTTCTCCTATCACTTATGATCAATAACAATGGTCTCAACCCGAAACGTCAACCATTCCTTTGATCCAGAGACGCTGTTTGTCCCACTGACTTATTCCAGCATTTTATCACAAAACAACAGTTATGTTATTCACATCTGTCTTTCTCACTGGAGTAAAAGTCCACAAATCGACGGTATACATACAAGAGGGAGTGCTCGATAAAGCCTCAATATTGTCTCCACCTCCACAGTTCCCTACCAGACAGTCCTACAAATTCATCACACACAGAGATTAAGAAAATCTTCACCTCTGACTGAAATGGGCGAGTTGGATTAACTTGTCCGGCTATCGATAGGTTAACAGCTCTTTTCCATAACCCTTCTGGAAAAATTGTTGACTCAGGACTAATTAAACCAGTTGGGTAATGTCACACGGTCACCTCAGGTGATTCAAACTGGATTACAGAGAGGAAAGTTCACAGAGGGTTGTGTTTTGCAGTGATCAATTGTTATGGGTTATGATTTATTTTAAGAAAAGTGGGCTGGGGTATGTTCAGACAGGTACCAGCACTGGAGTGTGACTACATCAGGAAATGTACAGTTGATTTCAGAGTTCTAATTAAATAAATAGGTAAAAGCTCTTTAATATTGTCAGAATACAAAAGATACCACGGAACATGAGAATGAATCATAGAGTTGTGCAGAATGGAAACATAGTATTCAGTCCACCTGCCCTGTGGCACATAGGACACGTGGGGAGCGAAGGGTGGAGATAGTCACATAGGCTGGAGGTGATAAGTGGAGAAGACAATGGGCTGCAGATAGTAGAATCTGATGAGAAAGGAAGTGTGGGGTGAAATGTAGAACCAGATTGAAGTCTGGTGAATGGATAGGTAAGGAGTGAGGGTGAGTGAGGAAATAGGGGAGCTAGTGGGTGGAGTGGATGATGAACAAAGAATGAGGTGAGGGGGAGAAAGGAATTGTGTGATGGGAGGTGGGAAGGAGTGGAAAGGTGTGCATGAGATAATCTGAGTAAATCACAATGAGGGAGACGGAGGTGGAGTGGTTGCCTGTCATTGTAGAATCCAATGTTAATGTAATTGGGTTGTAGGCTACAAAAACACAACATGAAATGGTTCAGGGAGAAGTGATTTAGATTTATAGACCACTTCTAGGGTAGGGTGATCTGTACAAAAAGGACGGGTTACACCTTAACTGGAGGGGACCAACAATCTGGCAGGCAGATTTGCTCGTGCTACACAGGTGGGTTTAAACTAAATGGCGGAGGGGGGGTTGACAAATTGGGAGTATAATGGAGTTAAAGACGGAGTACAGGAAAAGTAAGAAGAACCGAATTCATGGGACAAAAAGTTCAAGAAGGGATAAGAGAGTAAGGTTAGGTGAAATCGGAACTGGTGTTAGAGGGGAGGTGAATACTGAATTAAAAGTGTTATATACTGTATGAATGCGCGAAGTAGAAGAAATAAAGTGGATGAGATTGGTAAGTATGATGTTGTGGGAATTACAGAGACATGGCTACAAGAGGAACAGAGCTAGGAACTGAATATTCAGAGGTATTCAAGGTCCTATTGAAAAGGGGTGGGCAAAGGGGGTGGGGTAGCTCTGTTGGTAAGGAATTAAATTCAGTCCTTTGCGAGCGCTGACATAGAATCAGAAGATGTAGAGTCATTGTGGATATAACGAGAAATTGGAGGGGTAAAAGGATCTTTATGTGAGTTATCTACAGGCCCCCAAAAAGTCGCCCTGGATTATTTTTTTTATCTATAGTTATGAAGGTACATGTTGCATTAGGAGTTAAAATTGGCATGTAACAAAGGTAATGCTACAGTGGTTATGGGAGATTTCAACAGTGGTTAGGTAGACTTGGAAAATCAGGTTGGCACTGGACCCCAAGGAAGGGGAGATTATAGGTGCGTTCTGAGATTCTTAGCAAGCTTGTATTGGGGCCTACCTAGGGAGTCGGCATTCTGGTTTTGGTGTTGTGTAATGAACCGATTTGATAAGGGAACGCAGGTGTAAAGGAACCATTAGGAGGTAGTAGTGTCATAATATGATAGTTTTAATCTGTAATTTGATGAGGGTGATGTAACATAGAAGTGTCTGTATTGCAGTTGAAACAAAGGGGACTGTGGGGACTATGAAGGAGGAGCTGGCAAAGGTTGATTGGAAAGGGGGCCCTAGCAGGATGTGGTGGTATTTATGGGAATAATACAGAACATGAAGGATAATTTCACTCCTAAGAGAGAAAGATTCTAAGGTGAGTATGGATCCGTCATGTATAACAAGGGAAGTCGAGGAAGGTAAATAAAATAAAAGAGAAAATTATAACATAGCAAAGATGAGCGGGAAGCCTGAGTTGGTTTTACTTTTAAAGACAACAGAGGTAACTAAAAGGCAATTCGTGGAAAAAGATGAAGCTAGCCAAGAATATAAAGGAGGATGGTAAATGCTTCTTTAAGTATGTGAAGAGGAAAAACATAATTAAGACAAATGTGGGTCCCTTGAAGACAGGGACAGGCAAATTTATTATGGGGACAAAGGAAATAGCAGACGAGTTGAACAGGACTTTGGTTCTGTCATCACAAAGGAAGGCACAAACAATACTCCCCCAAAGTTGGGGGAGTATTAGGGGACAGAGGACCTAGGAAAATGGAGGAACTGAAGGAAATTCACATCAGTCAATGAATGTAAGCATGCAGGTAAAGCCGGCAGTGAAGAAAGCTAATGGCATGTTGGCCTTCATAACGAGAGGGAAATTAGCAAAACGTCCTTCTGCAGTTTTTTACACGACCCTGGTGAGACCATACCTGGAATATTGTGTGCAGTTATGGTCTCCTAATTTGAGGAAGGACATTCTTGCTATTGAGAGGGTGGAGTGCAGGTTCACGAGGTTCATTCCCGGGATGGCGGGACTGTCATATGATGAAAGAATGGGTCGACTGGGCTCATATTCACTGGAATTCAGGTTGAGAGAGTATCTTATAGAAAAATATAAAATTATTAAGGGAATGGACACGCTAGATGCAGGAAACATGTTCCCGATGTTGGGTTAGTCCAGAACCAGAGGCCACAGTTTAAGAATAAGTGGTGGGCCATTTAGAAATTAGAAAGGAAAAACCTTTTCACCCAGAGAGTTGTAAATTTGTGGAATTCCCTGCCTCGGAAGGCAGTGAAGGCTGATTCACTGGATGCATTCATTAGATAGAGCTCTTAGGGCTAATGGAATAAATGGATATGGGGAGAAGGCAGGAACGGGGTACTGATTGTGGATGATCAGCCAAGGTCCCATTTGAAGGGCTGAATGGCATACTCCTGCACCTATTGTCTATGTTTCTATTGTTATGTTTTCCAGTTTGCGGGAGCATCTCACGTTGTTTTAAAATGGTTGTACTGGAACTCCAGTAGGGCCTTGGCAGACTGAGTGCAAGTATTTGGAGTATCGGTTTTTGCCCTAATTACGCTTGGCCTCCACCAATGTAGAGGAGGAAGCCCACATCGGAGCACTGAATGCAATAGATGAGATTGAAGCGATTATGTTAAACCAACTGAATAGAGTCGAGGGAGGCGTGTGTGTAGCGAAAAGTTCTGTATCTCCTGTGGTTGCTGGTAAACAGTACCTGGGAAGGGGGAATGTTGTGAGGACAGGGATGAGCGAACGATGGATTCAAGGAAAGAGTTCAGGTGGTGATGTGACTGGGAGCAGATCTGCGGGGAACAGAGGAGACACAGGGAAGTGCTCTGTTAAGGGCCTGTCCCACTTGCATGCGTTTGGCGCGACCTTACGTGAAGTTCGCGCTGAGTTTCGTTAAAAGTACGCAGCTAAGTACGCACTAAGGTTCGTGCGTGAAGTCATTTGCGTCATACCTACCAATCAGCTGGGTAGGAGGCGGGCTGGGCAGGATTTTTGGTCGGAAAGCATGTTTGTGTATATTTGATTGACTTGTATTTTGTAATTGGAAAAAACATCATCTTCCCAGAAAGTGGACCCTTAATTGACTGGCACAATGTGTTATCACAATAATAGTTTAAAACGAGATTTTCACTGTTAGGGATTGCAACTATTTACATATGTTAAAGGAGAGAAAGAGGCTGAAAATGGAGTTGACAATATTTTTCAGCTTTCTGGTTATATTTGGTTGCTGATAAGATTTTATTTACGAATACACTTCAGTAAACATTACATGTTAATACATTCCTGTTAAAAGATCAGGGAAATTAGTTTCTTGTATCATATGCACTGGTACATTCCAATGTTTCAAGGCTGTTACAGGAGTAATGTATTATACACTTAATTGACGGTCGCACGCAATCGGCAGTGAGCGTCAACATGCAACGCCAAGCGGGCCATTGACGTCCATCGCGCAAAGCACGTGCTAGGATAGCGCAAGACGCTGCTTACGATGTAAGTCGCTGCGTTCGCCCGCAATGCGCCTGCGGGCGACAGGCCGTTGGCGTACAACAATTTTCAGCCGTGAGGATTTCGGAGCCCCACGCGATGTCGGGACCAGAATGCACAATTACATACGTTCCGTGCTTCGAAGTGGGACCGCCCCGAGTAGCAGCCATACGGTGACGTATACGCCTCAAGGGACCACGTTTGGTCGGCAGACGCATGCCATCGCATGCAAGTGACAATCCTGGGCCCTTCCCTTTACTGCTGTTGATGCTTTGGTCTGCCACCTTGCTGCACCAGGGTTATTAATTCCTCACAAAGCTTTGAATTCAATCACAGCCATCGGTCCTCAAAAAACTCAAATATGAATAAACAATACCTGGAGGGACCTTGGTTAAAAACTTAAGTGCCAATGACAAATGTTTTATAAGTGATATTGTTTTCCTGTTAAATACATGTACTCTTCTGTTTGAACAACATTCT
Organism: Okamejei kenojei; assembly: GCA_035221665.1. Classification (NCBI taxonomy): domain Eukaryota; kingdom Metazoa; phylum Chordata; class Chondrichthyes; order Rajiformes; family Rajidae; genus Okamejei; species Okamejei kenojei. The sequence continues at coordinate 26,222,071 of CM069138.1, forward strand.
CAGCCAAACCATTACAAACGGGTTGTTATTGATTCCACTTTGCTGGCACTTTCCACTTTATTCCTGGTTTCTTTTACAGGAAAAATCGATTAAACACAGCTTTGGATCCTGCTCAACAATCACTTGGTGGGAAACCCATTTGCGCTGAGGAATGGTCTATTATGTGTTTTTATTTTTCCTGGACAAACGGCAAAACATTTTCAGAGTATGCTGTTTTTCTGGAGCTTGATCTTAGCCAATTATAATCAAAAAAAAGTTTGGTTACACAGCAGTGCTCTCTTCACTCCACAGTGGGTCATTGCAACATATTGGATAATAAATAAAATATGCTATCCAGAAGAGAAATTATTAGCCAGGTAATGCGAGTTAAAATTATATAACATGCTGGAAATGTTTTAATTCAATACATTACAATTTCTTGTTCATAGACCATGTGCTAGTCCTTGGGTCGGCTCGCAAACGCAAGATTCCACATCAACCTGTTACCCCAATTAGCAAAGACGTTCCACAAACACAAACATTGCACCAATGACGATAGCCCCCAATGCACAGGTGCATGTGTTTTCTCCTCAACCCAGCACTCCCTCTCCTAATCTTCACCTTCCCTCTTCAATTCCTAGAGGGAGGAGGTAGAGAGAGTAGAGATGGGAGGGGGGTAGAGATGGAGGGGGGTAGAGAGGGAGTGAGAGGCATAGAGAGGGAGGGTGGGGCGGGGTGGAGAGGGAGATGGGGAGGGGGTATAGAGAGGGAGGGGGGGAGGGAGGGGTGGTAGTGGTAGAGAGGGAGAGGGAGGGAAAGGAGAGAGGGGGATAGAGGGAGGGGAGGAGGTAGAAGAGGGAGGAGAGTTGGTTAGTGAGGGAGGGGGTTGAGGAGAGCAGAGAGGGGTGGGAGTGGGGTGGGGGTAGAGATGATGGGAGTGAGGATAGTTAGGGAGGGGGCATCTCCCTCCTCCACCCTTCCCCATTTCCCGCCTCCATACCCCGCCCCTCATCTCCTTACCACCCCACTTCCCATCCCATCTCACTCCTCCTCATTTCCTTCATCCTCCTTCTCCTCACTCCCATTCACTGCCCCAGGAACCTACCCAGGTCCATAGAGCAGGACAAGGGACTGGAAACTCGGCCTGAATTCGTACTCAGGCCGGCCTTGGCTGTAGACTTCCGTCCGTCAGCCACGCTGGGCTTCCGCTGAAGGCCACCCCGACCTCAATCTCCGGGTCTATCGATGACCCGGACCCAGGTCGTCCTTGGTTTCCAGCGGTGGCTTTATTACGGCCCCGGTCATGGCCCATCCCAGGCCACAGGGTCGGCCCTCACTCCAGTCCAAACACAACGCTCTCCACCAGGTGTCGGGGAGTTTTGGGGCCGGCAGCCGCGGCATTCTTTGCATTCACCGCAAGCGCTGTGAGTGCCCCTCCCTCCGGGTGTCCCCATTCCTGTGCCTTCGAGTAATTGTGATGGGCACCCGGGTTTTTGTTCACGGAATATGGGTGAGTTTAATGGGCTGTTTTTAAAACAATAAAGTGTATAACTTCAGACATATAGGCACTAATGCGACGGAAGAAAGATATTTATCACCTCTTTGGGCAAATGTGAGTAGGGCGTAGGGAAGTGGTGAAAATGGGTTAGGACTGATGGACTAGCGATTTGGAAGAAGATAGGAAAATTAACCAGATTATCATGATCACCCACACAAGCACGCACGCATGCAACACTCACCACACACTCACTCACACTCACTCTCACTCAGAGTTTTAGTTTAAGTAGATAATGCAAGTATTGTGTAATGTTGCAGTGTCATTGTTGTATTCTCACATGATTCTGTTTCATTTATCTGATTCCTTAGAAAGAAACGTGCCCTGAACCATTTTGATTTATCTGTTACATCCAGACGTTCACTTCAATGCATGGACCCACCCATTCTACAGGAGCCTCACGAATACTGCAAATGCTGGCCTCTCACCATGACATTTAAATCATGAGTGAAAGAAGGGTTTTCAACACAAATTTTTAATTTTTGTATATCAGCTCTTATCGTTCAGTTCTCCCCTATAAACTATTCTATATACTTTTAACATGTTGTGTTGTGTGTGTGTGTGTGTGTGTGTGTGTGTATGTGTGTGGTTGTGTGTGTGTTTGTTGTTGTGTTGTGTGTGTGTGCGGCGTGTGCCGTGTGCGTGCGTGCGTGCGTGCGTGGTGGTGCGTCGGTGTGTGTGTTTGTGTGTGACTGATTAGATATTAAGATTAGATTTTTTCATTTCGCATAGCGATTTCACTTGTACATTCGCATAGCCACTCATCATTGCATTTAGACCATTTTTACTGTACACATTTATAATAAATCCTCCCCCCCCCCCACACTCACTCATTTTGTCGCCTCCTCTGGCAGCTATCATAACGCTGGCCGCCGCCAAGATCTCCTCCAAAATATCCCGACATTTTTCACCTTTTGCTGGCGATTTTTACTTCCTAAAACTTGAAAACCCCCCCCCCCCCACCCCCCCCCCCACCCCCCCCCCCCCCCCCCCCCCCCCCCTCACCCCCTCCCAGCTGGCTTGCCATGCTGGCTCAAGCCAAAGATCGACAGATGATCTTTGCTTGAGCCAGCTGACAGAGCCGGTGCGTCAACGGCCTGTTGGCCCGCAGGTGCATTGAGGGCATATGCAGCATCTTGACGGCGTACGCCTGGCCCGCAGGCTCACTCGGCATCACGTCTGCCAGCCCAAATCCACCCTCCCTCCTCCACCCTCCCTCCCCTCTACCCCCCGCCCCCCTCCCTCCCACTCCCCCTCCCTCCCTCCTCTCTCCCCCCTCGCTCCCCCTCCCCCCTCAACCGCATGTTCGGGGAACAGACCCAATGGGTCTGCACTTGGTCTAGTATACTCTCATCCTGTCCTCTTCCGGTTTGCGTTGTTTTAAAATTTGTGTAAAAACGTTACACGATAGCGCTACGATTTTTTTTTTTTTTTTTAAATTTTTGTTAGAAGTAAGTACAATAGTGGGGTACTTGCGTACCTAATACATACATACATACATATTTCCATTCTTGTACAACTTCATACTTTTGATTTAATAATAAAAGAACAGCGAGAGAGAAAAAGAAATAAAGAGTGTCGGAATAGATAGTCAAGCGAGTAGAAACAGAAAGCAAAAGAAATAAAGGATAGAGATGAGAAGTTAAAAGATTGAAAGAAAAGGAGAAAGTAAAGAAAAGAAAGATTAGGAGAGATCTACCTATGTCGTATTTTTTTTGCCCATCCGTCATCCGGTTCTAAACCATTTAATTTCTAAGGTTATGTTATGTTGCACCATATGCTTGTAAAAAGTTGATAAAAGGAGATCAAATCTTTAAGAATAGGTTTACTTTGCCTAGTAGGAGGAATCTCTTTTCTTCAAGAAGTAGCGTTTCAGACATACTTGAAATCCACATTTTGAATGTTGGCGTAGGTGCGTTTTTCCAAAATTTGAGTATAAGTTTTTTTGCTGTTATTAGACCGTAATTAAGAAAAGCTTCTTGGAATATAGTTTGTTTACTTCCCTGTTCCATTGATCCAAAGATAATCAATTCTGTATTGGGGTTCAATTTTGTGTTAAATAGTTTTGTAAAAATTCCAAAAATATCATTCCAAAATTTATACAATTTTGTACAAGAGACAAAGGAATGTGCTATAGTGGCATTTTGAGTTAGACATTTGTCGCAGATGGGTCAAAAACATTTGAAAATATTTTATTCAGTCTAGTTTTCGAATAATATAATCTATGTAAAATTTTAAATTGAATTAGGTTGTGTCTTACATTCATTGAGCATTTGTTTAGATATAATAAATTGTTATCCCATCTATCGTTCGGAATTTTTATCAATAACTCTTGTTCCCAGTCCTTTCTAATTGCCTCTGTCATTGGTGTTTCTATATTTAGAATTATATTATATAAGTAAGATATTAAATTGCTTGATTCTGCCTTTCTATTCACTCCTTCCTCCAATAAATCTGGGGTTGAAGTTTGATATCCTTGTATATACTTTTTCAAATAATCTTGAATTTGAAGGTATTTGAAATATTGATTACTTTTCAAATTATATTTTAGTTGTAATTGTTGGAATGATAAACATTTTCCCATTTCATACATATCTCCCATCGTTTTGATTCCTAGTCTTTCCCAATGGTTAAACATTTTATCAATAATGGATGGTTTGAAAGAAGGATTATTAGCTATTGGAGAAAGAAACGATAATTTTCGTAATTTTAAACTCAGTTTTATTTGTTTCCAAATTCGTATTATACTATGAATAATTGGATTCTTCTTATATATTATATTGTTCAGTTTTATCGGGGAAAGAAGGATCGCTCCTATATTATAAGGGGGACAATCCTCTTTCTCCATTCGTATCCAATCTACCTGTTGGGCAGAACTGTCCAACCAGTAGATTGTATTTTTAATATTCACTGCCCAATAATAATACAATAAGTTAGGGAGTGTCAGCCCCCCTGATTCTTTAGATTTACACAAGTGTTTTTTTTTTAAATCTGTGTGATTTATAATCCCATATGAAATTTATAATATCAGAATCTAGTTTTTTAAAGAATTTTTTAGGTAAATATATTGGTATTGATTGAAATCGGTACAATATTTGTGGTAAGAAGATCATTTTTATCGCATTTATTCTGCCTATTAAAGACATCGGCAGTGTTTTCCAAAATTTAATCAACCCATTTAATTTAGTTAATAAAGGCATATAGTTTGCGTTAAGTAATGATTTATAGTTCCAAGTAATTTGAATGCCCAAATACTTAAACTTTTCTGTTGTAATTCTAAAAGGGAATTTCAACAAATGTGTCGACTCTTGAGGTTTTATAACGTCATAATTTCGCTTTTGTTCCAATTTATTCTACATCCTGAAAGAGAACCAAATTCCTCTATTAAATTTAGTATATTTGGCATGCTAATTTGCGAATTTGTAATATATAATAATATGTCGTCTGCATATAATGAAATTTTATTATTTGAGTGTTTGGTATTATATCCATGAATATTCGGATGACTTCTTATACTTTCAGCTAAAGGCTCTATCACTAGTGCAAATAGCAGGGGCGATAACGCGCACCCCTGCCTATTGCCCCTTGCTAATTGGAATTTTGGGGATAATATATTATTAGTCAGTATTCTAGCCATCAGCTTATCATACTTTTTACCCATGAAATAAATTATCTCCCGTGTTCCCCCACTGCCCCCTACCCCACACCCCCCATCCCCCACACACTCCCTCCTCTGCACACCCATCCCCCACCCCTCTCCCCTCCCCCCATTGAACCCTCCCCCTCACACCCCTCCCCCACACACCCCTCCCCCACACCACCCCTAACCTCCAACCACATCCCCCCACCCCCCCCCTCTGCCACACACCCACCCCACAATGGTAGGCCATGCCAGTGGCAGTGGTAGGCCATGCCAGTGGCAGCGGTAGGCTACAGCAGCGGCAGGGGTAGTCAGTGGCAGGCATAGGAAATATTTTTAGAGTTATTCACATTTTAAGCTTTAATGAATCCCTTTTCCACTTGTTATGCTCATCAGCTGTGCCTGCACAATAATTCTTGCGTGTTCTATGTCACAATGTGAACCCAATGGGCAGAAATGGCTGCACTGCCGGAGAGCCACTAAGAGTTGGTGGGGGGGGGGGGGGGTTGAGGGAGGATGGAGTGAGTGTGTGGGGGGGGGGTTGGGAAAGGGGCAGAGTGGGGGGGGTGAAGGGAGGAGGGGTGATCAGGGGCGTCACAATGGGAACCCTGTCAGCCACGCCTGCGCAGTTGGTGGCTATGCGCAGTTGGTGGCTATGCTATAGCATTGGGGGACCAGGCCTCCCGTGTGAGAATGGGACCCAACAGGTCCCACTTAGTCTAGTCTAGTTTTAAACCTCTTTGTAATGGAAAACAATTCTCACTATCCACCCTGTTTTTGCCCCTTAATCTTGTATCAGGATTCCCCAGCCTCCCCAAAGGTTTATTAAATGTTCTAATGCTCATATATATCATCTAATGAAGACATATCCTACACAGTATGTCTTCTTCAGCACATATGCTAGCACTTCTATCTATGCTACCACATTTGGAGACTTGTACAGCAAGATGCCTCTGTTCCTTAATACCCCTTTGGACTCTACCAGACATTATAAATGTCCTATTCTTATGGCAACTTTCAAAATGCATCATGTTACAGTTACCCAAAATAAAAGACCTTATGCACTATTTGAAGAACAGCCAAAAAGCTCACCCCAATGGTTGTTTCCTGCTATAGACAGTAACTGCATTTCCAAAAGTAGTCCATTATCCCTAACATACTTTGATAAATTGCAAGAGATTCCTTACATGCAAGTCTTTTTTTTTTTTTAATTGGCTTCTTGATCTGTTATGCTATCCTCAAAGGAAAGGGTAGAAACAATAACATCTGGGGCAGCATATCATCCCAGAATTGGACCAGATGCGCCTTCTGTTACTTGGCCATGGTTCCAATTCTTTGTATGTGCCTTTGCTTTCATCCCTCAAGCTGCTGCTGTGTTCTCAAGGCCACACACTGCAAGCTGTCATTCTCCACAGTGTTCTGCTCTGGCACGTATGGAACCATAGTACTTCTCAGCAGCCCACTATAGCACACGAGGGATCTGTGGATCCATGGCTCAGACCTTTATTTTTATATATGGATTTCAGCAAGCCATTTCACCAGGTTATGTATGCTGCTCTGGCAGGTTAGATCCTATGGGATCCAAGGAGAAATAGCTGATTGGATAGAAAATTGTTTTCATGGAGGGTGATGGTGAAAGGTTGCCTTTTGGACTGGATGCCTGTGACTAGTGGTGTGCTTCAAGGTTCGGTGCTGGGCCCATTGCTGTTCGTGATCAATATCAATATCAATATTTGGATGAGAATGTATATGGCACAATTAGCAAGTTGCAGATGACACAAAAGTGGGTGGTAGTGTAGATAGAGAAGATAGTTGTCAAAAATTGCTGCAGGATCTTGATCGGTTGGGCAGGTGGGCGAGGAATGATTGATGGAATTAAATAGAGAAATTTGAGGTGTTGCATTTTAGGAAGACTAATATAGGCAGGGCCTGCACAGTGAATGGTAGGGCTCAGTGGAGTGTTGTAGTGCAGAGAGATCTAGGAGTGCTGGTACATAGTTCTTTGAAAGTGGCACCACAGGTGGATGGGGTAGTCAAAAAGGCTTTTGGCACATTGGCCTGCATCAGAGTATTGAGTATGGATGTTAGGAGGTCATGTTTCAATTATATATGACATTGTGAGACTGTATTTAGAGTATAGTGTTCAGTTCTGGGCACCATTTTATAGAAAATATGTTATCAAATTGGAAAAGGTGCAGAAAAGATTTACAAGGATGTTGCCAGGACACAAGGGCCTGAGCTATAGGGAGAGTTTGAGCAGGCTAGGACTCTATTCCATGGGTGCAGGAGGACGAGGGGTGATCTTATAGAGGCGTACAGAATCATGAGAAGAGTAGATCAGGTTGACCCACACTCTTGCCCAGTGAAGGGGAATCGAGAACCAGAGGACATAAAAACATAGAATATGGGTGAAGAAGGTGGCTATTCTGCCCTTTGAGCCAGCACCGCCATTCAGTGTGATCATGGCTGATCATCCACAATCAGTAGCCCATGCCTGCCTTCTTCCCTTACCCCTTGATTCCGCTAGCCCCAAGAGCTCTATCTAAATCTCTTTTAAATGCATCCAGTGAATTGGCCTCCACTGCCTTCTGTGGCAGAGAATTCCACAAATTCACAACTGTCTGGGTGAAAATGTTTTTTCTCATCTCAGTTTTGAATGGCCTCCCTTTTATTCTTAGACTGTGGCCCCTGGTTCTGGACTCCCCCTACATTGGGAACATTTTTCCTGCACCTAGCTTACCCAGTCCTTTTATAATTTTATATATTTCTATCAGATTCTCTCTCATCCTTCTAAGTTCCTGTGAATACAAGCCCAGTCTTTCCAATCTTTCCTCATATGACAGTCCCACCATCCCGGGGATTAACCTCGTGAACCTACGCGCACTGCCTCAGTAGCAAGGATGTCCTTCCTTAAATTAGGAGACTAAAACTGCACACAATACTCCAAATGTGGTCTCACCAGGGCCCTGTACAACTGCAGAAGGACCATTTTACTCCTATACTCAAATCCTCTCGGGACCTAGGTTTAAGGCAAGGGGGGAAAGATTTAATTGGAACCCGAGGGTTAACTTCTTCACACAAAGGGTGGTGGGTGTATGGAATGAGCTGTCAGAGAGGGTAGTTAAGGAAGGTACTATCACAGTGTTTAAGAAACATTTTAGCTGACACAGTAGATGTGTCAGATAGGACAGGTTTAGAGAGATATGGGCCAAATGCAGGTTGGTGGGTCCAGTGTTGGTCAGTGTGGACAAGTTGGGCTGAAGGGCCTGTTTACACACTGTTCAATGCCATGACTTTACCAATTTTCCAGTGCCAGGAAGGAGTCATTTAAAATGTCCTGCAAGGTTTAGCTTTCACTTTGCTGTTTGTCCGATAATGATACTCTGCTATTGGTTTTGGAAATGGGTGAGAATAGTGCATTGAAGTCAGTAATACATGGAAATTGCTGTGATTGTATCAGCGACATTGTGTGTTCAAGAAATTGTGTGACCTTGGATATGAATATAAACATTTGAAGAGGGAGTGCGAGTCTATGTTTACACATTTATCAGAGATGGCATGACTCACTAACCCAAAATATTACCTAAGTGGTTCCTGAAAACCACTCTCTCGTTATCATCCTTTCCCCTGGTATATACAAAGATGTGCATTGAATTCTTGTTAGGATTTTGTTAGATACCTTAATAGTCTATCATTTGAAATTTATCAAGTTATATAATCATAAAAACTTACAGCTAAAATGAAGGCCATGAGACAGAAGTCAAGTCAAGAGTCAAGAGTGTTTTATTGTCATATGTCCCAGATGGGACAATGTGCGTCAATCTTCAAAGCAGCAGTGTGAAATCACAGATAACAGTTGTTGAACTGAATATAGGAAGATTCGAGAAAATAGAAATACCAGCTGACCTTTATGAGAGAGTGTTGGGAGCGGAGGGCACGTAATCCCTCATCGTAACTCCTCATAAAATAAAGATCAAACTTCAAACTGGTAAGTTCTCGTTTAATCTTACTATTTTACTTCGGAGTCACATGAGTAACTATGTGAAGATTTCAAAGCTCTGTGATTTCATGTCGTGAACACGAGTCCACACAACACAACTGCATCAGTTGATCACAGATGAGTGAACATTAAAAACGTATTCAGACATGACATAGATTTAAGCATGCTGATGCTTTTTAAAGAACAAATAATAATAATCGTAACCCCTCTCATCCGGGAGGAAACTATAAAACAAAACCTAAAATAGAGTTGGCAAATACCTCCGGTCTGCAATGGGTTTGTTATAAAATGTTTGGAAAGGTACGTTCGTTTGACCATCCTGCAGCCGCTAGGATTCGGTCCAGCGCAACGTCCATAACCCTCGCTGCTGATGTTGATGCAGCCCTGGTGGAGTGAGATTTGAAAATGTCAGTGTTCACTCCTGCACAAGCCAGAACCCGTTTTAACCACCTGGAGATAGTATGTACTGATACCTTCTTATGAGGTTTTATGTAACTAACAAACATTGCTAGTTCACAGCCTCTAAGGCTCTTAGTGACCTTAACATACTGTGTGAGACCACACACAACCGAAGGTCCATGGGGTATGCCAAAGAATCTAGTTTGAGACCTGATGCCCCGGTCTACTCTGCTTGCCTAAGTCATAAAACATAAAATGTTATTTTGCCTGCAGATGTAACCATCCAGTCCAGTCACCGCTTATGCAAAGACTGGACCCGTTGTGCTGAAACCAGTGCCATGAGCATAACCACTTTGTAAGTGAGTTTGACCAAGGACAGGGATGTAGATGGAGCCCACCGGCGAAGTAGTGCTAACACAATGTTAATATTGCATACTTCCGTGTACCTGGGCCTGGGGAAATTTGTGTTAAAGATATCATTCATAAATCTGGATATCAGAGGGGGAGACCCGACAGAGTGGGCCCCGATCCCTGCAGAAAATATGATGAGAAGGCACGTTTGGCACAGTTAATGGCACTATAACTTAATTTTTTGTCAAAGACCCATTTGAAAATGAACTCCAAGACATCAGTTATCCATGCCGTATTATGTACAATATTTGCATTTAAACAGAACACTTCCCATCTCCTGATGTGGAAATGTACCGCTTTTTTGGTGCTATCCCTGCAATCTGCAGAGCAGGTCCATGGTTCGGTCTGACAACGCGAGCCGCAGGAACAGTCTTCTCAGAGTCTGCAAGTCAATGAATTGATTTTATCGTGCAGAGGATGTTTTCCCAAGTCACGGGCTAAACCAATAATTTTTGTGTTTAGAAATAACCATATAAGGTTCTATTATGATTCCCAACATAAGTGTGAATCATGGCTGCATTGGCCAGTCAATGCCTGAAGCGGGATCTTGCTGATTTTTTTGCAAGACCCGACTGATGAGGCAGAATGGAGGAAAGACATAAAAGAACATTCCTCCCCAGCGTAGCGAGAATGCATCTATAGCCACTGCCCCTGGATGTGGCTGTCATGCCAGATATTTTTGCAACTGGTGATGGAGCCTGGATGCAAATACATCGCTATTTGGTGTTCCATTGAGCCACAATGTCATTAAATACTTTGTGATCAAACATCCACTCCATGTTGTCATTGATTTTACATGATGATACACCAGTGCCAAATGAGGTTAGGTAAACTGTCACAGGATACTGACTTGATTGCACACATGTGATTAATATATGCCACCACCATAGTGTATCAACTTGGAGTTGAGCAAGCAGATTATGCATATTCGCACAATAAACCTTTAACCCATAGAATGCACCTAGTGTCTAAAGGTAGTTGATACCATTGGTACCATGGAACCATGATACCATGAAGAATTGGTAACTCATGCAAAATCCCATTCGCTTCCGTAACTAGAGATGGTATTAGTAATTTTACATCTTTGAGCACTAGCATCAGTTTGTAATATAACTGAAGATTTACTGACCAAATGTTACTGAAGCAATGCTGAATACTGTTTGTCCACCATTGTGACTTTGATAGCTTCAGCTGGTGATAGCATAGGTCTGTTAACAATGACCTACATGGTACTTGAGAGCTTGCTCCTTTGCACGTTGTAAGTTCTGATAATGCAAAGGCCCAAATTGCGCAGCAGAAATAAACAGCCACTAAATTGCCAATTACACTGGCCACTTTGATGAATAGAAGGCTGCTTCATAACAACAAGGTTGTTACAGACTTCTATTAATCTTAATCTCTATCCCTAGGGCGGAGTCACAGACAAATTAATAGAGTTAAAGGTAAATCCAGATAATCGATAACTCTAGTTGGTATCAACTTAAATTTAACTGGATGGATGAGAAACCCCAATTTCTAAAATATAGTTTTGCGGCTGACACAGCTAATTTAACAAAATAAATCATTTTAGAATATCATCCAGATAGGGCAAAACAAGTGTTTTTGAGCGCTGAGCAGCCCAAGCACCGGCTTTAGTCCCATTTTGCCATGCTTTAACTGGTATCGTTGCCCCATCCAGCTAAAGTTCAAATATCTCCAGTGATCCCTGTGAATGGGAACTGAATAGTATGCATCGTTGAAATCGATGCATGCCATAACGCATCCTATGGTAATCAGTTGTTAGACAGTAACGAAGTTTCCCATTCTAAAATGTCTATACTGCACATGTGCGTTAAATCAAGGACGATCCGATATCCTCCATCTTTCACAATGAACAGTCCTCGCCTGCCATAATTCCGAGCCTGCCTCAAAAGGCACCTCTGGCCATAATTCTGAGCCTGCCTCGAAAGATAACTCTGGCCACAATTCCAAGCCTGCTTGGAACCCTTGTATAGTGTGCAGTATAAACTGATCTTATGTTATCATTTTTAGTTTATAAACGGATCTGAATATCATGTTGTCATAGTTATCCATTGTCATTCATACAAAAAACAAGTGTAAACTATTACCAACTTGTAAATGGTCCACATACTCCATGTTTTGGAAAGAACCAGACCCACCTACCTCCATGGTTACCGGTGGTCTTACGGTAAGCCCAAAGGCCCCTGATGCGGGTTCTATTTCCGCCCTTGATTTGGAGAGTAGGACTGCTGGGGTGCGTGTCTTACATATTTTTCTTGAGGCCCGGCTTGTGCCTTGGCCTGAAAACCTCTGCCCAGCTTTCAAGCTACCACCAGCTTCAGTGAATCGCTTATTGCCGATGGAGGTGTGGGGATGTTGTGACCGAAACAATGAAGCTTTGCTCGTCGTTGGTACCTTGATTAGTCTGACAGCTTTTGCTTCCTCTTCCAGGTCTTACCTGTTTGGATAGGTCTTCCCCGAAGAGAAGATTCGGCGGCTGGACATTGCTGGCCTTACATAAGCCTGCAAATTTGGGTTTTTAAGGCAGGTCTGATGGCGCTCTTTTGAAAGCAATTCATTTCGAAGTGTGCATTGCACATCAACGCCAGGGCATCCAGATAGCCTGCCAACTTCGTTCAAGTTCATGACCCAACTCATGGTTGGACGTCCGATAGCCTGCCAACCATAGATTTGGCAAATGCCGTGATGCCTGAGGCCAGTAACTTTTAAAATTTGTTGGAGTTTCATTTCCTGGGTTTTGATGCCCCCTCCAATGTCACCCCAGATAGCGCTGTTCACTGCCGGCACTTTCAGGAATGAAAATTAACAGGTGTAAGGTATCTTACAGACGTCACCTGTTCCTGTAATGATGTGACGTAAGGTAGCTGATGCTTGCAAAGCTTGTAACGTGAGGGGAACTCTGGCCCCCTCCGGGTTTTCTGCCAATGACTAGAAGCCAACTCTTCCTGCAGTGGCTCCTTCGTTTGTGAGGATATCGCAACACTTGATGCCATGACACACAATTCTTGAACCTCACGCATGTACTCCAGTATGTTCCACGGACATACTTCCGAGTTTGGAGTCAGTCACACACTGACCCCTCGCACTCCCATCCACAGAGAGGGAGATTTGTAAGCAGCCCTGAAGCAGACGCTGCCGCAGGCCCCCGAGGAGACCTGTGCTGATATAGCCCCGTTTCACGGACCATATTAGGATGGAGCATCACGTTTGTGGGATGAACGCCCGAGGACGCTATCCATGCACCATCTGGGTTAAATGCTCGAGGATGTACCCATGTATGTTGGAGGGGAACCCTCCTGGCTTGGCTCAACCAGCCCAGGCCTCTCCGCCTCCGTTTGGCTGCCCCTTGTTTGGGGCTGCCAAAGTCGGAAGTCGCTGACCGCACTGTCAGCGACATGGGTAGCAAACCCGAAGGCCGCCGGCTACCCATGCATCCGCGGTCTGTAGCCTATTTTTCCCGTGGTCCGTAACCGGTTTCCCCGCGTCCAGTCCGGATTTTGCCCCGTATTTCCATATCCAGCAGGAAACTCTGTAAAAGAGATTCCTGCAAGCAAAAACACAACCTGAAAATAAGTTAAAAACCTTACCTGCAGGTTTTTAAACTTACTGCTGGAGGAGTAGCACGTCTGCCAGCCAGTCGTGCGCCATGCGTTAGACGATAATGAGTTAGACTGCTGGAAAGGTATCACCAATGCTGTCTCCACAAAATCCTTTAAATCGGTTTCTTCTCTTACCAACATCCTGAAACCAATGCCTCTACTTCCTCAGATGGCGGTATGTTTCCAATGATCCTTACCAATTTCTACAGAAACTGTGGAAATCATCCTATCAAAATATATCACTACTTGGCGTTGCAACAGCACTGCCCAAAACTGCAAGAAATTGCAGAGCGCAATTGTGGACGCATCCCAATTTATCACACAAACCAAGCTAGGCCCCCCCCCCCCCCCCCCCCCCCCCCCCCCCCCCCCCCCCCATCAACTCAATCTGCACTTAATGCCGCCTTGGAAAAGCAGCTAACTTAATCAAGGACCACAACCACTCACTCTATTTTCCTCTCGCATTTGTTCATAAGTCCATAAATTATAGGAGCCGAATTAGACCATTCAGCCCATCAAGTCTACTCCGTCATTCAATTATGGCTGATCGATCTTTCCTTCTCAACCCCATTCTCCTGCCTTTCCCCGTAACACATGTAAGCTGTGGGCCGAGGAGCTTTCTCGTTTAAGTTTGTGACCCAACTCACGGAACTACCTGAAACTCTTCAAGACCAAAACCTGCACATTAAAAAAATATATAACAAATAATTCATTGTAATAATATTTTTATTAAAAGGAATCCATCATAACAACGGTATTACAACTTTTCAAATACACAACCAACTTATTTCAATAAACAAATGTTACGAATAGTACTTATAAACTTCTATTTTTTTTTTAAAGTAGAAAAAGGAAATAATAGATTTTAATCAATAAGAGTGGTGATTAAATAATAATTTTGATTATAAATAAAGAGAAAAAGAAAGAAGAGGAGAAAAAATATATATGTATATGTACATATGTGTATGTATATGTACATATATTCTTGTTATATGTATTTAATTAAAATAAAGTATTATATAGAAAAAGAGGGAGATTATACTATACATCTTAATAGTGAATAACAATTTCAAATAGCAATATTAATGGAGACATGTATACAAATCAAAAAGAAAAACAGAGAGTTATTTTCATCTAATCCTGCCGGGTACCCATTGAGTTGTGATGCCAAGAACAGCTACCCCTTCAAATATTCTGTATATGGAGACCATATCTGTTCAAAGAGTTTGTATTTGTCCATTAGGACAAATCTGATTCTTTCCAAATGCAACGTCTCCAACATTTCCACTGTCCACATTTTAATTGTGGGGGATAATGTTCCCTTCCAAAATTTCAATATTAATTTTTTCCCTATTATCAAACAGTAATCCAAGAAATTTCTTTGGTTTACTGTTAATGTTAGATTTGAATCCGGAACTCCTAATATTATTAATTTTGGATCTGGGTCTAGTTTAATTTTAAGAACTTCAGAAATAACTCTAAAGATTTTTATCCAATAATAATTAAGTTTTATACGTTACAAAACTATGCGTTAAATTAGCTTCCAAGTTCTGACATTTATCACAAATAGGAGAAATGTTAGAATAAATTCTATTTAATTTTGTTTTTGAATAATGTAATCTGTGTAATACCTTAAATTGTATCAATATATGTCTAGCATTTAATGAGCAACGATGTATATATTGTAGGCTTTCTTCCCAAATTTCCTTCGTTATAGATAAACCCATTTCATTTTCCCATGTTTGTCGATATATTTCCGAAGTTGGGATTTCCTTATCCAAAATAGTATTATATATATACGCTATTAATTTTTCTGTATTTGGGTGTTTATTAAACAATTCATCTAATAATCCTGGTTTTCTATTTTTATAGTCTTGCCTATTTGACTTAATATAATTTCTAATTTGTAAATACCTAAATATGTTATTTGACTGCAATCCATAGATATCCTGTAACTCTTGAAATGAGAGAAATTTTCCTTCCTTATAAAGGTGTTCTATCCTTTTAATTCATAAATCATTCCAATGTTTAAACCCCTTGTCCAATACAGAGGGCTTAAACAAAGGATTATTCATAATTGGCAAACAAAGTGACAAATTATCCATATGTAGGGTCTTAACTATTTGTTTCCAAATACGTCTATTGCTATGAATTATAGGGTTGTTACCATACATTTTTTTTTGTACTTCCCTTGGTGCAAAAAGAATCGAACCTACATCAAAAGGCAAACAGTCTTCCTTTTCCATCTTTAGCCAGCTTGGTTCATGATCTAAATTTACCAACCAAAAATTCATATTCTTAATCTGAACTGCCCAGAAATAATATAGGAAATTTGGTAGTGCTAGTCCACCATTTATTTTAGATTTACATAGATGTTTTTTACTTATTCGATGGTTTTTATAGTCCCAAATAAAACTATTAACCAAAGTATCTATATTTTTAAAAGACATTTTAGGGAGATATAAGGGGATTGCTGGAAATAAATATAACAATTGTGGTAAAAAAATCATTTTTATAGCATTTATTCTACCGATCATTGATATAGGTAGTGTTTTCCAATATAAAATATATTTTTTTAGTTTATTTAATAATTGAGGGTAATTATATTTAAATAGACAGTTATACGATTTAGATACATTAATTCCTAGATATTTGAGTTTGTCCGTGACTATTTTAAGTGGGAATTGTTCTAATATATTTAATTTTATTCCAGTTATAGGCATAATTTCACTTTTACTCCAATTAATTCTATACCCAGAAAATGTACTAAACTTAGTTATAACATTAAATAGATTAGGAATACTAATCTCCAGTTTTGTAATATAAATTAAGATGTCGTCTGCGTATAGAGATATTTTATTCGTTGTAGTTTTGGTATTATATCCATATATTTCTGGTTCTGATCTAATCTTTTCGGCTAATGGTTCTATTACCAGAGCAAATAGTAATGGTGATAACGGGCATCCTTGTCTACAACCCCTAAAGAGTTTAAATTTTGCTGATAGCATTTAACCATATAACCATATAACAATTACAGCACGGAAACAGGCCCTCTCGGCCCTTCCAGTCCGTGCCGACCATTTGTTTTCCCCTAGTCCCATCTACCTGCACTCAGACCATACCCCTCCATTCCCTTCACGTCCATATACCTATCCACTTTACTCTTAAATGTTAAAATCGATCCTGCCTCCACCACTTCTGCTGGAAGCTGATTCCACACAGCCACCACCCTCTGAGTAAAGAAGTTCCCCCTCACGTTACCCCGAAACCTCTGTCCCTTAATTCTCATGTCATGCCCTCTTGTTTGAATCTTCCCTACCCTCAATGGGAAAAAACGTATCCACGTCAACTCTGTCTATCCCTTTCATCATTTTAAAGACTTCAATCAAGTCCCCCCTTAACCTTCTGCGCTCCAAAGAATAAAGACCTAACTTGTTCAACATTTCTCTGTAACATAGTTGCTGGAACCCTGGCAACATTCTAGTAAATCTCCTCTGTACTCTCTCTATTTTGTTGACATCCTTCCTATAATTAGGCGACCAAAATTGTACACCATACTCCAGAATTGGTCTCACCAATGCCTTGTACAATTTTAACATTACTTCCCTACTCCTATATTCAATGCTCTGATTTATAAAGGCCAGCACACCAAAGGCTTTCTTTACCACCCTATCTACATGCGATTCCACCTTCAGGGAACTATGCACAGTTATTCCTAGATCCCTCTGTTCCACAGCATTCCTCAATTCCCTACCATTTACCATGTACGTCCTATTTTGATTTGTCCTGCCAAGATGTAGCACTTCACACTTATCAGCATTAAACTCCATCTGCCATCTTTCAGCCCACTTTTCCAAATGGCCCAAATCTCTCTGTAGACTTTGAAAATCTACTTCATTATCCACAACACCACCTATCTTAGTATCATCTGCATACTTACTTATCCAATTTTCCACCCCATCATCCAGATCATTGATGTACATGACAAACAACAGTGGACCCAACACAGATCCCTGAGGCACCCCACTGGTCACGGCTTCCAACCTGACAAACAGCCATCCACCATTACTCTCTGACATCTCCCATTCAGCCACTGTTGAAACCATCTTGCTACTCCGCCATTAACACCCAAAGATTGAACCTTCTAAACCAACCTTCCATGGGGAACCTTGTCAAAGGCCTTACTGAAATCCATATAGACAACATCCACTGCTTTACCCTCATCAATTTCCCTAGTTACCGCTTCAAAAAATTCAAGGTTTGTCAAACATGACCTTCCAGGCACAAATCCATGTTGACTGTTCCTGATCAGACCCTGTTTATCCAGATGCTTATATATATTATCTCTAAGTATCCTTTCCATTAATTTGCCCACCACTGACGTCAAACTAATAGGTCTATAATTGCTAGGTTCATTCTTTGAACCCTTTTTAAACAATGGAACAACATGCGCAGTACGCCAATCCTCCGGCACTATTCCCGTTTCTAATGACATTTGAAATATTTCTGGCATAGCTCCTGCTATTTCTACACTAACTTCCCTCAATGTCCTAGGGAATATCCTGTCAGGACCTGGAGACTAATCCACTTTTATATTTTTCAAAAGTGTCAGTACTTCCTCCTCTTTGAATCTCATAGTTTCCATAGCTACTCTACTTTTTCCCCTTACCTCACAGAGTTCAATATCCTTCTCCTTGGTGAATACCGAAGAAAAGAAATTGTTCAATATCTCCCCCATCTCTTTTGGCTCTGCAGATAGCTGTCCATTCTGGTTCTCTAATGGTCCAATTTTATCCCTTGTTATCCTTTTGCTATTAATATAGCTGTAGAAACCCTTTGGGTTTACTTTCACCTTTTTTGCCAAAGCAACCTCATATCTTCTTTTAGCCTTCCTAATTTCTTTCTTAAGATTCTTTTTACATTCTTTATACTCCTCTAGCACCTCATTTACTCCATGTCTCCTATAATCATTGTAGATATCTCTCTTTTTTCGAAACAAGTGTCCAATTTGCCTTGAAAACCATGGCTCTTTCCAATTTTTACTATTTCCTTTCAACCTAACAGGGACATAAAGATTCTGTACTCTTACAATTTCCCCTTTAAATGTCCTCCATTTCTCTTCTACATCCTTCCCATGAAACAAAGTGTCCCAATTCACTCCTTTAAAATGCTTACGCATTCCCTCAAAGTTAGCCTTTCTCCAATCAAAAATCTCCACCCTAGGCCCAGTTCTGACTCTCTCCATAATTATATTGAAACTAATGGTATTGTGATCACTGGTCCCGATTTGTTAATATTCTTGCAGTTGGATTCGAGTATATGATTTTTACCCATTTGGAGAATATATCCCCCAGTTGAAATTTCTGCATTATTTTAAATAAATATGGCCATTTAACCTGGTCAAATGCTTTTTCAGCATCTAAGGATATGACAGCTAGTTCAGTATCATTCACTCTTTTTGAGTACATGACATTGAATAGACGTCTTTGATTATAATATGAATAGCATTTTGGAATAAAACCTGTTTGGTCATGATGTATTAATTTATTAATCACTAAACCTAGCCTCCGAGATAAAATTTTAGTTAGTATTTTTTGATCAGTATTTAAAAGAGCTATTGCTCTGTATGATCCAGGGTCCTCCAAATCTTTATCAGCTTTAGGGATAAGTGTAATTGTAGACTCGTTTAATGATTCTGGTAACTTTCCTTGTTCATAAGCATGTTTATATATTGTATGTATGCGTGGAGAGATCAGATCATGAAACTTCTTATAAAATTCAATACCTAAGCCATCAGGGCCTGCCGCTTTTCCATTATTTAATGATCCAATTGATTCTTCAATATCTTTTACTGATATATCAGCGTTTAACAAGTCTTTACCTTCCTTATCTAAACTATTAACATGACATTCTTGTAGGAATGTTTCCATTCCATCTGATTGTCCTGCTAGTTTAGATAAGTAAAGATTTTGATAATATTGTAAAAATGTATCATTGATATCTTTTGGTAAAGTCAATAGTTCTCCTCGATCAGATCTAATTTTATATAATTCAAATTTTCTGAGTAGTAATTGTCCAATCAATGCACGTTTGACATTGAGGTCGGATGCAAATTGACCAATCCCACACTTTGTTTTATGGTTGCTAGGCAGCGAGAACCCTGGGATCATGACTGCCTCCTCATTACAATAAAACAGTAACAAGGTTTCCAAGGAATAAAGGTAATGCTAACCTTGCTGATATTTTTGTTTTTCAATTGATTTATCTTTATAAAGTTATGATGTGATCTGTTAAATTAAAATGATAAATAACAAATGTAGAGCTAGGGTTAGGATTAGGATTAGGATTAGGGTTAGGGTTAAGGTTAGGGTCAGGGTTAGGGTCGGGGATAGAGTCAGGGTCAGGTCGGTTGCTTGGTCGGTCAGTCTATCACTCTGTCAGTTGGGCTTATCTGTAGGCCGATGGATGCTGTTAGGGATCTGTCTGGCCATCGGACCACCAGTCAATGGTGACAGTGGCCGGGCCGCCGGTGGGTGGTCAGCCGGGCCGGGCTTGGACGGGCCGCCGGTGGGTGGTGAGAGTGGTCAGCCGGGCCGGGCCGCCGGTGGGTTGTGAGAGTGGCCGGGCCGCCGGTGGATGGTGAGAGTGGCCGGGCAGCCGATGGGTGGTGAGAGTGGTCGGTCCACCAGTGGGTGCTGCGAGTGGTCGGTCGGACTGTCGGTAGGCCGGTGTTGCAGCGAGCGAGCGGGCGGACTGACGGAGCTGGCCCTATGGGGGTGCTGAAGGCAGCCCGGGTGGCATGCAGGGCAGTGCTGCTCCCCACCATCATCACCACGATGATAGAGAAGGGCATGCTGGCCAAGGTGGACGTGCTGCATGGCCACACGGACGGAGCCCACTGCCGGTCCCAAACCGGCTCCAGCTCCAGCTGTGGGCAGCTCTGGAAGGGGGGCGAGTTGGGTTAGAGTTAAGATTGGGTTTAGGCATTTTCCTGGCATTGCCCCAGTCCCACTATGACCATGACCCCCAATCTGCACACAGGCAGTCAGTGGGGTTCAGTAAATGGGGGAACCCACAGGAACTGCACTCACCCATTGATTAGGCTGCTTCAGGAGCCGGAACTCTACGGCAGTCTCATTAAAAAAACACACTCACAATTATATTCAATATCTATTATTTTTATATTCTATAATTATAATTTATGTATATATAGACTAGAGTAAGTGGGACCCGTTGGCTCCCAGCTTCACATGTCTCCCAATGCAATATTCCACCTCTCCACCAATTCCAATATTGCTGGCCAGTGGGGGGGGGGGGGGGCACTTTCTGTAACGCTAGTATGTGTGTTGTGGGTCAAAGGGACTGGTTTCCAGAGGGCTAGTATGGACATTATGGGCCGAATGGATTATTGGGCTGGCAGCTCAGTCACTCTGGCCAGGCAGCTCTGTCACTCTGGCCAGGCAGCTCAGTCACTCTGGCCAGGCAGCATTTTAGAACCAATAGAGACACTTTTTTCAAGCATTTTAGAACCAATAGACACTTTATGCAATTATTTAGAACCAATAGACACTTTTACAAGCATTTAAAACCAATAGACACTTTGCGCAAGCATTTAGAACCAATAGACATTTTTTGCAAGCATTTTAGAACCAATAGACACTTTTACTAGCATTTTAGAAACAATTGAGATTTTTTGCAAGCATATTAGAACCAATAGATACACTTTTTGCAAGCATTTTAGAACCAATAGAGACACTTTTTGCAAGCATTTTAGAACCAATAGAGACACATTTTGCGAGCATTTTAGAAGCAATAGACACTTTTTGCAAGCATTTTGGAACCGATAGACACTTTTTGCAAGCATTTTAGAACCAATAGACACACTTTCTGCAATCATTTTAGACCCATTAGAGACACTTTGCAAGCATTTTAGAACCAATAGACACATTCTGCAATCATTTTAGAACCAATTGACACCTTCAGCAACCAATAGACACTCTTTTGCAAGCATTTTAGAACCAATCGAGACACTCTCTCTGCCAGCATTTTAGAACCAATAGAGACACTCTTTCTGCAACCATTTTAGAACCAAAGACACTTTTTGCAACCATTTTAGAACCAACAGACACTTTTTGCAAGCATTTTAGAACCAATAGAGACACTTTCTGCAAGCAATTTAGAGCCAATAGACACCTTCATAGCAAAAGGATTTGAGTACAGGAGCAGGGAGGTTCTACTTCAGTTGTACAGGGTCTTGGTGAGACCACACCTGGAGTATTGCGTACAGTTTTGGTCTCCAAATCTGAGGAAGGACATTATTGCCATAGAGGGAGTGCAGAGAAGGTTCACCAGACTGATTCCTGGGATGTCAGGACTGTCTTATGAAGAAAGACTGGATAGACTCGGTTTATACTCTCTGGAATTTAGGAGATTGAGAGGGGATCTTATAGAAACTTACAAAATTCTTAAGGGGTTGGACAGGCTAGATGCAGGAAGATTGTTCCCGATGTTGGGGAAGTCCAGGACAAGGGGTCACAGCTTAAGGATAAGGGGGAAATCCTTTAAGACCGAGATGAGAAATACTTTTTTCACACAGAGAGTGGTGAGTCTCTGGAACTCTCTGCCACAGAGGGTAGTTGAGGCCAGTTCATTGGCTATATTTAAGAGTGAGTTGGATGTGGCCCTTGTGGCTAAGGGGATCAGAGGGTATGGAGAGAAGGCAGGTACGGGATACTGAGTTGGATGATCAGCCATGATCATATTGAATGGCGGTGCAGGCTCGAAGGGCTGAATGGCCTACTCCTGCACCTAATTTCTATGTTTCTATGTTTCTTCTGCAAGCATTTAAAACCAATAGACACTCTTTCTGCAAGCATTTTAGAACCAATAGAGACACGCTTTCTGCAAGCATTTTAGAACCAATAGAGACACTTTTTGCAAGCATTTTAGAACCAATAGAGACACATTTTGTGAGCATTTTAGAAGCAATAGACACTTTTTGCAAGCATTTTAGAACCAATAGAGACACTTTTTGCAAGCATTTTGGAACCAATAGACACTTTTTGCAATTATTTCGAACCAATAGACACGTTTTACAAGCATTTAGAACCAATATTCACTTTGTGCAAGCATTTAGAACCAATAGACCTTTTTTGCAAGCATTTTAGAACCAATAGACACTTTTTGCAAGCATTTTAGAAACAATTGAGACACTTTTTGCAAGCATTTTTGAACCAACAGAGACATTTGTTGCAAGCATTTTAGAACAAAGACACGTTTTACAAGCATTTTAGAACCAATAGAGACACTTTGTAGGCATTTTAGAACCAATAGACACATTCTGCAAGCATTTTAGAACCAATAGACACTTTCTGCAAGCATTTTAGAACCAATACACATTTTCTTCAAGCATTTTAGAACCAATAGACACTTTTCGCAAGCATTTTAGAACCAATAGACACTTTTTGCAAGCTATTTAGAACCAATAGACACTTTTTGCAAGCATTTTAGAACCAATGGAGACACTTTTTGCAAGCATTTTAGAACCAATAGAGACACTTTTTGCAAGCATTTTAGAACCGATAGACACTTTATGCAAGCATTTATAGAACCACAGAGTAGACATATGTTCAGTGCTATTCAGAGCGCAGAGAGACATGACCCTCTGGCTTCCTCCATCTTGCAGATACTGAGTGAGGCACACCACTTCCTTGTTTTATAGTCCTTCCCCCTCCCTCCAGCAGGGGCAGCAGAGGGAATGGCAAATTAAAAAAACCCATTAATATCTCTCTGATTTTTCATCGATGGGAAATAGCCTCTGGTCCAGGAAGGTGGAGGGGGGCTCTGAGCGAGCTGGCCAAAACTTTTAGTAATATATATACATATACTAGACTAAGCTGGTCCCCCAATGCAATATTCCACCTCTCCGCCAATTCCAATATTGGTGGCCAGTGGGGGGGGGGGGGGGGGGGTATTTCTGGAGTTCTAGTATGGGTGTTGTGGGCTGAAGGGACTGGTTTCCATAAACCTAGTATGGACATTGTGGGCCAAATGGATTCTTGGGGTGGCAGCTCAGTCACGCAAGCCTGACGTGCTGGCAGCTCACTCACAGCTGGTGGGCTGGCAGTTGAATCTATTCCTTGAAATTCCATTTCGTACAGAAAAAATGATTTCATATATATATAACATCTTTTTGGAAGGTGATGTTCCATCAACAGAAATACATAGACAATCGTGGGAAAATGAATTATGTCAAACTATTAGACCAGAAATATGGGATGATAGTTTACAACATATACATCATTGTTCGCTAAATGCTAAACACTCTCTTATACAGTTTAAAATATTACATAGATTATATTATTCAAAAACCAAATTACATAATATGTTCCAAAAGTATCTCCTATATGTGATAAATGTCAACATTTAGAAGCCAATCTGGCACACTCATTTACAAATTGTATAAAAATTACAAAATTCTGGATTGAAATATTTAGGATAATTTCGAATGTTGTTAATATATCTTTGACACCCGATTCAAAGCTAATAATACTAGGAATATTGGAAACAGAACAAATAGTAACAACAAACCAGATAATTTTTATTGATTATGGGTTAATAATTGGGAAAAAAAATAATATTAAAATTTTGGAAAGGCCCTACATCCCCTACAATCAAAATGTGGAATACAGAAATGTCGGAGACTCTTCATCTGGAGAGATTGAGGCTTGTCTTAATGGACAGGTTAGATCTCTTCAGAGGGATATGGTCTCCATATATTGAATATTTACAGAGTCATAATGGATCGGTACGAGGGCTTGACTGAGGCCTGAATATTAGAATGGATGAAGAAAGAAATATAATAAATCATGCCTATATCTCCAATGACGGAATAACGATTAATACTCCATTCCTTTACATATTTTTTTCATTATTTATCTCTATCTTTTCTTACTTTATAAAAAATAATTAAAAAAGCGTATGGAAGCATATAGTCCTAAATCTCAATATTAGTAATAATATTAATATTATTAATATTAATATTATTAATATTATGAAAGTATTTAATGATGTATTTTTGTTTATGTAAAATATTGCAATTTTCATACATATGTTTCTATAATAAAAAATATTCATCAACAAAAAAATAAAATAAATTCCATTTCAAGCAGGGTGCAAGGCCACCAAATTCAAGTGCAGTTTCATACCACTTCATGCAGGGTGCAAGACCACCAAATTAAAGTGCACTTTCATACCATTTCATGTAGGGTGCAAGGCCACCACATTCAAATGCGGTTTCATACCATTTCATGCAGGGTGAAACCACCAAAAAACCACCATAAAAACACACAAAGCACCAAAAAACACCACATAAACACCACATTCACAGTTCAGTGACATTCAGTGTGTTCATTTGATTCACAGCTCAGACTGAGTCGTGACCGCAACCTCCCCCATCTTGCAGAGACTGAGCCACACCTACATTTCCGGGTTTTTATTTTTTATTTTTATTTTTTTTTTTTTTTAAATTTTTTTATTATAGAAACAATATATACCGAGTACACTCTTATACGGCAGTGAAAATTATATAATATACAAAATTATATAATATTGATTATCAATTGATACTGTTTGTGTTAATTGTAATGTTATCCATTATACATTTCCTGGTTATTTATTTTGTATAATTGGGAGTGTATGTAGTATATTCCTAAAATAAGCAATATACTCACACTTCTCATACCACACGTATTTCTTCTAATTACCAAATACAAATCCCCCCTACTATAACTACATAATACCCAATCTTAACCAAACTTCTATGATATTCATGATATTTTCATAATATTAAGAGTGTTTGTATTATTATTAACTTTATATTTCAAAATTATTATATAGTTGAAAATGCACAATTTTATATAATTACAAATTTAAGACATCTATAATATTTTCATACAACTAATAATAGGTGTATTCATACTAATATTAAGAATATATGTAATATGTTTCTATATTTTTTTTCCTAGTTAAAGATAGAAAGATAGAGAAAGAAAGTAGAAAATAGAAAAGAAAATGTGAAAAGTTTGATGGAGATTAAAATATTACTAAATAATCCATTCTTGGAGATACATTCATGATTTATTATATGTATTTCTTCATCCATTCAGATATTCAGGCCTCAGTCAAGTCCCTGCGCCGAGCCATTATGACCCTGTAAATATTTAATGTATGGAGACCAAATCCCTTTGAAGAGATCTAACCTATCCATAAGGACAAGTCTCAATCTCTCCAAGTGAAGTGTCTCCGACATTTCTGTATTCCACATTTTAATTGTTGGGGATGCAGGGCCTTTCCAAAATTTTAATATTAATTTTTTCCCAATTATTAAAGAATAGTCGATAAAAGTTCTTTGATTCCTTGTAATTATTTGTTCCGTTTCCGGTATTCCAAGTATGATTAACTTTGGATCAGGAATCATAGTAATATTAACAACATTCGAGATTATCTTAAATATTTCGTTCCAATATTCTACAATCTTCGTACAATTAGTAAATGAATGTGACAAATTTGCTTCTAAGATTTGACATTTATCACATATAGGCGATAATTTTGGAAATATATTATGTAATTTAGATTTGGGAGTAATGTAATCTATGTAAAATTTTAAACTGTATAAGAGCATGTTTAGCATTTAACGAGCAGTAATGTATGTGTTGTAAGCTTTCTTCCCATATTTCTGGGCTTATTATTTGACCTAATTCATTTTCCCAACGCTGTCTGTGTATTTCCGATGATGGAATATCACTTTCCAACAAAATATTGTAAATGTATGATATCATTTTTTTCTGTATTTGGATGTTTATTCAAGCATTCATCTAAAATTTCACTCTTTCTATTTCTGAATTCTTGTGTATTTGCAGAGATATAGTTTCTGATTTGTAAGTATCTGAAATATTCATTATTATGAAGCCCGTAAGCTAGTTGTAATTCTTGAAATGAAAGAAAAAAATTTTCCTTATAAAGATCCCCTATATTTAAAATTCCTTTATTTTTCCATTGTATAAAAGCCTTATCCATCGTTGAGGGTTTAAACGTAAAATTGTTGGCAATAGTAAGACCTAGCGGTATAAATTTTAGTTTTAATGTTTTCTTTATTTGTTTCCAAATACGTATTCCACTTTCTATTATCAAGTTTTCACTATAAATTTTCTTAGGTACATTAATATTAGCAAATATTATAGAGCTAATTTCAAATGGAAAACAGTCTTCTCTTTCCATTTTTAACCAGTTTGGTTTATTATCTGTTTCTTCTAACCAGAAATTCATATTTTTAATATTAACTGCCCAATAATAAAACATAAAATTTGGTAATGCTAAACCCCCGTTTATTTTAGCTTTACATAAGTGTTTTTTATTTATTCTATGGTTCTTATAATCCCAGATAAAGTTAGTGACTATAGAGTCTACTTTTTTAAAAAAATTTTTAGAGAGATATATCGGGATTGATTGAAATAAATATAATAATTGTGGGAGAAAAATCATTTTTATTGCGTTTATTTTACCTAACATTGAGATAGGTAAACTTTTCCAGTATAAGATATTTTTATTTAATTTATTCAGTAATAACGGGAAATTAGACTTAAATAGAGAGTCAAATCTTTTTGTAACAAAAATACCAAGATATTTAATATTTTCATTTGTTATCTTAAAAGGAAATTGTTGTAATATCTGTAAGTTATTCATGGTTATTGGCATAAGTTCACTTTTATTCCAATTAATACTGTATCCTGAAATTAAAACCAAATTCCGTTATTAGTTTTTAACAAATTACGGATACTTATTTCCGGTTTAGTAATATAAAGTAATACATCGTCCGCATATAACGAGATTTTATTCTTAGTATCTTTAGTATCATATCCATATATTTCCGGGTGCAATCTTACCCTTTGGGCAAGAGGTTCGATTGCTAACGCAAACAGTAAAGGTGATAAAGGACAGCCTTGTCTACAACCTCGAGATAAACTAAACTTAGTTGATAACATATGGTTTGTTGTTATTCTAGCTGTTGGGTTTGCATATAATAATTTAATCCAAGTAGTAAACTTATCACCAAGCTTAAAAGCTTCCATCACCGAAAATAAATAAGGCCATTCCACCTGGTCAAAAGCTTTTTCTGCATCCAGCGAGATAACTACTAAGTCTTTTTTATCACTTCTTTTCGAATATATGATATTAAATAACCGTCTTAGATTATATGAAGAATATCTTTTAGGTATAAATCCTGTTTGATCAGGATGAATTAATTCGTTAACAACTTTGCTTAATCTTTGTGCTAGTATCTTTGTTAAAATTTTTTCGATCCGTATTTAATAAAGCAATTGCTCTATATGATCCTGGGTCATCCAAATCTTTATTTATTTTGGGTATAAGTGTTATAATAGATTTGTTCAATGTATCTGGTAATTTCTCTTGTGTATATATCTGTTCATATAATGATTTTAAATATGGGACCATTTGATCATGAAAAATTTTATAAAATTCCGAGCCTATACCATCCGGTCCTGGAGTTTTACCATTTTTTAATGATTTAATAGATTCTTGGATTTCTTTTATTGAAATATCAGCATTTAATAGTTCTCTATTTTGTAAATCTAATTCTTTTAAGTTACATATATTTAAAAAGGTATCTATTTCTGTTTTATTTACTGTCGCTTTAGCAGTATACAGATTTTTATAATATTGCATAAATCTTTCATTAATATCTTTGGGTTGTATTAATAATTCACCGTTTTGTGATTTAATCCTATGTATAATTTTTTCAGCTTCAATTTTCCTTAATTGTCGAGCCAATAATTTTTGGGGTTTGTCTCCAAATTCAAACAGCAATTGTTTAGTATGTTGGTAATATTTTAAAACTTGATCAGTGTATATTTTGTTTAATTTATACTTCAATGCTACAATTTTATTGTGTATTATTATATCTGATTTTGTTGCATTCTGTATATCTAATTGTTTAATCTCCCTTTCTAAGTCCTGTTGTTCCTTCCGAATCTTTTTTATTATGGAATGCTTGTGAAGAAATCATAATTCCTCGAAGATATGCTTTAAATGTTTCCCATAATAAAGAGCGAGATATTTCTGGTTGATCATTTATTTCAAAAAACATCTTAATCTGAGTTATAATATATTCCTGAGTGGCTTTATTTTTTAAAATTTGTGGGTTAAGTTTCCATTGTCCTAGATTTTCTGTTTTACCATTTATTTTAATTTTAAATGTTAATGGCGCATGATCTGAAATTATAATATTATGATATTTAGATTCGTAAGTAAGTGAAATAAGCTTTGCATCTACCAGAAAGTAATCTATTCTTGAATAAGTTTTATGTACTGGCGAGTAAAAGGAATATTCTCGACCAGTAGGATTTTCTGTTCTCCAAACATCTTTAATGTTAGTCGTTTGGATGTATGCGTTTAATAAATCACTAGTATGTGATTTAATTTTTCTTTGTTTTGAAGATCTATCTAAATAAGGGTCTAATGTACAATTAAAATCTCCTCCAATTATCAAATTGTAATGTGTTAATTCCGGAATATTATTGAGTACTTTCTTAAAAAATAAAGGACTGTCAAAATTTGGTCCATAGATATTAACGAAAATCATTTTTTCCCTGTTTATTTCTCCTATCACAATAATATATCTGCCATCTTTATCAGATATAGTAGATGTATGCTTAAATAAAGTACCTTTACGAAATAATATTGCTACGCCTCTTGATTTATGCGTAAAGGAGTAGTGATATATTTTGTCTATCCATTTGGCTTTCAGCCTATTTTCAGCGTCTTTCTTTAGGTGAGTTTCTTGAATATAAATTACATCAGCTTTAATTGCCTTTAAGTGTGTCAATATTTTTTTCCTCTTTTTATTGGTTCATTGATACCTTTAACATTCCAACTGCAAAAGGTTAATCCCTCATTCCCCGTATTTCTTTTTAAGTCCTGCATTTTAAATTTGTGGGAATCTACAATAGAGTCCAAGGGTCCGTGCAGTAGACCTAACCTTACACCCGAACACCGAATAGATGAATTTTAAATCTCTTTTATGTACTTCACGAATATATCTCCATTGTTCCAGTGTGTAGCTCCATTCAAACTGAAAGATACAATAAGCATAAAAGGATAGTAAAGAGTAGATAAAGAGATTAATAGAGTGCATAAAGAATGAAAAAACTACAAATGAAATATTTGTAGTTTGTGTAAGCCATACTATATTGGCTATCCATCTAAAGGCTTCCGGCATTGATGTTATTAATTTGGCCAGCTCCTAGATTTAAGGAATTGTTATTCCATAATAATATTTTAACGGGGATATAATATTAAAGAAATGAAAAGAGTGATATTGATCATCATAAAAGTATGTATATCTAAAATTAATTTAAAAATCTAATTATAAAACCGGAGATAAAGAGTTTTTAAAGTACAAAAAATAAAAATCATTATTAAAAAAGAAAAAATAAGGGGAGGGTATCTCCAAATTTAACAAGACATAAGATATTAATTATTAGTAATATTAATTAGCAATAGTGATAATAAAATCTTGGTTAATAATAATCATAGTGATAATGAAACCGCGTTATGATTTTAGTATGTGTGTTATTTGTTTGTGTTAGTTATATATTATGACTAATTGTCAATGTTCAGCAAGCATCTTCCAATCCGGAAAAACATTTCGTTCCATACGACATTGTCCGTTCCTTCTAGTTTCTTCTAATTCCATATTATCGTATGAAGTCTCATAGAATGTTAAGAGACCGTACTAGGTCTTTGAAAATAGTAAAAGACAGTATGTTTGCTTGTAGATAGTTTTCAAGTGTCAAACTGCTTTGCAAATTCCATTGCTTCTGCTGGAGTCTTGAAGAAATGTTCCACGTTGTTATGAGTAACTCTTAGGATGGCTGGGTAATTCAAACCGTATCTCAAGTTTTCTACACCCCTCATAAGGCTTTTGGCTTCATTAAACGCTTTTCGTTTTCTGGCAACCTCTGGGGGATAGTCTCGATAGATACTGATTCTTTGTCCTTGAAATGTCAGATTCTTTTTTCCCGAAGCTCTCCGCATAATATCCTCCAGGATAAAATCATATTGTAACTTTACAATCATTTGTCTTGGGGGGGCATTTGTACTGGTCTGTCTTCTGCCGACTCGATGTGCACGAGCTAATACAGGCTTATCATCCAAAGATAAAACAGCTTGCAGTAATTTAGCAGTGAATTCTCGAGTGTCTTCGTGTTTCTCTAGACCTTCAGGAATCCCTGCAATCCTCAAGTTCTGTCTTCTCTGATAGCCTTCTAGCTGAGTGCATTTCTCTGTTACTTTAGATAACAGCTCCAGTAGACGTTCTTGTTCTGTTATCAGCTTTGCTGTAGACACAGTACTAGCCTCCGCTATCTTTTCAAGGTTTTTCATGCCATCTGCCTGTTGTTCCACCACATTTGCAATAGGATCAATCTTATTTTGAAAGTCTTTTTTAACTTTTTCAAGTTTAACCTCCATCTTGCGTTCCATATTATTGATCATATCAATAAATTCATTCTTCAATTTTTCTGATTCTTTCTTAAACTTATTATCAATTTTTGACTTTGTATCTTTTTGAAATTCACTCCATTGATTTTTCATCAAGTCCATCTGATTGTTAATTTGACAAATTTCTTCCTTTATTTCTCCCTTTATTTCTTTCATTTCTTGCTTTATATCTTTCATTTCTGCCTTGAACTCTCGCTTTAAATCAGCCATCTGATGAGAAATAAAAGCTCTCAAATCCTCACCTTCTGTGCCTGCTTTCCTGGAGACATCTTCCAGGGAGCTGGCCCTACTCGAGTCCGAGGCTTCTCCCAGGCCTTCTCCCGCTCCCCGCCCGGGTTTTTCGAGCTTTTGTCTTGTCGGTAGGGCTCCGTGCCGTCATAGTTTGTCGCAGGGCTGATGACGTCACTCGGTACCGTCGATATTAAAACGGCAAGCAGTGTGAAGCAGGCAGCCGGTAAGTCTTTTTAAGTCCCCGTTTTTCCAGAATTTTTACGGAGCTGGCTGGCGCTATGCTTTAAGACTCCATAGCGCCACCGGAAGTCCCATTTCCGGGTTTTATAATCCCTCCAAACTCCCACCAGAAGGGGCATAGCCTTTATGGCGTGATTGACAGGAGAGAGATTCTCAACATTTTTTAAACACTAATAACACTTTCATTTTTAATTGATGGGAAGAATCGCCTGCACCTGATGAGCGGAGGTGGACTGAGTAAGATGGCCACCAAAAATCATTGCTGTAAGTGGTGGCATTTTATCTAAAATCAATATATAGTGCAAACAGGAAGTTGTCAAGTTTAGACTTTTAAACATTTTTCCATTTCGAACCAACAAACACCAACAACCATTTGCAGTGCTTTATTTCGAACCAACCACCACCAACAACTATTTGCAGTGCTTTATTTTGAACCAACCATCACCAACAACCATTTGCAGTGCTTTATTTTGAACCAACCACCACCAACAACCATTTGCAGTGCTTTATTTCAAAGCAACCACCAAGAACAACCATTTGCAGTGCTTTATTTCAAAGCAACCACCACCAACAAACGTTTGCAGTGCTTAGTTTCAAAGCAACCACCACCAAAAACCATTTGCAGTGCTTTATTTCAAACCAATCACCACCAACAACCATTTGCAGTGCTTTAATTCAAACCAACCTCCACCAACAACCATTTGCAGTGCTATATTTCAAACCAACTACCACCAACAACCATTTGCAGTGCTTTATTTCAAACCAACCACCATTTCTGGTGCTTTATTTCAAACCAACCACCATTTGCAGTGCTTTATTTCAAACCAACCACCATTTGCAGTGCTTTATTTCAAACCAAACACCATTTGCAGTGCTTTATTTCAAACCAAACACCATTTGCAGTGCTTTATTTCAAACAAACAACCATTTTCAGTGTTTTGTTTCAAACCAACAATTTTTGCAGTGCTTTATTTCAAACCAACCACCACCAACAACCATTTGCAGTGCTTTATTTCAAACCAACCACCACCAACAACCATTTTGAGTGCTTTATTTCAAACCAACCACCACCAACCACCATTCGCTGTGCTTTATTTCAAACCAACCACATTTTCATTTTCAAACCACATTAAGGGCACTCAAGGTCAGTAAACCCACACTCACAGTTTAGTAGACATGTGTTCAGTGTTATTCACAGCTGATACTGAAAGACGTGAGCCTCTCACTCCCCCATCTTGCAGAGACTGACTGAGACACTCAACACCTCCGGGTTTTATAGGCCCACCGGAAGGGGCGTGGTCTTCAGGGGAGAGAATCTCAACATTTTTAAAATACTAATAATTATTGTATTTTTCATCGATGGGAAAAATTTTCTTGTCCTGCACAGCGGAGGGCAACTCTGAGTAAAATGGCCAAAACTCACAGCCGTAAGTGGCTGCATTTTTTCTAAAATCAATATACAGAACAACCGGAAGTGGTCAAGATCAGGCTTTTAATAATATAGATATTGGTACTAGACTAAGTGGGACCCGTTGGGTCCCAGCTTCACACAGGAGGGCTGGTCCCCCAACGCAATATTCCACCTCTGCACCAATTCCAATATTGCTGGCCAGTGGGGGGTGGGTGGGGGGTTCTTTCTGGAGTGCTAGTATGGGTGTTGTGGGTCAACTCCAGTCAAGCACAGTGAGTGCACGGCCAACAATCCATTTCAATCCATTTCAAGTCAAGTCAATCCATTTCAGGTCAGGTCAAGTCAATCCATTTCAAGTCAAGTCAAGTCAATCCATTTCAAGTCTAGTCAAGTCCAGTCAATTCAAGTCAAGTCAATACATTTCAAGTCCAGTCAATCCATTTCAAGTCCAGTCAATCCAATTCAAGTTAAGTCAAGTCAATCAATTTCTGTATTCTGTAAATGGGCTGGATGGTTTGGAGTTTGTAAAATGTGTGCAGGATAGTTTTTTGCAGCAGTACATAGAGGTATCGACCAGAGAAGGGGCAGTGCGGGACATGTTAGGAAATGAGGCAGGTCAGGTGACGGAGGTATGCGTTGGTGAGCACTTCAGGACCAGTGATCACAATACCATTAGTTTCAATATAATTATGGAGAGAGTCAGAACTGGACCTAGGATTGAGATTTTTGATTGGAGAAAGGCTAACTTTGAGGGAATGCGTAAGGATTTAAAAGGAGTGAATTGGGACATTTTGTTTTATGGGAAGGATGTAGAAGAGAAATGGAGGACATTTAAAGGGGAAATTGTAAGAGTACAGAATCTTTATGTCCCTTTTCGGTTGAAAGGAAATAGTAAAAATTGGAAAGAGCCATGGTTTTCAAGGGAAATTGGACACTTGTTTCAAAAAAAGAGAGATATCTACAATGATTATAGGAGACACGGAGTAAATGAGGTGCTAGAGGAGTATAAAGAATGTAAAAAGAATCTTAAGAAAGAAATTAGAAAGGCTAAAAGAAGATATGAGGTTGCTTTGGCAAGAAAGGTGAAAGTAAATCCAAAGGGTTTCTACAGCTATATTAATAGCAAAAGGATAACGAGGGATAAAATTGGACCATTAGAGAGCCAGAATGGACATCTATCTGCAGAGCCAAAAGAGATGGGGGAGATATTGAACAATTTATTTTCTTCGGTATTCACCAAGGAGAAGGATATTGAACTCTGTGAGGTAAGGGAAAAAAGTAGAGTAGCTATGGAAACTATGAGATTGAAAGAGGAGGAAGTACTGACACTTTTGAAAAATATAAAAGTGGATAAGTCTCCAGGTCCTGACAGGATATTCCCTAGGACATTGAGGGAAGTTAGTGTAGAAATAGCAGGAGCTATGCCAGAAATATTTCAAATGTCATTAGAAACGGGAATAGTGCCGGAGGATTGGCGTACTGCGCATGTTGTTCCATTGTTTAAAAAGGGTTCAAAGAATAAACCTAGCAATTATAGACCTGTTAGTCTGATGTCAGTGGTGGGCAAATTAATGGAAAGGATACTTAGAGATAATATATATAAGCATCTGGATAAACAGGGTCTGATCAGGAACAGTCAACATGGATTTGTGCCTGGAAAGTCATGTTTGACAAACCTTCTTGAATTTTTTGAAGAGGTTACTAGGGAAATTGATGAGGGTAAAGCAATGGATGTTGTCTATACGGATTTCAGTAAGGCCTTTGACAAGGTTCCCCATGGAAGGTTTGTTAAGAAGATTCAATCTTCGGGTGTTAATGGCGGAGTAGCAAGATGGATTCAACAGTGGCTGAATGGGAGATGTCAGAGAGTAATGGTGGATGGCTGTTTGTCAGGTTGGAAGCCGGTGACCAGTGGGGTGCCTCAGGGATCTGTGTTGGGTCCACTGTTGTTTGTCATGTACTTCAATGATCTGGATGATGGGGTGGAAAATTGGATAAGTAAGTATGCAGATGATACTAAGATAGGTGGTGTTGTGGATAATGAAGTAGATTTTCAAAGTCTACAGAGAGATTTGGGCCATTTGGAAAAGTGGGCTGAAAGATGGCAGATGGATTTTAATGCTGATAAGTGTGAAGGGTTACATCTTGGCAGGACAAATCAAAATAGGACGTACATGGTAAATGGTAGGGAATTGAGGAATGCTGTGGAACAGAGGGATCTAGGAATAACTGTGCATAGTTCCCTGAAGGTGGAATCGCATGTAGATAGGGTGGTAAAGAAAGCTTTTGGTGTGCTGGCCTTTATAAATCAGTGCATTGAATATAGGAACAGGGAAGTAATGTTAAAATTGTACAAGGCATTGGTGAGACCAATTCTGGAGTATGGTGTACAATTTTGGTCGCCTAATTATAGGAAGGATGTCAACAAAATAGAGAGAGTACAGAGGAGATTCACTAGAATGTTGCCTGGGTTCCAGCAACTAAGTTACAGAGAAAGGTTGAACAAGTTAGGTCTTTATTCTTTGGAGCGCAGAAGGTTAAGGGGGGACTTGATTGAGATCTTTAAAATGATGAAAGGGATAGACAGAGTTAACGTGGATACGTTTTTCCCATTGAGGGTAGGGAAGATTTAAACAAGTGGACATGACATGAGAATTAAGGAACAGAAGTTTAGGGGTAACATGAGGGGGAACTTCTTTACTCAGAGAGTGGTGGCCGTGTGGAATGAGCTTCCAGCAGAAGTGGTGGAGTTAGGATTGATTTTAACATTTAAAAGTAAAGTGGATAGGTATATGGACGTGAAGGGAATGGAGGGGTATGGTCTGAGTGCAGCTAGATGGGACTAGGGGAAAATAAATGGACGGCACGGACTGGAAGGGCCGAGAGGGCCTGTTTCCGAACTGTAATTGTTATATGGTTATATGGTTATAATCCATGTAAAGTCAAGTTAATCCATTGTATCTAAATCTGTGCAAAATTTCATGTAGTTCCAAGACATGGGTCACGTAAGTTGATTTCTAGAGACATTTTTGATGCTCGGCCCACAGCCTATTGACACTCTTTCTAATCGTAAATCAGTCAATCTCAGGTTTATCCATTGACATGATCTCCATAGGCAAACGATTCTAAATCATGAAAGTACATGACACCAGAATCAGAAACAGCTTCTTCCCTGCTATTATCATACAACTGAAATGTCCCCCCATAAGTTAAGGATGAAATCCAGATCTCTCAGTCAACATTGTTCCAGCCCTTGCACATGTTTTATCTGCGCTTTCTCTGTAGCTATAGCATTCTATTTAGTTTAATTTAGAGATACAGCGTGGAAGCAGGCCCTTCAGCCCACCGAGTCCCTGCCAACCAGCGATCCCCACACATTAACACTATCCAACACACACTAGAGACAATTTTACACTTATACCAAGCCAATTAACCTACAAAGCTGTACGTGTGGGAGGAAACCACAGGTTACGAGGAGAATGTACAAACTCCGTACAGACAGCACCAGTACCCGGAATTGAACCTGGGTCTCCAGTGCTGTAAGGCAGTGACTCTATCGCTACGCCACCGTTTCACCCATTTGCACTCTTTTTTCAGTTTTGCATTACCTGACTTACTCGTGTATGGTATCATTTGTCTGAACAGCAAGTAAGTAGATTGTTTTTACTGCATCGCAGTGTAGGTGACAATAATAAACAAATACCCACACCAAATTTCCAGTACTGAGGCCTGTCACCAGACTCTCAAAGCAAATGCACTTTTTTAAACTCTGTATGGGAAGAGAACATGAGGCAGACAAAGGAAAAGGTTCAATGAGTGCTCAAAGCCTCCTTCCAAAAATATTACATTCTCACTGATGACACTGATATAGTAGTAAATGTAAAACCAAATTGGTTTAAAGATTTGATGAAGGTAAGGGCTGTGCCAGCTCCAAAAAATTAAGAATTAATGCCGGAAAGCTACCACAGCAACACGGTCATATAGACCAGTGCTGAGGGATGACTGCTATTGTGAATAGTAGACGATTAAGATAAACTAGACTAAGTGGGACCCGTTAGGTCCCAGTCACATGGGACGCCTGGTCCCCCAACGCAAACCCATGGCTGATCATCCCCAAACGGTACCCGAAAGGTGGGGGTGTCTGGGCAGGGGGGTGTTGTGGTGGGGGGGGGGGGGGGGCTGTGTGGGCGTGGGGGGTGGGGGGGAGAGGTATACGGTGGGGGGTTGCGGGGGGTACAGAGGTGAGTGGGCGGGGGTTTGTGTGGTGGTTGGGAGTGTGTGGGCGGGGTGGTTGTGCTGGTGGGGGATATGTGTGGGCGGGGGGTTGTGGGGAGGGGGGGTGTGTGGGGAGGGGGGTGTGTGGGTGAGGGGGCTTTGTGAGCGGAGGGGTGTGGTGAGCGGGGAGGGGATGTGTGAGCGGGACGGGGGGGTGGGCGGAGGGTGGTGTGACAGGAGAAAAGACCAATCCGCGCGGCAATGACTTGCAGGAAAGTAGATCGACCTGCGCACGCGCGATTTCTATGATTTTTAAACCTCGCTCACTTTTACAACATACCACTGATCGGAACAAAGCTTGGTGCACTTGCAGCATAGGAGAACGGTGAGTGAGCTGGTGAAAAATGATAGCGCTATATCATACCGTTTTAGCGCAAACAGAATTACCGCGCAAACTGGAAGATAACAAGATCAGAGTTTTAATTATGTATAGATAGATAGATAGATAGATAGATAGATAGATAGATAGATAGATAGATAGATAGATAGATAGATAGATAGATAGATAGATAGATAGATAGATAGATGTAGATTTAGATAGATAGATGTAGATTTAGATAGATATAGATAGATAGATTACTCAAGGGAGAGCCAGTTAGGATCTGACCAATTGATACCTTCAACGCAGAAGTGTTTTGAACAGACTACCTTTTTGGATTTCCCGCAGAGTCCAAGATAGCAGCCATTGGTATGTAAAAGAAGCCATCCATGCATTTCCCTTCCTCCATGGAATGACATTAGAGGCCAGGGTTTGACAGGACACTTCAGAGGGAAGGTTTGAATCAACCACATTTTTGTTGGAAGGAGTGGCATGCAGATCAGATGGAGAAAGGCTGATTTATTTGACAAAAGGACATCAGTCAACCAGCTGGAGTATTATCAGAATCTGGCAGTTGCATAGTGAGGCTGATTTTTTTTTTAAAGTCAGATTCATTCAATTAACTGAATTTGGTCCGCAGCTGTTCCATGGTATTAATCTATTAGTGAGAAATTGTATAATTGATTTATGGAGCGACACAAAATGAAATGGGCCCTTTGATGCAATTCATCTATGCTGACCAAGTTGCCTATCTAAACTAATCCCATTTGCTTGCAATTGATCTACATCCCCCTAAATCTTTTCTATCTATGTGCCTGACCAAACATTGTTCCACCTCCATCACCTCCTCTGGTAGGCAAATCTTTTAATATACCCACCATGCGCTGTGTAAACACCTATTGAAAGACAGTCTGGAAACAAGCCTTTCAGCCCACCGAGTCCACTGATTACATTGATTACCCGTTCACACGAGTTCTATGTTATTCCACTTTCACATCCACTCCCTACACAGCAGGGGCAATTTACAGATATCAATTAACCTACAAACCAACACGTCTTTGGGATGTGGGAAGAAACCAGAGCACCTGGAGGAAACAGGGTCACAGGATTAATGATCAATTGAGCATAGGAGTTGTGTCATTATGTTACATTTGGACAAGCCATTGGTTAGGTTGTTCTCAAAGCATTGTGTGCACTTTTGGTTTTGGTACTGGTATTAGTATTGGTTTTATTATTGTCACGTTTAACTAGTTACAACAAATAATATGTGCTATCTAGGCAAATCATACCACACATGAGTACAATGGTAGTACAAAAGAGAAAATAAACAGAGTGCAGAATATACTGTTACATCTACAGAGAAAAGGGGCTGTCCCACTGCAGCTGTCCCGCTCACCAA
Source organism: Okamejei kenojei (assembly GCA_035221665.1). Lineage (NCBI taxonomy): Eukaryota > Metazoa > Chordata > Chondrichthyes > Rajiformes > Rajidae > Okamejei > Okamejei kenojei. Next base: position 26,261,130 of record CM069138.1, read on the forward strand.
TTAGGTTGCCGCAATGGGACAGCCCCTAAAGGATAGATGTAAAAAGATCCGTCTGGGTCAGCATGCAGAGAGCCAACACACTCCAGTGCCAACTTGTAGTTTAGCAGGATGAGGTGTCATGCCATAGGAAGGATGTGATTTAGCTAAAGAGGGTGCAGAAAACGCTCACAGGATCGATTGCCAGGACTTGAGGGCTTGAGCTATAATGCGAGATTGGATGGGCTGGAACCTGTTTTCCCTGCAACAAAGTAGACTTAGGGAGGAACTTATAGAGATGTTTTAAATTAAGAGGGACATGGAAATGGCAGTCTTTTTCCCAGGATAGGGAAGTTAAAAAAAAAAGAAGAGACAGGTTTAAGGTGAGTGAGGAAATATTTACAAAGGACAAAGGACAAAGGACATTTATTGCCACATACACCACTTCTGGTGTAGTGAAATTATAGTTGCCATTTGTAGCACACCAATAAAAGTAAGACATCACATTCAAAAAGCGAATTGAACATAAAACATAAAAACATCCCCCCACAATGGTTCCCACTGTGAGGGAAGGCACAAAGTCCAGGCCTCTTCCCCTTGTTCACCCATGGTCAGGCCTATTGAGGCCTCCGCTGTCGCCGCAACGGTGGTCCGATGTTCAGTCCCACTCACCGGATGAGAGGACTATAAGGTGTTAGGTGTTTACACAGCGCATGGTGGGTATATTAAAAGATTTGCCTACCAGAGGAGGTGTTGGAAGAGGAGGAGGGGGAGGAGCGACACCCGACCGGTAAGCTATAAAATCTAGCGCGGGGCTTGTTTTTTCCCAAAAATCCATAACATTCCATTTGGAGAAGTGGGTTTTTTTGAGGAAGCCGCTGATTGGTGGAAGAGGACCCGAGGAAGCAGCTGATTGGGTTGCAACCCCGGGTTTACAATTTTACATTTCTGCCTTCTGGGAGTTAGGGATTCTGGGAGTTAGGGATTCTGGGAGTTAGGGATTCTGGGAGTTAGGGACTCTGGGAGTTAGGGATTCTGGGAGTTAAGGATTCAGTATTTTGTAGTAAAGTTTAAAGGATAAGTTTTTGTGTTTTTTTAATATTTAATACAGAGTAATTTGGGAGTAAGGTATGGCAGTAGAGATTGGCCCCGTGGTTTGTTCAGCCTGCAACATGTGGGAGATCAGGAAGATGGTCGGTGTCCCTGGTGACTACGTTTGCAGGAAGTGTGTCCAGCTGCAGCTCCTGGCAGACCGCATTGAACGATTGGAACTGCGGCTGGATTCATACTGGAGCATCCACGATGCGGAGAAAGTCGTGGATAGCACGTACAGTGAGTTGGTCACAACGCAGGCAAAAGGTAAGAGGACAAAAAGGGAACGGGTGGCCAATAGCCAGCAAAGCAGTAGGCAGGTAGTGCAGGAGTCCCCTGCGGTCATCTCCCTCCTAAACAGGTATAACCATTTTGGATACTGTTGAGGGAGATGGCTCATCAGGGGAATGCAGCAGCAGCCAAGTTCATGGCACCATGGGTGGCTCTGCAGCACATGAGGGGGGAAAAAAGAGGGGAAGGGCAATAGTAATAGGGGATTCAATTGTCAGGGGAATAGATAGGCGTTTCTGCGGCCGCAAACGAGACTCCAGGATGGTATGTTGCTTCCCTGGTGCAAAGGTCAGGGATGTCACTGAACGGCTGCAGAACATTCTGGAGGGGGAGGGTGAACAGCCAGTTGTCGTGGTACATGTTGGCACCAACGATATAGGTAAAAAAAGGGATGAGGTCCTACAAGGTGAATTTAGGGAGCTAGGAGATAAACTTAAAAGTAGGACCTCAAAGGTAGTAATCTCCGGATTACTACCAGTACCACGGGCCAGTCAGAGTAGAAATAGGAGGATATTGCAAATGAATACGTGGCTTGAAAAGTGGTGTGCAAGGGGGAGGGATTCAAATTTTTAGGGCACTGGGACCAGTTCTGGGGGAGGTGGGACCGGTACAAACAGGACGGTTTGCACCTGGAATGGAATGGAACCAATGTTCTTGGGGAGTGTTTGCTAGTGCTGTCGGGGAGGATTTAAACTAATGTGGCAGGGGGATGGGTACAAGAGCAGAGAGGCAGGTGGGTGTAAAATGAGGGTAGAAGCAATAGGTAGCAAGGTGAAAAGTAAAAGTGGCAGGCAGACAAAACCAGGGCAAAAATCAAAAAGGGCCACTTTTCAGCAAAATTGTATAAGGGTAAGTGCGTTGTAAAGACAAGCCTGAAGGCTTTGTGTCTCAATGCAAGGAGTATTCGTAATAAGGTGGACGAGTTGAACGTGCAGATAGATATTAATGATTATGATATAGTTGGGATCACGGAGACATGGCTCCAGGGTGACGTAGGCTGGGAGCTGAACATCCAGGGATATTCAATATTCAGGAGGGATAGAGAGAAAGGAAAAGGAGGTGGGGTAGCGTTGCTGGTTAGAGAGGAGATTAACGCAATGGAAAGGAAGGACATTAGCTTGGAGGATGTGGAATCGGTATGGGTAGAGCTACAAAACACTAAGGGGCAGAAAACGCTGGTGGGTGTTGTGTACAGGCCACCTAACAGTAGCAGAGAAGTTGGGGATGGTATCAAACAGGAAAATTAGAAATGCGTGCGACAAAGGCAAAACAGTTATAATGGGTGACTTCAATCTACATATAGATTGGGTTAATCAAATTGGCAGGGGTGCTGAGGAAGAGGATTTTTTGGAATGTATGCGGGATAGTTATCTAAATCAACATGTAGAGGAACCAACGAGAGAGCAGGCTATTTTAGACTGGGTTTTGAGTAATGAGGAAGGGGTAGTTAGCCGTCTTGTTTGTACGTGCCCCCTTGGGCAAGAGTGACCATAATATGGTTGAGTTCTTCATTAGGATGGAGAGTGACATTGTTAATTCAGAAACAATGGTTCTGAACTTAAAGAAAGGTAACTTTGAGGGTATGAGACGTGAATTGGCCAAGATTGACTGGCAATTAATTCTAAAAGGGTTGACGGTGGATATAACAATGGAAGACATTTAAAGACTGCATGGATGAACTACAAAAATTGTTCATCCCAGTTTGGCAAAAGAATAAATCGGGAAGGTAGTGCATCCGTGGATAACAAGGGAAATCAGGGATAGTATCAAAGCAAAGGATGATGCGTACAAAGTAGCCAGAAAAAGCAGCATACCAGAGGACTGGGAGAAATTCAGAGACCAGCAGAGGAGGACAAAGGGCTTAATTAGGAAAGGAAAAATAGATTTATGAAAGAAAACTGGCAGGGAACATAAAAACTGACTACAAAAGTTTTTATAGATATGTGAAGAGAAAGAGGTTAGTTAAAACAAATGTAGGTCCCTTGCAGTCAGAAACAGGTGAGTTGATCATGGGGAACAAGGATATGGCGGACCAATTGAATAACTACTTTGGTTCCGTCTTCACTAAGGAAGACATAAATAATCTGCCGGAAATAGCAGGGGACTGTGGGTCAAAGGAGGAATTGAGTGAAATCCAGGTCAGTCGGGAAGTGGTGTTGGGTAAATTGAATAGATTAAGGCCGATAAATCCCCAGGGCCAGATAGGCTGCATCCCAGAGTACTTAAGGAAGTAGCTCAGGAAATAGTGGATGCATTAGTGATAATCTTTCAAACTCTTTAGATTCTGGAGTATTTCCTGATGATTGGCGGGTAGCAAATGTAACGCCTCTTTTTAAGAAGGGAGGGAGAGAGAAAATGGGGAATTACAGACCAGTTAGTCTAACATCGGTAGTGGGGAAAGTGCTAGAGTCATTTATTAAAGATGGGATAGCAGCACATTGGAAAGTGGTGAAATCATTGGGCAAAGTCAGCATGGATTTACGAAAGGTAAATCATGTCTGACGAATCTTGTGGAATTTTTCGAGGATGTAACTAGTAGCATGGATAAGGGAGAACCAGTGGATGTGGTATATCTGGACTTCCAGAAGGCTTTCGACAAGGTCCCACATAAGAGATTAGTATACAAACTTAAAGCATACGGTATTAGGGGTTCAGTATTGATGTGGATAGAGAACTGGCTGGCAAACAGGAAGCAAAGAGTAGGAGTAAACGGGTCCTTTTCACAATGGCAGGCAGTGACTAGTGGGGTACCGCAGGGCTCAGTGCTGGGACCCCAGCTATTTACAATATATATTAATGATCTGGATGAGGGAATTGAAGGCAATATCTCCAAGTTTGCGGATGACACTAAGCTGGGGGGCAGTGTTAGCTGTGAGGAGGATGCTAGGAGACTGCAAGGTCACTTTGGTAGGCTGGGTGAGTGGGCAAATGTTTGGCAGATGCAGTATAATGTGGATAAATGTGAGGTTATCCACTTTGGTGGCAAAACCAGGAAAGCAGACTATTATTTAAATGGTGGCCGATTAGGAAAAGGGAGATGCAGCGAGACCTAGGTGTCATGGTGCACCAGTCATTGAAAGTAGGCATGCAGGTGCAGCAGGCAGTGAAAAAAGCGAATGGTATGTTAGCTTTCATAGCAAAAGGATTTGAGTACAGGAGCAGGGAGGTTCTACTTCAGTTGTACAGGGTCTTTGTGAGACCACATCTGGAGTATTGCGTACAGTTTTGGTCTCCAAATCTGAGGAAGGACATTATTGCCATAGAGGGAGTGCAGAGAAGGTTCACCAGACTGATTCCTGGGATGTCAGGACTGTCTTATGAAGAAAGACTGGATAGACTCGGTTTATACTCTCTGGAATTTAGGAGATTGAGAGGGGATCTTATAGAAACTTACAAAATTCTTAAGGGGTTGGACAGGCTAGATGCAGGAAGATTGTTCCCGAGTTGGGGAAGTCCAGGACAAGGGGTCACAGCTTAAGGATAAGGGGGAAATCCTTTAAGACCGAGATGAGAAAGACTTTTTTCACACAGAGAGTGGTGAGTCTCTGGAACTCTCTGCCACAGAGGGTAGTTGAGGCCAGTTCATTGGCTATATTTAAGAGTGAGTTGGATGTGGCCCTTGTGGCTAAGGGGATCAGAGGGTATGGAGAGAAGGCAGGTACGGGATACTGAGTTGGATGATCAGCCATGATCATATTGAATGGGGGTGCAGGCTCGAAGGGCTGAATGGCCTACTCCTGCACCTAATTTCTATGTTTCTATGTTTCTATGTTTCTATGTATCTGGAAACAGCTGAAATTCAGTCTTAAATTGAGAAATATGTCTCTCCTTCTTCCTATTGCAAATAATCCCTCGTTTAAACCATCTACTTTAAATGTGGTATTTGTTGAATGGAATAACCTGGGAATCAATACTGTGGGAGACCTCTATAAGAAGGGGACTCTCTCTTCTTTTCAAGAACTACAGGAGAAATATAACTTGAATGCCAATAACGTTTTTAGATACCGTCATATCCGAGATTATGTGAAAACATATACACAAGACTGTCCTCTTTTGGGTCCAGATATATTAGACGATTGTTTGAATAGCCATGCTGATACAAGTAAGTTGACATCTTACATTTATAACACTCTTCTAAATATTGACGCCCCACCCTCTGAAATATATAAGCGAGCATGGGAGGACGAGTTGGATTCACCCATTTCGAAAGATATTTGGGAGGAAAGCCTACAATACATACACTACTGTTCTTTAAATGCCAGGCATTGCCTGATACAATTTAAAGTATAGCATAGGTTATACTACTCAAAGACCAAATTGAACAAGATCTTCCCAACTGTCTCTCCTCTTTGTGATAAATGTCACTTTCAAGAAGCCACCCTAACTTATCCTTTTGTATCCTGTATAAAAATACAAAACTTCTGGACGGAAATATTCAATATAATTTCTAAAACGCTTAAAATTCAATTGGAGCCAGATTCAAAACTAATAATATTAGGAATGTCAGAGGGCTGCCCTAATCTAACGATATCTCAAAGACGCTTCCTTGACTACGGTTTAATAACTGCGAAAAAACTTATACTTAAATTCTGGAAAAAGATAACAGTCCCCACAGTGAAGATGTGGATCATAGAAATGACCGAGACACTACATCTAGAAAAAATAAGGCTAGTCTTGACTGACAAACCAGATCCATTTTTCAAAATATGGTCTCCTTTTATTGAATTTCTTCAACAACATAATGGTTGAACACAAACTCAAAACCGACGCTAGGGTCGTGTGAGCCGGTCTATGGAAGGGCAGTGCGATATATCTCAGCTTCTTTCACTTCTTCGTTAGTTCTGGGTTTTTTCTTTTTTCTTTTTCATGTCCTTCTCGAAATTCTTTATTTTCTTTTTTTTTCTTCTTTCTTTCCCTTTTTTCCTTATTCCTTTTTTCTGATTTATTTATTTTAAATGAACTGCTCATATATGAGTGCAGCAAGCTCAGGATTCATGCATGACTGGGGGAAGTACTGATCTTGCTGACTGAGCTTCGCCAGCAATTTTCCAGCCACTCCACCACAGTTTACATACAATTAATGCCCATCCTTAATGGGCTTTGAGAAATTGCTTTGTGCTGCTTTCTATTGGGATGTATCACAGCTTGGTTTGGCAAAGGTCCTTCCCAAGACCACAAATTCCAGAAGTCAAGCATGAATTCCCCTTCATAAATACATGCTGACTTTGACCGATCCTGGCACTGCTTTCCAAATACGCTGTTATAGCATCTTTAACAATCGACTCAAGCATCTTCCCCACTACCGATGTAAGGCTAACTGGTCCATAATTCACTGTTTTCTCTCCCCCTCCTTTCTTAAAAAGTGGGGTTACATTGGCTACCCACCAGTCCACAGGAACTGATGCAGAGTCGAGAGAACATTTGAAAGTGATCCCCAATGCATCCACGATTTCTAGGGCCACCTCCTTGAGTACTCAGGTATGCAGACCATCAGGCCCTGGGGATTTATCTGCCTTCAATCCCAACAGTTTACCCAACATCATTTCCTAACTAATGTGGATTCCCTTCAGTTCTTCCCTCCCACTAGATCATAGAAACATAGAAATATAGAAAATTGGTGTAGGAGTAGGCCATTCGGCCCTTCAATCCTGCACCGCCATTCAATATGATCATGGCTGATCATCCAACTCAGTATCCTGTACCTGCCTTCTCTCCATACCCCCTGATCTCTTTAGCCACAAGAGCCTCATCTAACTCCCTCATAAATATAGCCAATGAACTGGCCTCAACTACCTTCTGTGGCAGAGAATTCCACAGATTCACCACTCTGTGTGAAAAAAAAATTCTCATCTCGGTCCTTCCCCCTTAAAAGGCTTCCCCCTAAACTGTGACCCCTTATTCTTGACTTCCCCAACATCGGGAACAATCTTCCTGCATCTAGCCTGTCCAACCCATGAAGAATTTTGTATGTTTCTATAAGATCCCGCCTCAATCTTCTAATTTCTAGCGAGTACAAGCTGAGTCTATCCAGTGTTTCTTCATATGAAAGTCCTGCCATCCCAGGAATCAGTCTGGTGAACTTTCTCTGTACTCCCTCTATGGCAAGAATGTCTTTCCTCAGATTAGGAGACCAAAACTGTATGCAATACTCCAGGTGTGGTCTCACCAAGGCCTTGTACAACTGCAGTAGAACCTCCCTGCTCCTATACTCAAATCCTTTTGCTATGAATGTTAACATACCATTCGCTTTCTTCACTGCCTGCTGCACCTGCATGCCTCCTTTCAATGACTGGTGTACCATGACACCCAGGTCTCATTGCATCTCCCCTTTTCCTAATCGGTCACCATTCAGATAATAGTCTACTTTCCTGTTCTTGCCACCAAAGTGGATAATCTCACATTTATCCACATTATACTGCATCTGCCATGCATTTGCCCACTGACCCAACCTATCCAAGTTACCTTGCAGCCTCCTAGCAGCCTCCTCACAGCTAACACTGCTCCCCAGGTTTGTGTCATCTGCAAACTTGGAAATGTTGCATTCAATTCCCTCGTCCAAATCATTAATATATATTGTAAATAGCTGGGGTCCCAGCACTGAGCCTTGCGGTACCCCACTCGTCACTGCCGCCATTCTGAAAAGGATCCGTTTACTCCTACTCTTTGCATCCTCGTCCCCTAGTATTTCTGGGAGATTGTTTATGTCTTCCTTAGTGAAGACAGAACCAAAGTACTCGTTTAATTGTTCTGCCATTTCCTGGTTTCCCATAATAAATGCACCTGTCTCTGATTGTAAGGGACCTACATTTGTCTTCACTAATCTTTTCCTTTTTACATATCTAAAGGAGCTTTTAGTCAGTTTTTATATTCCCCGCAAGCTTTCTTTCATGCTCCCCCCCTCTTCATTAACCCCTTTGTCCTCCTCTGTTGAGTTTTAAATTTCTCCCAGTCCTCCGGTTTGCTGCTTTGTCTGGCCAATTGATATGCCTTTTCCTTGGATTTAACACTATCCTTAATTTCCCTCCTTAGCAACGGTTGAGCCGCCTTCCCCATTTTATTTTTTCGCCAGACAGGGATGAACAATTTTTGGAGTTCACCCATGCAGTCTTTAAATCTTTGCCATTGCATCTCCACCGTCAACCCTTTAAGTATAATTTGCCAGTTTATCCTAGCCAATTCCCAATACCTTCAAAATCTCCTTTCTTTAAGTTCGGGACCATAGTCTCTGAATTAACCATGTCACTCTCCATCCTTATGCAGAATTCCAACCTGGTGGTCTAGTCACTGGAATTCTGGTCACTGTTGCCCAAGAGGCTATGCACAACAAGATCGCTAACTAATCCTTCCTCATTACACAATAAGTAGTCAAGCATTGCCTGTCCTCTAGTCAGTTCTTCTACATATTGGTTTAAAAAAACATCCCGTATACATTGCAGGAAATCTTCCTCAGCGCTGCTAGCAGTTTGGTTGGTTCAATCTATAAGTAGATTAGTCACCCATTTAAACTTAAACCCATTAAACTTCATCCATTTCCCTACAAACATCCATCTGGCACTCAAATTCACCTGGACCATTTCCGACATCTCCCTACCGTTTCCAGACCTCACTATCTCCATCGCAGGTAACAGACTACTGACCGACATCTATTACAAACCCACTGACTCCCATGGCTATCTGCACTACACTTCTTTCCACCCTGCTTCCTGTAAGGACTCTATCCCCTACTCCCAATATCTCTGTCTACGCCGCATCTGCACCCATGATGAGGTGTTCCAAACCAGGGCATCGGAGATGTCCTCATTCTTTAGGGAACAGGGGTTCCCCTCTTCGATTATAGATGAGGCTCTCACCAGGGTCTCCTCTGTATCCCGTAGCTCCGCTCTCACTCCCCATCCCCCCCACTCGTAACAAGGACAGAGTCCCCCTTGTCCTCACCTTCCACCCTACCAGCCATCACAAACAACAGATAATCCTTCGACATTTTCACCACCTCCAACGGGATCCCACCACTGGCCACATCTTCCCATCTCCTCCCCTTTCGGCTTTCCAGAGACCGCTGCCTCCGTACCTCCCTGGTCAATTCGTCCCTTCCCACCCAAACCATCCCTTCCCCGGTGCTTTCCCTTGCAACCACAAGAAATGCTACACTTATCGCTTTACCTCCCCCCTTGACTCCATCCAAGGACCCAAGCAGTTTTTCCAGGTGAGGCAGATGTTCACCTGCACCCCCTCCAACCTCATCTATTGCATCCGCTGTTCCAGTTGCCAACTGCTCTACATCGGTGAGACCAAGCTCAGGCTTGGCGGTCGCTTCGCCCAACTCCTCCGCTCAGTTCTTTTTTCTAAATTTCAAAATAGATTTTATTCGAGAAATCAATATATACAATTCATGATCCTTACAAAACTCCATCCAACATTCTCGGAGGTTATACATACATACATACAATACAGTTTCCCCAAAACACAAATTTATCCCCCCCCACCCTTGCCACTCATGTTGCCCACTAGCGTGGAATCCCTTCCCTTATTTTCAGGGGTGTCTCCACCACACCCTGCCCCCCCATGTCCAGCAGCGGAAGGACCCCACCGAGCCTTGGTGTTGGCTGCACCAAGCTTCAGTGCTTCCCTCTGCACATAGTCCTGCAGTCTGCAGTGGGCCAGTCTGCAACATGCCCCGACGGACATCTTGCTCCGCTGGGTGGTCAACAACGCTCGGGCAGACCAAAGAGCGTCTTTCACCGAATTGATGACCTTCCATCAGCACTCGATGTTCGTCTCTGAATGCATCCCTGGGAACAGTCCGTAAATTACAGAGTCCTCTGTGACTGAGCTGTTGGTAATAAACCATGAGAGGTACCCTTGCAGACCTCTCCAGACTCCGCCTAGTTTGCATTAACCAACCTGATCTCCCGATGGCTCAGCACTTCAACACCCCCTCCAATTCTGATTCCAACCTTTCTGTCCTGGGCTTCCTCCATTGCCAGAGTGAGTCCCACCACAAATTGGAGGAGGAGCACCTCATTTCTTGCTTGGGTAGTTTACACCCCAGCGGTATGAACATTGACCTCCAATTTCAGGTAGTCCTTGCTTTCTCCCACCTTCCCCTCCCCTTCCAGCTCCCCCACAGCCTACTGTGTCCGCCTCTTCCTTTCTTTTTCTGGCCTCCACCCCCACATCAGTCTGAAGAAGGGTCTCGACCCAAAACATCGCCTATTCCTTCGCTCCTTTGATGCTGCCTCACCCGCTGAGTTTTTCCAGCATTTTTGTCTACCTTTGATTTTCTGGCATCTGCAGTTCTTTCTTAAACTTAAAGTCACCCATGATAACTGCTGTACCTTTGCTACACACATCCCTAATTTCCTGCTTGATGCTACCCACAACTTCCCTACTGCTGTTTGGTGGTCTGTATACTATTGCGGATGGGGGTGCTGAGTCCTAGGTCGAGGAGGTTGGATTTGAATTTACTTGGAATTATTGCAAATGACTCAGTTTCTACTCACTAAAGCATTTTCAACATCTCCAAGATTAAGGTGGAACGGTGACACAGCAGTCGGCTGCCTGCCCCTTTTCCGGGGTTACGTCCGTGCCCGCGTGTCCCTAGAGAGGGAACACGTGGTGTCAACGGGGACTGTGGAGGCTTTCCGTGAACGCTGGTCACCACAGGAGGTCGAATGTATTATTGATAAAAATGTTAATATTTTAATTTGAGAACTTTCTTTGTAAAATGCCAAATGTAGGCATTCTCTGATCGTGTTACTACTTTGTATTTGTTTGTTCTGAATAAAAGTATTTTGTAAATTTAAAAAATAAATAAATAAATAAAATTAAAAATAGATTAAGGTGGAATACTGTCCACTTGTCTGTTTCCATGTTGTCTGATTCTATGACCTGTAGATGAATTGTATTTCCATTTAATTTCAATCCATCATAAATGTTCTATATGTGTTAACAAACTACTATCCATGAGGCCTTGAACTGTGCAGTATTCCTCCAGGTCGTAACTTGCTGAATGCCTTTTCAAAATCCAAATGCATTGACTCTCCTTTCTCCATCCTTTGTGTTAAAAATTCAAAGAACACTAATAACTTTGTTAAACAGGATTTCTCATTTGTAGAAGCATGTTGACCTTGCCTCATCATAATATGATATTCTGAGTGTTCATTTAACACTTCATTAATAAAGAAATCCAACATTTTGCTGACAATTAATATTAGTGGCCCTATAAATCACTCGCAATGTTTTATGCCTGTTTTTATTAAAGATCTGCATCAAAAATTATTCTATACCCTGATCTCCTAGAACATTAATTTCTCAGGGCTATCCCTTATTTTCCATCTTTTACAATTGTCCAACACCCTTGAATGTTCTGTTTTCAACTTGAAAGTATAGCTCACAAATGCCAAATAGATCAAACCCATTTACCTCTATATATGCCATCAATCTATTTATTTTCTTACTAATGCTACATACACACTGACATGACCTGTTAAATTTAATTTAGAGGTATTGTCATACAGCTTAGAAACAGATTGTGTGCCCAACTTGCCCATGCCAACCACGATGAACCATCCACACTAGCCGCACCTGCACAAGTGTGGCTCAAATCCCTCAAAACCTCTACTATCTCTGTCCAAATATTTTTAAAATGTCATGATGCCTGCCTCAACTACCTCCTCTGGGAGATCGTTCCATATACTCACCACCCTCTGTGTGAAATATTACCTCTCAGTTTCCTCATAAATCTTTTCCCTCTCAACTTAAACCTATGTCCCCTGGTTTTTGATTCCCATACTCTTGGTAAAAGACTGTGTTTGCCTTATCTAATTGCCTCATGACCGTATACATCTCTGTATGATCACCTTGTCCTTCTGTGCTCCAAGGGAATAAAGTCCTAACCTACCTAACCTCTCCAGAGAGCTAAGGCCCTCAAGTCCTGGGAACATCCTCGTAAATCTTCTCTACACTCTTTCCAGCTTAACAACATCCTTCCTGTGTCAGGATGACCAAAACTGAACATGGTATTTGTAAAAAGTACAGGCATACACAGATGAGTCTTTACTACTACTTTATTAAACGTACACACACATCACTGCCCTAGCTGTACGTGGTCTGCCACGGACACTAGAGAGAGAGCTAAGGGTGGGAAGGTCACAATTATACTGGCTGGTGGGGGAGTGGTTAGCAAGGGCTTCGTCACTACCATTAAAGGTGTACACACATATCATCTGCATCCTTCCTCTATAAAAACAAAACAGCAAGTAGTGACAGGGCGACCATGTCTCATGCGCTAAGGGAAAGTAAACAGCAGTAATACAGGAACTCAAAATCACACGTAATCACCATAACGATCTAGCGGCCTGACCAGGTGACCAGACCGAGTCCGGACTTCACCATCACATCCCCCCCCGACGGAAATGAGAGAGACTGGCGCCGGGGCAGGAGGGGAGCCACGGACAGGAGAGCTCCTGGGCGACGGAGGCAGTGGAGAGGATGGAGAGGGGGGAGGCGAGAAGGCCGGAGAACCAGGAAGCGTAGCAGGAGGATGCACCGTGGAGGTCCGAGAGGGAGGACTAAGCAGGGTGGGCATGGCGTGAGGCAGTGAATGCGGCACAGGGGGGGCATAAGGAGCAGCCGGAGGGGGACGAGGCTCGTTAACGAGCCGGAGATGTTGACGAGATCTACGGTAGATCGTGCCATCGTGGTTGACAAGGTATGAACGAGGGGTGCCAGCAGAGCAGACAACAACGGCAAGCCTGGGGTGGCCAGAGGTGGACCGCATACGGACGACCTGGCCAGGAAAGAGAGGACGGAGGACACGGCAGGACTTGTCATGGGAACGCTGTTTGTGGTCGATTCGTTTCCGGACCGTGGCAGGTTTAAAAACAGAGGGAGCAAGCAACTGCTGTGACACCGGGATCGGAGGCCGCGTGACACGGGACATGAGGCGCTGAGCTGGGGATCCCAGGGTATGGTCGCGAGAGATGTTGCAGAGGTTCAGGAGGGCCAGGTAGATGTCGGAGTGGGACAAGCGACAGCGTTCCAGCAGTCCTTTGGCACTGCGGACCGCGCGCTCAGCCAGGCCGTTGCTCTGCGGGTACTCCGGGCTGCTGGTGTAATGACGGAAATTCCAGTGATCAGCAAAAGCACGGAATTCGGTACTGGTGAATTGACTGCCGTTGTCCGACGCAGGCTGGCCGTAGCGAAGTGGCGGCGCAGCTTTTCGATGACCGCAGATGAAGACAGGAAGTGAAGCTGGTCAACCTCGAACCAGCTGGAGTAAGAGTCGACAAGCACGAGAAAGTGCTTTCCGCGCCACTCGAAAATGTCAGTTGCCAGCGCAGACCAGGGGCGGTCGGGAGCAGGCTGCTGCAAGAGGGACTGCCGCTGCTGTTGCGGGGCGAGGCTGTTGCACGTAGGGCACGAGGAAACCCTGACCCGGAAATAACGAGCCATATCAGGCTAGTAGAACTGGCTCTGAGTGATGGAAAGAGTGGCTTCGGCCCCGGGATGGCCACGATGGACAGTTTCAAAGTATTGTTCTCGAAGTGCTGCGGGCACCACCACCTTGTGCCCCTTCACAATTATACCATCACGCAGCACCAGCTAATCACGAACCAGAAAATAGGGCACCGCTGCGGCCGGTAGGGAAGAACGGCGGTCTGGCCAGCCCTGCTTGATAATCGCGGCCAGCTGTTGTAGCGAAGCGTCAGCCACCGTGTGCTGGGCCAGAGACTTCATCTGACTGGAGGGCACGAAATTAATGTTGAGGACTATCAAACCAGACGCCTCGTGACGGGTTGTAGATGCGAGAGGCGCCCGAGATAGCGTGTTGGCAACAAACATGTCCTTGTTTTTTCGATAAACCATGGTAAAAGTGAACCATTGTAGCTGGAGCTTCATGCGCTGAAGCTGAGAGGAGGCCATGTGTATCGGCTTGTTGAGGATAGTAACCAGAGGCTGATGGTCCGTCTCAATAGTGAAGCAGTTGCCCAGAATATAGTCCTTGAACTTTGAGCAGGCAAAGACAACAGCCAGCAATTCCTTTTCTATTTGGGCATAGCGCTGTTCAGCGAGAGTCATCGTACGGGATGCGTAAGATACGGGCAGTTGTACTCCGTCATGGAGCTGCAAGCAGGCGGCCCCGAGGCCAAACCTAGACACATCGCATGTGAGATCGATGGGGTGCTGGAGGTCTAAATACTTCAACGTTGGCGTACTGATCAACTAGATTTGAGAATGTCAAAAGCTTTCTGGTGTTGCGGGAACCAGGCCCAGGCAGTGTACTTTTTTATCAGGTTTCTCAGAGGTGCACTCAGTTCGCTTAAGTCGGGGATGAACTTTCCCAGGTAGTTGACCATGCCCAGGAAGTGCTGGAGGCCTGACACATCAGCAGGTGCAGGCATCTCGGATATAGCGGCCGAATTCTGCGGGTCGGGCTTCTGCCCCGATGCTGTGAAGACGTGTCCCACGTAGGTGACCTCAGGGACACGAAACCGGCATTTTCTTTGGTTGAGCATCAGGTTGACTTCCCGAGCTCGCTCCAGCACCTGGCGGAGGTTGTGGTCGTGCTCAGTGACGTCTTTCCCGTAGACTAGGATGTCATCGACAATGATGGCACACGGGAGCCCGGCAAACAGTTGTTCCATTGTCCTTTGGAACACCTCACTGGCAGAGTTGATCCCGAACGGCATGCGGAGAAAACGAAACCTGCCGAAGGGTGTACTGAATGTTGTCAGGTATGAAGACCGTTCATCAAGTGGTATCTGCCAGAACGAGCTCTTGGCATCGAGAACCGAAAACACAATGGCAGGACTGACTTGTGCAGCAACGTCTTCAACGGTTCACATGGGGTAATGCGGGCGCTTGATGGCCAGGTTCAGGTCCTTTGGGTTGATGCAGATTCGTAATTCACTCTTATTTTGTAGCTGCAGGGAAGCTTTCCCAGCTTGGTGTCGAAACGGTCCGGGTATTCGGCCAGCGGGTCCAGGGGCGACTGCACCAGGCGAATGTCACGGTGGAAGTTCACCAATCCGAGGTCTTGGCAAGCCCGAATGCCCAACGGGGGTCACATTTACCGTCTAGCAGAAAGAAAGAGAGGGGCCGAGAGGCCTTCAGTACCATGCAGTGGAGAGTGGCCTTCCCCACAGGAACGAGTACGCCTCCCCCATAGGCACGCAAAACAGAGCGGTCACTGGTAACAAGCTCATTATTTCTTATCTTCCTCAAAAGGCTTGTTGACATAACGTTGGCAGCAGCCCCCATGTCGACTTCAGCAGAGAAGGCGATGCCATTCACAGTGACTCGCATGGTCGGGTCCGTTATCAGTGCAGGTGCATTTTCCAGTGAAAACACACTCAGCTCGCTCTGGGAAGAGCCCGAATCAGACAGAGGGAGTTCTTCATGCTGGTGATGGGAACCAGACGCCGTATCATCATGTGTCAGGTAGTGAGAGGGCTTCTGCTGTGGCTGTGCAGGTTTACCACGGGAACGGCATGCCGCCGAGAAGTGGTTAGGCTTGTGGCAGAAATTACAGGTTCTTCCCAGCGCAGGGCAAACATTAGAGCGGTGCGAAGCAAAGTTGCAATTCGGGCATCGTTGACGCGGTCTGGACCCTGGTGCAGGGCTGACCCTCTGTCGCTGAGGAGCATAGTATTGGCGTCCGGCAAAACTGGCCGCTTGGACCTCATGATCAGGCGGCAGCACAGCGGAGGAGACAGCCTCTGCCAGAGGAGAGGCATGCAACGCCTCGTTAAAAGTCCGAAGGAGCTCAGACCGCAGCTTTTCATCCCATAGTCCATAGACTAAAATGTCCCGGGTTAAAATCTCAGGGGTTAAAACATGCAGATCGCAGCGGCGAGCCAGTTGCCGCAGTGCGGCGACGAAATTGTCAACCGATTCCCCCGGGTTTTGGTGGCGGCTGAAAAGTTTGAAACGCTCCAGGATACAGTTAGTAGGAATGTCACACAACTGTGTAAACTTTGCAAGTAGACATACCGGGTCCTGAGCGTTCTCATTGAGGCCATAGACGAACAACTCTGATCGTTCCAGAGCTTTGGGACTGGCCAAGTTGAGCAAGAGGGAGGCTTTGACCGCAGGGGCAACGGCAGGGTGGGCGATGGTCACGTAGTGCTCAAAGTCGCGTCGGAAAATGTTCCAGCAGTGAGATATGTCGGTATCAAAGATCAGGATGTCAGGTTTACGACAAGCAGAAGCCATCGCGACGCAGAGAGGGGGTCCTGGGACTGAAGAAATAAAACCCGATAGACAGGAGACGCAGGAGAACAAACTTCTGAATGCCATGTAAAGAGTACAGGCATACACAGATGTGTCTTTACTACTACTTTATTAAATGTACACACACATCACTGCCCTAGCTGTACGTGGTCTGTCACGGACACTAGAGAGAGAGCTAAGGGTGGGAAGGTCACAATTATACTGGCTGGTGGGGGAGTGGTTCGCAAGGGCTTCGTCACTACCATTAAAGGTGTACACACATATCATCTACAGTATTCTAAATGTGGCCTCACCGAAGTCTTGTACAACTTAACATAACATCCCAACATCTACAGGTATACTCAATATCGTAAACCGATGAAGGCCAATATACCGAGAGCCTTCTTGACCACCCTGTTTATCTGTGATACCACTTTAAGGGAGCTTGTACTCCTGTATCACTCTGTTCAATAACACTTTCTAGGGTTTGACCTCTGAAAATAGACAATAGTAGTAGGCCATTCGGCCCTTCGAGCCTGCACCGCAATTCAATGTGATCATGGCTCATCATCCACTATCAGTACCCCGTTCCTGCCTTCTCCCCATATCTCCTGACTCCGCTATCGTTAAGAGCGCTATCTAGCTCTCTCTTGAAAGTAGTCAGAGAACCGGCCTCCGTTTGGCTTACGGAGGCCGGAATAATGGCTTACCCCTTATTCTTAAACTGTGGCCCCTGGTTCTGGACACCCCGACATCGGGAACATGTTTCCTGCCTCTAGCGTGTTCAAACCCTTAATAATCTTATATGTTTCAATAAGATCCCCTCTCATCCTAAATTCTAGAGTATACAAGCCCAGCCGCTCTATTCTATCAACATACAACAGCCCAGCCATCCTGGGAATTAACCTTGTGAACCTACTCTGCACTCCCTCAATAGCAAGAATGTCCTTCCTCAAATTTGGAGACCAAAACTGCACACAATACTCCAGGTGTGCTCTCACTAGCGCCCTATACAACTGCAGAAGGACCTCTTTGCTCCTATATTCAACTCCTCTTGTTATGAAGGCCAACATGCCATTCGCTTTCTTCACTGCCTGCTGTACCTGCATGCTTACTTTCACTGACTGATGAATAAGGACCTCCAGATCCAATTGTAAATAAGTAAGTAAGTTTAAGTTTATTGGCCAAGTATTCACATACAAGGAATTTGCCTTCGTGCTCCACCCACAAGTAACAACATGACATACAGTGACAGTTACGAATGACTCAGTAAACACTAAACATTAATAATAATAAAACATTAACGATAAAACGCCTGTGATCAAGCATGTGAACCAACAGAATACCAGATCAAAGGGAGGCTACAGATTTTTGGCTGTTGAGTAGAGCTACTAGTCGTGTTTTTATGTCTGGCTGTGGCAGCTTTGACAGTCTGGAGTCGCCTACCAGAGGGAAGTGATTCAAAGAGTTTATGGCCAGGGTGAGAGGGGTCAGAGATGATCTTGCCCGCTCACTTCCTGGCCCTTGCAGTGTACAATTCATCAATGGAGGGAAGACTGCAAGCCAATAACCTTCTCAGCTGATCAGGCGATTTGCTGCAGCCTCCAGGTATCATGCTTGGTGGCTGAGCCAAACCAGACCATGATGAAGAAGGTGAGAACAGACTCTATGATGGCCGTATACAATTGGACCATCTTTGCCTATAGCAGATTGTGCTTCCTCAGCTGCCGCAGGTAGTACATCTTCTGTTGTGCCTTTTTGATTGTGGAGCCGATGGTTGTACTTCCCCTTTTCCCAACCTAACACCATTTAGATAATAATCTGCCTTCCTGTTTTTGCTACCACAGTGGATAACCTCACATTTATCCACATCAAACTGCATCTACCATGCATCTGCCCACTCATCCAACCTGTCCAAGTCACCCTGCATTCTCACAGCATCTTCCTCACAGTTCACACTGCCACCCAGCTTTGTGTCATCTGCAAATTTGCTGCATGATCTCCCACGTACAAAATCATACTGAATATCCATAATCAGCCCACATCTATCCAAATCTTATCCCTCGGACTACTCTCCAGTAATTTGCCTACCACAAATGTTTTACGCTCACTGGTCTATAGTTCCTGGACATCTCCTTGCATCCCTTCTTAAATAGAAACACAACATTTGTCAACTCATCTCCATGGTTTTTCCCCTTTTAACTTTAGTTACTGCCGCATTGTAATTGTTATTGTTATGCAATCCACCTCTTTCTGCCACTTCACTAGTCAATATGCATATTACTACATAGTACCTTGTTCTGCCTGTAATTATTTACCTCCCTAAAGTTATAGCACATCACTTACCCTTGCCATCAATATCAACCCTTTTCAATTAGTTTAGGGTCCTTAATTTTGTTTTGCTTAGAGATACAGCGTGGAAACATGCCCTTCAGCCCACCAAGTCTGCGCCGACCACCGATCACCATACACTGGCACTATCATATAACCATATAACCATATAACAATAACCATATAACCATATAACAATTACAGTACGGAAACAGGCCCTCTCGGCCCTTCCAGTCCGTGCCGACCATTTGTTTTCCCCTAGTCCCATCTACCTGCACTCAGACCATACCCCTCCATTCCCTTCACGTCCATATACCTATCCACTTTACTCTTAAATGTTAAAATCGATCCTAACTCCACCACTTCTGCTGGAAGCTCATTCCTCACAGCCACCACCCTCTGAGTAAAGAAGTTCCCCCTCACGTTACCCCGAAACTTCTGTCCCTTAGTTCTCATGTCATGCCCTCTTGTTTGAATCTTCCCCACCATCAATGGGAAAAACGTATCCACGTCAACTCTGTCTATCCCTTTCATCATTTTAAAGACCTCAATCAAGTCCCCCCTTAACCTTCTGCGCTCCAAAGAATAAAGACCTAACTTGTTCAACCTTTCTCTGTAACATAGTTGCTGGAACCCTGGCAACAGATGTAAGGTGAGAGGAAAAATATTGAAAAAGACCTCAGGGGCAATTTTTTTCACACATGATGGATCATGCTGCCAGAGGAAGCTGTAGAAGTGGGTAAAATTACAATATTTAAAATACATTTGGTCAGATATATGGGTAGAAAAGTATTAGATAGATACTAGGCCAAGTGCAGACCCGTTGGGTCTGGTCCCCGAAGGTGAGGTTGAGGGGGGGGGAGAGGGAGGGAGGGAAGAGAGAGGGAGGGAGGAGGTAGAGGGAGGGAAGGGGGAGAGGGAGTGCGGGGAGGGAGAGGGGAGAGAGAGGGGGGAGAGGGAGGGAGGGGGGGAGGGAGCGGGAGAGGGAAGGGGGAGAGGGAGGGAGGGAGGGAGGAGGGGAGGGTGGAGTGGGCGGGCATGATGCAGAGTGAGGCTGCGGGCCAGGCGTCCGCCATCAAGACAGGCATACACAGCGCCCCGACGTCGTACGCAGCATCTTGACGACGTACACAGCATTTCGATGGCGTACGCAGCGTTGAGACATTGTGTACGGCCGTCGAGACGCAGCGTATGCACACACACACACACACACACACACACACACACACACACACACACACACACACACACACACACACACACACACACACACACACACACACACACACACACACACACACACACACACACAGAGTTTTAAAAGTATATAGATAGATGAGGCAAATACAGCCATTTGGGACTAGCTCAAATGGACAGGATAGTTTAGTTTCCGTGCTATGAATGCATTGGTGACTTTTATGTCAATCAATACGATACAATACGATACAATACGGTTTTATTCATCACATTGCACATAAAGTGCAAGTGAAATGAATTTGCCAGCAGCGGTACAATGATAAAGAACACACAATACACAATAAAAATTTAACACAAACATCCACCACAACATTCATCACTGTGGTAGAAGGCACAAAAATTTGGCCAGTGCTCCTCATAGATAATGCATGTTTCAACAATCTGACTATTATTTCTCCTAAACCTTATTGAATGTAACCCGGCTGTCCCACTGTGGCGACCTAATTGGCGTGTTTAGAAGAATATAGGAGAGTTTGAAAAATTGTCATGTTGAAGACCTCCTTCGACTATGGAGAAGACCTCCTTTGACCTCCTTCGACTATGTTGAAGGCTAGCTTCGACTAGCTTCGTCTAGCTTTGGGAAAATTGGACACCGAATAGTGGAGAGTGAAGACAACCTCCTTTGATCTCCTTCGATCTCCCTTCGACTATGTTGAAGACTATCTGTGACTACCTTCGACTACCTTCGATTACCTTTGACTACCGTCGATTAACATGCTGACCTACTCCGACCTACTTCGACTAAACCTGCGAGTAAAAAAAGTATAGAATTTTTCCATGGCGACCTTTTTTTTACTCTCGAGCATTTTTCAGCATGTTGAAAAATACATTGCGATCTAGCTGAGGCCTCGAGTACACGGGGACTACTCTCGAGCATGAAGGAGACCTCCTAGGACCTCATGTCGACCATGCTGCGAGTATGAGTCGAGGACAAATTCTTCTAAATTCGCCAATTAGGTTGCCGCAGTTGGACAGTCCCTAAGCAAACTCTTCAATTTCTCTGCATGGGAAAGACCATCATTTTTTTTTGTTTTGTGATATCAAACTGATAACATTTCTATTTTTCTGGAAGTGGCTAATACGTTGATTGTATAACATCTCACTGCTTTGACACGCAATTAATTTATTTATAAGTATGACAGATATTTTCCATGCAATAGATTTCCCAGATCAATCGTGAACTGAAAAAACACTGAGCTAATTTAATTGATAGTTTTGGTTTCAGCATAAATATTGGTCAGGATACCACAAGAACTCCCTGTTTAGCCTCCATTATGGGAATGAGTTAATTCACGGAAATGGGTAAATGGTGTCTTATCCAAATTCTATATCAACTCATTCCAATAACGTGGTTCACAGAAAAACTAATGTTCCAGTTTTTGGAACCCTCAACAATTAAGCTGACAAAATAATGTTTTAGTAATGAAAATTCAGGATCACTTCAACCAATTTCCTCATCACATTTTCTTACTTGGACCTATTTCATAAGTCATATTCTTCAGTTGAGCACTGTGTCTAACTTTTAAAACCATCTGCAAAGAATAAGCAGTCCTACAAGTCAAACAAAATATTTATTTCTGCCTCCTTAGCCATGTCTAGAGTAGAATTTTATAGAACTTTTAACAACCACACTATTCTCTTGCCAAATACACTATAACCTAATACACTTGACGCACTACACTGCATTTTCTGGGATAAGGACTTGTCTGGAAATAGGGATCATATAGTCAAGCACTTTTGACTTTAGCTGATGAAAATATTTTCAATAATTCAATGCATTAAGTGCAGTTATAAACTCACCTAGTGAACTTGTAGTTTATCTTTCAAGTAAAATTGACGTATAATTTAACAAATTGCACCGCAGTATGGGTTATGCAAAATTATTCCAATCATCTCTCTACCTTGAAGTTCAACATAGAATTGTAGCACAGACATATCTATCAGTTTATTCTCCGTAAATGCTTCCTCCCACTTCCCCGAACCTCCTATTCTCCTCTCATGGGTACATTTTCAGCCCCTTTAATAACAAATTTCCATTGGCATTAGATTTATTAGTATAATTTCCAATCACTGTAATTGTTTAATTAGTAGATTAGGGTTAATTTATTTTGGAAGTTACAAGTAATGTTGAGAAATAAATATGATGCTCGATTAAAGATTATTTTTGTTTAAGTACATTTTTAGCACAGAATGGAAATTTGTCTTATGAAATGTTATGTCTTTTCATATTCTGGTGTTGTGATTGAGAATATTAGATAATAGCTCCACAGTTAAATTTATATTTGTTGACCATATGTATCGGTAGTGTATTGGTAATGGTTTATTTTCATGTGTATGGAATGCTTTATAGTTTCATGTTTATGTGCTATCCAGGCAAATCATACTATAAATATAAATTAGTATATTCAAACCATATACAAGTACAACAGGAAGTGCAAAGAGAAAAATAACAAGAGTGCAGAATATAGTTTTACTGCCTTATACAGAATAAGTTCAGATAAAAAATAAAAAGTGACGATGAGGTAGATTGGTAGATCGGAAATACATCCTTAGGTTAGGAGAGGATCATTCAGTAGTCTAATAACAGTGGGGAAGAAACTGGTCCTGAATCAGGTGGTGAGCTTTTGTATTCTCTTCCTGATGGGACATTAGAGAAGAAGGAATGACTGGGATGAACATGGACCTTCATTGTGTTGGATGCTTTCTGGAAATGTAGATGGAGTCAATCGTGGGAGTTTTGTCTGTGTGATGGACTGTATTAGGTCCACACAACTCTATACAATGTCTTGTGGGTTTGCCAAACCAAGCTGTGATGCATCCAGATAGGATGCTCTCTACAGTGCATCTGCAGGTTAGTAAGAATGGTTGGAGTCATGCAGAACTTCTTTTAGTCTTCTGCGGGAGAGTGAATTTCTGAGACATTGTTATGCTTTTTTGGCTGTAGCTTCAATGTGATTGATCTATGAAAGATTGTTGCTGACATTTACCCTGGGGGCTTGAAGCTCTTGACCACCTCCACTTTGGCACCATTGTTGCTATCTGCGGCATGTACCCATCTCGTTACCTGAAGCCAATAACTAGCTCTTTTGTCTTGCTGACATTGAAGGAGAGGTTGTTGTCTTGACACCATTTTTGTGAGCTCCCCATCTCTGCCTCTTCATAGTTTGTGATCCAGCTCACATGTGCGGGTGGCATTTGGAAATTTATATATGGAGTTGTAGCTGAATTTGCCTGTGCTTTGTGAGTGCCTGGGGAGAATAGTGAGGAGATGAGAATGCAGTTTTGTGGGGCCCTGATGTTGAGTATTATCATGGAGGATATTTTGTCGCTATTCCTCACTGATTATGGTCAATGGACAGAAAGTTGTTGGTTTAATTATAGAGAATGATGCTAACTCCTAAATCCAAGAGTTCACGGAGATGAGTTTGGTTGAGATTATGGTGTTGAAGTTGGAGCTATTATTGATAAATAGAAGTCTGACATACAATAGATGTCCTTGTTATCCAGTGTTCCAGCCTTGAGTATAGTACCAGGTAGATGACATCTGCAATGGACCAGTTGTGATAATAGGCCAACTGTAGTGGATCAAGGTTATCTGGAGTTAATATGCTGGAAATTGAGTTAATTGAGTAATTAATTATACATGGATAATGTTGTGTTTTGTTGCTTATTTGCAAGAAATCATTATTGAATATATTGTGCGTATATACTTCAAAGTATTCTGGGTACATGTGGTGTGACAACTGATACTTTATTATATCAGCAGCTACTGTTAGTTAAGATAGACAGTCTGAGCCTGAAGAAGGGTCACCCATTCTTTCTATTCAGAGATGCTGCCTGTCCTGTCGAGTTTCACCAGTATTTTGTATTATCTTCAGTGTCTGCAGTTCCTTCCTATACTACTGTTAGTTAAGTCTGGTTCATTTTAGCTGAAATATGTTTGCTTTGTAGCTATATCCTTATGACTTATCTAACCCAATAGTTGAAAAACTACTGGCAGTATGCCATCAGACAGGGGTTGGGAACCATTGAATTTTTCACCAGTAGTCCCACAAGTAAAAGTCTTCTGACTTGCTGCACAGGACTATGTAACCCATCTTTACACTAGTCAGATTTTAGGGCATATTTCCTTTTTAATTTCTTTCTAGAATAACTAATATACACATATTCTTTATGGTCAGTCCTCAGGACCGGGCACTTGAGACCAAAGTCAAATCTGAAGCCCAACATGAATCGGGATCGATCGGGAACACCAAATTATATGAATCAAGGGCACTCATTTCCAACTATGGGGCTAGAAATCTAAAATATCAGCAATTGCCAAAAATACTCAGCAGATTGTGCAGCTGCAGAGAGAATAGAGTTTTTCATTGCAGATTGATAATATGTTGTCAGAACATTTCACTTTTAGGGTAATCTTTTGATTGTCATCAACATTTAAATCTTTAAAACTGAACTTGAATCGGTTGCAAAACAAACATTAAAAAGACTGACCCATTTGTTAAAAGTACTGGATGTGATTCTACTTATTGGTGTCTCAGGCTAAAGAACAAATTGTGATGACATTTTTATCTAATAAACATCTTTGTCGAACTGCAGCTGAAACTTTAAAAAAAAATGATGTGAACCAGGGAATAAACTGAAGTTATATTAACAAAAAAGGACATTAGGCGCTGGAGTGACTCAGCGGGTCAGGCAGCATCTCTGGAGAACGTGGATAGGTGATGATTCGGGTCGGGACCCTTCTTCAAACTCATTATAAGAGTCTGGAATATATTGCAATTCAGGCCCTGAGGATTTATCAAGCCTAATGTGCTACATATTTCTCGCACTTCTTACTTCCTGAGACGAATGTACTCCAGACCATCAGCGTTGCATTAATGCCTGATGAACACATGAAGCTCAATGCAAAATAAATAGGCTTTCTTTAAGTGTTTATCTTTTGGCTCAGAACTACCAGGGAACATCATTTCAACTTTCCTTTGCTTTGCATTGGTGAAACTACTTTAGTTGAGCTATAGTGTTTCAGCATTCTTCCAAATCTATTTTAAATACATTGTTCTTCCTCAACTGCAACTAAATCCCATGATTAATAAAAAATCAGGCAGTAGGTCATTCATTCCTATGATTCTCCTCTGCATTCTATAAGATTCTGATTGATCCCTTACTTTTCCAACCAGATCTCTATTACCATAGATTTCCAAATACCTCATATTCTTGAATATCAAAAATACACAACTTTCAGAAATAAGACATTACTCCTTGTCAGATCCTCGCCTTCTCTCTTAATCTAAGATACCCCGACACCCATCATCTCAATCTCTAATAGATGAATCTTTGGCCTGAGATATTGCCTCATTATCTTATTCTCTCTAACCTGAAGAAACAGACTCAATGCCCAGTCAAGTACAGATTTTACAAAGTTAATTGCCTCACATAATCATGTCTATCTTGCCTCACAACTGTCTGGTTTAAATTCCATTTGCCATCGCTCCACCCAACTTTCCAGTTAATTCCTTCACTCCATCCATAAATGTTGCCTCACCCGCTGAGTTTCTCCAGCATTTGTGCCTATCTCTGCATACTCCTAAGCAGTCCATGCATTTCATGGGCTGATGTTGAGGAGGCATTAGAGTGGTGTAGCAAGTGGAATGGGTTGCTGGAGGCCCTGAAGTAGCCTAGGACTCATTAAGATCCGGTGCCACTCCAAGTCGCTGAGCGCTCAGAGCGAGCATAGCCTGAAGTGGCATGGAGAGGCGGAAGAGGACATTGACACATCATCTGGCCAGGCAGATCCATCCAGCTTTGACCCTGTGCCACACCCAGGACAATGGGCCTTAATGGCCACGTGAAGACTAACATTTTAAAACATTTTATACTTGAAGGGTATGGGATGGCACCTAAAATGTTGCGACTCTTGTGTACTGATTTAGTGTGGTCTACTATCTTACACTCTAATACTTAGTATGATTGTGCTTAATGTATTGTAGGATTGCCAGAAAACTGTATGCAAAAAAAAGAATTTCACTGCAGTTAAACACACCTGACAATAAAGTACCACTGAACCTTTGAACTATTGAAAATGAACATAAATCCTGTCTAAGAATCTTCTCCTACAATTTCCGTACTACTGACTTAAAGTTCACTCCCAACAGTTTCCCTGCTTATGCAAGGGTCAAGAGTCAAGAAGGTTTTCGTGTCATATGTCCTGAAATGGAACAATGAAGTTCTTACTCCATATCTGCACAACAGATATGTAAATGTAGTACTTCGTAAACACCATAATAAACAACAACAAATGTCCAGTATATTTATATGAAAAAACAAATGATAATAGTGTGAAGACAAAAACAATGCCCCACAGGTCCATGTAATTTTGAGCTTATTTGGAGGCTGTAGTTTAATAGCCTGATGGTTGTAGTGAAGAAGCTGCTCCTGAACCTGGACATTACAGTTTTTAGGCTCCTATATCTTCTTCCTGATGGTAGGAGTGAAATGAGATTGTGGCCAGGGTGGTGTAGGTCTCTGATGATGCCAGTTGCCTTTTTGAGACAGTGACCGCTGTAGATTCCTTCGATAGTGGGAAGGTCAGCACCCATCAATATGTTCTCTACTGTAAACTTGTAGAAATTCAAGAGGTTACTCCTACTGGCCTTTGAACCACAGGACAACATTAGCCATCCCCAGTCCTCCATCAGAGCCCCAGCTGTCCCCTTGATTCCCTTGGCATCCTGGACTAGATCCCGTCAGGCCCTGAGGATTTATTGACCCTAATGTGCTCCAATATTTCCAGCACTTCCTCCTTCCTGATGCAGACATACTCCAATCTCTCAACATACCCCTCTCTGAACTCTCCAGCCTCCATGGTCTTCTCACATAGTCCTGCTGAATAGTTCCAGAATGTCCTATTTTAACTCAGAGCCTCTGGGTTTTAATTCTGCAGCAGGCAGATTACTCAATTTAGGACGTTGGAATAGAATTCACAAGAACTATCCATATATAGAGGATGAGGAGAATATTCTCAGTAGTAATTGGCTTGCTATTTGCCTTTCATAAGGAAATGGGCTCTGTTTTACATATCTGGGTAAACTTCCTCATGGTACAAAGATGCTCCGTGAACATTCTTGTGGAATAATGAGAGTGCTGAGGAAAAAGCTAGACTTGTCAAACAGACAGAAGGTTGCGACAGTCTGTTCTGATTAAAATCATCTGTTTTCCTGATTTCATTATTAGCTGGTCCCATAAGACTGTGAAGAATTTGTGGCTGCTGGTCTTTATTAGAGAGGCGAGCACAAGCCAGATCCCAGATGCAACCCTGCCCATTCAGATTTGGTTGATGTGGTCAGGATGAGCAGAGATTGAAGGCTCTGGAATCCATGGTGCTCAGTTTTGTCTTGGAGATGATGGTAAATGCAAATCAGGGCGATGTTCAGCATCTTGTTCCAATTTCATACCTTGGGATCTTACATGCCTTAGTTTAGCATTTTGCTCGCTAATTTTACTCTTTGGACGGTGAACTCCCCTAATGCAGATTCTGTATAAATTGCTAAACCAGATTATTGAATCTGAATAGTTCAATTCATGGGTTCCATCTGCCGCTGATCTTCCACCAATCCACCAGGTCCACCAATCATCTCTGGTTTCTCTCACATCTGGTTACAGGCGGTTCTCCTGAATGCTCCATCAAATTATTTGGAGACGGTTTCGTTTGTGATTCCTTGCACTTCTTGGAACCGTCAAACCACTGGATCATCCCAATGCAGTCTCCTAGATTACTTCATTCACGTCATGCCTTATCTTCGATTTTCTTGAGTCGATGAAAGCAGCCTTTTTTATCTATTTTGTCATAGTGAAGATTAATGTCAAAGATTCAAAAGAGTCAAAAGAGTCAAAAGTCAAAAGAGTTTATTGTCATGTGTCCCTGACAGGACAATGCATTTTTTTCTTTGCATAGCACAACAGAACATAGTAGGCATTGACTACAGTTATATACTTAAATACACACATTAATTAATAAATTAATAAAGTGCAAATAACAGATGGAGGGGTATTAATGTTCAGAGTTTTGTCCGAGCCAGGTTTAATAGCCTGATGGCGGTGGGGAAGTAGCTATTCCTGAACCGGGTTGTTGCAGTTCTCAGGCTCCTGTACCTTCTACCATCTCAATGCACTGAGAATACAGGAGGTTGTCCTGTACCATCTCTTTTGAATGTTTCAACTTTGACCTCAATGCTTTGATATTTGATATTTCAAAGTCTTTGATATTTCCACCCTGGTGTAAGGGGCCAGACTTTCTACCCTATGCCTGCCAGGTGGGTAGTGGTTATGACAAGGTCAGGCAGAGGCATGTTATGGAATGTGATGTGACTGATGCGCTAAAATGCAAGGAATAGTTTGTGTAATGCAAATGAACAGAGCATGGTTCAATCCTGTTCATTTGGAACAAAATAAGTTTAATCCAGGCAAGTGTGAGCTGTTGCACTTTTCAAGGACAAATATAATAGAAGAGAATACAGTTAATTGCAGGATCCTTAACAGCTTTGATGTACAGAGAGATCCTTGGGTTCTAGACAATAGCTTCCGGAAAGTAGCAACAGAAATAGATAGAGTGGTAAAGAAGGCGTGTGGTATGCTTGCCTTTATTGTTTGGACCATTGAGTATAAGTGCCATGAAGTGAGGTTGCAGCTTCATAAAACTTTGATGAAGTTGACCATGTGCAGTTCTGGACAAACATATGTGGAAGATTTGAAGCGGTATCAAATAGGATGATGTCTTCATTAGAAGGTATGATCTATAAGCAGAGGTTGTATAATCTTGGATTGTTTTATCTGGAGCTGCAGATACTGAGGGGAGACCGGATAGATGCATATAAAATTATGAGAGGCAGGGTGGAAATGACAAATACTAGAGGACCTAGCTATAGTCAGAGGGAGAAGGTTTAAAGGAGACGTTTCAGGCAAGTATTTTACAGAGACTGCTGGGTGACGGGAATGCGATGCTCGAGGAGTGGTGGATGCAGATACAATATTGACATTTAAGAGGCTTTTACATAGGCACATGAATATGCAGGGATTGTAGGAATATGAATCACATGTGGGAATAAACGATGAGCAAAATTTGGTGCCATGTTCCCCACAGGCATTATGGACCAGTTTCTATGCAGTTCCATTTTTAGCTAGGAACTCCTGTAATTTTACTTCGGAGTCACGTGAGTGACTACGTGAAGAAGGCCGTCAGTCCCCTTGTGCGTCATTATGTCTGAAGCATGCGCCAACGACTGACTGGCAGGCGCGTCACGTCCTTCCAGCGGTAGGTTTTAGAAACCCAGGGTAGGTGTTTTCAAAAACTACTCTGAGTCGTGTTGGCGGGTTCGTTATTTCTTGTTTTTCTAGCAAGTAGAACCCGACCATGTCGAAGGTGAGGAGATGGTCTGCGGGGAAGCCGGCTATAGAAGACCGCGGAGGTGCGGGTAGCGGGCGACTGTCCGAATCACCTTCCAGGTCGCTGGTGGTGGAACCAGCGGCAGCAGACTTAGTGCCTGAGGAGAGCACCATGGCAGTTCCTCCGGGGTGCAAGGCAAGTCACAAGTCTGCGAGGCCCGTAGACTCAGATGAGTCCAGGCCGGAGGGATCCCCTCCTTCACTGGGAAGCGTCTACAGGCGACTTTCCCAGATGGAGCACCTATTGGAGAGGTGGCTCCAGACCGATATGATCTAGAGAAGTGAGCAGTATCAGCTTGGGTCTCCACGGGAGCCTGCGCCAGCAGCACCATAGGGCTGCAAAGTGTCTCCCTCTCTGGAGAGGGGAGTACACACAGTATTATCCTGACTGATAGCAGGGAGGCACATCAGGAGAACACCCCCGGGGGCATGGGGCAGAAGTGCCTCTTCTGGCTTCCAAATTTGCCATCCCAACACCAACAGGAGCACCACTGGATGAAGAGCTGGCCACCACGATAAATTACCTGGCATCTCATCAGCTCAAAGACCTGGCTATGGAGGAGACCTCCAACAGATATCATACTCCTGCCAACTGTGCCTCCCTCAATGTGCCGGCTGTCGACCACTCCATCTGGGGTCATATTGGAGCGGGTGTAAGAGCCCAGGAAGTCAAGCTCCAAAACATCTTTTAATTATTGGCCTCAGGCATAACGGCCTTTGTAAGGTCAGTAGATGGGGGGCTGCTGACAGAGACACAGCAGGATGCTGTGGGGCTTCTCTGTAATGCCCATTTCGAAATAAATTGTCTGCATAAAAACGCAATACGGCCGGCACTCAATCCTAAATTTGCTGTGCTGTGCAAGGCCAGCAACGTCCAGCCGGCTAATTATCTATTTGGGGCAGACGTACCAAAGCAGATCCGTAAGCTGGATGATGAGACCAAGACCATTTACCTCATGAGCCGAGCTCAAACAAAACCCGGGGACTCATCACACCGGGCATATCCCTATGCCTCCTTTAACACCAGGCAAAACCAGGCGAGGGGCTCAGGGACAGGAGGAAGACTCGAGCTGGAAGCAATGAGGTCTTTTTTAGGGGTAGGCACCAGCCGGACCACAGCTCGGATGCGCGGGGGGCACCCGCCATCAGCCCTCCTTCCGAAGCCACGAGGACGGAAGCCAGGATCAAACCGCCAGTAACGTCTAAGGTAGGAGAACCTAGTTCCTTGTGGAACACCTTACACACCACTCACTCGCAAGTTGGGGGGAGATTGCGACATTTCTTGAATGAATTAGATCACAGCAGATCCTTTCATACTGCGCAGCATACAAGGGTTCAAAATTGAGTTCCTTCTTGATTCATCACCACCCACACAAAATTTACCAAACCGCACATATGCATTCTCACAACAGGAAAGATTCGAGGTACAAGCTGAAATTCGGGCTTTACATACAAAAGGGTTGATTCAGAGGTCGCAACAGGAATCACACCAATTTGTATACAACAAATTCACCAAGCGGAAAAGGGATGGAGGATGTCGTATCATCCTTGACTTGACGGACCTCAATACCTATGTGCAGTATAAACATTTTTAAATGGACAACTTTGGCACAGTCATCCAACTGGTTGCCAAAGGATGTTATATGGCATGCATTGATCTAAAAGATGCATACTACTCAGTATCCATTCACAGGGAGCACAGGAGATATTTGAAATTTAACTGAATGGGGCAACTGCGGCAATTCAAAGCATTGCCTAATGGGCTGACTTCAGCTCCCAAGCTATTTACAAAATTACTAAAACCAGTTCTGGGGCTACTACAAGCTCAGAATCACATGGTTATTGCTTATTTGGATGGCAGTTTAATAATTGGGGACACCAAGGAATCAGCTGAATCATCTGTTTCAGCTACCAAACTCATGTTTGAGAGATTGGGGTTTCTAATCCATCCAGTTAAGTCAACATTGACCAACCAGGGTAATTGATTACCTGGGGTTCACAATTAACTCAATTCAAATGTCGGTGACGCTGCCAAGTGGCAAGCAATTAGAGTTAATGGAAGCCTGCAATAAGCTAATTGTTAAACAGCAGCCAACAATCAGGCAAGCAGCAAGTGTAATTGGCAAGCTTGTGGCAGCTTTTCCAGCTGTACGCTTTGGACCTTTGCACTATCAAAATTTACAACGTGCAAAGGAACAGGCACTCAAATCCCACGCAGGCCAATTCGGAAGACCCATGCAATTGCCACCAGAGGCCATTGCTGAATTACACTGGTGGACAACAAATATACATCACTGCTCTAAGAAAATACTAATTGTTACACCATCGGTAATCTTACAAACCGCTGCACGTCACCTGGGCTGGGGAGCAACAGATACCATCTCCAACTGCAGAGGTAGATGGAATGTGCAGGAGTCCTTAATTTTACTTCGGAGTCATGTGAGTGACTACGTGAAGAACCCTGACTGCCCGCAGTGCACGTCATTACGACGCACGTATTTGCGAAGCACCGGTCTGGCAGACACATCGCTCCTGCCAGCGGTATGTTTAAACTCCAGGTAAGTATTTCTTACCTGTTTTTTGATGTCTTGCAGGAACCCTTTTTTCCACAGGGTTCCTGCCGGGTGCTTCGCGGGTGCCGACAAGGAACCAGCTGTGGGCTATGGGGAAACCCCGGTCCTACCGCAGAAGCGGGTAGCTGGGGAATGTCGGGCTCGCGGAGATCAGTCACTACCGTCAGTGACTTCTGAACGTTGAGTTCCCGGGGAGGGGAACTGCAGCAGAAGTGCGGTTTTAGACCGCAGTGGCCGACGATATGGGGCTGAAGCTGACCAGAACGGTCAGTAACTTTTGAACGCTGGGTTCCCGGGGAGGGGAACTTCAGCAGAAGTGCGGTTTTAAACTGCAGTGGCCCACGAAATGGGGCTGAAGGTGACCATAACGGTCAACCCGGATGCCATGGGGGGGGGGGGGGGGGGTTCCCTCTTGGTAAGGCACACAGAAGGGTTCCCCGGGGACCGGAAACCCAGCAGCAATGCGGTGTCCAGAATACAGTAGTTTAGGATGGGGGGGGGGGGGGGAAATCGACCAATATGGTCAGCCCTGATGCCGGGTGGGTTCCCCTCCGGGTATTGTAAAACATTTTAGGTTGACCAGGATGGAGCCTTGTGGAGAGGAGGCTCCATCTAGATACACTCCAACTGCAGGAGTTGTGACAGTGCCAGGCATATGGGTGAGCCTGAGCCAGCAGCACCTTTGGACAGGGCTGCTTTAGGGGATGTAATTTCTGTGATAGTAATGGCATATAGGTAAGCCTGAGCCTGCAGCACCTATTCCACAGGGCTGCTTTATGGGATGCCGAATCTATGGCAATGCCAGGCATATGGATACGCCCGAGTCAGCAGCACCTATTGCACAGGGCTGCTTGACGGGAAGCCGGCCGTAAGTATGAGCCCGAGCCAGCAGCACCTATTATACAGGGCTGCTTTATGGGGTGCCGAGTCTATGGCAATGCCGGGCATATGGGTGAGCCCGAGCCAGCAGCACCTATTCCACAGGGCTGCTTTATGAGATACCGAGTGATGGCAGCGCCGACCTATCGGAGAGGCCACATCAGTAGCATCATGCAGCATGGCTGCTTTATATTGAGGCAGAGGTTATGGTAGCACCGGCATGTGGGAAAGCCACAGGCCATCATGTAGCAGGGCTGCTTAATGTAGGCAGCAACATCTGTAGAAGGGCTGCATAATTTTTCCCTCATGGGAGAGGTGAGCTTCCCGGGGCAGTTTGTTCTTACACTGAAGTTCTACAGCAAGGGACCATTTACAAGTGGTTAAGATTTACACTTAGTTGAACAATACAAATGATCAAGACATTCTTCATCAATTTAGAGGCATCTAACCATGTAGAATTGGACATTATTAGCATTCTAAGCAGGCTGAAATTGGGCCAGAATTGTGTTTAGGTAAGCGCAGTACTTTGACCAGGGTTGCCTTCAAGATAGGTTCAAAAATATAGGCAGACTTGTCTTTCAAGACAGGTCAGAATTATGGCTAGAATTGTTTTAGACAAATTAAAATTAGTAGACAGGTTCATTATTATGGTCAGGTTGTCTTACAAGACAGGCTCGGGAATAGGGCCAGAGTTGCCGTTCAAGGCAGACGCGAAGGATGACAGCCGTACCTGTTCATTATGAAAGATGGCTGATTAACAACTGGAGTCATAGTGGTGCCCATTTACAGTATCATTGGAGATATTTGGTGGAGGCATTGCTGTGATGAGGCAATATAATAGTATAATCCACTGTTTCAGTCTCAAACCATGTTTGAGAAATTGGGCTCCTCTATTCAATTAAAATTAAGTTGTTATCAAATAGAGAGAACACCCTAACACATAAAAGACAACGGGTCAGTATTAGTCTGACGCCGGGTCCATGGCAGTGTCGGCCAATTTGAGAGGCCGCGCCAGCAGCGCCTTATAGTAGGGCTGTTTAATGGCTTCCTCATGAAGGAGGAGAGTATACCGAGTCTGATGTTCTAGCTGCGAACATACCCAAAGGGATGATGGTCACGTGTCAGAGATCATTACTGACAGCAAGATTTGCCATCACAACACATGCAGTGAACACCGCCATCAGGGGGACATGAGACCCAGCCGCCGAATCTGTTCGTCAGGTTAGACCTATTCAACAGGCAAATCCTGGAGGATGAAGGTTAACGGTTCACTGATGCTGGTAGCAGCATGAAAGCTGGCCAGAGGTTCCATGCACTCTATCAGGTCATTACGATTTACATTGAGTTATCAATTGGTTTATGACACCGTCCTAGGCAACAGATTGGAGTCAATAGAAACCTGTTACAGCTTTGTTGTTGTAAAACAGCAGTCTAGTCATTAAGACTAATTGGCAATATAATGGATGTGGTTCAGTTGTGCAAGTGGGAGAATTGAAATCATCCTAAATGGAGAACTCTAAAGTACCATGTAGGTCATGGTCGACACACTTCGCTATTATCAGCTGAAGCTGCCAAAGTCACAATGATGGATAGACATTATTCAGCATTGTTCCAGTAGGTTAATCAATAAATATCTCATTATATTGCAAAATGATGCTAATGGTCTAAGAATGGAAAATTGTGAATATCATCTCTGGTTTGGAGCTGGAGGAGATGTGCATGAGTTGCCAATTCTTCTTTTATTGGTGTCAAATATTTATAGACCCTACGCATTTTGTGGGTTAAGAGTAATTGAGCGGATATGCATATCTGCATGCTCAACTTCATGTTGACACGTTATGATGGTGGCATATGTTAGTACATGTGGGTTCAATCAAGTAAAGATTCCTGTTATGGTTACATAATCTCGTTGGCCACTTGAGTAACATTAGGTATAGGTCAATGACAACACAGAATGGGAATTGAATCACACCATATTTTTGAAATTCTGGTTCAATGGAACACCGAATATACATATGTTTGTTCATGTTTATTCACAGGTTGTAAAATATGTGGCATCAGTGGCGAAGATACATTCTCGCTACAAGGAGAAGGAAGGTCTTTTGTGTCTTCCTCCATTTGCTTCATTAATCGGGGGTTCAAATGAAGTCATTAGAGCCGTTTAGGTTCCTATTGTGTGATTGGCCTATGCAACTTTGATTCCCGGTTGTCGGGAATAATAATAGAATCTTATATGATTATTTTGACCGTAACTTGCTGGTTTAGTCTGTGACTTGAGAAATCAGCCGTTGCATGTTAAATCAAATTATGTTCTGCAGATTCAATAGACTGCTCTACGGCTTGGGTTGTTACATCAGTCCTTGTATATGTTCAATGTGCTGCAATAGCACCCAAAAAGCAGGACTTTCTTTTCCAGAAGATGGAAAGTGTTTGTTGAATGTTCATGTTGCATTGAAGACTGTACAAATTACTGATGTGGGAGTTCATTTTAAATGATCTTTGTCAATAATTAAGTTGTACGGCCATTAACTGTGCCAACGTGCCTTCTCATTGTATTGGCTACAGCAAACAAGACCCGCTCTGTCGGGTTCACCCTGGATATCAAGTTGGTAAGCATATCTTTAACACAATGTTTCCTAGGACAAGTACAATGCAGTATGGGATGTCAAAGTTGTGTGAACACTATTTCACCAGGGTGGTCCAGCTACATCCTGAGTTTTGCCGGATTACATAGGTGGTTATCCTCCTAGCGCTGGTTACCGCAACAGGTTTAGTCGCTACATAGTTGCGACGGAACAAGGTGGTTACGTTTGTAAACAATAATATATAATATTTATGCTTATAATTCACTTAAGCAGATCAGAAGGGGTGTCAGATCTCACAATAGTTAAAGGGACCTTTGGTAAAGTGAGGACACACATGTATAACAATACATTAAGGTCACTGAGAATCTTCGAGGCTCTGAACTAGCTATGTTGTTAGTCACAAAAAACTTATAAGAACGTATCTGTTCAGGTCACTTCCAGAGGATAAAATGGACTTTGATTTATGTAGGAGTAGATACTGATTCTATTCATCACTCCATCAGGGCTGCTATAACATCAGCAGCAAGGGTCGTACGTGCCGTTGGACCACGTCCTAACGCTTGCAGCATGGTCAAGTGAACGAATTTCAAACATTTATACTAACCCATTACTAGACCAGGGGTATTTGTTAACTCTATTTTCATTGATTATAGTTTTCCATCCGAGTGAAAGGAGGGACTATTATTATTACTCCATTAATAACATCAGCATGTCATGACTGTATGTAATATGAATATTTTTCCTTCATTTGTCAATGAAGCAGTTGTGGCTGTGTAGACTTGTTTCTCACGGTGTGAAATCACAGAGCTTTGAAGTCTTCACATAGTCACTCACGTGACTACGAAGTAAATTAGTAAGATTAAATGAGAACTTACCAGTTTGAAGTTTGATTTTTATTTTATGAGGAGTTACGATGAGGGATTACGTGCCCTCCGCTCCCAACCTTCATAAATGTCATCTGGTAGTTCTAGTCTTCTGTTATCTTACTATTATACTTCAGTCACTATTACCTGTGATTTCACACCGGTGCTTTGAAGATTGACGCGCACTGCGGGCAGTTGGGGTTCTTCACGTAATCCCTCATCATAACTCCTCATAAAATAAAGATCAAACTTCAAACTGTTAAGTTCTCATTTAACCTTACTATTCTTCAGCAACATGGTATTAATTACTTAGATTTGTTGGGAGCACTCTATGGACTAAAGGCTTATTGCAGCAATATGCATCATGTGCATGTTCAACTACAGATTGACATACACCGTCTTGTTGTCAATCACATGGGTGGAATAAAGTCTGAGTCTTGTGACAAATTGGCAAATCTTCTTTGGCATTGGTGTATTGCAAGGGACATTTGGGTCACAGCAATCTACCTACCAGGTAGATCAATCATGGTGGCGGACACTAGATCACGGAAATTCAATGATAACACAGAATGGATGTTGAAACATGACATGTTTAACGATATTGTTGCCCGATATGGCATGCCGGATGTTGACTTGTTTGCATCCAGATTGAATCACCAGTTCCCCAAATATGTGTCATGGGAGCCAGACCCAGGGGCAGTGGCAGTAGATGCATTCACAATGCATTGGGGAGGAATGTTCTTGTACGCTTTTCCTCCATTTTGCCTCATCAGCCGATGCTTGGTAAAAAATAAAGCAAGACAATGCCACAGGCATTTTGGTAGTGCCAGACTGGCCTATGCAACCCTGGTTCCCACTAGTCCTGGGAATAATGACACAGCCTCTCATGGCTGTCCCCAAAAGCAGGAATCTGCTTGTTCACCCAGTAACGGGGGGCAACCACCCACTACATGACCAAATCAATTTATTGATTTGCAGATTCTGAGGAGACCATACCTGGGACTCAGACTGGCTGACCGGACAGTGGATGTCATAACCACATCCTGGAGAGACAGTACACAAAGGCAGTATGTCTCTCACATCAAGAGGTTGGAGATGTACTGTCATGTCTCCAACATATTATATGACACAGTGTGCATCACGGATGTTCTGGAGTTCCTATCTACTTTATACTATGACCAGAAATTAGGCTACAGTGCCATCAACAGTGCCAGGAGTGCACTATCTTCATATTTAGTGCTGGGAACGGGGCACCATCCGGTAGGAACACACCCCTTAATCACCAGGTTCATGAAGGGAATATACAACTCAATACCACCCAGGCCACGGTATACAGCCATTTGGGATGTGAGCGTGGTGCTAACACTGCTTCGCCAGTGGGCCCCAGCCACCTCCCTTATCCTTAGCCAAACTCACCCTCAAGGTGGTCATGCTGATGGTGCTGGTAATGGCACAACGAGTCCAGACGTTGCACATGCTATGACTGGACAACATGACCACCAATGTAAACGCCATAACCATCATCATTAACGACTTAATCAAACAGAGCAGGCGGGGGGTACCAGGGCCCAGGCTTGAGTTCCTGGCATACCCCAAGGATCCACGATTATGTGTAGTGACGCATTTAGACCAGTACATTAAAGTCACTAGGAGCCTCAGAGGCTCTGAGTTAGCTGTCCTGATCAGCCACAAGAAACCACACCACAGGGTATAAACACAAACCATTTCCAGATGGTTAAAGGAGTTACTCGGGGGTGCAGGAGTGAATACTGACACTTACAAATCTCACTCCACCAGGGCTGCATCTACATCGGCAGCGAGGGCAATGGATGTTCCCCTCAACAACATCCTAGCGGCTGCAGGATGGGCCAATGAACGGATGTTCCACAGGTTTTTATAATTAACCTATTGCCAGACGGGGGGTGTTTTTACGTACCATTTTAGATTCTGTTTTATAGTTTTCCCCCAGGATGGGCGGGGTCACTATTATTTTGTTTTCCTATTAAAGCATCAGTATTGTTACCTAACTACATTATTTCTGAATGCATTAATTTTTCTCACTCATCCATGGTCAATCCGATTACGTGCCCACCGCTCCCAACCCTCATATTATCAGTCATCTGATAGTTCTAGTTCTCCAAATCTTACTATCTACAGGTCAACTTCTCTTATCTGTGATTTCACACCGCTGCTTTGAAGATTGACGCGCAAGCGGACTGACGGCCTTCTTCACGTAATCGCTCATCGTAACTCCTCATAAAATCAAGATCAAACTTCAAACTGGTAAGCTCATTTAATCTAACTATTAAACTGTGATTTTTGTTATGTATTAGAATCCAAACATTGTAGGATTCTTGTTCTATTGTGTGATCCTCAACAATATAGAACATGGTAATTGAAATGAATTGTTCGAAGTTTATTCAAATGCAGTGATAATTGTGGCTTTAAACTCAGGAGCCCAGAAAGCTGAATGTTTAGCTAAGAGATCCTTCTGTAGATTGTGTCTACGCCAGGCAAAATAAAGAGTTATAGAGACTCCTGTAATTTCACTTCCAGATTGTTTCCCATATTGCCCTGTGGATTACTGTTCATTCAGGTACTTCTAAATATGAAGCTTTTCTGGCTCCACTCCCCATTCAGTAAATCCCAGGTCCCTCCTGCCATTTTCATGAAAAATAACTCTCCTCATCCCTTATCTAATATTTTACCAATTATAAACATTGATCCTCTCGTTAGTAACTCTCTGCTGAGGCAAATAAATCTTTCCTGCTCTCTCCATCTAGTTCTCTCATAGTTTTGTACACCTCAGTTATTCTTGTTTCAAAGAAAATAATCCCTGCCTGGGAGTTCCTTCAACACAGCTAACAATTTTCATTCTTGATTCACATAAACCTCCTTCGCATTTTCCTGTACAATCACAACCTTCATCCAATATATTGACCAAAACTGTGCTCCAATATTTCTAGCACTTCCTCCTTCCTAATGCAGACATACTCCAGACTATCAGCATACCCCTCTCTTAACTCTCCAGCCTCCACGTTCTTCTCCCTAGACCAGCCGAATAGTTACAGAATGTTCTATTTTAGATCAGAATTTTAGGCTCTGGGATTTGTAAATTTAGAGCAGGCAGATTACTCAATTTAGGACATGTTGGGATAGATTCACAAGAACTATCCAGATATAGAGGATGAGGAAAATATTCCCAGAGAGGTAGTAATTGGCTTCCTATTCGTCTTTCATAAGGATATGTGCTCTGTTTTACATTTCTGGGTAAACTTCCTCATGGTGCAAAGATGTTCCATGAACATTCTTGTAGAATAATGAGAGTGCTGAGGAAAAAGCTAGACTTGTCAAACAGACAGAAGGTTGCGACAGTCTGTTCTGATTAAAATCATCTGTTTTCCAGATTTCATTATTAGCTGGTCCCATAAGACTGTGAATAATTTGTGGCTGCTGGTCTTTATTAGAGAGAGGCGAACACACGCCAGCTCTCAGATGCAACCCTGCCCATTCAGATTTAGTTGATGTCATCAGCATGAGTAGAGACTGAGGGCTTCTGGTATCCATGTTGCTCAGTTTACTCTCGGAGGTGATGGTAAATGCAAATCAGGGCGATGTTCAGCATCTTGTTCCAATTTCATACCTTGGGATCTTACATGCTTTAGTTTAGCATTTTGCTCGCTAATTTTACTCTTTGGACTGTGAACTCCACTAATGCAGATTCTGGATAAATTGCTAAACCAAATTATTGAATCTGAATAGTTCAATTCATGGGTTCCATCTGCCGCTGATCTTCCACCTCTCCCAGGTCCACCAATCATCGCTGGTTTCTCTCACATCTGGTTACAGGCGGTTCCCTTCTTCTTAGTTTGTGATCCTCAACTGTGATTCCTTGCACTTCATGGA
Organism: Okamejei kenojei; assembly: GCA_035221665.1. Lineage (NCBI taxonomy): Eukaryota > Metazoa > Chordata > Chondrichthyes > Rajiformes > Rajidae > Okamejei > Okamejei kenojei. The sequence continues at coordinate 26,301,537 of CM069138.1, forward strand.
ACTGTCAAACCACTGGATCATCCCAATGAGGTCTCCTAGATTACTTAATTCACGTCATGCCTTATCTTCCATTTTCTTGAGTCGATGAAAGCAGCCTTTTTAATCTATTTTGTCATAGTGAAGATGAATGTATCTGAACGCACTGAGAATACAGGAGGTTGCCCTGTGCCATCTCTTTTGAACTTTCCAACTTTGAGCTCAATGCTAGTCTTTGATATTTCCACCCTGGTGTAAAGGGCCAGACTTTCTACCCTATGCCTGCCAGGTGGGTAGTGGTTATGCCAAGGTCAGGCAGAGACATGTTATTGAATGTGGTGCGACTGATGTGTTGAAATGCAAGGACTCTTTTGGGTAAAGCAAATGACAGAGCCTGGATCAGTCCTCTTCATTTGGAACAAAATGAGTTTAATCCAGGCAAGTGCGAGCTGTTGCACTTTGCAAGGCCAAATATACTTTAGCAAATAATACAGTTAATTGCAGGATCCTTAACGGCTTTGATGTACAGAGAGATCCTTGGGTTTTAGACGATAGTCTTGAAAGTAGCAACAGAAATAGATAGAGTGGTAAAGAAGGCGTGTGGTATGCTTACCTTTATTGTTTGGACCATTGAGTATAAGTATCATGAAGTGAGGTTGCAGCTTTATAAAACTTTGATGAGGCAGCATTTGGAGGATCATGAGCAGTTCTGGTCAACCCTTTACGTATGTGCAAGATTTGAAGAAGTGCCAAATAGGATGATGCCTTGATTAGAGAGTATGAACTATAAGCAGAGTTTGGATAAACTTGGATTGTTTTATCTGGAGCTGCAGATACTGAGGGGAGACCGGATGGAAGCATATAAAATTGTGAGAGGCAGGGTGGAAATGACAAATACTAGAGGAATTTTCTCTACTCAGAGGGGGAACGTTTAAAGGAGACATTTGGGGCAAGTATTGTACAGAGACTGCTGGGTGACTGGAATGCGATGCTAGGGAAGTGGTGGAAGCAGACACGATATTGACATTTAAGAGGCTTTTAGATAGGCACATGAGTATGCACGGCTTGAAGGGATATGAATCTTATGCGGGCAGAAACGATGAGCATAATTTGGCGGCATGTTCCCCACAGGCATAATGGACCAGTTTCTATGCAGTTTCATTTTTAGCCAGCAACTCCTGTGATAAAACTGCAATTGCTGTTATGTATTAGTATCCAAACAGAGTAGGATTCTTTGTTCTATTGTGTGACCTCCAACAATATGGAACATTGGAATAGAAATGAATTGTTCGAAGTTTATTCAAATGCAGTGAAATCTAATGCAGGTGCAGTTTGAAGAAGGGTCTCGACTAGAAACGTCGCCTATCTCCTTCGCTCCTTAGATGCTGCTGCACCCGCTGAGTTTCTCCAGCTTTTTGTGTACCCAGTGAAATCTAATTGTAGCTTTAAACACAGAATCGTAGAAAGCTGAATGTTTAGCTAAGAGATCCTTCTGTAGATTGTGTCTACGCCAGGCAAAATAAAGAGTTCTAGAGACTCCTGTAATTTCACTTCCAGATTGTTTCCCATATTGCCCTGTGGATTACTGTTCATTCAGGTACTTACTAACTATGAAGCTTTTCTGGCTCCACTCCCCATTCAGGCAGTAAATCCCAGGTCCCTGCTGCCATTTTCATGAAAAATAGCTCCTCATCCCTTATTTAATATTTTACCAATTATAAACATTTATCCTCTAGTTAACAACTCTCTGCTGAGGCAAATAAATCTTTCCTGCTCTCTCCATCTAGTTGTCTCATAATTTTGTACACCTCAGTTAGTCTTGTTTCAAAGAAAATAATCCTAGCCTGGACGTTCCTTCATCACAGCTAACATTTGAAATTCTTGATCCACATAAATCTCCTTTGCATTCTTTCCCGTACTATCACAACCTTCATCCAATGTATTGACCAAAACTATGCACAGTACAATTCTAATACTGAACTCATAAAATTGCATGCATCATTTAACAAAAGTAATTACTTCTTTAAAAAAGTCCTCTTAACTACTTTAACCTCCTCTTTATCTATCTTTCATTGGTGATTTGTGAATATGGATTTCAACTCCTCTCACAGCTTAATATGGCTCTGCCCAAGACCACAAGAAATTGCAGACTGTTGTGGACACAGCTCCGTCCATTGACTCCATCCATGCTTCAGGCTGCATCAGGAAAGCAGCCAACAGATTCAAGGACCACTCACATTACTGCCATTCTCTCTTCTCCCCTCTCCCACTGAGCAGGAGGTACCAAAGCATGAAAGCATGTGCCATCAGATTCAAGTGCAGCTTCTTCCCTACTATGATCGGACTCTTGAATGGGCCTCTCAAATGCTTAGGATGAATTCCCCTTCTTCCAATTTACTTTATTCCCATACTTGCACTTTATCTGCACTTCCCCTGTAACTATAACACCATTTGATTGTTTTAGTTTTAGTTTTAGAGATATAGCACCGAAAAAGGCCCTTCGGCTCACCGAGTCCGCACCGACCAGCAAACTCCCCATACACTTACACTATCCTACACGCAAGGGACAATTTATAATTTTACCAAACCAATAAGCTTACAAACCTCTACGTCTTTGAAGTGTGAGAGGAAACTAGGGCACCTGGAGAAAACCTACGCAGGTCACGAGGGACAAGGTGCAAACCCCATACAGACTTTATCCATAGTCAGCATTGAACCCAGGTCTCTGGCGCTGTAAGGTAGCAACTACCGCTGCATCACTGTGCCACCCTTAAAATTCTGCACATATTTTCTCATTTGCAATATCTGCTGTACTGATGCATGAAGGAATTTGCCTTCACAGTATCTTGCCACAAAACACCAAGAAACCTATACCAATGTCAATATCCAGCCATTCATTGTTTATTCTCTTGTCTTGATTGCTCTCCTCAGATGTATTAACCTGAACTTCTCATCTTTAAATTCCATTGTCACTTTTTTATCCAACAACCATTAAGTGTGTACACAATCTATTGTTCTGAGTGCAAGCCTTGTGGAAGAGGGGGAGTATGTGGATACACATGAAAGTTGAAGTGAACTGAACAAGCTTGAATTTCTTTTTGTCAACATTGCAGCTGAAGAGGAGTGGCAAGAAGAGATTTTTTTTGCACTATGAACCCCTGAGATTGGGCTGACATCAGGGCCGTAGTGAGACCACATCTGGAGTATTGTGTGCAGTTTTGGTCTCCAAATTTGAGGAAGGACATTCTTGCTATTGAGGGAGTGCAGTGTAGGTTCACAAGGTTAATTCCTGGGATGGCAGGATTGTCATATGTTGATAGAATGGAGTGGCTGGGCTTGTATATGCTGGAACTTAGAAGGATGAGAGGGCATCTTATAGAAACATATATGATTACTAAGGGTTTGGATACGCTAGAGGCAGGAAATATGTTCCCAATGTTCGGAGACTCTTACCATCAGTTCATTTGCCATATGGAATATAGCAGGTTAAGAAGGTACAATAAATTCTGGCTTTGACAGCAACATCCAGATTCCATAGAAACATAGAAACATAGAAATTAGGTGCAGGAGCAGGCCATTCGGCCTTTCGAGCCCGCACTGCCATTCAATATGATCATGGCTGATCATCCAACTCAGTATCCTGTACCTGCCTTCTCTTCATACCCCCTGATCCCTTCAGCCACAAGGGCCACATCCAACTCCCTCTTAAATATGGCCAACGAACTGGCCTCAACTACCTTCTGTGGCAGAGAATTCCACAGATTCACCACTCTCTGCGTGAAAAATGATTTTCTCATCTCGGTTCTAAAAGACTTCCCCGTTATCCTTAAACTGTGACCCCTTGTCCTGGACTTCCCCAACATCGGGAACAATCTTCCTGCATCTAGCCTGTCCAACCCCTTAAGAATTTTGTAAATCTCCATGAGATCACCCCTCAATCTTCTAAATTCCAGCGAGTACAAGCCAAGTCTCTCCAGTCTTTCTTCATATGGAAGTCGTGCCATCCCAGGAATCAGTCTGGTGAACCTTCTCTGTACTCCCTCTATGGCAAGAATGTCTTTCCTCAGATTAGGAGACGCAATACTCCAGGTGTGGCCTCACCAAGACCTTGTACAACTGCAGTAGAACCTCCCTGCTCTTGTACTCAAATCCTTTTGCTATGAATGCCAACATACCATTCGCTATCTTCACAGCCTGCTGCACCTGCATGCCTACTTTCAATGACTGGTGTACCATGACACACAGGTCTCGCTGCATCTCCCCCTTTCCTAATCGGTCACCATTCAAATAATAGTCTACCTTCCTGTTTTTGACACCAAAGTGGATAACCTCACATTTATATGACAAAATGGATATTGTCATATGACAATATGACAATTTCCATGACAAAATGGAAAATAGTGAACCATAGGGTCTGCAAAATTGGCTACTGCAACAACTAATCTAATAGACAAGGCTGTGGAAGACTCATGATCATAAACTATGCAATTACCAAACTTAGATCTGCCACAGAAAGGGAAATATTGAGACAACATTCCAGTTGGCTCTCCTGCCTTTGACAAAAGGAAAATATGATTTAGGTGCTAAAGTTCTCAAAGGCATTGATTTGCAAAGTGCACTGCTGAAATGCAGGAACACTGTCAGCTAATTTGTCTACCGCCAGTGAAGAAATGAAATCAGATAATGTACTTTTTATTGTCATTAACTGAAGGAGAATTTTAACTGGGTGCACGGGAGAGAAAACTAGCTCTTGTTTGAAGGATGCGGTAGGATCATGCGTATCCATTTGAATGGCAGACCATGCCTCCAGTTAATATGTCAATGGGGAGGCTTTCCTTCTAACAGTAGGCACTCTCTCCATCTGTCAATAAACAGTTCGGGGGATACAATATCCATACCAGGACCTAATGATAGTTGCTGAGGCATAGTCTACATCTGAAATTCAAATAATCAGGAGACAATTGCATATTGTTGACTCCCTAAGAAACATTTTTTTTCCAGGAACTCCTACGATTAAACTGCGGTTGTTCTTATGTATTAAAATGCTACTGTGCCACATTTCATCGCTTGGGTCAGTTATTTGCAATTCAATTTCCATTGAATAAATATGAAACCACATTCTTTCACTTTTTTTTTTGAGGTTTGGGCTGTAATCTTTTACCAAACGTGGTTAGTAAGCTCCAGCCAAAAATAGCAATTGCATTCTTCAAGAATCTAGCCACTGGAATGACTATAGGGTGGGAGCTGACTCCAAGCAAAAGGGAAAATAAAATTGTTACAATAACTTATTTCAGTTTACACTGCAAAAATATTTCCATGTGCTCTGGTCTGAGCTGCAGTAACATTATTCTTTTGTGTTCTCTCCCTTTTGACTCTGACTGCCTGCCTCGTGTGTTCACTGCTTTCTGGGCCTCCATCCAGTTGGCTGTTGATGGCTACTGGGTGTCCTAGCCAAGGAAATGAACAGCGCAGTATGGAACCCAAAAACAGTGTGTCGAAAAATTTGTACTTAGCACATAAATTTGTACGTAGCACTAAACACACAATTTAATAACAGCTGCATGTTGCATTCCGTTTTCAATATTTAGTTCCATTGATGTCAACAGAGTGTATGTTTAGTCTTGTAGACCAAGGACATTTCTCTCCCCCAATATTGCCTATCTGGTGAGCTCTTTCTCGTGAGACGTGCCCTGTGTAGAATCTTCCAATGATTCTGAGATTGATAATATTTGGATTTAGTTGCTAAATTAAAGATAGGAACTAAAGTAAAAAGCAGGATTATCAGTGACTTCTACCCTAGTTGATTGTTATTCAGTCCCTACTGGTTCACACTAGGTCTACCAGGTTGCATTCCCCAAGTCCTCACTGCATTTTAGTGACTGACTGGAGTGACCGTATGTGACTCTAGATTCACCTGGGCAGTTTCCCCAATGAGGATCCTGAGGCATAAGGTCGTAAGCAACAGGCAATAAATGCTCGCATTGCCAGTAATGAGCTTACTCTAGAGTAAATTACAAGAAACGCTGCAACTACCAGTGTGCGAGGGCCAAGAATCAGATGCTGGGCAGTGCCATATGAGTTGACCACTTTGATGTGGACAGTGAGTATGGATGGCACAGACTGATCAGATTTCTGTGTTGTTTAAGGAAGAAAACCTGCAATCTCGGTCCGAATTGGACTATTTGTGACTCCAGTCCCACATCACGCAGACATATCCCTGTCTTGGCAACCCAGAACTGAGCTCAGTCGCATCTAAACCATAGGAAGTGGGGAGAAGAGCATCCAACCTTCCCCCGGGACAGACTAAGAGACCACAGGATTTGTTTAGCTATCTCTAGCATGGATTTCAGTGAGTATAATGGATTCACTGTGGGCCTGGGGATGTCTGGTCTCTACTGGGAACTCATGGAAATTATCCCAGTCATTGGGACAACTAAGTGGCAGGCTAGTAGTGCTTCTTCTTCTTTCATGTGGCGTGCACAGCCACAACGTGTTCTATTTAAGCTTCTGTTTGTGTACGTTGAGTTGATTGCTTTAGTCAAAACAGGGCGGACCACGTGAAGGTTGCAATCTTCCAACCCGTTAGTAGTGCTACTGCCTCAGTATTCCAGTGATCTGGGTTAAATACTGTCTGTGTGAAATTCACATTGAATTGATTGAAGGGCCTGTTTCCATGCACAATTCTTCGATTCAACCACAAATCCCTGATGGGATGGCCAGTGAGAATGGAAACAGTCCATCTATTTGTGCCAGCCCATAAAGAACCGTAAAGCATACTGTTTTTAAATATTAACTGGGAAATAGAAGGTCCAAGCCACAAGATGCTGTCTGAGCCTTAAGAGATAATCTGCTCCCGAAGGATGCACCTGACTGAGTGTGCAGGATACACACCACCTGTTTAAAATTGCCTGGTTATGCCTTCTGCAGACAACAGTGAAAATATAGGAGCCAGATTTCCCCATGGTGTTGTATTGGAGTAAATGCTGGACCTTACAACAAAACACGAGAAATTGTGGCATTGGTTTATCATTGTTACCAGGATTCAGTAAAAACAATTAGTTCAGAATGCTATCCTGACAAATCATAACATACAAGCACACATCAGATAGCTCAAAAGAGAAAATAAACAGAGTACAGAATATAGTGTTACAGCTACAGAGAAAGAGCAGATAAAAAAATGAAAGAGCCACAGTGAGGTAGATTGAAAGATCTGGAATTCATCCTTAGCATGTGAGTTAAAGGGTCTGACAACAATGGGGGAGAAGCTGTTCTTAAATTGTTCTGAGAACTGTAAAGAGATTCAGCATGCCACCAAATTCTCTAACAGACTTCTACAGATGTACTGTAGGACGTATCTTGACTGGTCACATCATAACCTTGTACAGCAATTCCAACACACAGGAGAGCCTGCAGAGTGTGGTGGACTCAGCCAGATTAATTATGGGCACCACCCTTCCCCCGCCCCCACCACCATCCCCTCGCCCATTGACAGCATTTACATGAAGTGCCGTCTCAAGAAGGCAGCGTCTATCATCAAGGAACTCCACCATCCCAGACACGCCCTCTACTCGCTGTTATTGTTTGACAGGAAGTACCAAAGCCTGAAACCCTTCACCACAAAGTTCTAGAGCAGCTACATTCATACAGTCATCAGTTATCAGTTTTGGGAGTAAAGCAGTTGACATACCAAGCTACGTAACTAAATACTTTCCATTGTGCATCTGTAAAAATCCTAGGAAGTGGAGGCGATGGTGTGCTTTCTTGGTCATAGCATCAGTTTTGTGGGACTGGGACAAATTGTTCATGATATTTACACATAGGAATTTGGATATTTTATCCATGTCCAGTTCAGCACCATTGATACGGCATGGGGTGTGTACTTCACCCCACTTCTTGAAGTGGTGCTGGAGACAACTTGCCAAAGTCGTCTTGACCATTAAGAAATACAATAAATAATTCAGGGTTAGATAAAGCTGATGTCACCTGAGGGCCCTAAGCCCAATTAGAAACTCATATACTTTTGAGCATTTAATGGAACGGGAAAGGTAGTCAGTTTACATAATAAGGATAAACCTGGTGGATGGATGAAATTGGAGAAGCCATCAGCATACCTTTACAATAACTTTGGTATATAGTTAATAGCAGATGATGATCTTCTGAGTGCCATTGACCCAACCACAGCTCTGCATATTTATTTTCCACATTCCTAAAAAAGAAAAAATTCTGTTTCAATCATTCCCTGTGTCAAACAATTCCAAGTTCCAACAGCATTGAGTAATTTACTCTTAATCTATCGTGCTTGATAAACATTTTAAATTGATGATCATACCTTAAAACAAGAAAGATTTATTTTGTTTCAATCCTGCTCTCCAATCCAGAAGCTAATCTAGTGAGAACATTAATCTTCCCCACCATTTAAACTCTTGATATTTGGAAGCATTTTTGGTGCCCTCTTCATGAAAATGTTGAGGATGATAAATACTGCAACCAGAACAATTGTTCAAGCCCATAACCCCGCGGTCTAGCGTCTGCTAATGGAGCCTAGTACCTTATTTGTTAAGGAAAGTAGACTTCAGCTGACGCACTACTTAACTATCCATTACTAGATCTGACTGGAACACACTGAGCATAATTCCACCACAGTTTTCTCTGCCAAAAAAGCATCCACATTTCCAGGTGATCCTGAGGAAGTGAGAAAGCATCCAGCTTCTGTTCTCTAATGGCAATTGTCTCTTCCAAACTCCGCTCCGCTTTCTGCCCACTCCTAACCACTCCTCCAAAATCCTTCATCATCTCCGACACAGCAGAAGCTAGATTAATACATGCAAAGGATAAACCATAAAAGGAAATAGTGAAAGGGTGAGGGGAATTGGAGCGGCCTCACGTACAACGGAAGCACTGTAGGGCCAGTTGGCATGTTTCTGTGCATCAAATTCTACATGTAAAAGTGTAAAGTAATGCAGGATCATCTTATAAGGATTTTGACCATTCATTGTTCTATGTACCCCAGCCACATCTCTCTTACCATTAGCACCCCCATCTCTAATTCTGACATCTCTCACTTGAATTTGCATCCAGCTCTAATTCATTTCCACTAGTCCCTCATATGCTATCTCCATTCAAGTTGCCAATGAGACTTATGAGGCTAATTTCCTGTGTACTGCACAATTGCATGGTATGAAAACAGTAGGGAATGGGACTGATTCTCAGGTTGAATAAGTTGAACATAGCCAGGATTGACATGGATTGCTGGAACAGTGAGGCAGTAGAACTACTGATTGTGTCACTTTGTTGTTCCAATGGTTTGGATAACTTCCAATCCTATTGGAAATCAAACACAAATCAAATAAAATTCACCCTACGGTGAATCCATCCTTCCCACTGGATGTGCTATGTCCGTTTTCATGATAGGTGGAGGTCAGATGTACTTCTTCCCATGTCCCAAGCATTAGATCTAACAGAGCCCTCTTCTGCTGCTGATAGCAGTTTTCCAAGTAAATTACTCACTATCCAATCTCTCCCTCTCTCTCTCCCTCTCCCTCTCCCTGTCCCTGTTTCTCCATTCCAAATAACTATTGGACCAATCTCATCTAAAGTCACCTAACTACTCCTCAAACCACACACACATCCACATTTTTTCTCTTGTTATCACCGTTCACCTTTCCAGAAACTGGAAGGTGTTTTGTCTTTGTCAGAATATCTCTGATTGGAGTTCTGCTATTGCACTAAAATAAATCAAAGCAAAACATTAAATTATAACTTCAAAGACTCCAACTGTACTCCATATTTTCTCGTTACGCTGGTCAACATCATAATTTTCCACAAATTCCCCTCTCCCAGTGTCCATATATCCACTCTCCATTGTATCCAATTATAGTCAGACTGTCTTGAACATTAGCTTCTGTCCTCATTTACCAGACTCTCGCTTTTGGAAATCAGCAAGTCCAATTGGCGTCCTTGTCTTTGCACCTCGTTCCCTGTTGTATTTTTCTCCCAAACACCATAACAGGCTCTGTAAATAGCTAGTTCTAAGCTTCCCCCAATCTAGTTTCAGTCAATAAGATACTGAGTCTAGTATTTGCGCATCTAAACTTTATTTTGGAAAAGCACAATAACAGTTCGACTACACCTAACCACCACGGGTTTGATCCTTGTATCTGCTTGGCCAAGCCCTTCTAGCCTCATGCAAGCAGAGACACTCCAAAAGATCACACAGTCTCAAGTGTTCTTCCAGAAAATGAACACAGCACCTCGTGGGAGCTACCTTTTATAGGTCCCCGAACCTTGAGGAGCCGAACCACATGGGGATGGTCTCTATACAGTCCAATAACAGATATCGATTAATGCAGTATATGATAGACATTTCCCTAACCAAATAATACAGTGACTAATACAATGTATTTGAAAGAAAGTTCTAGAAGGAAGCAAACAAGAATAAACATTGAAACACGTGCCCTGAGATTCAAACAGTTTCTCCAAGGCTCAACAGTTGACAAATCATTAAAGAACAGGATGACCGTCTCGCAAAATTATTTATACTATTTACAATGCCTTGCAGCGATCCAAATCGAAATGATGCATTTAGGGTTGATTTGCAAAACTGCTATACATTTTATCAATTTAGGAGAAACAAGGAGAACACCTGGACCCCTCACCATCCTTCATAGCAGTCTGAGCCTAGACTGGCTGGCACCATCCAAAGCTTGTAAATTTCAGTTGACAAGGGTTAAGCAATTCTGACAAGTGCTCGTATCCTCCATTTTATGGTGTCTTTAATTTGGCCAGTATTAACATTCCCCCATTTTATCATTCATGATAATGCTCATCATAAATGATAACCCAGTATACAATGAGGGCTGCTAAACTTTAACAAATGTTCTAACAAGAAGATGTTGATGAAGCTTCTCAGAATTTCATCGATCTTCCCGAATTTTCATGAACATAGCTCCATGATTTCTATCTGATGAGTCTTCACCTCCCGAGTTTTCATAGGCACAAATCCCATCCATCAATCTTGATAATTCATTGGTCCTTGATTTGGAATAGAGTGGAGAATTTCTAAGAAAACCTGGGAGGAAACACGTTAACCACTGATACCTTCACTAATACTTATACAATGATGAGGATGCACCCAGGCATTTCTTCCCTCTACTTTTACTGCTGTTGGAGTCATTAGAAGAACTTGGTAAGGTCCTTCCCAACAAACTTCTGATCCACTCCTCACCCAATTCTTCACGAAGACACAGTCTCCAGGTTTTACTTTAATGGAAGTTACTGATGAAGTCATATCACCATAGGCTGCTCTCACTCTACAATGTACATCTCTTAAGGCTCTGGTCAAGGCTAAGATGTAGTCAGCAATCTCTGCAGTCATATGGTGGAAATTAATGATTTTCATTTGGTAATTTAGTTTTGAGTGTCTGGTTTGCCCTTTCTATAAGTCCAGCAGCCTGTGGTCGATAAGCACAGTGTAATTGCTGCTGGATTCCCCAACTGTTCACAACATTGTTTATTGATTTGTCCAATAAAGTGTGGACTGTTATCTGAGCTAAGTCGAATGGGAATGCCGAACCTAGGGACAATTTCTCTCATTAGCACCTTGACAAGAGTACCGCTTTATGGTCAAGGGTTGGGTATGCTTCAATCCTCCGGCTGAATACACCAACTATGACAAGAACGTATTTATATCCTTGGCATATTTTTAGTTCAATGTCTCAAATGGACCCATAGGCAATGGTGTTTTCCTTCATTCACATCCTATTCCTTTCCCTGGATTGTATTTCTAGCAGACCAGACAATTACTGCTTACCTTCTCAGCAAAAGATTGTAATTTTGGATGCCACCAAGTACCCAATAGACTGTCCCCTACTGCCCTTGCACCACAATGGGTTGCATAGTGCACACACTATATAACCCATACTGCTAATGGGTCTGTCATGCAAGTTTGCCCTGCTGCAGTGGTCCACAGTCCATTCATACAATCCAATACACATCCCAGTTGTCTCCATCTTACATTATCTCCTTTAGTAGCCTCTTCTTGTAATCAAACAATTTATTGCATGGTTGGCTTCATTTCCCCAAAGGGGACTTGTTAGTTAGACTTTTTAGTCTGCCTCATGATTTTAGGTACCACCACCTTACATTCCCATGATACTTTCTTAGCTACTAATTCGGCATTATGATTTCCAATGTCTACGGGCATCTGTCCTTTAGTATGGGCACCACCTTTCATTACAGAGATTTGTCTTGGTAGCAGTAAGGCCTTCAGTAAATCTGTCACCAATTGGTTGTTTGATATTTGGGTTCCTGCAGAAGTTAGGAATCCCCTATTTTTCCATAATTGTCCAAAATCATGCATCACCCCGAATGCAAATCGAGAATCAGTGTAAATATTTACTTTTAGATTTTCCCCCAATAATACAAGCCCGCATTAATGCATATAATTCAACTTGCTGTGCTGAATAGGGTGATTCAAAGGCAGCTGCTTCTACAATCTCTGCTTTTGATCAACAATTACATACCCAGACAATCTCTCACCCCATGGTCCAATGGATGCACCCCCGTCCACATATAATGTGATGTCAGAGTCTTCCATGGGAGCACCCCTCAAGTCCTCTCTCACTGATGTTTCCTCCTCTATAACAAACATACAGTCATGTCCTGCTTCTGATTGCTCTTCTGCGGGTGAAATAAGAAAAAAGGCTGGGTTAATCATTGTACAATTTGAACTGCAATTTCGGATTGTTCAACAGATAGATCTCATACTTATTTTGGGGGGGGCATTGTTAAGTGCTGGGTTCGAAGCTGCCCCAACAATGCCGCTACCGAATGTGAACTGTACACTACAATTTCCTGCTGGAGTGTCAAAATAGCAGCTGATTGTAAACTATTGTAGATTGCAGTTAAGATTTGTGTGCAAAGAGGATGTCCCCTAGCTACTGGATCTAATTTAGAGGAGTAATATGCAACTGAGCTTTGTCTATCCCCATGCTTTTGCGATAGTACCGAAATGGCACAGTCAGATAGAATTGTACAATACCGCTGGAAAGGACGATCGTATAATGGCCTTCCCAATGCCGGGGCTTGCATCAGTGATCTTTTTAAGGTTTCAAAGGCCTCCTGTGCTTTCTTTGTTGATTTAACTTCGCCCTCCTTGCTGGTATAGGGTGTTAGCTCCTTGGTTTCTCGAGCTATATTTGGAATCCAGGGTCTGCAGTAATTATCCATGCCCAGCCATTCCCTCATTTGTTTGGCTTCTTTTGGGATTGGAAATATGCAGATGGGTTTGAGTCTACTCTTCTCAAGACTGCTTTTGGTGGCCGAAATTATAATTCCGAGAAATATTAGTTTCTCCTGAGCTACCAGTACTTTTGAATGTGAGACCATATATCCCAGATGAGCTAAATGGTTTAGTAGTTGTGCAGTATCTTTCCAATTACTGGATTCATTTTTGCTGGCCACTAATAGATCATCAACATACTGCACTAATGTTGAATTCATTTTGAACTTCAAGGTACTCAATTGATCCTGCAGACACCTGGAAAATAAAGTAGGCGAATTGATAAATCCTTGAGGCAATCTGAACCAGGTGAATTGTTGGCCCCTATATGTGAAGGCAAACAAATATTGGCTGTCTTCATGAAGAGGAAGAGAAAATAATGCATGTTGCAAGTCGACGAAGGAACATACTTTTGCTTCAACCGCTATTTGGGCTAGAATATGGGCAGGGTTTGGCAATAGGGCATGAAGTGTTTCCACAACAGAATTGATTTCCCTTTGGTCTTGCATGAGTCTATATTGGCCCTCCTTTCCCGGTATTGGAATGACAGGAATAGTTTTGTTACAAATTGATTGGCACTTCACCAATATTCCTTGTTTTAGCAAACCCCGAATTAATTTGTCAATGCTGCTGATGGCCTGTAGTTTTAATGGATATTGTTAGATTGAAGAAAGTGTTACCCCTTTCTGGAGAGGGATTGATGTTCACGCATCCTACCTGAGCTGTATCCTCCGCCAACACTTGAGGGTCCACATACTCCTATACCTCACTGCCCAGATGATGACATAAGTGGGTAACAACTTTCCTTGGGGCCTAATAAAATTCAACAACATAGTAATTGGACAAATTTTTCTTTTGATCATTATTCAGATCTGCCAAAGTAATTGCATTTCTTACCATTCGTTCCTAGGTCTTTAGCTTTGGCCGGGAAATTCACCTTTGGGGCGATGTGAGGAGCAACTTCTTCATGTCTTTTCCATAACTGTGCTGGTATTTTGGCATACTCAGCAGCTCCCGTTTTCCTTCCACTAGTGCCAACACTTCTATCTCCTAATCCTGTCCGTATGATTTAAAGAAGGTTTCCAGCTCACTGTCCTTCCCACTCCTATCGTAAGCCAATGTGATGTGAAGTGGGCGGGTTTTCGTCTAAGGACCACCATTGAGGGGTCACTATGGAGTTACATTGTCGTACAGGAACCTAGGGGGGTCACTATTATGCCTTTATCGCCACATTCTATTTTTAGTTGGACACCACCGAGTAGATCTCTCGCCATCAGGTTGCAATCTAATCCGGTGGTTATAACAAATCTATGTTTGATTGCATTCCTCCATATACTGCGTCGACTGACTCAGAGATGGGATACTGTCAAACTTGTCCTTGAAACCAGACAGGTTCTGAACTTCTCTTGATTCTGGTAAATTATAAATTGATTGAAGAGATGACATGGATGCGCCTGTGTCTACTAGGAAGGTGCAGATTTTAACTTCAACCTGTAGGTTCCTCATCAGACTTACATCCAGTCACTACTATGTTTGCTAATCATAAGTGTGTGAATGGGTTATTCTGGGAAAAGGAGAGTTGTCCCCCTGGCTCTTGATTTTCCTGCCAGTTCCCTCTGTGCTCTCTAATACCCCGTAGATCCTTACATTCTCTTTGATCTTGGAAATTTCTTCTATGACCCCTCTTTCATTTCTTTCTTCATTTGGGCACCCCTTACTCTAGTGACTTACCCCTCCGCAACTATAACACTGGCCTATTCCTGATGGCTGGTATGTCCTCGACCCTGGTCTTTGGAGAACTTTCTCCAGGGCAGAGGTTTCTCTATAATATCGGTCTGGATATTCTGGGACTCTAATTTCTCCCAGTCCATGGTTTGCTAGTACTCTGGGGATCCATGGTTCAGGGTTGAATTTTGGTACATTTTCTGATCACCTCCCAGATTGCAACCTTATCGAGGTCGGGGAGCTTGTGTGTCTCAGTGATCCCTAGAACTAGGCCAGTGGAAGATTCGTCCCCTGTTAGGGTCTACTATGCTGGGTAGGTTGAAGAGTAGAAGTGAGACGAAGAGCGATCCACTGGTCCTCCAGGTTGGAGGTTGAGCACAGAGCTAACAAACCTGTCTCATAAAACAAATATGTTACGGAAACAGCAACTGAAGGAATCAACACTACTGGGTGTGATGGACTTCCAGGGTTATCGACAGATGCTTGGACGAATGTCAATGGTAAGGGAACCAGACAGCATCTCAAGAGTAGCCTTGCACTGGACACCGGAAGGGAAAAATGAAAACAATGGACCTGACCTGGGGTAGTGTCCAGAAGCTAGCCCGGCACAAAGAGGTGTGGAGGACCTTCGTTGCTGCCCTATATGCCAGGAGGAATAATAGGCAGTAAAGGGCCTGTCCCACTTAGGAGACCTCCGCGGTGGACCCCAGAATGACTCCGAGGCAGTCGTAACCTCGGAATGACAACAAACATGAATGGACAACCTGTCCCTTGTTGAGCGGTTGAAGCGGAGAGCTGGTTTTATCATAGTATTTTCCTTTGTATGTTGCGGCGGCGTTGGAGCTAGGATTGGATAACTGACGGCACACAAACTTGTGGTTCTAGTCGTTGCTTGGCCATAGGCAGAGTGGAGTGGGTTCGCCGTGACATGAGCCGTTCGGGTTGCAGATAATGTTCCAAAGGTTGAGTAAGTCGAGATAAACATCAGAGCTGGCCCTGTGCGAGTGTTCTATTAGTTATTTTGCACTTTTTACCACGCGCGCAGCCAGGCCGTTGGACTGCGGGTACTTGGAGGCTATTGGTAATGTGGTGAAAGTCCCAGTTTTTCGCAAAATTCCTGAAGAGCTGACTGGAGAACTGAGGTCCATTGTCTGAGATTAGTTTTAGGGGGGGTCCATGGACAGAAAAGTGACAAGTTCGTTTCTGAATGACCATGGCTGAGGTTGGGCTACTGAGCAGGTCGATTTCAAACCATCCTGAGTAGGGCTCAACTAAAACCAGGTATTGTTGGCCTTGCCACTCGAAGCTACTACTGTGGACCAGGGTAGGTTCGGCGTGGGGTGCAAGAGGAGTGGTTGTTTCTGTTGGTGCGGGTCAAGCTATGGCAGATCGGGCAGGCAGCAACCTTCTCTAGAACGTAGTAAGCCATGTCTGGCCAGACCAGCATCCCTTTCGCAAGTTGAAGGGTTATTTCTGCAGTGGGATGCCCCCCATGGACAATGTCGAAGTACTTGCTGCGAAAAGACTTTGGGATGACCGCCTTATGTCCTTTCATTATCACGCCATCCTGAATGACCAGTTCGTCACGGACAGGGGAAAATGGTTGGACAGCTTGTGGCAGGTGGTGCTGTTTGTCTGGCCAGCCACGGCGGATGACAGTGGCCAGCGATTGTAGTGTTTCGTCTGCATCTCTTTGTGACAGTAGGATGTCTAAACCGGCAGATGGGAGGCAGGAGACCATCATAGCCATGTACCCCTCATGCTCATCATCAGACAGGTGTTTTTCACAGGTTGGGTGAGGTGCCCGTGAGAGGGTGTCAGCTAAATACATGTCCTTACCACGTTTGTTGGTTAGTCAGATGTCATATCTCTGTTGTTCCATCATCATGTGTGGATCGGCTTACTGAGGATATTGACCAGGGGCTGGTGATCAGTTTCGACCTTGATAAGGTTGCCAAAAATAAAGTCCTTGAAATTCTTGCAGGCAAAGGTTACTGCGAGTAGCTCCTTTTCGATTTGTGCGTAGCGCTGTTCAGTGTCGGTCATGGTACAGGAGGCATAGGCAACTGGCCTGGAGCCCTTTCCATTATCTTGTAGGCAAGCAGTGCCCAGTCCACACTGGGACGCATCACAGGTGAGGGTAATGGGTAATCTGGCATCAAAGTATGTGAGGGTTTGAGTGCAAGACATTAGTTGTTTGAGGGTTTCAAATGCCCTCTGCTGGTGTTGGTGCCAGGACCAGTGCATATCCTTGTGGGTCAGTTGTCGCAGTGGGGCTGATAGCTCATTAAAGTTTGGGATGATTTTTCCACGGTAGTTTACCATGTCTAAGAATCGTTGTAGACCAGTCACGTCCGTAGGTGCTGGCATTTCGTTGATGGCAGTGGTTTTAAACGGGTCTGGCTTAAGTACATTTTTGGTGAACACATGGCCGACATAAGTCACTTTGTTGACCCGAAACCTGCATTTAAGAGGGTTGAGTTTGAGATTTACCTCCCTGGCACGATCCAGGACCTGTTTTAGGTTTGAGTCATGTTCTTCTGCATTGCGCCCGGCGACCAGGATGTTGTCAACAATTATGTAACATGGGTAGCTATCAAAGAGTTGTTCCATAGTACGCTGGAAAACCTCACTGGCTGAATTCATGCCAAATGGCATCCGTAAAAATCAGTAGCGTCCGAAGGGCATTGCGAATGTGGTTAACATGGACGATGCATGGTCTAGTGGCATTTGCCAAAATGAGTTCTTTGCATCTAGGACAGAAAAAACTGTGGCTTTACCCAGGTTGGCAGCGACTTCTTCCACCATCCGCATTGGGTGGTGTGGCCGTTTGATGGCAGTATTTAAATCCTTAGGGTTGATGCAGATCCTTATTTCATCTTTGTTCTTCTTGACTGCAGCAACCATGGTGGAGACCCAAGAGGAGGGGTCGTTGACAGGGGCTATTACATCCAGTGATTCCATTCTATCTAATTTAACTTTTACGCGGTCCTTCATTGCATGTGGGCTTTTGTGAGGAGAACGAAGGACAGGTATAACTTCCTTGTTGGTCATAATTATGTATTCGCTGGGAAGCTTGCCCAGCTGATTGTCAAAGAGGTCTTTATATTGTTCAAATAGTTGTTGGTTAGGATTTTGAGGGGTCGACAGCTGATACAGTTTTGCCGAAGAAAACTAGGTTCATATTATGTCATGCCTCATTGCCCAGAAGAAGTGGCACTTCTCCTGTTACGATAAAAAATTCCAAGTTGTAAACTTGAGACGCTAGATGGCATTGTAGTGTAACTGTACCCACTGGTTGCAAATCCCCCACCAAATGGGTGTAACTTCGAGTTTGTTTTCAGAACAGTTTCAATGTTGTAAATTCTTCAGCAAAGATTACGTTACATTTTGCCCCTGTGTCTATCTTAGCGGCAATCTTGGTGTTGTTGATACTGAGCATTGTCATGGGATCATTGTCTGTAGTCACAGAGTCAGGAATACAAGAATGTATGGTTTGGCTGACGTCTTGCAGGTGCTGCGGTTGTGGTTCTGCTATTTCAGTCAGTGCTTCGTGGGAGAGTGTGAGTTCAAGTGCATAGAGAGATTGGTGTGACTGGGCCCTGTTGGCATGGGCGCGGCAGCACCGGATAAAGTGTCCTTCTTTTTCACTATAGAGATAAGATTTGCCATAAGCAGGGCATTGCTCATGAAATTTTCGGGTGTGAGCCACCACAATTACCACAGTTATTGACTAGATGATCAGTTACACTCCCTGGGTGTTTAGACAATTGTTGAGGGGTTAATGCTTGTGATGGGGACATATAGAAGGCATGGACATCATAGGCAGATTGTGGCCCCGGTCCCAAGGCTTTGGTATGGGTATCAGTGTATTCTGCCACCCGGCAGGCACGTTCAACCTTATCAAGTGTAAGCTCCTCATCCCGGAGTAATTGATTTCTCACCTTATCATTCAGGATGCCATATACGAGGCTGCCGCGGATGAGCATGTTGTGGTCTTGGAAGTGGCATCTGGATGCAATGCTCTGGAGGGCACCAATGTATGATTCAACTGTTTCGCCCTCTTGTTGGCTGTGGGGAAAAAACTTGTGGTGCTCCATGATATCGTGGTGCAAAGTTGGCACAGGTCTCTGAACTTTCGTAGGAGGCAGGCCGGGTCGCTGATGGATTCTGCTGGGGTCACAACATGTGTTACTGGATTGGTTTGTTCGGGGGCGTAGTGGAAATACTGTGCCAGCAGGTCAGCCTCTGTGCTCGCCGCATTGTGGAGAATTGACGCAACGGTGTGGGGTGCAGCTGCAGGGTGGATGGCATCAATGAAAATCCCGAATCCCGATCTCGAAGATGCCCCACCGTTCCGCAAGATCACTGTCGAATACCAAAGGATCTGGGCTGCGTAAGGAACTATCCATATTCAATGTAAAAAAAACCTAAAATAAATGCAGGCAAAATAGTTGGAGACGTGATGGAGAGGGGAGAGGGAGAGGGAGAGGGAGAGGGAGAGGGAGAGGGAGAGGGAGAGGGAGAGGGAGAGGGAGAGGGAGAGGGAGAGGGAGAGGGAGAGGGAGAGGGAGAGGGAGAGGGAGAGGGAGAGGGAGAGGGAGAGGGAGAGGGAGAGGGAGAGGGAGAGGGAGAGGGAGAGGGAGAGGGAGAGGGAGAGGGAGAGGAGAGGGGGGAGAGGGAGAGGGAGAGGGAGAGGGAGAGGGAGAGGGAGAGTCTTTGTGTAGTACCATAATACCATGTAAAGGGTGGCATGCATATTTGTGTGGTGAAGGTTATAAATGGCATGAATTAATAAGGGTTAATCGACACTACAGAATTTGGGGTACCTCTCACATCACCAAGTAAACCAGGTTCCCTTCTCTCAGTTACACTTCGCTATTAGATACTAATCAACAATTGATCAGAGGGTTACTATTCCCTGTTGATCAGCCGCTATTCGAAATCAATGTCAAACATGCACAAACTCCGAAGTTCTATTCACAGAGAATTCCAATACCCGTACAGGCAGAATTTCAATGTGAAATTCTGTATTTGGAAATTTGATTCCGCAAATCTAAACTCGTTCTCGGACCAACTAGTTTTGGTGTGTACCACTCCAAATACGCGGGCACTCGAATTCAAATAAAATTGCCCAATGAAATCTCAAATGGACTTAAGTATTCCCAGCCAATCTATACTCTAGCCACCGAGCCCAGTGCCTTTACGAGATTCCCATCACTTTAGGGAGGGATTCAGATATCTTCACATAGGCGTGGCCTCCAACCGACCTAGGATTTACCTCTTCAAAAGGATTTCCTTTACACCTGCTTGGCACCGGGTGTCAGCACCTAGCCTCTTTGCGCTGGCAGTAGATGCCGATTTTTGGAAAGCACCTTTCCAATTAGAGTTCCCAGCAACGACAGGTCAAATGCTTCACCGCTTAGCACGTAAACCAGACTTGTATTTCAATACCCCACCAACTGGATACCAAATCTGGGACAGGAGGCGCGTTTGGCTCTCGTTAAGCAGCTGCAGTCTGCCAACCAAGACCAGGTTTTGGGCTTCTAACCACACTCTGGTTTTATGGGCCCCTAACCCAAAGGAGTATTATCCACCCAACCGTGCTTGCTAGACTCTGTTCTATGATCTTGTTGGGACCGTTTCCAAAGCCCGCAAATGATCGATCTGCTCCGACTAGTGAAGTGCCGAAAATCAATGTGAAAACCGCACAGTGGCGCCGATTTCTGCACTCACGATTGAAACAGCTCAACACCCTTAATCGCAAACTTGTGTTTGGGGGTCCGTTGAGATGCTGGACGAGCCCACAATGTAAATAGCTCATTCTAACCCCCCCCCCCTAGTCTAGTTTCAGTCAATAAGATACTTGCACATCTAAACTTTATTTTGGAAAAACACAATAACAGTGCCCCACTACTATACCTGACCACCGCGGGTTCAATCCTTGTATCTGCTTGGCCAAGCCCTTCTAACCTCGTGCAAGCAGAGACACTCCGAAAGGTCATGCAGTCCCAAACATTCTTCCATAAGATCGACACAGGACCTTGTGGGAGCTACCTTTTATAGGTCGCCGAACCTTGAGGGGCCGAACCACATGAGGGTGGTCTCTATGCAGTCCAATAACAGATATTGATTAATACAGTATATGATAGACATTTCCCTAACCCAATAATACAATGACTAATACAATGTATTTGAAATAAAGTTCTAGAAGGAAGCAAACAAGAATAAACATTGAAACATGTGACCTGAGATTCAAACAGTTTCTCCAAGGCTCAACAGTGTGACCAATCGTCAACCAACAGGATGACTGTCTCACAAAATCATTTATACTATTTACAATGCCCTTGCGGCGATCCAATCTAAATAAAACATTCAGGGTTTGTTTGCAAAACTGCTATACATTTTATCAATTTAGGAGAAACTAGGAGAACACCTGGACCCCTCACCATCCTGCGTACCAGTCTGAGCGAAGACTGGCTGGTGCCATCCAAAACTTGTAAATTTCAGCTGACAAGGGTTAAGCAATTTTGACAAATGCAGGGATATTCCATTTTATGGCGTCTTTAATTTGCCCAGTATTTACGACTCCATGTGTATATCAATAACACTCATCTTCACTCGTCCAGTATATAACGCAAACAATACTTTTGATTGGCTACAAAGCATTTCTAACATCTGGTCGTGAACATGCAGCAGTTTCTTTCAATTATCTACTGTGAAGATCAGAGCCTGTCTCAGTTCACAACACAAGCTCTTGTCCAACACATAGCACCTGTAAACTACATCAGTCTTCATTTTTTTTTAAAATAATATTTTTATTAGAAGTAATCCATCATAACAATGGTATAACAACTTTTCAAATACACAACCACCTTATTTCAATAAGTATATGGATGTTACAAATAATTCTTATAAACTTCTATTTTTTATAAAGTAGAAAAAGAAAAGAATAGATTTTAATCAATAAGAATGGTGATTAAATAATAATTTTGATTATATAGAGCGAGAAAGAGAAGAGAGAAAAAAAGAAAAAAGGAAAAAAGATAGTATATATTATTCATCTTAATAGTGAATAACACAATTATTACTCTTCATTTTTAATGCCTTCCCAACCTTTTAACCCGCAGCTTAATTACCCTATGTACAGTATATTCATAATCGGCTGCCTCCTATCACAATCTACACTCCATCACCTTAATTGACTATTTGCAGTAATCAACCATCTTGCACACCTGATATCTCTTGCCACTATTTTCATCACAATCCCTCCCATCCATATCATGCCCTAGAATCTGCCTATCACCCTCCACTATTTCTAACCCCCTCTCCTCACTATCATAGTCCATGAAGTCCTCCAAAAGTATCTCTTGCAATCTCCACATACCTTTTCTCATCCTCCACACTCCCCCATCAACTCTCCCATTTCCTGCCATATTATCTCCCACACTCCGTTTCTAAACTCTCTCACCATAATCAGTCTCCACCATCATTAGATACAATTTGCAAGCAAAGAATGGGAAGATCTGCAAATCTGTCAATTTGGTACAAAATGGATTGGATAGCTGCAAACCAGACATACACCTTGTAAATAGTTGTAAATAATGTTGCAGGCTTTGACGGATGGGGTGTTGAGTCTTGTCTGGGTTTTCTGTTAATCAGGGTAAGTGTTTCTAAGTTGACTTCCTCTCGAAATCTGTTTATGAATACAATGCATTGAACTGTTGTATCATTGGGTTAGTGGAATGCCTGATATGTATGGGGTTAATCGATATTTGTAATTGGGTTATTGAGAGACCACCCCCATGTGGTTCCGTCCTTCGAGTTCCCGAGAGATATAAAAGTCTCAAGGCTCAGCATAGATCTTCTGGAAGAGTGCTCGGGACTGCGTGAACTTTTGGAGTATCTCTGAATGAGTGAGGCCTAAAGGGCTTGAACAGGCAGACACGAGGATCGAACCCACAGTGGGATAGGTACAGTAGTTGAACTGTAACGCGCATTTTGTAAAATAAAATGTAATTGTTTCAGGTGCTTGTTTCAGTTTTTTTTTTGCTGAAACTAAACTGGGGGGAAGCTTAGAGACGAGCAATTATCACTATATTTTCCATGCTCTACCTCCACATTCTCTCATCGTAATCTGTCCCCAGTCTCTTCCCTACAATTTCTGCATTTTGTTCTGTCAGCATTACCATTCTCCAGCTCCCAGATTAGCTGTTTGCCAGATCAAGTCAAGTTTATTTATCACATACACATACAAGTGCAGTGAAATGAAAGTGGCAATGCCTGCAGATTGTGCAAAAACAACAGAACAGAATAGAACAGAACCAGTATTTACATTTCAGAAAAAATAAATAAAAAACACACAACACAACAGTAAATTAGTAAATTAGTCCCTGGTGAGATAAGAGTTTACTGTCCTGATGGCCTGCGGGAAGAAACTCTGTCTCATCCTCTCTGTTTTCACAGCGTGACAGTGGAGGTGCTTGCCTTGACCGCAGCAGCTGGAACAGTCCGCTGCTGGGGTGGTGGGGGTCCCTCATTATGTTGCTGGCTCTGGACCTGCACCTCCTGGGGTATAGGTCCTGCAGGAAGGTGTATTGTTCCCATAGTGCGTTTGGCCAAATGCCCTATTCTCTGCAGAGCCTTCCTGTCCTGGGCAGAGCTGTTCCGAAACCAGATTGAGATGTTGCTGGACAAGATGCTTTCTACAGCCCCAGAGTAGACGCATTGAAGGATCCTCAGAGAGACTCTGAATTTCCTCAGCTGCTGAGGTGGTAAAGGCGCTGCCTTGCCTTACTCACCAGTGCGACAGTGTGTGTTGTCCATGTCAGATCCTCTGTGATGTGGACTCCCAGGTATTTAAAGCTGCTCACCATATCCACAGTAGTCCCATTTATCTCCAGTGGCATGTACGTCCTCGGATGTTGAACCCTTCTAAAGTCCTCAATCAGCTCCTTAGTTTTTGTGACATTCAAGAGGAAGCTGTCGTCCTGACACCAGAGTGCCAGATCAGCTACCTCCTCCCGGTAGGCCTTCTCATCGTTATCGGAGATCTGGCCCACCACCACAGTATCATCAGCAAACCTGATGATGGAGTTGGAGCTGAACCTGGCCACACAGTCATGTGTGATCAGGGAGTACAGTAAGGGCCTTAGGATGCAACCCTGTGTTCAGGGTGAGGGGTTTGGAGGTATCTCTCCCCAACTTGACCACCTGGGGCCTGGTATTGAGAAAGTGCAGGACCCAGGTACACAGGGGAGTGTTCAGCCCCAGATCCAGCTGCTTCTCAGCAAATCTTGTGGGGATTTTGGTATTGAAAGCTGAACTGAAATCAATGAACAGCATCCTCACATAGCCCCCCTTCTGGCTGTCAAGGTAAGAGAGAGTGGTGTGCAGAACCTGGGAGACTGCATCATCCATGGATCTGTTTGGACGATATGCAAACTGCAGCGTGTCCATGGTGCGAGGGAGGAAGGCGCAGATGTGGTTCTTGATCAGCCTCTCGAAGCATTTCATGACTACCGAGGTAAGGTCCACCGGTTGGTAGTAACTCAAGCAAGCTGGAGAGGCATTTGTTGGCACTGGTACAATGGTGGATCTTTTGAAGCAGGCAATAATGAGAGTGCAATAACTTCATTGAGTCATGGAATCAGTTCAACACAGCATGGAAGCAAGCCGTTCTGCTCAATTTCCCCATGCTAACCAAAATGCTCATCTCAGCTAGTTCCATTTGCCCTCCTCTTTATTATCTTTGCTAATAATTATGCTCTAGTCAAAATAAATAAAATAGATTATTTGACAAATCCTCTATGTGGAAGTTTGCCCTGCACAAAACTTTCACTGCATTGCTCTGCTTTCTCTACTTTCACTTTTTTGCTAGTAAACACATTTCATTGCAGAACATATTGGCACATACAGAGGTTGTGAAATGGTTCAGAAGCACAAATCTATTCTTCTCTGTTACTGATCATATTTTCACCCCCAGATTGCAGGGCTCGAAATTAACGGTTGCCTGTGGCCACCTAAAGTCTCGCCGGGCGACCTAAAAGCCGTGCCATATTGCCCGGCTTGGCAAGCACCCAGGATATCTGCCGTTCAAATCTGAGCGGGCCCCCTCTCTGTCTCTCTCTGTCACTCTCCGTCTCCGCCCAGCATCTGTGTCCAGGCTCTATAATCTTTGGCCGGTTCTTGGGTTCCGCTCTCCGTTATCCGGGCTCTCCTCATCTGCCGGCATGGCCTGCACATCCTCCCCCTGCACATGCGCACAACCACGGCCGGCACATCATTGGCCGCCCTGCACATACGCATTGCCATGGCAACTGGTCGGCGCCGGGCACGTTCCGCCTCCCTTTGCATTGTGGGAGATCTGGCCGCCATTGCTCCGGTCGCCGCCTCGCCTTGACCGCTGTAAACCAACGCAGAATCACTCCCTGGAGTAACTCTTGCTTCAGGGAGCAAGAGATGCTCCAAAAATATTCCAAATGGAATTTAAACTGGAGGTGGTGAAGAGTCCACCACCAAACTCCAAATTCTGAACAATAACAGCCTATTGCATTTTATCTATTTATTTATTGTGTATATATATATATATATATATGGTCTATGGTATAGAGACACACTGAAATTTATCTCCTGTTCTGTATTATGTTTATATAGTCTGTTGTGCTGCAGCAAGGAAGAATTTCATTGTCCTATCTGGAACACATGACATTAAAATTATCTTGACTCTTGACTTGGACTTAAGCAAAAAAGGTGGAGTAACTCAACAGGTCAGACAGAATCTTTGGACAAAAGGAAAATATTACGTTTTGGGTTGGGTCTGAAAAAGGTTCCTGCACACCTTTGGAATGTGGATGGAAACAAGAGCACCCAGAGAAAACCCATGTGATCAAAGGGAAAAGGAGCAAATTCCATACAGACAGCATGCATATTCAGGATCAATTCCGGGTCTCTGGCACTTTTAGGCAGCAAACATTATGGCCAATGTACTGCCCCATAGTCTTGAACTGAATTAAAACATACAGTAGCTGTTAAGGGAGAAGGAACAATAGAGTTTTAAGACTGAAAATGGATAGTTTATTTTATTTAGTAACCAAAGTTATCAACATATAATTTGCGTGTTGGAAAACAAAATATAGTGGCACTGCTGGTAGATTTGCTGCCTCACACGCCAAAGATCTGTGTTCGATCCTGTCCTCAGGCACAGTCTGTGCTGAATTTGCACATTTCATTTCGGAGTCACGTGAGTGATTCCGTGAAGAAGCCGCCAGCCCGCATGCGCGTCAATACGTCGACGCATGGTGCAATGCATGCTCCTGCCAGCGGCAAGTTTAAACCTGAAGGTAAGTTTTTAAACTTTTCAGGTTAGGTTTCCTTTGCAGGAATCTCTTACAGAGTTTCCTGCTGGATTTCAGGGCAAAGTCGCGACGGGCAGCGGAGAAACGTTTATGGATCGCGCCCCAGTCACGGACCTTGGGGAATCCCAGTCACTACCTCGGAGAATCCCGGCCATGGACCGTAGGGAACCCTCTACGGAGACTGCGGAAGTGTGGGTAGCGGCGGCGGTCAAATTCGCCTTCAGAGTCGCTGCCGGTGGTACCTGCGGCTTCAGACTGGTGCTGGAAGCACCTTGGCAAACCCGCTTGGAGGTCAGCCACGGAGAAAGTCCGTGCGGCCTGTTGACGAGTCGGGCCAGGAGGATTCCTGATGGAGAGGATCCCCTCCTTCAATGGGTAACATTCTTCGGACGTCAAACCCACATGGAGCACCTAATGGAGAGGTGCTCCACAATGGTATGCTCCAAGGAGGGAGTTATATCACCGTGGGTCTCTGCGGGGCCCGCGGCAACAGCACCTGTGTACAGGGTTGCACACTGTCTCCCTCTCTGATCAGGAGAGAAGTCAGGGTCAGTGTGTAACTGCCTCCAAACTTGGAATTATGTCCGTGGCACATACTGGAGTTCCTGAAAGTGCCGGCAGTGAACAGCGCTATCAGGGGTGACGTTGGAGGGGCATGGTACCCCAGGAAACCAGCCGCCATATCTCCTATTCAGGTAAAACCTATTCAACAGGTGAGACCTGCATGAGGGAGCTAAAGCTGTCGAACTACAAGTACAGCCTCATCGTTTCGGCGACAATACACCCCACACCTCCATCGGCAGCAAGCGGTTCACTGAAGCTGGTGGCAGCCAGCAAGCTGGGCAGAGGGCTTTAGGCCAAGGCCCAAGCCGGTCTCAGGAAAAATATGGAATCCACGTACCCAACCAGTCCTCTCCAATCAAGGACGGAATAGAACCGGCATGAGGGGCCTTTGGGCTTACCATAAGACCATCGGTAACCTGAAGGTTTTCCGAAACATGGGGTATGTGGACCATTTACAAGTTGGAAACACTTGTAAAAACAGGTAAACAACCTTGTTGTTATGAAGCAGCCTCTATTCATCAAGAGTATTGGCAATATAGTGCCTGTGTTTTCAGTTGTGCATTTGAACCTTTGCATTTCAGTGCCATGTAGGTTGTTATTAACAGACCTATTCCTATTACCAGCTGAAGCTATCAAAGTCAATGGTGTATTTTACTTCGGAGTCACGTGAGTGACTACGTGAAGAAGAGCCCGCCTCACGCTGGTAACGTCATGACGTCGACGCTGACGGCGGAAGGAGGAGCTGCAGTAAGGAGCAGCTCCTCGCAGCGGTCGGAACGGCCCCGCAGGTAAGTTTGGGAGGTCTTAGCGGGCGCTGGGTAGGTCCAGCAGTATAGGAAATAATTGAATCAGGTCAGAGTCATATTAGTGCTGGATAAGCACAGATGATGAAGTAAACATATATTCGCGGGTTAAATGCTTCCTGGGGTGAAAAATAAATATACGGGAAAGCTAGTGCGGAGCCGGTTCCGATACCGGTGGCCGCAGATATACCCGTTAGCGAATTAGTTTACAAAAATGATAACCACGGAGAGAAATGCTCCCGAATATGAAAAATGGAAAATAAAATAAAATAAAAAATCTGAGAGGCCCGTGGTTCTGATGACTCTGATATTGTAAGTCCTCCAGATAAGTAAACTATGTGGAACTGATTATGGAGCATATGGAGAAAGTTCTCCAAATAATTATGAGACTAGGGTCAAAGTACCCTGAAGGTTCCTAAAAATAGCCCTGAGGGGTTTAATTATTCTGAATATGGCCATGGGCCTAATTGGAAGTTGGAACTCCGGACCCAGGATTTGGGCTGGAAGAAGTCTCATGGGATGAAATCCCAATTGATTTAGGGCTGCAGAAGGCAGACCCTGTTGATGGTGATTTGCATTTGAAAGCACACCACAAAAAATAAAAATAAAAATAAAATGAAAAAATATTAAAAGAGGCCAAAGATGCCTGGGATAGCAAAAGGTTTTGCTATATATGAAGGAAGTGGTGAGGCTATTGGAAGAAAACCTAGCTGCCAACATATATATATGGTATCTCACCAACTTCATGATTCTGTGATGATTGAAATATTAAAATTGCACAGCACAGGAAATTGTGCCTCATTGGAAGAGCCTACGGTTTATCCGTTAATATGGGCATCCATGACTCCAAATATGAGAGCGTCAAATAGTGAGGTTTAAAAATCCTCACAAATTATTCTGCTGCTATTATGGCTTTTGGGCAGATGAAAGGAAAACAAAAAATAAAGACGCTATTGTGCAATTCTTTCTATGAAATTTTGTATAAAATAAATGGCTATTTGGCCCATTTTTCACCCAAGGTTGCATACCTGTGTCGAGCAAGTGGTGTTTAAGCTCTTGGTTATCTGTTTGGAGTAATCTGCCTAACTTATTGAAATTGGATGAAAAGCTAAATATTTTAGCTGCATGAAACCTTCGTCTTTGGACGAAAAGGTATTTTCGCCCAGAAGGGGATTTGATATTGGAAATAGAGGCAGAAATATGTCAAGGAAGTTTTATTGTACTGCACAGCCAAATACTTACCCGAATTCAGGGGATAAGGAGACCACCACGCTCATATGGAGAGGAATTAAAGACTTGTTCTATGCTTAAAGAAACTGCGGATTAATCTCCAGTTAGAGGGAGATTACAAAAAGTTTATTAAGACTGGCTTACTATTATTTTTGATCAGTATATTACGAGCAGTTTCATTAACTACTATTACTTTTAAAGAAGGGGTTAATCCTCCTGTACAGAATAAACCTGCTTATGTTTTCGTGTTTTCTGCAATTGAAAAAGCAGAGATTAATGTCCACATTGCCTAATTATCTGGAAAAGGGGTAATGGAAAAGATTTTGAACACGAGCATAAATTTGTCTTTAATGTTAGAAGGAATTACAGATGGTGGTTGCAGAAGTATTCTGGACCTTACAGGTCTAAATAAGTTTGTAGAATACAAACATGTTCAAATGGAGACATTGAATACTGCAAAATATTTAATTCAGCAGGTTGTTATATGGCTAAGATTGATGAAAAGACGCCTATTATTCTGTACCTATGCATCAGGTTTCGGTGGTACTTAAAATTTAATTGGTTGTGACAATCATGGCAGTTAAGCTTTGCCAAATGGACTGAGTTCAGCTTTTACTCTTTACGAAACTGTTGAAACCAGTTTAGCCCAATTAGAGCACAAAATGCACATCATTATGGCTTATCTCAATGACATTCTGGTCATTAGTGATTATCAGGAGTCAGCTGAGGACTCAGTTTCAGTTACTAAAGCTTTGTGGTAAGCTAAGGTTCTTAATTCATCTAATTAAGCCCCAGCTGCAGCCAGCACAAACAATTTACTTTTGGGGTTTGTAATTAACTCAGTGACTATGTTAATATCTTTACCAACAGATAAAGTCGATGATATTTTGGTAACTTGTCATTATCTCATTCAAAACCTTATCCTTCCATCCGAGAAATGGCGACAACCATTGGTGAACTGGTAGCAGCGTTTCCTGCAGTAGAATTTGGTCCATTACATTATCAATATCTTCGAAGGTACAAGATACGAGCTCTCAAAGAGAAGGCAGGCCATTTGACAGGCCTATGTAATTAACAAAAGAAGCTGTATTGGAATTACAATGGTGGGTTAAAAAAAAAATAAAAATAAAAAAAATAAAAAATAAAAAAATAAAAAGTCCCACAAGCTGCTAATAAATATTATGATTAAACAGCCTGAAATGGTTTTACATACAGATGCTAGTGCTCTCGGATGGGGGGCAACAGACTCGTCCTCCAATTGTGGAGGTAGATGAAAAAGCTCAAGAAGAAGCGTTTCTTCAAGCTGATGATATTAACTATTTGGAGTTATTGGGTGCTTTTATGGACTAAAAGCATATTGTTGTGCTAAATAAGGTGTTTATGTGTTCATACAGTTAGACAATAATACGGCTGTTGCATATATTTATCACATGGGGGGAGTTAGATCAGTATTATGTGATTGTCTGGTCAGTAGATATGGTAATGGTGTATTGGTCGCCAAATATGGATTTCAGCAAGCTACATTCCAGGTAAAGACAATGTGGAGGCAGATAAAAGATCAAGGATATGTAAAGATTATACGGAATGGATGCTTAAGCCAGCAATATTTAAAAATATTGTACACCAATTTGGGTTACCAGAAATTGACTTGTATGCATTAAGGCTTAATCATCAATTACCTAAATATGTGTCTTGTGAACATGATCCAGATGCAGTAGCAGTAGATGCTGTTTCGTTAAACTGGGGGAAATATGTTCTTTTATGTTTTCCACCATTTGCTTTGATTCAGAGATGTCTGAAGAAGATAGAACAAGATTCTGCCTCTGGATTGTTGGTAGTTCCAAGTTGGCCAACTCAACCTTGGTTCCCTGTAATGCTGAATATGATTAATGAGCCATATATGTCGATTCCTAACGGTAGTGATATTTTGATTCGTCCAGTAACTAAAGAAATTTATCCATTATATGTATATGAATTTATTAATCTACAGGTTTTGACCAGACCACTGTAGGAGCTGGGATTATTGGACAAAACAATGGACATTATAGTCGCATCATGGCGAGATAGCACACTAAATCAATATATGACACATATTAAGTAATGGGAAGAATTTTGCACACAGTCAAATATTTTTATGATATTGTGAATATTGCAAATGTTTTGGAATTCCTTGCCAATTTGCATTTTGAGCAACATTTAAGTTACAGTGCCATTAACACTGCACGCAGTGTTTTGTCATCATATTTAGGACTTATGACTGAGCAGAAATTAATTGGGTCACATCCATTAATATCTAGATTCATGAAAGGAATCTTTAACATTAATCCACCCAAACTAAGATACACAGAGATTTGGGATGAGAGCATTGTACTTACTCTAATTAGACTATGGACTCCAATTGAAGGATTGAATATTGGAAAGATTAACATTGAAATTAATGATGTTAATGTCACTGGTCTCCGCTCAAAGAGTGCAAACTTTACAAATGTTGCGTTTAGACTGTATGCATGTGACTACAGATAATATTGTGTTCTATGTTTACGAGCTGATTAAACAAAGCAGACCAGGGAGAACTGGAGCAAAGGTAACCTTTTAAGCTTATCATATTCATCCTACTTTGTGTGTGGTTAGACATGTGAACCAATATATTAAAGTTACTGAGACTCTTCGAGGAAATGAAAAAAAAAAACGTTAATGGTTACGCACAAAAAACCACACACAAGAGCTTCAGTTTTAAACTATCTTAAAGTGGTTGAAACAGGTGTTGCTTTTAGCGGAGTAGACACTGATGTGTTTTAAAATCTCACTCCACCAGGGCGGCAGTTACGTCCGCGGCAAAGGGGCGGGACGTACCTCTCGAGCATATTTTAAAAATCGCAGGGTGGAGTAAATAAGAAACTTTTTCAAAGTTCTACAATAAACCTGTTCACACTATGACAAGCTTTGGACACGCGGTGTTGGGAGCACTATAATCACATGCTTTGTTTGCTATTAATTGCTATAATCAGTTGTGTAGTCACTTATATCTTTTTCACTTGTAATCATTTTCCCTCAAATATTAGGAGGGTATTATATGGTTTTCAACCATTAAAAAAGTTAATTGTGAAAAGATCTAACATTTGTCTGGTTTCTCATGTATATGTTTACTTAGCCGGACTGTCGTACGGATTAATTCTACGACATGAAAAACACAGAAAGCTTTAAAATCTTCACGTAGTCACTCACGTGACTCCGAAGTAAAATAGTAAGATTAAACGAGAACTTACCTGTTCGAAGTTTGATCATTATTTTACGAGGAGTTACGATGAGGGATTACGTGCCCTCCACTCCCACCCTCGTAAAATAAATGATCAAATGGTAGTTCTAAGTCTTTTTATGAGCCTTACTATGTTACTCCGGCTTTGGTGTTCTGTGTTTTTCATGCCGTTGCTTTGAAGTATGCCGTTACCAGCGTGAGGCGGGCTCTTCTTCACGTAATCCCTCATCGTAACTCCTCGTAAAATAACGATCAAACTTCGAACAGGTGAGTTCTCGTTTAATCTTACTATTCTACATTGCTCCTGTACCTTTGCTCAGTAACTCTTCAGTTATATTACAAACTGATGCTAGTACTCAAAGATGAAAAATTACGAATACCATCTCTAGTTACAGAGGCGGATGGGCTTTGCATGCTCAACTCCAAGTTGATACACGATGGTGGGGGCATTTGACGCTGGTGTATCATCACGTAAAATCTATGACAACACAGTATGGATGTTGTATCACAACGTATTTAATGACGATGGAACACCGAATATCAATATGTTTGCATCCAGGCTCTATCACCATTGCAAAAATATGTGGCACAGTGGCAATAGATGTATCCTCGCTACACTGAGGAGGAATGTTCTTTATGTCTTTCCTCCATTTTGCCTCATCAGTCGAGTCTTGCACCAAGACCAGCAAGATCTCGCCTCAGGCATTTCATACTGCCTGACTGGCCTCTGCAGCCATGGTTCCTGCTAAATGTTGGGGATGATTATAGGACCTTATATGGTTGTCCTAAACACAAAAATTTGATGGTTCACCCCGTGACTGAGGAAACTATCCTCTGCATGATAAAATTAACTTATAGACTTGGAGTCTCTGAGAAGACCATTCGGCGGCACGGATTGCCAGACCGATCCATGTACGTGCTCACTGCAGAATGCAGGGATAGCACCGAGAAAGCAGCACATTTTTCCGCATCATGAGATGGGAAGTGTTTTGGGTTTAATGCCAATGTTCCATATAATATGGCATGGATAACTAACGTCTCGGAGTTCATTTCAGATGGGTCTTTGATAATCAATTAAGTTATAGTACCATTAACTGTGCCAACGTGCTTTCTCATCATAGTTGCTGCAGCGATCAGGACCCACTCTGTCGGGTCTCATTCTCTGATATCCAGATTTATAAGGATATCTTTAACATAATTCTCCCAGGTCCAGGTACTCTGAGATATGGGATGTTAGCATTGTTCTTAAACTGATTCGCCAGTAGGGCCCAGCTACATCTCTAACCCTGATCAAACTCACTTACAAAGTGTTTATGCTCATGGCGCTAGTCTCAGCGCAACTGGTCCAGCCACTACTTATATTGCGACTGGACATGATGGTTACATCTGCTAATAATATAATATTTTATGTTTATGATGTAGCTAAGCAGAGCAGACCAGGGGTGTCAGGTCCCAAACTATTTCTCATGGCATACCCCATGGACCTTTGGTTGTCTGTAGTCACTCATTTACAACAATACGTCAAGGTCACCAACGGCCTTAGAGGATCTGCACTAGCAATGGTTGTTAGTTACTAAAAACCTCATAAAAGGTATTTATCCAAACCATCTCTAGGTGGTCAAACAGGGTTTTGACTTATGCAGGAGTAGATACTATATCTTCTATCTCACTCCACTAGGGCTGCTACTACATCAGCAGCAAGGGTCATGTACGTTCCACTGGACCACACCCTAGCAGCTGCAGGATGGTCAAACAAATGAACTTTCCAACATTTTATAATAACCCATTGCCAGACCGGGGGTATTTGCCAAATTCCATTTATGATTTTTTCATTGTTTCCCCCAGGATGGAAGGGGTCACTATTATTCTCCTTTGATGATTAAAGCATCAGCATTTTTAACAAACTATGTCATGGCTGAATGCATTAATCTTTTTCACTCATCCACGGTCAATTAATGCAGTGTGTGATGCCTGGACTCATATCCGGCATGAAATCACAGAACTTTGAATTCTTCATGGAATCACTCACGTGACTCCGAAATGAAATAGTAAGATTAAACGAGAATTTACCAGTTTGAAGTTTGATCTTTATTTTATGAGGAGTTACAATGAGCGATTACATGCCCACTGCTCCCAACCCTCGTATCATAAAGGTCATCTGGTAGTTCTCAAGTTCTCTCCAATCTTACTATATTCAGGTCAACAACTGTTATCTGTGTTTTCACACCGCTGCTTTGAAGATTGACGCACATGCGGGCTGGCGGCTTCTACACGTAATCGCTCATCGTAACTCCTCAAAAAATAAAGATTAAACTTCAAACTGGTAAGTTCTCATTTAATCTTACTATTCTCCCTGCAACCGTGTGGGTTTCCTCCCACATCCCAAATATGCTTCAGCTTTGTAGGTTAACTTGTATCTGTAAAATTGCCCCTAATGTGCAGGGAGTGGGTGAGGAAAGTGGGATAACAGAACTTGTGTGAATGGGTAGTCAAAAATGCTGGAGAAACTAAGCGGCTGAGGCAACATCTATGGAGCGAAGGAAATAGGTCGAGACCCTTCTTCGGACTGATGTGTGGGTGGGGGAGGCCTACGCTTCGGCTCACCGATGTAGTGCAGCTGAAACCTAGAGCAGTGGATGCAATATGAGGTTGGAGGAGGTGCGGGTTAACCTCTGCCGCACCTGGAAAGACTGCTTGGGTCCTTGAATGGAGTCAAGGGGGGAGGTAAAGCGACAAGTGTAGCATTTGCTTGGAAATGTTGCAAGGGAAAGTGCCAGGAGAGGGGGTGGTTTGGGGTGAAAGGAACGAATTGACCCAGGGAGGTACGGAGGGAGCTGTCTCTGCGGAAAGGCGACAGGGGAGGCGATGGAAATATGTGGCCAGTGATGGGATCCCATTGGTAGACAGAAACACTGGAGAAAATCAGCGGGTGATGCAGCATCTATGGAGCGAAGGAATAGGCGACATTTCGGGTAGATACCCTTCTTCAGACTGATGTGGGGTGGGGGGGGGGAGAAGGAAAGGAAGAGGCGGAGACAGTAGGCAGTGGGAGAGCTGGGGATGGGAAGGAGGGAAAAGCAAGGACTATAGGAGCAAAGAGGTCCTTCTGTAGTTGTACAGGGCTCTAGTGAGACCACACCTGGAGTATTGTGTGCAGTTCTGGACCTATAATTTCAGGAAGGACATTCTTGCTATTGAGGGAGTGCAGCGTAGGTTTACACGGTTAATTCCGCGATGGCGGGAATGTCACATGCTGAGAGAATGGAGCGGCTGGGTTTGCACACACTGGAGTTTAGAAGGATGAGAGGGGATCTTATTGAAACATATAAGATTACTAAGGGTTTGGATACGCTAGAGGCAGGAAACATGTTCCCAATGTTCGGAGACTCTTACCATCAGTTCATTTGCCATATGGAATATAGCAGGTTAAGAAGGTACAATAAATTCTGGCTTTGACAGCAACATCCAGATTCCATGACAAAATGGAAAATAGTGAACCATAGGGTTTGCAAAATTGGCTACTGCAACAACTAATCTAATAGACAAGGCTGTGGAAGACTCATGATCATAAACTATGCAATTACCAAACTTAGATCTGCCACAGAAAGGGAAATATTGAGACAACATCCCAGTTGGCTCTCCTGCCTTTGACAAAAGGAAAATATGATTTAGGTGCTAAAGTTCTCAAAGGCATTGATTTGAAAAGTGCACTGCTGTAATGCAGGAACACTGTCAGCTAATTTGTCTGCCGCCAGTGAAGAAATGAAATCAGATAATGTACTTTTTATTGTCATTAACTGAAGGAGAATTTTAACTGGATGCACGGGAGAGAAAACTAGCTCTTGTTTGAAGGATGCGATAGGATCATGCATATCCATTTGAATGGCAGACCATGCCTCCAGTTAATATGTCAATGGGGAGGCTTTCCTTCTAACAGTAGAGCACACTCTCCATCTGTCAATAAACAGTTTGGGGGATACAATATCCATACCAGGACCTAATGATAGTTACTGAGGCATAGTCTACATCTGAAATTCAAATAATCAAAGGGGATCTTATTGAAACATAAGATTGTTAAGGGTTTAGGCACGCTAGAGGCAGGAAACATGTTCCTGATGTTGGGGGAGTCCAGAAGCAGGGGCCACAGTTTAAGAATAAGGTGTAAGCCATTTAGAACGGAGACGAGGAAACACTTTTTCTCACAGAGAGTTGTGAGTCTGTGGAATTCTCTGCCTCAGAGGGCAGTGGAGGCCGGTTCTCTGGATACTTTCAAGAGAGAGCTTGATAGGGCTCTTAAAGATAGCGGAATCAGGGGATATGGGGAGAAGGCAGGAATGGGGTACAGATTGGGGATGATCAGCCATGATCACATTGAATGGCAGTGCTGGCTTGAAGGACCAAATGGCCTACTCCTGCACCTATTGTCTACCTGAAATTGGAGAAGTCAATGTTCATACTGCTGGGGTGTAAACTACCAATGCAAAATATGAGGTGCTCTTCCTCCAATTTGCAGTGGGCCTCACTCTGGCCTTGGAGGAGGCCCTGAACAGAAAGGTCGGATTCGGAATGGGAGGGGGAAGTTGAAGTGCTGAGCCACCAGGAGATCAGGTTGGTTATTGTGAACTGAGTGGAAGTGTTGTGCGAAGCGATCACCAAGCCTGCGCTTGGTCACACCGAGGTTGATCATAAGCTGAATAATCCTACCACATTTTTGTTTGGAAGTGGAAAGAAATAATAGAAATTGCATTCATTGCAACGTGTAAAAAGAGTTGAGATACTATATAATTTTGCTGCATGTCATTGTGTTATATATCATATGTTAAAGAAGGAACTGCAGATGCTGGAGAATCGAGGGTACACAGAAGGCTGGAGAAACTCAGCGGGTGCAGCAGCATCTAAGGAGCGAAGGAGATAGGCGACCTTTCGGGTCGAGACCCTTCTTCAGACTGGTCAGGGATCAGGGAAACGATATATATCATGCCTTGATTGGTGAATATGTTTAGTTTGTGACTTTATTTGAAGCAGAAATAAAGTGTGAATGCTTCATTGAGCATAATTCCGACAGGTAACTTCGTCCAAGCACATCATCGCATGTGTCATGCAAGTCGTCTTAGATCACCACCTAAACTGTCATTTGGCAACCTAAAAAGCTGTCATGGTTGCCCGGCTAACAACAGAAAAAAAAAGTTAAGTGAGAGCCCTGGATTGCCATCTGCTGGTCAACAAGCAGAGACATTGACTTAATAGACACAAAATGCTGGAGCAGCTCAGTGGAACAGGCAGCATCTCTGGAGAGAAGGAATGGGTGACGTTTCGGGTCGAGAACCTTCTTCAGACTGAAACATCACTCATTCCTTCTCTCCAGAGATGCTGCCTGTCCCGCTGAGTTACTCCAGAATTTTGTGTCTAGCTTCGATTTAAACCAGCATCCGCAGTTCTTTCCTACACTGACATCTTTAGCCTTGTTGCTCATTACTTGTCAGCTCCCTCAACATGTTGGCAGGTTTTCTTAGGACACTCTCACCCAGGGTCTTATTTAACTTTTTACTCAGGTTACAAGCATCACGGGTAGTATTACGTGCAGGTCTAGTAGTATTTAGTGAGCTTTGACCAGCTCATGACCTAGGTGAGTAATAGGGTGGGAGGAGAAAGGTCAGAGATTTGGGCATGTCCTATGATTAATGTGAGACACAAGAGACTGTAGCTGCTGGAATATTGTGCAACAAAAACAGTTGGAGGAACTCCACGGGTCAGTCAACATCTGTGCAGGGAACGGAGAGACAACATTTCTGGTTGGGACCCCTCTTCAGAAGTAGACGGGAAATAGCTGGTGGAAAGAGGTGAGGAGAAGGGGTGAGGCAAGGGCTGGCAAGTGATAGGGGGAAAGACACAAAATTCTGGAGTAACTCAACAGGTCAGACAGCAGCCCTGGAGAACATGGATAGGTAACGTTTTAATCAAAGGTGAAGGTGATCTCGGTAAGGAGGGGTTGATTGAACAATGAGAATCTGCCAGCTATGTCTCTCTACTCCATCAGTGTGGACAAACACCATCTGTCCAATTCCCTCCGCAGATGTTGCCTAACTTGCTGAGTTCCTCCAACAGTTTGATTTTTGCTCATGGAAGGACCCTTTCATCCCCACTCAATTCTAAAATCTACCAGGAGAATAATTTTATCAGGATGCATCACAGCTTGGTTTGGGAACAGCACCATCCAAGATTGGCAGAAATTGAAGCGGATTGTGGACACAGTCCAGACTATCACACAAACTGTGCTCCCTAATATTAACCCCATTTATACCTCACGCTGCCTCGGCAAGACCAGCAGCATAAACAAGGTTGAGTCGCACCCTGGCTACTCCCTCTTCTCTCCTCTCCCATCAGGCAGAAGGTGTAGAAGTGTGAATACGCACACCACCAGATTCAGGGACAGTTTCTTCCCAACTATTATCAGACAACCGAATCATCCTACCACAACCAGAGAACAGTGCTGAACTACTATCTACCTCTTTAATGACGCTTGGACTATCCTTGATCAGACTTTACTGGCATTACCTTGCACTAAACTTTATTCGCTTATCAACTATCAATACACTGAAAATGGATCGATTGTAATCATACATTATCTTTCTGTTGATTGGTTAGCACGCAACAAAAACTTTTCACTGTACCCTGTACGTGACAATAAACTAAACTAAACAGAGAAAGAAACGGACAAATAGGAAATTGCACTTTTTTGCAGCAATTTATGATCCTTCCTAATCCTGACCTGCAATTTAGACCCATCAATACTTAGACAGTCTGAAGAAGGGTCTCGACCCGAAACATTGCCTATTTCCTTCGCTACATAGATGCTGCCTCACCTGCTGAGTTTCTCCAGCATTTTTGTCTACCACCAATATTTAGATGCTTCAGGATAAAACCCATTTCCCCCTTAATTCTCCAGATCAGAAGTCTAAAGGTGTGTAGGGCTTTCCACCATCTTGTAATCTCGCAATAGGAAGACATAGGGAAAAAATCTGCAAAGAGTGATGAGTGTAGAGAGAGAAATTCCTCCCAAAGGTGCAATTTCACTCCAATCACTTTCTCTGGCATAAAGAAACACATTTCTCTTGTTTAAAGCAGCACAGCAGTCAAAATCATAAACTCGTCAACAATAACCTTTCTCAGTTTTCCATTCCCAATGCCACGTAAGGGAAAAGCTCTGCATATTTTTAAGAGACTAGGTAGGAAAGTTTGTGGTTAGAAGTGCTAATCTCCATGAACTGAGATCCAAAGCTATTATATAACAGTGTCTGGGCTCTTATTGTGTTTTCCACTCACTGGCTTAAAATATCTTATGTTTTTTTTATAACTGTGGGGTTTAGTTTGGAAGCAGTCGTCTGATTCTGTTCCTCTTTGCACTCATGTTGCACCCATGTGTTCTTTCAACACTTTTGTTTTTTCTACATTTTTCATTTCCTTGCATTCTACAATCCAAAACCTTGCTACAATAATTGAACTTACACTGAATTAAAGTGACATGCACCCACAACCAAATGGAAACAGCCAATCCACTTATCTATAATGTAGTGGCAGCTTTAACCAAAAGATCGCTTTTTACCAAGTAAGCAGTTGTCTCTTAGAGCTACTCAAGTATTGTTTTCATCATTTTAGCTAGTGGTTCAGATCAGTCATATTTTCAGTGATGTGCCTGATCCCTACCAAAGCAGGTTGGGGTGTTTGCTCCGAGTGGAAGTTAGCGGTTTGAGTTGTCATCTCCAAACTAAATAGTTTAGGGCAATTAAAAAATCTAGTGTTGAGGTAGAGTACGTGCTATACTGGTTTGCAATGCTAAGCTTCAACTGGAAACATAAATGGAGGACACTCTTCGGTGCTGTTTTTATTTGGTAAACACTGTCATTAAACTCAAACCAATTACAGTATCTGTCCAATATCAGATTGTTCTTGTAAGAGCATACGGTGTATCCGTTGGCCACATTACAAGAGTGACTATTTTAATCTTACGTGAAGTACAACATAAATAAAAGTACTTTGCATTCCAGGAACAACTTGATTGAGATCTTATTGCACATTCTGAAGCTCCAGTCAGTCTGCAATCATTGCCGCCTGTTTCACTGTGGAAGTGTGTTTACAATTCTTCCATGTTGAATCCAAATTTCAGTCATCTTCTGAATGAAAGTGACATTTAGTTAACTTTCTGTTGCCTCCGAACATTTTAGGGTGCAATATCTAATCACTTGGGCACTAAAAGTGGTTTGACCGGGGGGTTGAAAATATTATTTATTACTTCATTAACATTTATGAACATGCTCCTTTAGAATCGCCTTTGATCGTACCCACTTTGACTAACTATCGTCTTGAACTCACTAAGGAAGATTAGTTTGTCTCTCATTGAGTAAGGGATTGCTCAAGATTAGAAATTAAATAGTTTAGAACCGGGTGATGGAATGGGCAAAAATACGAAATAGGTAGATCTCTCCTAATCTCTCTTTTCTTTACTTTCTCCTTTTCTTTCAATCTTTTTAGCTTCTCATCTCTGTCCTTTATTTCTTTTGCTATCCGTTTCTACTCGCTTGTCTATCTATTCCGACACTCTTTATTTATTTATTTTCTCTCACTGTTCTTTTATTATTAAATCACAAGTACGAAGTTGTTCAAGAATGGAAATATGTATGTATGTATGTATTAGGTACTCAAGTACCACACTATTGTACTTACTTCTAACAAAAATAAACAAAAACAAAAAAAAAAAAATTGGAGGAGCATTCTTCTTTGGACTCATCCTTCATTTCCAGTGTCAATGCAAACACACTGATGTCCATATCATGCAATTTCCTTAACAGGGATCCAAAAGTTGCGTCAGTTTTCTGACAGAAGACTAATCCCCACCTTTCATTTCAATACTTGATTTATTTTTCTAGGACAGAGAGTAATGAGCAATAGAAGAGATGAGAGCATTCACACCACATAAAGGATTTAAATAGTGATTGATTGCAATGTGAACTCACGACAGCTTCTGAGAATCTTGAAAGCTTGGAGCCAAACTCTGGCAAGGCATAGATTGGTCTGCAGAATAATAATATGATTCCAAGGAATCCACAGATTTGTTATTGTGTAACATGAAATCTGGAGATTGGCCTTGGAGGAAACCACTCCTCATCAGATCCTATTGGTTACTTATATTATATGAGCACTTTGGAATATGCTGACAAAGGATATTGCAGTGCTTGAGGTCTGTAAACTGATACTAATCTTCAGAAACTCAAATGGAACACAGCACATTGAGGCATTTAATACGAGGTTTGGTATCAATCCAGATAAAATCTGGATTTTTCATCTGGTAAACTTTCTGTTTGAGACCATTCCAATATCCTTAGGCTTGGAGAAACACATTTATGTTGAATCCACGGGGCATTCAAGCATATACTGTGGCTCAGTTGGTAGCTCTCGCCATTGAAGCAAATGCTGTGGGTTCAAATCATAGACCAGGTATTTGAATAAAAATTCAAGCCTTTCAGTAGCCCTGACACCTTTCCTATCATAGCCAGGAACTCAGGCAAAGGCAGCTTGAAGAAAGCCACTCCTGAACTGCAATCAGCACATGCCCTGAAGCACCAGAGGATCAAACACCATCGACCAAGGATATTCCACCATCAAAGACGTCTGTCGCTTCATTTCTCGCCCTCGCTTTGGGAAATCTGCCCACCTAGATGTGCTTCTTCTTCCGCTTGAAGGCAGCAATGTAAGTGTGCAGCCTCATCAGTGAGGACTGCACAGAGCTGGTGAGGAGATGTGGAGGAATGACTGGGATGGCTCGGAATCAGTAGACTGGGTGATGTTCGAGGACTCGGCAATGGACGTGAATAATACACTAAGGTTGTTAAAGATTTCATAGTGAAACATGTGGAGGAGTGTGTTCCCATGAAAACCATCCAAATGTTCCCCCAATCTGAAGGCTTGGGTGAACCAGCAGGTCCACAATCTTCTGAGGACCAGATTCTTGGGCATTCAAGTCTGGCATTGTAGATTCATGCAAGAAGTTTAGATAAGGCCATGAAAAAGGCTATAAAGGATATTTGCTCTAAACTAGAGGACAGGATGGATGATCAGCAGCTTTGTCAGGGCTTGCATGCCATCACTTACTACAGGGCGAAATCAAATGCAGCTCAAGCAGCAGTGAGGCATTACACCCGGTTGAGCTGAATTCTATGCATGCTTCAAAAGGGAGAACACTAATGTGCCTTCTCCAACCCACATATGCCCCGATGGTATTACAATCTAAGTTACGGATTCTGATGCCAAAAGGTACTTCAGGTGGGTGCATCTGAAAGTGTATCTGGCCGCATACTTAAAACCTGATCGAACCAACTGGCTGGAGTTTTTGCGTACATCTTCAACCTCTCATTTCTGAGGTCAGAGGTTCCCATCTGCTTTAAAAGGGCATCAGTAATACCGGTGACCAAGAAGAATAAGGTGACTTGCTTCAATGACTGCTGACTGGTGGCATTGATGTCCGTGGTGATGAAATGCATTAACTCCTACCTCAGCAAGAGCCTGGACCCACTACAATTTGCTTATTGCGCCAATAGATCAAAGGGTTATGTGGTCTCATTGGCTCTCCACTACACTTTATCACGTACAATAAAAACACATACGCCAGGCAAATAAAAACACATACTGCACGCCGTTCAACATCATCATCCCCTCCAAAATTGCTACCAAGCTCAGGGATCTGGATATCCATGCATCCCTTTGCAACTTGATCCTCGATATCCTCATCGATAGAACGCAATGGGCACAAAATGGCAACAACCATCAGCACAGGGGCACCTCAAGGCTGTGTGCTCAGCCTCATGCTCTACACATTCTATACCATGGCTATATAGACAGACATAGTTCAAATCCATCTTTAAATTCACTGATCACTCCACCGTTGTTGTACAAATAACAAATAATAAAGAGTCAGAGTATGGGAGGGAGGTCATTGCCTGATTGAATATTGCCAGAACAACCACCTTACTTTCAACATCAGTAAAACCAATGAACTGATTGTTGACTTTAGTAGAGGATCCACAAACCTGTTTTCATCAACAGGTTGGAGGTGAAGAGAGTTAACAACTTCAAGTTCTTGTGTGTCCATATCTTTGAATATCTGTCTTGAGTAGAGCATGAGGCTGAGCACACAATATTGATTTAATCATTAAGAAAGCCCGTCAATGCCTCTATTTCCTTAGAAGATTGTGGATATTCAGTATGTCGTCGAATACACTG
Source organism: Okamejei kenojei (assembly GCA_035221665.1). NCBI lineage: Eukaryota > Metazoa > Chordata > Chondrichthyes > Rajiformes > Rajidae > Okamejei > Okamejei kenojei. The sequence goes on from CM069138.1 coordinate 26,345,001, forward strand.
TTGAATTTCATACAAGTGTGCGATAGAGAGCATATTGATTAGCTGCATCACAGCCTGGTTCAGCAACGTGAAACCCCAGGAATGCTGACCACTGCCCAGTCCATCACAGGTACTGACCTCCCTATCATTGATGAGATCTATAGGAGACACCATCTCAAGAAGGCAGCCAGCATCATCAAAGACTCACACCACCATGGAATATTTTTATTTCACTCCTGCCATTGAGAAAAAGGAGAAGAGTCTGAAAACTGTAATGTCCAGGTTCAGGAACAGCTTCTTCCCAACGGCCATCAGGCTATTGAACACTATGATCTCCAACCAAACTTTGAACTGCCTTGGTTGCACTAGGGATTTCAGGCATTTTTTGCACTATATTGAGTTATTTATTTATTGATTTTTTTTTTAATGTTTGTTTATTATATTATCTATTGAGAAATGTGTTTACAAACCTCTTGTGCTACTATGAGTAAGAATGTCATTGTTTTGGCACATATGATAAAACACTCTTGACAATCTCCCTTGACTAGTGGCTTTCTGAGGTTGTGAAAGTTCTCACACTCATTTATGGGGTTGCCATTGTAGCATTATATGAAAATATTTGTACATAACAAGTTCTGCAATGGATAAAATTATTCCTTTGCTTTCAATAGTACTTGAAGAATCTCAACAAGGATACCAGACTTTCCAGTGACATCCACATGTATTTAGTTTGATGTCCATTAAGATGTTTCTGGTGAAATTCCCATATGGTGTAGCCAATAAATAGATTGGCATACTCCTGAAAAATTGTGGTTTTTAATTAGCTAGTTTCAATAATATTTTAGTAAATGTTGATGGAGCTCAGAAACAGGTGATGGGCTGATGATCAGGACAAATGGATTAGATTAATTTCTGATTAAGAAAGAAGGTAGTCTAATTCAAAGATGGAGTGATACATTTGGAATTGGTCATCAGTGTATGATTGTTTTGCCATAATTAATCAGTTTTTAATCATGTGGGACCCGTGCATTCCAGAAGCCATGCTCTCTCTCATGGATTTGCTATAAGCAGTCCCATAGCAGGTTTACCATTTCACTTTATTTATGTCTGTTACTTGGTCTGCCAAAGCCTTCTGCAGAAAATGCAAATGTATGCAAAGCTTGGTTAACAGCTGTTCTTCCAATTGTATTGATTCAACTACATTTGGGAAAATATATGAGTGGAGTATTAGAATAATACTGATTAGAATCAGAATGAGGTATTGAATGGAAAATTAATCCTTGGATGCTTTGGTTCCAAAAAAAGTCTCTCTGCCTCAGTTGTAAGAAAGATCTGCATTTGGCAATTTTAAGGTCTTGCTTAACACTAACAAAACCCAGATTATTATCACACATCTGTTATGTAAAACGTCGATACTCAGAAGGGAGCTACAGGCTTGAACAGGCGATGCCACTCAAAGGCGGAATCTATCATCTGTACCTTCTCACTGCTACCGTCAGTTGGGAGGTACAGAAGCCTGAAAATCCACACCACCAGGTTCAAGAACAGCTGCTTTCCCATACCTATCAGGTTCATGAACTGTTGTACACAACTTTCATCCAACCTCAGCATTATGACACTACCTCTTGCACTACAATTGACGTATTAGGACTCTCCTAAACTTCTACAGGTGCATGGTAGAGAGCATTCTGACTGGTTGCATCATGGCCTGGTTCGGCAACTTGAATGTCCCAAAGTGGAAAAGACTACAATAAGTTGTGACTACTGCCCAGTCCATCACCGGCTTTGAGCTCCCCACCATCGAAGGGATCTATCATAGTTGCTGCCTCAAATAGGCAGTCAAAATAGTAAGATTAAACGAGAACTTACCAGTTTGAAGTTTGATCTTTATTTTATGAGGAGTCGAGTTGAGGGACTACGTGAAGAACCCCGTGCAGCCGTTCATGTGTCAATCTTCAAAGCAACGGTGTGAAATCACAGATAATAATGACTGAAGTATAATGGTAAGATAACAAAGACTAGAACTACCAGAAGAGATCTACGAGGGCTGGGAGCAGAGGGCACATAGTCCCTCAACTCGACTCCTCATAAAATAATGATCAAACTTCAAACTGGTAAGTTCTCGTTTAATCTTACTAGTTTACTTCGGAGTCACGTGAGTGACTACATGAAGACTTCAAAGCTCTGTGATATCATGTACACCATATAACCATATAACCATATAACCATATAACCATATCATGTACACCATGTAACCATATAACCGTATAACAATTACAGCACGGAAACAGGCTCTCTCGGCCCTTCTAGTCCGTGCCGACCATTTGTTTTCCCCTAGTCCCATCTACCTGCACTCAGACCGTACCCCTCCATTCCCTTCACGACCATATACCTATCCACTTTACTTTTAAATGTAAAAATCGATCCTGCCTCCACCACTTCTGCTGGAAGCTCATTCCACACAGCCACCACCCTCTGAGTAAAGAAGTTCCCCCTCACGTTACCCCTAAACTTCCGTCCCTTAATTCGCATGTCATGCCCTCTTGTTTGAATCTTCCCTACCCTTAATGGAAAAAGCTTATCCACGTCAACTCTGTCTATCCCTTTCATCATTTTAAAGACCTCAATCAAGTCCACCCTTAACCTTCTGCACTCCAAAGAATAAAGACCTAACTTCTTCGACCTTTCTCTGTAACATAGTTGCTGGAAGCCTGGCAACATTCTAATAAATCTCCTCTGTACTCGCTCTATTTTGTTGACATCCTTCCTATAATTAGGCGACCAAAATTGTACACCATACTCCAGAATTGGTCTCACCAATGCCTTGTACAATTTTAACATTACTTCCCTGCTCCTATATTCAATGCTCTGATTTATAAAGGCCAGCACACCAAAGGCTTACTTTACCACCACATCTACATGCGATTCCACCTTCAGGGAATTATGCACAGTTATTCCCAGATCTCTCTGTTCCACAGCATTCCGCAATTCCCTACCATTTACCATGTACGTCCTATTTTGATTTGTCCTGCCAAGATGTAGCACTTCACACTTATCAGCATTAAACTCCATCTGCCATCTTTCAGCCCACTTTTCCATATGGCCCAAATCTCTCTGTAGACTTTGAAAATCTACTTCATTATCCACAACACCACCTATCTTAGTATCATCTGCATACTTACTTATCCAATTTTCCACCCCATCATCCAGATCATTGATGTACATGACAAACAACAGTGGACCCAACACAGATCCTTGAGGCACCCCACTGGTCACCGGCTTCCAACCTGACAAACAGCCATCCACCATTACTCTCTGACATCTCCCATTCAGCCACTGTTGAATCCATCTTGCTACTCCACCATTAACACCCAAAGATTGAACCTTCTTAACCAACCTTCTATGGGGAACCTTGTCAAAGGCCTTACTGAAATCCATATAGACAACATCCACTGCTTTACCCTCATCAATTTCCCTAGTAACCGCTTCAAAAAAATCAAGAAGGTTTGTCAAACATGACCTTCCAGGCACAAATCCATGTTGGCTGTTCCTGATCAGACCTGTTTATGCAGATGCTTATATATATTATCTCTAAGTATCCTTTCCATTAATTTGCCCACCACTGATGTCAAACTAACAGGTCTATAATTGCTAGGTTTATTCTTTGAACCCTTTTTAAACAATGGAACGTGCAGTACGCCAATCCTCCGGCACTATTCCCGTTTCTAATGACATTTGAAATATTTCTGTCATAGCTCCTGCTATTTCTACACTAACTTCCCTCAATGTCCTAGGGAATATCCTATCAGGACCTGGAGATTTATCCACTTTTATATTTTTCAAATACACAACCACACCTGCTTCATTGACAAATGAAGGGAAACATTCATAATGCATGCAGTCATAACATGGATGTAAAACATGCTGATGCTGTTTAAATGAAACAATAATATTTCCATCTCTCACCCAGATGGAAAATATAACCAGAACATAAATAGAGTTAACAAATAACCCTGGTTCAGCAATGGGTCATTACAGATGTTTGGAGATTCGTTCATTGGACCATGCTGCAGCCGTAACAATGCGACCCAACGGAACATAAATACCCTTGCTGCTGATGTTGTAGCAGCCCTGGTGTAATGAGATCTGGAATCAGAATCCATTAGTACATAACACAATTCTGTTTTTCTCATCTGGAATGGCCTGAACAATAAGTTCTCCCAAATTATTTATTGATGTATCTATTTATTTATTTATTTATTTAATTATTTTGTGACTAACAATGTTGCTAGCCCAGAACTCCAAGGCTCTTGATGACCTTGACATATTGTTGTATATATGTGTGCTTACCTTATCAAACGTCCCCTGGTATGCCTGTGACTATTTTGAGACCTGACCCCCTTCTGGTCTGCTCAAGTATTTATAACATAATATTATATATTATAATTTACAGACGTTATCATCCTGTACCATCACCATTATGTAGCGACTGAACCTGCTGCACTAAACCAGTGCAAGAAGGATAACTATCTAATAAGCTCCAGCCAAATTTAAGGATATAGCTGCAGCCTCCCAGTGAAATAGTGTTCACAAATGTCAACATCGCATATGGCATTATATTGGTCCTGGGACCTATGTTGAAGATAGCCTACCCCTTGATAACCCAATTAATGGCCGTATAACTCCATAATTAACAAACAATAATTTAGCATGAACTCGAAACATTAGCAATCAATAACATTTTCCATGGAACATAAGTATAACAAACTCTTTCATCTCCTGGAAAAGAAAATTCTGCGGTTTGGTGCTATGCAAACACTTTGAACACATAGAAGGATAGATGTAACAACCCAAACCTTAGGGCAGTTTATTAAACCTGCAGAACATAATTTGAGTTTATCATGCAACAACTGATTTCCCAAGCCTCAGGCTGAACCAGCAAATTACGTTTAAAATAACCAAATAAGGTTATATTATTCGCGACAAATCAGGAACAATTTGCATAATCACTCAATAGGCACCTTAAGCGGCCTCTTAATGACTTTATTTGAAACCTCAATTGATAAACAAAATGGAGGGAGCCATAAAAGTCCTTCCTACTCCTTTTAGCGAAAATGTATGTTTCGCCACTGTAATGCCACATAGTTTGCAACCAGTGAAATAAACATGAACCATGTTACGTGTTCCATTAACCAGAATTTCATAATATAGTGTAATTCAACACCAATTCTGTGTTGCCATTAACCTGTACTTGATGATTCTCCTGTGACAACAAGATATGTAACCATTCCATGGGTCTTTAACTGATTTCACCCTCATGACTAACATAGGATAGGCTGGGTGAGTGGGCAAATGTTTGGCAGATGCAGTATAATGTGGATAAATGTGAGGTTATCCACTTTGGTGGCAAAAACAGGAAAGCAGACTATTATTTAAATGATGGCCGATTAGGAAAAGGGGAGATGCAGCGAGACCTGGGTGTCATGGTACACCAGTCATTGAAAGTAGGCATGCAGGTGCAGCAGGCAGTGAAAAAAGCGAATGGTATGTTAGCTTTCATAGCAAAAGGATTTGAGTACAGGAGCAGGGAGGTTCTACTTCAGTTGTACAGGGTCTTGGTGAGACCACACCTGGAGTATTGCGTACAGTTTTGGTCTCCAAATCTGAGGAAGGACATTATTGCCATAGAGGGAGTGCAGAGAAGGTTCACCAGACCGATTCCTGGGATGTCAGGACTGTCTTATGAAGAAAGACTGGATAGACTCGGTTTATACTCTCTGGAATTTAGGAGATTGAGAGGGGATCTTATAGAAACTTACAAAATTCTTAAGGGGTTGGACAGGCTAGATGCAGGAAGTAGACAAAGTTTTAAAGAAGGAACTGCAGATGCTGGAGAATCGAGGGTACACAAAAAGCTGGAGAAACTCAGCGGGTGCAGCAGCATCTAAGGAGCGAAGGAGATAGGCGACGTTTCGGGTCGAGACCCTTCTTCAGACTGGTCAGGGATCAGGAAGATTGTTCCCGATGTTGGGGAAGTCCAGGACAAGGGGTCACAGCTTAAGGATAAGGGGGAAATCCTTTAAGACCGAGATGAGAAAGACTTTTTTCACACAGAGAGTGGTGAGTCTCTGGAACTCTCTGCCACAGAGGGTAGTTGAGGCCAGTTCATTGGCTATATTTAAGAGTGAGTTGGATGTGGCCCTTGTGGCTAAGGGGATCGGAGGGTATGGAGAGAAGGCAGGTACGGGATACTGAGTTGGATGATCAGCCATGATCATATTGAATGGCGGTGCAGGCTCGAAGGGCTGAATGGCCTACTCCTGCACCTAATTTCTATGTTTCTATGTTTCTATATGCTATCATCATAATGTATCAACCTGAGCATCACAATATGCACATTTGTCCAATCACTCTTTAACCCATACGATGCCCGTAGGGTCTATAGATAGTTGATACCCACAACAGACATTTTTTGCAAATCATGCAAATCTGCTCCACCTCCAAACTCGAGATGATATTTGCAACTTGGTCTCTGCCGTAAACATCAACTGTGGCCCGATTTCCGAACTGGTCTTGTAAGACAATCTTGGTCCCTCTACTGAACCTGTGCAATTCTAATCTGCTTGAAAAGCTAGAACAGACCATTTTACATGATTAGACCCCTCAAATAGCTGATAATGTCTCAATCATTTGTAATGTATAACTAAGTGTACACCTTACCAAGCTGTAAGTGGTCCCTTAATTGTAGAGTAGCACAGGTACAGTGCGTGGAACCTCTGGCCAGCTTTCATACTGCCACCAACTTCAGTGAACCGCTTACTGCCAATAAAGACGTGGGGTGCATTATCACCAAAACTATGAAACCTTGCTCGTTCCAATAGCTTGTGCTTTGTCCTCCAGGTTTCGCCTATGCAAAGGTCTTGCCTGAATAGAAGATTTGACGGCCAACTGTAATGTCCTCCTTAGAGCAGTATTCACTGCATATGTGTTTGGGATGGTAACTTTCTGGCCAGGCATAGACCTCTGGGCACATGCCCTGAATCCTTTGGGCATGCTCTATGGCTATACCCTCAGACTCGGCATTAGACTATACCGATCCCACATGCTCTCCTCTTACGTGAGGGAGCCATTAAGCATCCCTGATACAAGGTGCTGCTGGCGCAGCTTCAGCAATACGCCAACTTTGCCATGGCCCCAGCGTCAGAATAATACTGATGCAGCATGCTCTTCTCCTACATGAGGGAGACCTTAAGCAGGCCTGCTAAAAAGCGCTGCTGACACAATTTCCTATTTAGGGCATTAGCACCATTTTGTAATATAATTAAAGATTTACTTAACAACAACTGGAGCAGTAATGAATACTGTATGTCCATCCTTGTGACTTTATTAATTTTCCCTGGAGAAACAAGGTGTGTTAACAATGACCTATAAGGCACTTAATAGTTAACCATTTAACAAGAGAAGTTGTCTTACTTGCACAGCTGAATCACATCTATACTATTAACAATTAATCTAACGACTAGTAAACCTGTTACCAGAGTTTATTGACTGCCATCTGTTGCCCAGGCCAGCATCACAGCCAATTGAATACCTAAAAGTGAATCCCAACATCCTACAAGTGTATTTGATAGACTTCATCTAGCTGGATGGAGGAGCCCAATTTCTCAAATATAGTTTAAGACTTAACAGATTCTGTTATATTGCCTTATCCTAACAATGATCACCTCATCCCCCGTGATCACTGTAAATGGGAATACCCTACTAAACAACTATTCCCATAAAGCAGCCCTGAAGAAGGTACCGCTGGCGCCAATTAAGCAGTCCTGAAGAAAAGTGCTGCTGGCATGGCCTTTCCCATAGGCCAGTATTTGCCATAGATTTGACATTCTCATGAAGCAGCCCTGAGCAAAGGTGCTGCTGGCACAGCCTCTCCAATAGGCTAGCCTGCCATAGCTTGGCATCACCATGAGCAGTCCTGAGCAAAGGTACTGCTGGCACAGCCTCTCCAATAGGCTAGCCTGCCATAGCTTGGCATCCCCATGAGCAGTCCTGAGCAAAGGTACTGCTGGCACAATCTTTCCCATAGGCCGGCACTGCCATAACTTGACATTCCCATGATGCAGCCCTTCCCAAAGGTGCTGCTGGCTCAGCCTCTGCCATAGGCTGCCATTGCCATAAACTTTACTACTGATCCACCTGCTGCCTAAAGGAGCTTCTCTAAATTCATTCCCAGAGGTGAACCTACCAAATCTTTCTTAATTACTCTGACTATTTTGTCAGCTGTCCCCATATCCTGGGGATTTTTGTGGTTAGGGAACCCCATAAGTGAATTTCCCCTTCCCGGGAATCAATCCCCGGGTACCCGGGCTACTCATTTACGTGAATTAAACCCCATTTCTTGGGGACTACTGCGGTCTGGGAAACACAAACACTTGAGTTTCCCCCCCACCGGGAACCCAGGCTGACCGTTCAGGTCCGTTAAGCCCCATCCCCTAGGGACTACTGTGGTCTGGAACCGCACTATTCTCGGGTATCCCCTCCCCGGGAACCCAACATGTGGAGTCACTGACCACGTTATCAGTGACTTCGATCGCAAACCCGACATTCGCCAGCTCCCCGCTCCCGCGGTCGGACCAGGGTTTTCCCCCCAAAGCCCTAGGCTGGATCACTCGTCTGCCTCGCGACCATCCCGCAAGAACCCCGGAGGTTCCTGAAGGAAACCTAGAACAGGTAAGAAATAGCACTTACCTGCAACTTTTTTAGACTTACCGTTGGAGGAGCTGCGCTGCTCCACAGTCGTCTGCACGAAAGCGTCTGACGTAATGATGCATGAACGGCTGTATGGGGTTCTTCACGTTGTTACTCTCGTGACTCCGAAGTAAAATCATCAAACACCCACACCATCCTGGCCACACACTCATTTCACCATTGCCATCAGGAAGAAGGTACAGGAGCCTGAAAACTGTAACATCCAGGTTCAGGAACAGCTACTTCCCTACAGCCATCAGGCTATTAAACACAACAACGATTAAGCTCTGAGCTCTGAACTGCAAAAGACTATATTATTACTGCACTATATTTGTTATTTATTGAACTCTGTTTTTTTTTTCTCTTCCCCCGTTATGTACTATATTTACATGTTCACATATTCTGTTGTGCGGCAGCATGTAAGAATTTCATTGTCCTGCCCGGGACATATGACAATAAAACACTCTTGACTCTTGATCTTTTTCCAATTATAATTTTGTACTAATGTTTTGATTTTTTGCTCAGTCTTCTTTCTTTTAGAATTTTACATGTAATTTAATCTATAATTAGTTTTTGTGCCTGTGATGTTGCTGAATGTTTCATCTGTATGTCCTAGTTGCTGAGAAAATTATTAGTTGCAGCGCTGAAAGTCTCTTGGAATACCTATTAATAAAATTATGTCCCTTTAATCTACCAAGGGAATTCACCTCTACCATATTGTCAGCACCTACATAACTACCCCAAGCCAAGGCCAGGACGGCACACAACAAACTATCCTCAGACATTCACTTTCATGAGACAGCAAACCCTGATGTCCTATTCATCATGAGAGTGGACCTCAGTGAAATGTACAGAATAGTGAAAGACTTGGATAGAGTGGAGAGGAGAGTCTAGGACTAGAGGTCATAGCCTCAGAATTATTTTAGGACATTCTTTTAGAAAGGAGATGAAGAGAAATTGGTTTAGTCATAAGGTGGTGAATCTGTGGAATTCTTTGCCACAGAAGGGTGTGTAGGCCAAGTCAGTGGATATTTTTATGGCAGAGATAGATTGATTCTTGATTAGTATAGGTGAGGTTATAGGGAGAAGGCAGGAAAATGGAGTTAGGAGAGAGACATCGATCAGCAATGATTGAATATCGGAGTAGACTTGATGGGCCGAATGGCCCAATTCTACTCCAATTCCTTATGACCTTATGTGCTTATGATCATCACTAGTGACTTCAATCAGGAAAACTTCAGGAATGTACTCCCCAATTACCATTGGCAGGTCTCTTCCCCCTCGTGTGGTGTTAGCACTCTTGTTCACTTTTATGCCACCAACTACACCGATCGTTCCATCTCTGGCTCTTATTTTGGTAGATATGATCACCTGCTGGTTCACTATGGAACATAGAGCATAGAATAGTACGGCACAGGAATTATTATGGCAAATATAATGCCATTAAACTGATCTCATGGAAACAGAGAAACATAGAAAATAGGTGCAGGAGTAGGCCATTCAGCCCTTCGAGCCTGCACCGCCATTCAGTATGATCATGGCTGATCATCCAACTCAGTATCCCGTACCTGCCTTTTCTCCATACCCCCTGATCCCTTTAGCCACAAGGGCCACATCCAACTGCCTCTTAAATATAGCCAATGAACTGGCCTCAACTACCTTCTGTGGCAGATAATTCCAGTGACTCACCACTCTCTGTGTGAAAAATGTTTTCCTCATCTTGGTGCTAAAGGAATTCCCCCTTATCCTTAGACTGTGACTCCTTGTTCTGGACCTCCCCAACATCGGGAACAATCTTCCTGCATCTAGCCTGTCCAACCCCTTAAGAATTTTGTAAGTTTCTATAAGATCCCTCCTCAGTCTTCTAAGTTCTAGCGAGTACAAGCCAAGTCTATCCAGTCTTTCCTCATATGAAAGTCCTGACATCCCAGAAATTAATCTGGTGAACCTTCTCTGTACTCCCTCTATGGCAAGAATGTATTTTCTCAGATTTGGAGACCAAAACTGCCTGTACACGATCCATATCCCTCCATTCCCTGCACTTCCATGTGCCTATCGAACAGCTTCTTAAATGCCACTCCACCACTCAGTTAGACAGGCAGCAAAGGATAGATGGTGTTTCGAGTTGGGATCCTTCTTCAGACTGGTGTAAAACAGAGTTGGTTGTTGACCAAAGGAAACAAGGGGGTGAATACAACTCAGTCCTCATCAAAGGAGCTGCTGCAGAGATGGCCAACAGTTTCAAGTTCCTAGGCAGAATATAATCAAAAATCTAACCTGATTTATTTGCACCGATGCTGTGATCAAGAAAGTGCATCAGTATATTTACTTTCTCAGGCATCTCACAAGGTTCGGCAGGCTATCGACAATCCCCTTGAACTTCTGCGGATATGGTACAGAAAGGAGGCTTCTTGTAATCGATGAGTATATTCAAAAAGTCAGATGTAAGGGATATTGTGGTTGGATATGGGCAGGAAAGTGGTTGTGAGGCTGAAGATCAGCCACAATGAATGGTGGAGCAGACATAAGAACATGAACGTTCTTCTACTAAAGCGCCGTAGAAAGCATTTTATCCGGATGCATGAAATTGCAGAGAATTGTGGACACAGCCCACACCATCAGACAAAACCAACCTCCCTTCAATTGACTCCATTTACACATCATGGTGCCTGGGCTAGGCCAACAGCATGATCAACGACAAGTAACACCAGGCCACTCTCTCTTCTTCCCTTTCCCATCAAGCAAAAAATATAGAAGTGTGAAAACGCACACCTCCAGACTCAGGGACTGTTTCTTCCCAGCTGTTATCAGACAACTGAACCATCCTATCAACAACTAGAGAGCAGTCTTGAGCTTCTAGCAATCTCGTTGGAGACCTTTGGACTATCTTTGATCGGACTTTACTGGACTTTATCTTGCATTAAAGTTTATTCCCGTTATTCTCTTTATCATGTACAGTATCTGTACACTGTGTATGGCTTGATTGGAATCATGATACACTTGACAATAAACTAAACTCAAATGCAAATGAATGACCTAGTTCTGTTTCTATTTTTTCCCTCCTTCTGCATTTTTATTTTGAATTTTCCATATTCATCTAGACTAAGAAAATACACCATGTTTCAAATGACTTATCAATGTATATAGATGCATCATCAAAAACATCCTATTTTGACGGATCACAGCTTGGTTTGGCAACTGCTCAGCACATGACTGCATGAAATTGCAGAGTTGTGGACGCAGGCCAGACAATCACGCAAAGCAGGATTTCCCTCATCACCACAAAACCTCACCCCCCCACCCCCCCCCACCCACCCAATCGATTTCATCTGCCTCAGGCCAGCAGCTAACATACTCAAGGACCACTCACACCCAGGTCATTCCCTCTTTCCCCCCATCTCTTAGAAGATACTTAAAATAAATAAAGAAAGAAGAGCTTGAAAGAAAGTACCTCAAATTTAAGGACAGCTTATTCTTCGCTATTTATCAGACTTTTGAATGGATCTCTTACAAGCTAACTATCTCTTGACCATCTATCTACCTCATATTTTTTTTATTTGCACTTTCTCTGTTGCTGTAATACTACATTTTGCACTCTGCTTCCTATCCCTTTGCATGACCTGTTAGCACACACGTTTTTTTACTGAATCACAGCACATATGAGAATAAAGCGTAACATAATAATAGTAGGGTTCCCTCCTCCAAAGTAAAGCCCAAAATGTTGTTTTCTTTAAAGCATATATCAAATTCCTTGTGTAGGCTGTGCTAACCACTCTCTTACGAGAAAAATAATGTTTTCATAGGTCAATGTCATGACAGCAAAATTCTTTCCATTTTATTAGTCAAAATGTGAGCTGTACCAAGATTATCTGGATTTCAACCTTAAAAATGATGAAGAGATTTTCCACTTTCTGAGTAGAATGGGTCTGTTCTTTTCGCCCTGACAACAAAAAGAACAAACAACATGAGACTTGCTTTTCTCCAGCACATCCCTGTCAAGATATCCCAAAGCAGTTCGAAGTGCTGTCTCTGTTGCTATGTAGTAAATCTGCTGGACAATTTCCTGAAGTAACTACCCACAAACAGCAATATCTTAATAAGATGTTTATTTGTTTTGGTCATGATAGTGAGATAAATGTTGAGAGGAGCAAAGGGGAGGATCTCTCCAGTACTTCACTGGAATAGCGTTTTTATGTCCACTTAAGCAAGCAGACAGTGCCTAATTTGGGTGTATCATCTGAAAGTTACATCTTGCGTCTTGTGATTTCAGCAGCCTTTTACACGGACCGCATGACTGTTGTTATTTCTTAACAGGAGGATAGCCCAAAAAAGACAAATGAAGTGACTCCAATTGAAGCCAATTCCCGCATTCCTGCTTTCATGCATGGAATGGCAACTAAAGGAAATCTGCTCAGAGATTATTGCCTCTACATGAGGGAACATCATTGATTATCTGCATTCTATCAAAGGTCAATAGAATAATGTCTCCCTCTACAAATTACTTGAAGGCTTACCATTTGTCCATGTAACATTGGCTGAAACCATGGCTCAAATGGCATCCAGGTTTCTTCGCACTTGCCTATTAGGATGGGATCATTCTTTACCAGTCATAAAAACATAAGTGCCCTGGAAAATGAGGTTACTGGAGTTATTAGAGTTATCTTGTTCTTTTAAAACGACAAATAAAAAGTATACAGTATAGTGTTATCTTTTAAAAAACTTAAGTATTTAACTACCAAGCCACCAGTAAGTGTAATTCAACAGTTTATATTTTTCTCTTTTCATGCAGAGTAACATAAAAACAACTATTATTACAGCTTCAAATCTGCAATCTCTTACCACCAAACGTAGCAGATGCATGGGAACACCGCCAACTGTAGGTTCCCCCACAAATCACACATCTTACAGACGCTACAACATATCATTATCCCTGTTGGGATAAAATCATCACACTGATTGTATCAGTACAAGATGGTGATTCATTGTTGCTGACAAACAAAAAGGGGAAATTAGTGTTGCCTTGGAGATGCGTCTATGCCAAGAATCAGCAACAAAGAAGTGAAAAGCTATGTACATACCTGCACAAATCACAGCTAGCCCAAATATGATCTTAAATTGTGAGCATGGTTTATCTGTATCGTTTTCATACGACTACCCTTTTAAACTAGTACAAAATATATGTCTTAATTCTTCAAAGATGCAAACATACTGAGACATTTTTCTTCCGGGGAATGGATCTCTATATCCTAATCAAATTAATTTGTGAGCTATCCAAATTTATAACCTGTGCTCACCCACCTTTGAACTTTGACAGAGGGCTTTAAAACTTTGGATGAGGCCAGGCAGGGAAAAGATGCTACTACTAGGAGAATCTGCACAATTAAAAGTCATAAACCTTCGATGGGAACCAATAAGTCCCATGAAAATTTAGGAAAATCTTTAAAGGAGGGGGGGGAGAGGAGGGGGGGGGGGGGAGGGGAGGGAGGGGGAGGGGAGGAGAGGGGGAGGAGAGGAGGGGGGAGGGAGAGGAGGGGGGGAAGGAGAGGAGGGGGGGGGGAGGGGAGAGGAGGGGGGGAGAGGAGGAGGGGGGGGGAGGAGGAGGGGGGGGAGAGGAGGGGGGGGGGGAGGAGGGGGGGAGAGGAGGGGGGGAGAGAGGAGGGGGGGAAGAGGAGGGGGGGAAGAGGAGGGGGGGAAGAGGAGGGGGGGAGGAGGGGGGGAAGAGGAGGGGGGGAAGAGGAGGGGGGGGAGGGGGGGGGGAGGGGGGGAGGGGGGAGGGGGTGTAGAGAGGGAGGGGGAGGGTGTAGAGGGAGGGGGGAGGGGAGGGGAGGGTGGTAGAGAGGGAGAGGGAGAGGGGCAGAGAGGGAGTGGGGTAGAGACCCTACCCCATCTAGTTCCTCTTCATTTCCCTCATCCTCCTCTACTCACTCCCATTCCCTGCCCCAGGACCTACCCTGGTCGTAGAGCAGTGACAGGGCCTGCAACTCGGCCTGATTCTCGTACTCGACCCGGCGCTGGCTGTAGACCCAGGCTCGTCCTTGGTTCCAGTGGCAGCCTCCAGCTGTCAGCTCGGCTGCTGCCAGAGCTCCAGTGCAGGTTCCGACTTCACCGTCCTTGAACCCGGACCCAGACTCCTCTTTGGTTCCAGCGGCAGCTTCTTTATCGGCCCGAGTCACGGCCCCATCCTAAGCCCCGGTCTCGGCTCTCACTCCAGCTCGAGCACCAGGCTCAGCTACAGCCAGGGCCCGCGGCTCCACCCTCGCCACCAGATGTCGGGCGTTGGCAGCGGCTGCCACGCGAGTGCGCTAGAGTGCCCCTCCCTCTCGCAGTGTCCTATCCTGTCTTGTGAGTCCAATGTGACGTCACTCTCGGTTTTTTTTTCGAAATGGGTAAGTTTTTAAAACTTGAAACGATTATAAATTTGGAAATATAGGTGGGAAAGCGATGTTTATCGCCTTGAGGAGAAAAATATGAATAGAATGTGTGAAAATGGGAAGGCTGTGGCCTAGCGTTTGGAAGAAAATAGGAATTAACCAGATTGTACGCAGATGACACACACCCCCACACACGTTTACATACACACAAACAAGATAAGAGTTTTCGTATAACACCGGCATATTTTTCTGTCTTTTCTTATGGAACGAGTTTACTATATTGAAGCATTTACAATCCAAAGGACAGTTTCTTAAGAATATATTTAGGGTAATAACAGCCTCAACTAGACAAGCCTCATACTATCAACATGTGCAAGAAGATTAGTACTAGACTAATACATTGCAGCTGACATCATTTCCCTGCATGTTTATCCCTTCCCATTTTCCTCATTCCCTCTCTAATCATATTTCCAGCTGCCTCTCTGTCCCAGTTCCCCTATTTTTTTCTCCCAAAGTAATTCATAATTTAACATGGTGGTCGTGAGTATTTCACTGCAGTTAGCAATATCAGTCTGGTAACCATATAACCATATAACCATATAACAATTACAGCACGGAAACAGGCCCTCTCGGCCCTTCCAGTCCGTGCCGACCATTTGTTTTCCCCTAGTCCCATCTACCTGCACTCAGAACATACCCCTCCAATTTTCCACCCCATCATCCAGATCATTGATGTACATGACAAACAACAGTGGACCCAACACAGATCCCTGAGGCACCCCACTGGTCACCGGCTTCCAACCTGACAAACAGCCATCCACCATTACTCTCTGACATCTCCCATTCAGCCACTGTTGAATCCATCTTGCTACTCCGCCATTAACACCCAAAGATTGAACCTTCTGAACCAACCTTCCATGGGGAACCTTGTCAAAGGCCTTACTGAAATCCATATAGTCAACATCCACTGCTTTACCCTCATCAATTTCCCTAGTTACCACTTCAAAAAATTCAAGAAGGTTTGTCAAACATGACCTTCCCGGCACAAATCCATGTTGACTGTTCCTGATCAGACTCTGTTTATCCAGATGCTTATATATATTATCTCTAAGTATCCTTTCCATTAATTTGCCCACCACTGACGTCAAACTAATAGGTCTATAATTGCTAGGTTTATTCTTTGAACCCTTTTTAAACAATGGAACAACATGCGCAGTACGCCAATCCTCCGGCACTATTCCCGTTTCTAATGACATTTGAAATATTTCTGTCATAGCTCCTGCTATTTCTACACTAACTTCCCTCAATGTCCTAGGGAATATCCTGTCAGGACCTGGAGACTTATCCACTTTTATATTTTTTCAAAAGTGTCAGTACTTCCTCCTCTTTGAATCTCATAGTTTCCATAGCTACTCTACTTTTTCCCCTTAACTCACCGAGTTCAATATCCCTTCGCCTTGGTGAATACCGAAGAAAAAGAAATTGTTCAATATCTCCCCCATCTCTTTTGGCTCTGCAGATAGCTGTCCATTCTGGTTCTCTAATGGTCCAATTTTATCCCTCGTTATCCTTTTGCTATTAATATAGCTGTAGAAACCCTTTGGGTTTACTTTCACCTTTCTTGCCAAAGCAACCTCATATCTTCTTTTAGCCTTCCTAATTTCTTTCTTAAGATTCTTTTTACATTCTTTATACTCCTCTAGCACCTCATTTACTCCATGCCTCCTATAATTATTGTAGATATCTCTCTTTTTTCGAAACGTGTCCAATTTCCCTTGAAAACCATGGCTCTTTCCAATTTTTACTATTTCCTTTCAACCTAACAGGGACATAATGATTCTGTACTCTTACAATTTCCCCTTTAAATGTCCTCCATTTCTCTTCTACATCCTTCCCATGAAACAAAGTGTCCCAATTCACTCCTTTAAAATCCTTACGCATTCCCTCAAAGTTAGCCTTTCTCCAATCAAAAATCTCCACCCTAGGTCCAGTTCTGACTCTCTCCATAATTATATTGAAAATTATGCATAGTTTGAAACTCTGTTTCCATTTTTGTCTCTTTGGATTCTTCAAACAACCCATCTTCAGCAAACAAAAATGCAAGAGAATCTCAGTGAGTCAGGCAGCATATGGGGAAGGACAATGACAGGTGAGTTTGGATTGGGACCTTTCATGACCCGCTGAGTTCCTCCAGCAGTTTGTTTCTTGATCAGAATTCTGGTATCTGCAATCTCTCTTGAGTCTCCATCTCCTACTTTCTGTCACCATCTCATTTTGTTTTATGGATAACATTTTGACACATTTGAGATGTTGAAAGTAGGTTCCAATGATTGGTTGGAAACCCAAGAGTGATGACTTCTAAGATACATCTGCCAAGCCTGCAGTCTATTTCCAGATAATTATTACAACTGTGTTTGCAATAACTATCTATTGTAACTCTAAACCACAATCAAATGCTCAACTTTAAGAAATGAAAACACTTAAAGTTGGTGTGGTGAGCCACAAATATGGCACAGTACTTGGAATAAAACTTTCTAAATAATGCAAACCTTACATGAATGACAAACATGTGCCATTATAGAAAAATTCACCCTGCTGCAAAGGGATCAGCCATTTGGCCTGTCCTACATTTAAAATATCTATCCAATGAATCCCATCATACTATGGTTCTGCAAATATTTTGTATAAGTATATTTTTAATCTCTCTCCAAAAATTAGAACATATTATAATTTGTATCCTCTTCATTTTCAGCTGATTAATTCCAGATCACAATAATCAGTCGCATCAGTCCCTTCTTTGTTTTCTTTCTGTGCATTCATGCAATTTAGTTACCAAACTTCTTTCTAATGAGGTTGGGTTTTCACCACCTTCTGTATCAAAGCATTTAATTATTTTTTAACTGTGCTAATAAATCACCTGTAAACCTCACTGGTAATTTACATTGAATATATACATTAATTTTTCTAATCTTTTCCTTTACTCATTTATTTTAGATTCCTTAATGCATTGAGACTTTGAGTTCACTGCTATTTGTTGTACTCTTCGATAGTCAAGACAGAAATATTTCTTAACTTCCCTGGATATTTCCTTATTCACAACTAGATTTGCTCCTGGCTTTGCCTCCTGGGAATTTACATTGACTGCTGCTACCCTTTTCCTTTTCACATACTTAAAACATAGAATATACAAGAGCACATCACAGGAACAGGCCCTTCAGCCAACGATGTCTGTGCCAACCACGATGTTCATAAGGTTGTTAACATATTTTCTTTCATTTTTCTCTTACTGTAGGTATGTGAGAGGGGAAAGAATTAATAGGAACCTGAGGGGCAAGTTTTTCCACAAAGGGTTCTTCGTGCTTGGAACAAACTACTGCAAATTGTTGGAGGCAGGTAGAATAACATTTTAAATACATTAGGACAGATACATAGACAAGAAAGGTTCAGAGAGGTTTATGGCTCAAATGTGGGGAAATGGGACGTGTAGATGGGCATCTTTGTTGTTAACGAAGATTTGGGCCAAAGGTACAGTTTCTATACTTTATGACTATGAATTGATGTAATTCCAAAACCAGCATGAAATTGTTGCTTTTTTTTAATTCATTTATCACCAGTAAATGTAATGTTTATTGCTGTCAATGTTCCCCATCTTGACCTATTGCTATCATTATGATGAAGGGACTTCTCTAGTCTGGTTAAGCAGGGAATTCCAGGATTTAGATCATGCACTGATAAAGAAACAGTACCATCTTTTCAAATCAGGCTTGTGTGTCACTTGGGGGGGAACCTGTGCTCAAGGGTTTGGTACTGCTGTCAATAAGGCTTTGAGGAGTTGTTGCAAGGCATCTTGTGAAGACTACAGCCATGGTATGCCAATGGACGAATTATTTAAACTGGTGGATGGGGTACCAATTAAGCACCTTGGATGGTATTAAGCTTAAATGTCAGAGCTGTTAACTGAGCATACGTTTCACACAGTCCTGGTTTGTGTTGCTAATGTTGGAAAGTGATCGGGAAGCAGAACATGACTCATTCACCATAGGAAAATGAGCCTCTTACTTTCTCTCATAGCCACAGTATTTACATTTTTGTGCCAAAGCTGATCATCTCAGGTTATTAATGGTTGGGGATTTACTGAGGAGAATGCTTTAAATTGCAATGCTTATGTGGTTAGATCATTATTTTCAAAGGAATCCCTAAATATGGAATTACAATTCAATCTTGTCCCATCTAATACATCATGTACACTGCCAGAACATAGACGAGTAGAGCACAGGTACAAGTCCTTTCACTCACATGTACATGCTGACCACAATTACTCTAACCCCTGCCTCTTCATGCGTCTGAAAAAATGCCTTTTAAATGTTGCTATTGTACCTGCTTCTACAATTTCCACTGGCAGCATTTTCGAGGCACCCAACACCTTCTGATGAAAGACCTGACTTGCAAATTTCCTTTAAACTTCCTGCTGCTCACCTTAAATGTATGCCATAGAATATTTAACATTTTCCCTTTGAGAAAAATAACCTGACGATCTACCCTTTCACTGACTCTCCTAATTTTATCTTCTATCTGGTCACTCTTGATTCTCTGATGCTTCAGAGAAAAGAAAATCTAAGCTTGTCCAATCTCTCCATGTAGCTAGAGTCTCCAATCCAGACTTAATCGTGGTGAACCTCACTGCACCCTCTCCAAAGCATCCACATCCTTCCTATAATGTGGAGACCAGAACAACACACCACACTCTGTTTGGCCCAAATAAGTTTATACAGCTTCAACATTGCTTCCTGACTTTAACCACCCTATTTCCTTTCTGACAAGTCAGCACAAAAGTGCAGCTACTAGAGCTGCTGTCTCACAGTGCTAGGGACCCAGGATAGATCCTGATCTTGGGGAGTGTCTGAGTGGAGTTTGCATGTTCTCCCTGTGATTGGTTTCTCCAGGTGCTCCCGTTTCTTCCCGCATCCTTAAGACTTGCAGATCTTTTGAGATGGAAGAGGCAGAGCTGGCGATCTCTGGGTTATCCTGGCAGCTTAGTTTTTGCCTCTATGTGCGTGCAATCCCTCATTGTCCATGGGCAGGAAGAGGCATTGGCTTCTCAGGCTTGCTTCAGCCACTCAGTCTTAGCCTCAGTTGAGGCGCTGTCTGTCTAGCACTATGTCCCGATAGCCCAGTCTTGACCACATGGTGGCGTTGGTGGTTTCAGGTTTGCCACAATGGCTCCTTTAACCTGAGACAGGGAACATTGCTCGACAGGAGTTCCTCTTCCTCTTTTTTATAATGAGTAGGCTGACGAAGTTCAGGTAATCCAAACTGATATTAACTAATTGGACCCAGCTGCCTTTATTACAAATGATGCTGAACATTGGCCTCTCCTGGGCAAGGGATCAGAGGGGACACTGAAACACCTTTGACCAACCTTCCTCACTATCCACTATTTTCACATTGTCTACAGACCTATTAAGAACACTATTACATTTTAATCCAGATAAATTATATATACAGTATATCTATATCTATATATATACTAGACTAAGTGGGACCCGAAGGAACTGGTTTGCAGAGGGCTAGTATGGACATTGTGGGCCAAATGGATTCTTGGGGTGGCAGCTCAGTCACTCAAGCCTGATGTGCTGGCAGCACACTCATGGCTGGTGGGCTGGCAGTTGACTCACGGCTATTCCTTGAAATTCCATTTCAAGCAGGGTGCAAGGCCAACAAATTCAAATCCAGTTTCCTACCATTTCAATCAGGTTGCAAAGGCCACCAAATTCAGGTACAGTTTCCTACCACTTCAAGCAGGGTGTAAGGCCACGGAATTCAAGCGCAGTTTCCTACCACTCCAAACAGGGTGTAAGGCCACCAAACTCAAGTGCAGTTTCCGACCACTTCCAGCAGGGTACAAGGTCACCAATTTCATGCAGTTTCATGCCACTTCAAGCAGGGTGCAAGGCCACAAAATTCAAGTGCAGTTTCATGCCACTTCAAGCAGGGAGTAAGGCCACCAAATTCGAGTGCAGTTTTGTACCACTTCAAGCAGGGTGAAACCCCCGTAAAACCACCATAAAACCATTCAAAAGACCACAAAACACCACATAAACACCACACTCACAGTACAGTAGACATTCAGTGTGTTTAGTTGATCACAGCTCAGACAGAGTCGTGACATCTCCCTCCCCCATCTTGCAGAGACTGAGCCACACCCACAGTTCCGGGTTTTATAATCCCTCCCCCTCCCACCGGAAGGGGCATGGCCTTCATGGTGTGATTGACAGGAGAGAGATTCTCAACATTTTTAAAACACTAATAACACTTTTATTTTTAATTGATGGGAAGAATCCCCTGCACCTGATGAGCGGAGGCAAACTGAGTAAGATGGCCAAAAATCACAGCTATAAGTGGTAGCATTTTATCTAAAATCAATATAGAGTGCAAACAGGAAGTTGTCAAGTTTCCACCAACAACCATTTTTGCAGTGCAGCATTTCAAAGCAGTTTCCTACACCACCACCCACAACAACCATTTTTGCAGTGCAGCATTTCAAAGCAGTTACCACCACCCACAACAACCATTTTTGCAGTGCAGCATTTCAAAGCAGTTACCACCACCAACAACCATTTTCGCAGTGCAGCATTTCAAAGCCGTTACCACCACCAACAACAACCATTTTTGCAGTGTAGCATTTCAAAGCCGTTACCACCACCAACAACAACCATTTTTGCAGTGCAGCATTTCAAAGCAGTTACCACCACCAACAACAACCATTTTTGCAGTGCAGCATTTCAAAGCAGTTACCACCATCAACAACCATTTGCAGTGCAGCATTTCAAAGTAGTAATCACCACCAACAACCATTTGCAGTGCAGCATTTCAAAGCAGTTACCACCACCAACAACCATTTGCAGAGTAACATTTCAAAGCAGTTACCACCACCAGCAACCATTTGCAGTGCAACATTTCAAAGCAACCACATTTTCATTTTCAAACCACATTAAGGACACTCACAGTTGAGTAGACATGTGTTCAGTGTTATTTCCGGGTCAGAGAGACATGACCCTCTCGCTTCCTCCATCTTGCAGAGACAGAGACTGAGTGAGGCACAACACTTCCGGGTTTTATAGTCCCTCCCCCCTCCCACCAGCAGGGGCAGCAAAGAGAATGTCATCATTTTTAAAACATTAATAACTCGTTTATTTTTCATCAATGGGAAAAGTCCTCTTGTCCTGCACAGCAGACGGGGACATTGAGTAAGATGGCCAAAAATCACAGTCGTAACTGGCAACGTTTTTTTCAAAAATCATGAAACAGAAAAACAGGAAGCGGTCTAGATCTTACTTTTAGTAATATAGATAGATATATATGTGTGTGTGTGTCACAGAAACAACCCTTGAGCACAACCCTCTGTTTTGTATCCAAGTTACCCCGTAAATCTTCTGGACAAATTCTACAATATATTGATGTAGGGACACGCCCTATGTGTTCTCAAATGCTCTCTAGAAATTCTCTTCCATACCAAAAATAAAGATCCTGAAAAATTCTATAAAACATTTATTACATTTCTTTGTGATTAATTGCCGTTGATCTTGGAAATCCGTAAACTATATATTTTTTTTATTGCTTGTTACTTTTTTCCTTCTACTCAAATCTTGTATTGGTTCTTCTCTCTAATTTTCCATTCCAAGCCTGATCCTTCTAAAAATTTTCCTTACTGTCTTCATATGCTATCTTCATATTCGTTTTTTATTTATTTCAGAAGTGTTAAGCACTTGGAATATTTTGCTCCTAGTCATGCAGCCATATCTTTTTAAAGACAGTTAGATCAAACCTATTAATCTCCCGGTAGAAACAAAGAACTACAGATGCCAGTTTATACCAGTTAGCTGAATGGATAGCTAATTGGCTCCATGGAAGGAAGCAGAGGATAATGGTGGAAGGTTGCTTCTCAGACTGGGTCCCTGTGACTAGTGCTGTGCTTCAGGGTTCGTTGCTGGGCTCATTATTGTTTGTCATCTACATCAATGATTTGGATGTGAACATACAATATTAGCAAGTTTGCTGAAGATACAAAAGTTAGCAGTTCGGCAGATAGTGAGGATCGTTGTGAAAGATTGCAGCAGGATCTGGATCCATTGGCCTGGTGGGCGGAGGCATGGTTGATGGAATTTAATACACAGAAGTGTGAGATGTTGCATTTTGGGATGTAGAACAAGGGCAGGACCTACACAATTTATGGTAGGCCTCTGGACTACAGGTGCATGGTTACTTGAAGGTCGATGCGCAGGTGGATAAGGTGGTCAAAAAGGCTTTTTGCACTTTGGCCTTCATCGTCAGAGAATTGAGTATAGAAGTTGGGCGGTCATGTTGCACTTGTATAAGACGTTGGTGAGACCGCATTTTGAATATTATGTTCAGTTCTGGGCACCATGTTATAGGAAAGATATTGTCAAGCTTGAAAGGGTTCTGAAAATATTTATGGGGATGTTGCCAGGAGTAGAGGATGTGAGCTATAGGGAGAGGTTGAGTAGGCTGGGTCTCTATTCCATGGAGCGCAGGAGGATGAGGGGAGATCTTACGGAGGTATACAAAATCAAGAGAGAAATAGATCGGGTGGATGCACAGAATCTCTTGCCCAGAGTAGGAGAATCGAGGACCAGAGGACATAGGATCAAGGTGAAGTGGAAAATATTTAATAGGAATCCGAGGGGTAATATTTTTCACACAAAGTGTGGTGGGTGTATGGAACAAGCTGCCAGAGGAGGTAGTTGAGGCTGGGACTATCCCATCAATTAAGAAACAGTTAGACAGTACATGTATAGGAGAGTGGTGGGATATAGACCAAGCGCAGGCAAGTGGGACTAGTGTAGCTGGGACATTGTTGACCGGTGTGGGCGAGTTGGGCCAAAGGGCCTGTGTCCACACTGTATCACTCTATGACTCCATGACGCTATGACAAAGTGCTGGAGTAACTCAACGGGTCAGGCAGCATCTATGGAGAAAATGTTTCGGGCGGGACCCTTTTTCAGAATGAAAGTAGAGTGGTGGTAATGGTGGAGTGGGGGCACTGGGGAGAGGGTGCATCCAGAGCTGGAAGTAAGAAAAGACAGGGACCAATAAGGGCCGGAAACAAATGACCTCAGGCAGGGTGGTGCCCTGGTAGGCACATTGTTGGCTAGGTGAGGTGTGATTGCAAGGGGGATACAATGTGGTGAACTTTGGAACTGGTTAAACATTAGAGATAATATATATAGAAGCATCTGGATAAACAGGGTCTGATCAGGAACAGTCAACATGGATTTGTGCCTGGAAGGTCATGTTTGACAAACATTCTTGAAGTTTTTGAATCGGTAACTAGGGAAATTGATGAGGGTAAAGCAGTGGATGTTGTCTATATGGATTTCAGTAAGGCCTTTGAAAAGGTTTCCCATGGAAGGTTGGTTAAGAAGGTTCAATCTTTGGGTGTTAATGGCGGAGTAGCAAGATGGATTCAACAGTGGCTGAATGGGAGATGTCAGAGAGTAATGGTGGATGGCTGTTTGTCAGGTTGGAAGCCGGTGACCAGTGGGGTGCCTCAGGGATCGGTGTTGGGTCCACTGTTGTTTGTCATGTACATCAATGATCTGGATGATGGGGTGGAAAATTGGATAAGTAAGTATGCAGATGATACTAAGATAGGTGGTATTGTGGATAATGAAGTTGATTTTCAATGTCTACAGAGAGATTTGGGCCATATGGAAAAGTGGGCTGAAAGATGGCAGATGGACTTTAATGCTGTTAAGTGTGAAGTGCTACATCTTGGCAGGACAAATCAAAATAGGACGTACATGGTAAATGGTAGGGAATTGAGGAATGCTATGGAACAGAGGGATCTAGGAATAACTGTGCATAGTTCCCTGAAGGTGGAATCGCATGTAGATAGGGTGGTAAAGAAAGCCTTTGGTGTGCTGGCCTTTATAAATCAGAGCATTGAATATAGGAGTAGGGAAGTAATGTTAAAATTGTACAAGGCATTGGTAAGACCAATTCTGGAGTATGGTGTACAATTTTGGTCGCCTAGTTATAGTAAGGATGTCAACAAAATAGAGAGAGTACAGAGGAGATTTACTAGAATGTTGCCAGGGTTCCAGCAACTATGTTACAGAGAAAGGTTGAACAAGTTAGGTCTTTATTCTTTGGAGCGCAGAAGGTTAAGGGGGGACTTGATTGAGGTCTTTAAAATGATGAAAGGGATAGACAGAGTTAACGTGGATACGTTTTTCCCATTGAGGGTAGGGAAGATTCAAACAAGAGGGCATGACATGAGAATTAAGGGACAGAAGTTTCGGGGTAACGTGAGGGGGAACTTCTTTACTCAGAGGGTGGTGGCTGTGTGGAATCAGCTTCCAGCAGAAGTGGTGGAGGCAGAATCGATTTTAACATTTAAGAGTAAAGTGGATAGGTATATGGACGTGAAGGGAATGGAGGGGTATGGTCTGAGTGCAGGTAGATGGGACTAGGGGAAAACAAATGGTCGGCACGGACTGGAAGGGCTGAGAGGGCCTGTTTCCGTGCTGTAATTGTTATATGCTATATGGTTATCTAGGGTGGAGGAAGGTGGCAAGCGGAGAGGAGAGGGGTATGTTTGTAGAAGTTACTTGAAATGCAGCAAGAGAGAGAGAAAATTTAGCATTCATACAGCTGGATTGTAAACTTTCTTTTATC
This sequence comes from Okamejei kenojei, assembly GCA_035221665.1. Classification (NCBI taxonomy): domain Eukaryota; kingdom Metazoa; phylum Chordata; class Chondrichthyes; order Rajiformes; family Rajidae; genus Okamejei; species Okamejei kenojei. Next base: position 26,370,797 of record CM069138.1, read on the forward strand.
TTTAGAATTTACACTGTAGACTTTAGAGTGCAAAGCATAGAAACAGGCCCTTCGGCCCACCGAGTCTATGCCCACCTGTGATCACCCTGTACACTAGCACTACCCTGCACACTTGGGACAATTTATAGAAGCCAATTAACCTACAAACCCACATGTCTTTGTAGTGTAGCTCCATAAATTATTTGTATTATCACAAATTGCCAACTGCAAATTGACCCCTTATCTCTACTCCCTGAATTCTACCTGATAGCCAAGCCTCTAACCATGTTAAGATGTTACCTTCAATACCATGGACTCTAACCTCATGACCTTTATTGGGGCACATTTCTTTATGCATCTACTGGTAATTCAAATACAATATATTACTGGATCCCCTCAATCGAATCTAGTAAGTACTTCATCAGGCAACCATGCATGCCAATGTGCCATTGTGTCTCAGTTAGGAGAACCTCTAACTCACAAGCCCAGAGGTTTGGTTGAATCTGACCTCCAGTACTGTTTATATGGATTTTGTATGTTTTTGCTGTTACTGAGTGTGCTTCAATTTGCTCCAGTGTGCCTGGATTAATTAGCCACTATAAACTACCTCTATTCTGGAGAAAATTAAATGGTATTTGTGTGGGACGAGTCTAAGTAATTTCTTGATGGTTGGCACATATTGGATGAGCCGAAGGGCCTGTCTCTGAACCGTAGGGCCCTATGACTTTCCCCTTCAGGAAACCATGCTGACTTGAATTGATTAGATTAGGATTTTCTAATGTGCTGCTCTTTCTTCCTCAATAATTAATTCCAACATTTTCTCAACAATAGATGTTCGGCAAATCCACTGTGGCTTTTACTTCCTCTTTTATTTTGAAACAGGTGCTTTACATTGGCAATTTTCCAATCCTCTGGCATTTGCCAGAATATAAGAATTCTTGGAAAATTATAAATAATGCATCCAGTATCTCAATATCTTTTTTTTATAAGGAACTGTAGATGCTACAAAAAAACCCACAAAGTGCTGGAGTAGATAAGCAATATCTTTGGAGAACGTGGATAAGTAATGTTTCAGATTGAGACCCTTCTTCAGACTGGTTGTGGTGGGGTGGAAGCTGGAAGAAAAGTGTGCAGGACAAAGTCTGGCAAGCGATAGATGGACACAGATGTGGGGAATTTCTGATTAGCAGATGGTCCGACAAAGACAGGAGATGAAAAGACAAAAAGTATGAGATATGGAGATAAGGATGAAGAGTTGCCAGAGAAAAGAATAGAGGCAGAAGGGTACAGGAGGGAGAGGGAAGGGAAGAAATCGGTATGAATCCAGGTGGGGCTCACTATGAAGAGGAAGGGGGTGGCTGCAGAAAGGCAAGGGGTGGGGAGGGGGTTGGGAGGTGAGGGGGGGGGGGGGGGGGAGGGAGGGTGCTGTTTGTATGTTAGTTACCAAAAATGGAAGAATTCAATGTTCATACCATTAGGTTGTAAGCTAACCAAGATGAGTATGGGGTGCTGTTCCTCTAGTTTTCTGTGGCCTCTCTCGGGCAATGGAGGAGACCCAGAAAAGAAAGATCAGTTTGGCAATGGGAAGGGGAGTTAAAAATGGTTAACGACTAGGATATCCAGCAGACCTTGACAGGCTAAGAGCAAGTGTTTGGCAAAAGGTTTGCCTGGTTTTGTGCTTGGTCTCGCCAATGTAAAGGAGGCCACATCACGAATTACAAATGCAGTAGATGCATCTCTTTTATGAACCTGGGACACCAGCCGAGCCCAGGAGATAACAGTCTTTAGCTCTTTAGCTTGGATGATACTATTTATCTGGTGATTGTGATGCAATTTAGTGCCCCCTACCATTAGTCAATATTAATGGTTCATAATTCATATCTCAATAGCCACTTCTTTAAGAGACACAAGCAGATGAGAGTTTACAAAAAAAAACACAAATTACTGGAGTAACTTAGTGGGTCAGCCAGAAACTATAATTTGCTCTACAGAATCTGCCTGCACTGTTATTTTTGTTTCAAAACAAGCAAACCAATGATTTTACTTCGGAGTCACGTGAGTGACTACGTGAAGAACCCCGATCGCCTGCAGTGCGCGTCATTACGTCTCACGCATTTGCGAAGCACCGGACTGGCAGGCACGTCGCTCCTGCCAGCGGGTAGTTTAAACTCCAGGTAAGGTATATTTTTTACCTGTTTTCCACAGAGGTTCCTGCCGGATACTTCGCGGGTGCCGACAAGGGAACTAGCTGCGGGCTGTGGGGAAACCCCAGGTAGCTGGAGAATGTCGGGCTCGCGGAGTTCAGTCACTGACAAAACGGTCAGTGACTTCTGAATGCTGGGTTCCCGGGGAGGGGAACTTCAGCAGAAGTGCGGTTCTTAGACCGCAGTGGCCCAGTATGTGGGGTTGAAGCCGACCAGAACGGTCAGCCCGGGTGCCGTGGGGTGGGGGTTCCCCTTGGTAAGGCACACAGATGCTAGGGTTCCCCGGGGAGGGGAAACCCAGCAACAATGCGGTGTCCAGAACACAGTGGTCCCTAGGATAGTGGGTAACCCGACCAATATGGTCAGCCCTGTTGCCGGGAGGGTTCCCCTCTGGGTAATGTAAAAAATGTAGGTGGGCCAGGATGGAGCCCTAATGGAGAGGAGGCTCCATCTAGATACACTCCAACTGCAGGAGTTGTGACAGTGCCGGGCATATGGGAGAGCAGCACCTTTGCACAGGGCTGCTTTATGGGATGCCTAGTCAATGGCAGTGCCGGGCATATGGGTGAGCCCAAGCCAGCAGCACCTTTGCACAGGGCTGCTTTATGGGATGCCGAGTCTATGGCAGTGCGGCCTATGGGATAGGTCACGCTAGCAGCACCTTGTAGCAGAGCTGCTTAATGTAGGCAGCAACATCTGTAGAAGGGCTGCATAATGTTTCCCTCATAGAAGAGGAGAGCTTCCCGGGGCAGTTTGTTCTGAAACTGAAGTTCTACAACTAAGGGACCATTTACAAGTGGGTAAGATTTACACTTGGTTGAACAATACAAATGATTAAGACATTTTCATCGATTTAAAGGCATCTAACCTTGTAAATTTGGACAATGCTAACATTGTAAGCAGGCTGGAATTGGGCCAGAATTGTGTTAAGGCAGGCACAGTACTTTGGCCAGGGTTGTCTTCGAGATAGGTTCAAAAATATGGGCAGAATTGTCTTTCGAGACAGGTCAGAATTATGGCCAGAGTTGTTTTAGACAAATTAGTTTTAGCAGACAGGCTCATTATTATTGTCAGGTTTGTCTTACAAGACAGGCTTGGGAATCAGACCAGAGTTACCGTTCAAGGCAGACACGAAGGATGACAGGCGTGGCCTATTCATTATGAAAGATGGCCGATTAACAACTGGATTCATAGGGTGTGCCCATTTACAGTGATCGTTGGAAATATTTGAAGGAGGCATTGCTGTGATGAGGCAATATAATAGTATGATGACAATAAAGCATTCAAAGAGGGCTAGTCAGAGTTCCAAAACATTTGTTATGTCTGGGTGATAATTTTAACGCTGTATTTTGATAAAATCCACTGTTTCAGTCTCAAACCATGTTTGAGAAATTAGGCTCCTCTATTCAATTAAAATTAAGTTGTTATCAAATAGACTTGTTGGAGGTGTTGCAGAGCAGCATACCCCAAGACATGAAAGCCGACGGGTCAGTATTAGTCTGACGCCGGGTCCATGGCAGCGTCGGCCAACTGGAGAGGCCGCGCCAGCAGCGCCTTGTAGTAGGGCTGTTTAATGTCTTCCTCATGGAAGAGGAGAGCTTGCCGAGTCCGATGGTATAGCCGTGGAACATACCTAAAGGGATGAAGGGCACGTGTCAGAGATTACTACTGACAGCAAGGTTTGCCATCCCAACACATATGCAGTGAACATATCAGGGGGACATTTGAGCCAGCCGTCGAATCTGTTCTTCAGGTAAGACCTATTCAACAGGCAAATCCTGGAGGATGAACGTAAGCAGTTCACTGACGCTGGTGGCAGCATGAAAGCTGGACAGAGGTTCCACGCACTCTATCAGGTCATTGGAATTTACATTGAGCTATCAATTGGCTATGACTCCACCCTAGGCAATAGATTGGAGTCAATAGAAGTTGTAACAGCCTTGTTGTTATCAAGCAGTAGTCTATTCATTAAGACTAATTGGCAATATAATAGATGTGGTTCTGCTGTGCAAGTGGGAGAATTGAAATCATGCTAAAGTGAAATCATCATGTAGGTCATGGTTAACACATGGTTAACACATTTTTGTTATTATCAGCTGAAGCTGCCAAAGTCACAATGATGGATAGACATTATTCAGCATTGTTCCAGTAGTTTAATCAGTAAATATCTCATTATACTGCAAAATGATGTTAATGGCCTAGGAATGGGAAATTGCTAATATCATCTCTAGTTTGGAGTAGAGGACATTTGCATGAGTTACAAATTCTTCATTTATTGGTATCAAATATCTATAGACCCTACGGGCATTTTGTGGGTTAAGAGTAATTGAGCGGATATGCATATCTGCATGCTCAACTTCATGTTGACACGTTATGATGGTGGCATATGTTAGTCACGTGGGTGCAATCAAGTAAAGAATCCTGTTATGGTTACATAATCTCATTTGCCACAGGAGTAGATTAAGTATAGGTCAATGACAACACAGAACGGGTGTTGAATCAAACCGTATTTATGAAATTCTGGTTCAATGGAACACAGAATATAGATCTGTTTGTTTTCATGCTTATTCACAGGTTGCAAAATATGTGGCATAACAGTGGCGAAAGATATATTCTCGCTACAAGGAAGGTCTTTTATGTCTTCCTCCATTTTGCTTCATTAGTCAGGGCTTCAAATAAAGTCATTAAGAGCCTGTTTAGGTTTTCTATTGTGTGATTGGCCTATGCAACTTTGATTTCCGGTTATCGGGAATAGTAATACAACCTTATATGGTTATTTTGAACGTAACTTTGCTGGTTCAGGCTGTGGCTTGAGAAATCAGCCATTGCATGTTAAAATCAAATTATGTTCTGCAGATTCAATAGACTGCTCTATGGCTTGGGCTGTTACATCAGTCCTTGCATGTGTTCAGAGTGCTGGGATAGCACCAAAAAGCAGGACTTTTCTTTTCCAGGAGATGAAAGCATTTGTTGAATGTTCATGTTACATTAAAAACGGTACAGATTACTGATGTTTTGGAGTTCATTTTAAATGATCTTTGTCAATGATTGAGTTGTACGGCCATTAACTGTGCCAACGTGTCTTCGCATTGCATTGGCTGCAGCAAACAAGACCCGCTCTGTCGGGTTCACCTTGGATATCAAGTTTGTATGCATTTCTTTAACACAATGTCTCCTAGGACATGTACAATGCAGTACGGCATGTTAACATTGTGTGAACACTATTTTCACCAGTGGGGTCCAGCTACATCCTTAGTTTCACTGGATCTCATAAGGTTGTTATCCTCCTGGCGCTGGTTTAGCGCAACAGGTTTAGTCGCTACATAGTTGCGACGAAACAGGATGTTTGCGTCTGTAAATAATAATATATAATATTTATGCTTATAATTCACTTAAGCAGAGCAGAAGGGGTGTCAGATAACAAAATAGTTAAAGGCATACCCAGGGACCTTTGGTAAAGTGAGGACACACATATATAACAATACATTAAGGACACTGAGAGTCTTCGAGATTTTGAACTAGCTATGTTGTTAGTCACAAAAACTTAAAAGAAGTATCTGTTCAGGTCACTTCCAGAGGATGAAATGGACTTTTATTCATGTAGGAGTAGATACTGATTCTAGATCTCACTCCATCAGGGCTGCTATAACATCAGCAGCAAGGGTCTTACATTCCGTTGGACCACGTCCTAATGCTTGCAGCATGGTCAAGCGAACAAATGTTCAAATATTTATAATAACCCATTACTAGACCAGGGGTATTTGTCAACTCTATTTTCGTTTTGATTATAGTTTCCATCTGAGTGAGAGGTGGGACTATTATTATTACTTCATTAATAACATCAGCATATTTAAATCTATGTCATGACTGTATGTATTATGAATATTTTTTCCCTCATTTGTCAATGAAGCATTTGCAGCTGTGTAGACTCGTTTCTCACGGCATAAAATCACGGAGCTTTGAAATCTTCACGTAGTCACTCACGTGATTCCGAAGTAAAATAGTAAGATTAAACGAGTACTTACCAGTTTGCAGTGTGATCTTTATTTTACGAGGAGTTACGGTGAGGGACTACGTGCCCTCCGCTCCCAGCCCTCATAAAGATCATCTGGTAGTTCTAGTCTTCTCTATTCTTACTATGCTACTTCAATTATTGTTATTTGTGATTTCACACCGCTGCTTTAAAGATTGACGCACACTGTGGCCGATCAGGGTTCTTCACGTAGTTCCTCACCGTAACTCCTCATAAAATAAAGATCAAACTTCAAACTGGTAAGTTCTCATTTAATCTTACTATTTTATTTTGGAGTCACGTGAGTGACTACTTGAAGACCCCGCCAGCACGCATCCGTGACATATCGTCTAACGCATTGCGCAGCGACAGGCGGGAGGAGTGTCGCTCCTCCAGCGGTAGGTTTAAAACAGACCTGCAGATAAGTTTTACTATTCAGAGGTCGATTTTTGGCCGCTCTGTACAATTTAATTTACAGAGCAAAGAACTATGGACAAGTCCAAGACAAAGTCCAAACGGACCGCAGCGAAACTGACTGCGGGAATGCGGGCAGTCAGCAGCGGCCGACTTCACCTGGGCTGCAGACCGTGCAGTCAGCGGCCCCCGACTTGGCACTATTACAGCCCGTAGGTATACCTTGGACTGGCGGTAAGGCCACTCGAAAGTCGGACGGGTCCGGGCTGGAAGATTCACCGCCTGCGGATAACGACAGTGGCTGTTTATCTCGCATGGAGCGGTTGATGGAGCAACTGCTCCAACATGACATACTCAAACAAACAGAGTCTTGTCACCGTGGGTCTCCTTGGACATCCACGGCAGCACCTTTTACAGGGCTGCCAAATGTCTCCCTCTCCTTGGACGGGAGCATAAGGAGTCACTACTGGGCTGACTCTGAAGATGGTGGTTTGGCTGAAGACACTTCCAGTGTGCTAGGGGTGCAGGAACAACAGGAGCTGCTCGGCATGGTCTCCAAAAAAGGGACAGCCGTTACAGCCGCAGCTGGCAGCTAGCATCAACTACCTCACCACCAACCAGGAACAGGTCATGAGTGACACAGCTGCTAAGTACTTAGCACCAGAGAACTGTTTCCCTCAATGTTCCTGCGGTGAACAACCTGATCTGGGGAAACATCGGTGTTGGCATCAGAACCCAGGAAACTAAGATACAAAAGATCCTTAAACTACTTGCCTCCAGTATAACGGCATTTGCCAGATCATTGTTTTTTTCAGTAACCGATTCATGTCTGAATACGTTAACATATTTCCTCCATTTGTCATTATGGCAGTGTGTAGCATTATGGCAGTATGTGGGCATGGACTCGTTCCACGACATGAAATCAGAGTGCTTTAAAATCTTCACGTAGTCACTCACGTGACTCCAAAGTAAAATAGTAAGATTAAACGAGAAGATTAAACAATTTGAAGTTTGATCTTTATTTTATGAGGAGTTACGTTGAGGGATTACGTGCCCTCCGCGCCCAACCCTCTATCATAAAAGTCAACTGGTATTCTAGTTCTCTTATCTTACTATATTTAGTAAACTTCTGTTATCTGTGATTTCACACCGCTGCTTTGAAGAATGTCAAGCATACGTGCTGGCGGGGTCTTCAGGTAATCCCTCAACGTAACTCCTCATAAAATAAAGATCAAACTGGTGAGTTCTCATTTAATCTTACTATTTTTGTTTGCAAGTTCATGAAACGCAGAGAAATTAAGAAACCAAGTGGCTTTGATTATATAGAGGTTGAAATACAATTTTGCAGGTAAGTTTTTACTAATAGCTGCTATTTAGATGAGATCTCACCTGAATTATTGTACATACATTCTAATAAAGAGACACTTGTGTTGCTTGCAACGCAGTTTGGATTTGTTTGTTTCTCATGCTGAAGGGGTTTATCATAGGTGCTAAAGGAATGAATAAGCTCACTGCAGTTTTGTGCGGTGAATTGAATGAGATTCTGAAGGATTCTGTTTTGTTCAGCTGTACAGTCTAGAAGGGAATTTCATTATTGCCTATTTTGCACTGGTATGAGGTGAAACATCTTCATTGTTATGAATCACTGGTGCCTCTACTCCAGCGCGATATGGATACTTGGTGGCTGGATGACTGTAAAGCTGCAGCAAGTAAGAATTTCATTTTTCCGGTTCATATTTGGTGCTTATGACAAATAAACAATCTTGACTCCCTTGAGTAGAATCTGAACTGTGACCAAATCGTTAGACTCAAAGGGAATTAAGTGATATGAGGATCAGACAAACATGATCATATTGCAGACAGAATGGTACAGCACTGGAACAGACTATTTGGCAACTAATTTCTGTGTTGAACATGACGCCAAGTCTCACTAATCTCCTTGCCTGAGTGTGATCCATATCCCTCCATTCCTTGCAAATCCGTTAACCTATCCAAAAGCCTCTTAAATGCTACTATCATTTTTGCTTCCACCACCGCCTCTGGCAGCATGTTCCATGCACCCACCAATCTCTGTGTCAAAAAACTTGCTACCCACATCTCCTCTAAGCTTTTCCCCTGACCTTCAAGCTAGGCCCTCCAATTGTTACTTTCTAACATTATTCAGTGGATAGTTTCTAGGGGTTGAATGGGTTACTCATGCATATGGCTCTCATGTTCCTATGTGGCAGAGATCAGAGTAAGGGAGGATGAGTAATGTGCAGGGATTTTCAGCGTCTGTACTTCCAATACATTTCTTGGTCTTCAAATTCCGCAGTTCCTATAAACAGCATGTCTACAATGAAAATCAATCCAGACAGATACACAGAGATGCTCATCAGTATCCACCCAGAACTGATTACCTGCCAAATGAAAAAAGTTCATCAAAGGTTGAAACAAAACACCTGGTCTGGAGCCAGTTTACTGGCAGGCCTGACTAATTAAAGCCTCATTGGAATATCTTGGCTGCAACGATTCAAAAGCTGAGCAGAATAAATGATCAATTCGGCTTGATCTGCAAAGGTAAAGTGGATTGGTTGTTCACCTAGTCGATCTCACTTGCTTCTCGTTTTCACCCAACAAACTGCTAACAATGGCCTGTTTCCTTTATCATCATTACTTTTTTGCATATCTTTTATTCATTGTTCTCTCCACATCATTGTCTATATCTCTCATTTCCGTTATCCATGCACAGTGGAGAGCATGCCGACTGGTTGCACCGTGGCTTGGTTCGGCAACTTGAGCGTCCAGGAGCAGAAAAGAACACAGAAAGTTGTGACCACTGCCCAGTCCATCATCGGCTCTGACCTCCCCACCATCGAAGGGATCTATCTAAGTCGCTGCCTCAGAAAGGCTGCCAGCATCATCAAGGACCCACACCATCCTCGCCACACACTCATCTCTCCACTACCATCGGGTAGAAGTTACAGGAGCCTGAAAACTGGTACATCCAGGTTCAGGAACAGCTGCTTCCTCATATCCATCAGGCTATTAAACTCGCCAACAAACAGACTCTGAACTGTAATAGCCTATTGCACTTTATCTGTTTATTTATGTGTAAATAAACAAATAACAGTCCCTGAACTGTTCTGTATTTATGCTTGCAATATTCTGTGGTGTTGCAGCAAGCAAGAGTTTCATTGTCCCATCTGGGACACATGACAATAAACTCTCTTGACTTGACTTAACCAGTCTGAAGAAGGGTCTCGACCCAAAACGTCACCCATTTCTTCTCTCCAGAGATGCTGCCTGTCCCACTGTTACTCCAGCTTTTTGTGTCTATCTTCACTACAAGTTTACATTGATCTCAATTATACCTCATCAAAAGCAAATATTCTGCATCTGGAAACATCTGCCTTTTAATGTGGATTTGCAATTAATGCACGTTTGCTTGTATGTAAATAATTTTAGAGTGTTTCTGTGCATTGCAGGTTCCTACTAACTTCCTCGGGACCTGCATAAAGTCAATTTTGTCTGGAGATGTCTATGATTGAAACAATATTTCTCTGAGTTACTTCTGAGATCTTTAACATGGGTGTGTTTGGATGTCTCCTTAAAGAGAGACATGATACAATACAGTGAGAGTTGTGCCATCTCAATCTTTATGGTCACACCACAATCTTTTCAATATCAAAGTACTTGGGCATTATGTTTAAGGGATCCAAGACCACTCTAGTGCAGTGGTGGTCTAAGAAACCCGAGATTTTGTGCCATGAACCTCAGCATTATTATTGTGTGAGGGTCCAGTTCTCCAAGTTGAAGTCAGTGTGAATCATTGTGAATGGGCTTTGGAGGAAAAAATGTGCAGTTGGGATGGAGAAACCAAGGAGTAGGTGAGCTAGACATCAAGGTCATGAAACAAAGAGAGTTCAAAATCGTGGCTACTATAGGTTACGTCAGTGATCTCCAAACCTGGAACAGCAACAATGGGGATAGTGATGTTTAGGGTGGGTTTTGGACGTGTTCGTTGTATCAAGACTGACAAACATATCAGCAAATTTCTGAACCAGATTTCAGGCGATTTCTCAACTTAAAATCAGGAGGTTTCTTCAGGGTTAAATCCAACGTGGCTCAAAAACTTTACGATAATTTCTTGAGATTTTGCTGAATGCAATTTGAACATACCACTAAATTGGCACATAAGAGAGAAAAGCAGAGTATTATTTTAAATGGTGAAAGAAAGGGAAATGTTGATAATAAGTGTCCTTGGAAATGTCACTGAAATCAAGCATATATTTGCAGCAAGTAATAATGAAAACAAAATTGGATTGCATCAATTTTCCAACACTGATGTCAGGCCAACGGGTCAGTAGGTCCCTGCTGTCTCCTTCCCTCCTTTCATAGATAGTGGAATCACATTTGCTTTCTTCCAAACTACAGGAGCCATTCCAGAATGTACAAACATTTGAATAACCATTGTATTCATTGTCTGCCTTCAAATCTCGGGAACGTCGATCATCAGCTCCTTGGAATTTATAGGCCTTCACTCTTACCATCTTCTCTAGTACTTTATTTGTAATTGATACTGCAGTAGTAGTTGGTGAGACTATATCTGGAGTATTGTGTACAGTTTTGGTCTCCTAATTTGAGGAAGGACATCCTTGTGATTGAGGCAGTGCAGTGTAGGTTCACGAGATTGATCCCTGGGATGGCGGGACTATCATATGAGGAAAGATTGAAAAGACTAGGCTTTTATTTCTTACACTAAGAACTTACAAAATTCTTAAGGGGTTGGACAGGCTAGATGCAGGAAGATTGTTCCCGATGTTGGGGAAGTCCAGGACAAGGGGTCACAGCTTAAGGATAAGGGGGAAATCCTTTAAGACCGAGATGAGAAAGACTTTTTTCACACAGAGAGTGGTGAGTCTCTGGAACTCTCTGCCACAGAGGGTAGTTGAGGCCAGTTCATTGGCTATATTTAAGAGTGAGTTGGATGTGGCCCTTGTGGCTAAGGGGATCAGAGGGTATGGAGAGAAGGCAGGTACGGGATACTGAGTTGGATGATCAGCCATGATCATATTGAATGGCGGTGCAGGCTCGAAGGGCTGAATGGCCTACTCCTGCACCTAATTTCTATGATTCTATTCACTGGAGTTTAGAAGGATGAGGTGGATCTTATAGAAACATATATAATTATACAAGGACTGGACAAGCTAGATGCAGGAAAAATGTTCCAATGTTGAGCGAGTCCAGAACCAGGGGCCACAGTCTTAGAATAAAGGGGAAGCCATTTAAGACCGAGGTGAAAAAAAACATTTTCACCCAGAGAGTTGTGAATTTGTGGAATTCCCTGCCACAGGGGGCAGTGGAGGCCAAGTCACTGGATGGATTTAAGAGAGAATTAGATAGAGCTCTAGAGGCTAATGGAATCAAGGATATGGGGAGGCACGGGTTATTGGGGACAATCAGCCATGATCATAATGAATGGCAGTGCTGGCTCGAAGGGTCAAATGGCCTCCTCCTGCACCTATTTTCTATGTTTCTATGTTTCTATGATACAAATTTTCACCAGTTCCTCATTCTGACTGGTTCTTTGCTTGTTTAGTATTTCGAAGGTTCAAAGGTCTGTTTAAGGTACAGTGAAAACCGAATTACCATACAGCTATACGAAAAAAGAGCAACACGACACACAACTACATAAAAGTTAACATAAACATCCACCACAGCGGATTCCCCACATTCCTCACTGTGATGGAAGGCAATAAACTCTAATCTTCTTCCTCTTTATTCTCCCGCAGTCGGGGCAGTCGGACCATCTGCAGTCGAGACGATCATAGCTCCCGCAGCCGCTGATTGAAGCCCTGCATCGGGGTGATCAAAGCCGCATCGGAGCTCCCATGTCAGGGCGGTTGAAGCTCCTGCGGCTTTGGAGCTCCTGAAGTCAGTCTCTAACCAGGGACTGCGAGCACCACGATGTTAAAATCCGCAGGCTCCAGTGGTTGGAGTTTCAAAGTCGACCCCCGACAGGGACTGCCAGCTCCACAATGTTAAGCCGCAGTGCAGACGGAGGTACGATACGGGAAAAAATTGCATCTCCGTCGAGGTAAGTGATTAAAAAGGTTTCCCCCAACTCCCCATCCCCCCCCATAAAACAAGCCAAAGGACACTAAAACATACATTTAACACATATTATAAAATAACAAGGAAGGAAAGGACGAGACAGACTGTTGTCGAGGCAGCCCTTGTGGGTGCCATCCGGTGGTCAAGGGCTTACCAGGGGCATTACAGGGGCTTTTAGACGTTTTCTTCCATGTGCACAGACATAAATATTTGTTTATTTATTTTTCTCATTTCCTTTTTTTCCCCTTAAAAATTCTCCCAGCTCTATCTGTAATGGGCCTTATTTTCATTTGCATGCCTATAAAAAAGTGTTTATCTGCTATTTTTATGCTTCTCACCAATTCAGACTCTATTTTCCATTCTTCTATTAATTTCTTGGCTATCCTTTGCTGAGTTCTTAAATGGTCTCAATCCTCAGAGGACCATGGATCTCCTTTATCCTGGACACCAGCCAGCTGGAGAAACAATAAGCTTTTGTGGGCATCTCTCAATGATGGAGAAAATGCAAAGCATTGAAAATTGTGTGCAGGTTGTTTTCTATTTTATCCATTAAAAATATGGTCAGCAATTTCTTGATTGAAACGGCACTGTTAACAGTTTGATTCCACCACCAGACTGGCTAAAGTGATCAATGCCCAAAGCAATAGTATGAAGGATTTGCATGACAACAAAACCATACAATCTAGCATGAGATGGTTCCTTCAGCTTCTCAGCTCATGCACAGATTCTCAGAGATATCATGAACGTTGGTCTTCCTTCCCTGATCAAAAGCATCATGGGCAAGTTTGATGGTATGAAAGAAGCTTCAGAGGAGTTGTGAAACATAGAACAGTACAAGAACACACCACTCTACAAGCAACAGCTGGAGAGTACTGTTGCCAAGTGAATCACTGGATACTGCAGCGATGGCAGGGTGATGAGAGATTGCTCCCAGAGTGTCAGAAAAAGTGAAACAGGACCACAACCAAGTATTCAAAGAATATGCAACAGTGCTGTGCAGAGTCTGTGATGAACACAATACCAAGTTAAACTATTTCTTACTGCATGCAAATGATCCATATCTCTCCATTCTTTGCATAGTCATGATCCTATTTAAAAGCCTCTTAAACATCACGATTGAATCTACTTCCACCATCATGCTCAGCAGCGCGCTCCAAGAACCTGGCTCTGTGTGTGTAAAAATACTTATCCTGCATAAGTCCTTAACACTTCCCCCCTCTAGCATTAATACAATGCCCTCTAGAATTTGATGTTTCCACCCTGGAAAATGTTTATATCCTAACTCAGGTATGAAATAATTTAGTTGTGAAACAAGCAAATCTGTGATTATTTTGGGATGGAAGAAGCTGTAGAGAGATATAATCAAGTTATATCAAAGCTATATCAAATATCAAAACAGGAAGGCAGATTATTATCTAAATGGTGTCAAGTTGGGAAAAGGGGAAGTACAATGGGATCTGGGGATCCTTGTTCATCAGTCACTGAAAGTAAGCATGCAGGTACAGCAGGCAGTGAAAACAGCGAATGGCATGTTGGGCTTCATAACAAGAGGAGTTGAGTATAGGAGTAAAGAGGTCCTCCTGCAGTTGTACAGGGTCCCAGTGAGACCACACCTGGAGTATTGTGTGCAGTTTTGGTCTCTAAACTTGAAGGAACGACATTCTTGCTATTGAGGGAGTGCAGCGTAGGTTCACAAGGTTAATTCCTGGGATGGCAGGACTATTATATGTTGATAGATTGGAGCGACTGGGCTTGTTCACTCAGATTATTAAGGGTTTGGACATGCTAGTAGCAGGAAACATGTTCCTAATGTTGGGGGAGTCCAGAACTAGGGCCATAGTTTAAGAATAAGTGGTAAGCCATTTAGAACAGGGATCAGGAAAAACTGTTTCACACAGAGAGTTGTGAGTGTGTGGAATTCTCTGCCTCAGGGGGCAGTGGAGGCTGAATCTCTGGATGCTTTCAAGATAGAGTTAGATAGAGCTCTTATGGATAGCGGAGTTAAGGGATATGGAACGAAGGCAGCAATGGGGTACTGATTGCGGATGATCAGCCATGATCACATTGAATGGCGGTGCTGGCTCGAAGGGACAAATGGCCTACTCCACCTATTATCTATTGTCTATTGTCTAAAAAGAAAGAGTTACAAGGCCTCAGAAGAGAATCCAATAATGACAGGGCACAGATCTAAAATGATTGTAGGAAGAATGGAGGAGAATTGATGACTAACATTTTATTCATGAGGGCATTTTGCTCTGAAACTCACTGCTCACAGGGTACTATGAGCAAACACTGCAGGATGCTCTTATAGGGCGGCACGGTGGAGCAGCTGCCTAACTGCATTAGAGACCCAGGTTCGATCCTGACTCCGGATGCTTGTCTATACGGCGTTTGTACGTTCCCCCCCGTGACCTGCGTGGGTTTTTTCCAGGATCTCCGGTTTCCTCCCACACTCCAAAGATGTACAGGTTTGTAGGTTAATTGGCTTGGTATAATTGTAAATTTCCCCAGTATGTGTAGGACAGCGTTAGTATGTGGGGATCGCTGGTCGGCATGGACTCGGTGGGCCGAAGGGCCTGTTTCCACGCTGTATCTCTAAATTAAACTCTAATATTAATCTATAGACACTGGTGGCTGGCTACGTTGACAGTTACAATCTCGAACACTCACTTACGAGCTCCCATGAGATTTCAGCAATTTGGTTAACACTCCTGGAGGTATTTTTTTCCAATATATGGACTTGGCTCCATTTCTGGGATGCAGTCAGTAGAATTACAGCAAAATCTGGCAACAGTCAAAGATTCAGAGATAAAATATTGCAACACAAAGCCTGCATCAGCCCAAGGAGCCAAGTATTTCAAGGCATTAAGCCTTGTTCATAAAAAGACAACATAATTGCAGCAAATATCATCCATAGTTTGTAAAGTGAGTTTTGATTAAGATATAAATGCAGAAAAAGGACTGTCATGTTCCCGTTCGCTTCACAATTGCTATTGGTATTTGTTTATTATTGTCCCATGCACTGAAATACAGTGAAAAGCGTTATATTCGGCCAAATCATAATACACAAGAGTACAATCAAGCCATTCACAAATAGAACAGGTAGTGAAAAGAAAAAAAAGACCAGAGTAAAGAATATAATGTTATCGCACTACAATGTTAGTTACAGAAACAAAGTACGAGGTCCACAATGAGGAAGATTGAGAGATCGGGAATACACATTATCTTCCTGTTCCTGGATGTGGTGGTACATACTTTTGTGTGTTTGTATCTTCTGCCCGATGGGAGAGGGGCAAAGAAGGAATGTTTGGGATATGAGTGGTCCTCGATTGTGCTGCACCCAGAGAGCAACTTACATTCCTCTATCTCTGATGACTGACTTGGTCTGTGTGGGCGTTTAAAAATCCCACTCTTTTCCATCATCTCTTTACCTCAGATCCTCCCACAGCCATTCTTGCATCTCCTTAGGTGGTCCAGTTTCTGGTTCCACCTAGTTATAATCCTGTGTTGCTCCAGGGAAGGTGCACCATGTTTCCGGTGTGGTATACATTATGTTTGTTATTGTTGATTCCCCTCAGTGTAAGAAGAGAATGGAATAACCCAACTGAGCTGTGGAAAAAAGCATCGCTGATTTAGCGGAACAGTCACAGTGAACATTTCCTCAAATAAAGCTGTCAGAAGTAAAGGTTACAAATTAAAATTAGCATTAGGCCTCACAAGAATCGACTTAGGAAATGTATTTAACTAGTACAGTAGTTAAAGTCTGAAACACCTTCAAAGGTTTATGGATCTGCAGGAGAAGTTTAAGCTTTCAAGATTGAAACATATTTTTGGGGGGTAAAGGAAGCGAGAAATGAAGGGGAGAGGGCTATAACTATGGGAAATATTTATTAAATTATCAATTCACAATTGCAGTAATTATCCTCAGAATACTGTTTGGTTGCAGAAGGGGAACTTTACATTTGTCAAAGCCTGTTTTATGGAGTTCTTGGTAGATCAATAAAAAGGTGTTACCACCTAAATTTAGCTTATGCGATAATTCAATGATTGAATTATACCTTGTTACCACATGTACCTAGGTACAGTGCAAAGCTTTGTTTTGCATACAACCTGGTAAAACCATGTAGCAGACCTCGCCTAGGTAGTACACAAGTGTCGCCACGTTTTGGCGCCAACAAAGTTACAAAAGTTCACTGGGAAAGTTCAACTTGTCTGTGAACATTTGACAGGAAAGTATACAGGGAGCTTTCTTTTGTACTTTACCTATATTGTTCCTATAGACACAAGTGACTCCTGAACAAAATAAACCTCTCGAGGATATCAGTGGATCACGCGACGTCTGTGAGGGGAAACGATCAGAGAGTATTTCACAACAGGATCCTACTTCAGAACCAAAATGTCTGTCCATTTCCCTCCACAGATTCTGCCTGATCCATCCTCCAGCAGTTTTTTTTTTGCTATGTTGTCCTTATGCTGGGAGTGTTTGACTAGATGGTGTACAGGGAGACTTACTTTATTCTGGATTTAACTTGATTTTTTTTGTTTCTCTTTTCTAATAACACGAAGCAGATGTTTAGATACATTGCCAACCAGCTGGGCTTAGATTGAGATACAGGGAGAATGGATTCTGATTTCCAATGGTCATAGTAAGTGCAATGGGACTACTTTCTGAAATTACTAGCAAATCTCATCCAGATGTTTGAATGATGCTTTAACCATTGGGCATAATGATTTGCATCAAGCCACACCAACTATTTCTGCCCTTGGAAGGTGTGACAGGATTTTATAGAAGGAGCTATACTCTGATCTAACTGATGCTATCCCTGCACTGGGAGTGTGTGATAGAAGAGCACAGAGAGATAACTTTATTTTGTGTGTTGACTGTCCCCTAGATCTGCTTGATGGGACAACATAAAGTGAGCTTTAATCTATATCCAACACTACACTGACCCTGCATTAGGAGTGTGTGATGGGATGGTGTAAAGAGGACAATTTATTCTGTATTTATTCCGTGCTGCCTCAATTCTGGTAGCATGTGATGGATTAGTAATTATTTTGGCTGCATACCAGAGGCAATGTGAAGTATGGATGCAGACGAGGAGAGGATGGGGCGAAAGGAGAGGGGGGAAGGCTTAGTTTATGTGATGGACAGGCATGCATTCACAACTCTGCAATTTCTTGCGGCTTTGGGCAGCAAATCAAGCTGTGATGCATTTAAATAGATGATTTCTATGAGATTTTAAAATGTGCAGATTATTGATCGCACCTGTCCTTTTCTCTCGTGGAACTTTCTGCTGGTGTCAGTGTTCAAAGTCACAGAGAGAATTACAAAAAAGCCCACTGCAGACACTATGAACCACTCCTCCATGTACTGTGAAGCTCTTCTTTCTGCTTTAGTCAGGATGCCAAGGCAGAGGTCAACTGGATCACCAAAGAATCCTGACCAGAAATTTCACCTATCTATATTCTCTGGGGATGCTGCCTGACCTGCTGATTTACTCCAGCATTTTTGTCTTCCACCAGGACTGGCAGGCTGACACTCTGCAATAAGGGGTACGTTGTATAAAATGCATGGCTATCAAGGCTCCATCATGCTGCCAACCCTTGTTTCCACTCATCATCTGATGCCACCTCCAAAATCTTTTATAAGTACATTGTGCCCCTTGTCCTTTTCACAGTCGATGGCAGACCCAGTTAAAACTATGCTGCCAGAACAACGCCAAAGCTCAGTGGAAGTAGTGCTGATAGAAGACGCAGTTAAAGATTAAAGGGAGAAAATATCAGTCACCATCACACGGCATGTGTAGGAAGGAACTGCAAATGCTGAATTAAACCGAAAATAGACACAAAAAGCTGGAGTAGCTCAGCGGGACAGCCACGTTTCAGGTCGAAAAGGGTCTCAACCCAAAACTTCACCCATTCCTTCTCTCCAGAGACACTGCCTGCCCCGCTGAGTTACTCCAGCTATTTGTGACTATACATGGCATGCCTCCTTGTCCCTCTGAAATCTGAAATGTATAGTCAGCATTGTAAGTAACCAGATGCTGGAACTGATGTGCTTACCTCAGGTCTAGCGATGACAGACAATATAAAGCAAGGGAGTAACATTAAGAAAGATGCCAATGAGTCACGGATTCTGAGTTTCAACTGAGCTTGTAGTATGAAGGTAATGAGATGCTTTTCAATCTTTTGCCAAATATGGTAACACACTGTACTTAGCATTTGGATTGGAAAAAGGAATAACCTCATGCAATCTGTGAAAGCTGTCTTCCATTTTTTTTTAAATGAATTAAAATAAACTGATAACTTTTTCCCTGAGTGGAAATGTCAAAGTCTAGACAGCATGGCATCAAAGTGAGAGGGAGGATGTTTAAAGGAGATCTGTGGGGCAGATATTTTTCCACATAGAAGGTGGTGGGTGCTTGGTAAGGTATCCCACGCCATTAAAATGGGGGCTTTCAAGTAAAGACCTCCCTGTACATGGACGATGTCGCTGTCTTCTGCTCGGATCCAGGGTCGGTTCGCAGACTGATTAGTATCTGCGACCAGTTTGAGTCGGCCACGGGAGCCAGGGTGAACCGCAGGAAGAGCGAGGCCATGCTCTTTGGCAACTGGCCCGACAGATCTTCCGTCCCCTTCACCATCAAGCCTGACTTCTTGAAGGTGCTGGGGATCTGGTTCGGGGGTGCTGAGGCACGTAACAAAAATTGGCTGGAGCGGATAGCCAGGGTGGGGAGGAAGCTGGAGCTGTGGAGGCAACGCTCCCTCTCCATAACGGGAAAGAATTTGGTCATCAGGTGTGAGGTGCTCTCGGGGCTGCTGTAATTGGCACAAGTGTGGCCTGTCCCTCCCTCATACGCCACAGGGATCACCCGGGCCATCTTCCAGTTCATCTGGGGGTCGAGGATGGACCGGGTGCGACGGGCCACAATGTACAAGTCGGCAGACAACGGGGGTAAAAGCGTGCCCAACGTCGCCCTCATTCTGATGGCCACCTTCGTGTGTTGCTGCATCAGGCGGAGTGTAGAGCCAAGGTACGTGGGCACCAAGTTTCACTACCTGCTGAGGTTCTACCTGTCCCCGGTGTTGAGAAGGATGGGCCTGGCGCAGGTGCCACGCAATGTGCCAGTCAGCTGGACATTGCCGCCCCATCTGTCGTCGGTGGAAGGGTTCTTCCGGACCAACACCTTTGACCACATGTCCATCGGGCAGTGGTCAGCACAGAATGTCCTGCAGGCACTGCAGGGAAAGGACTCTATGGACCCGGTGGCGTGGTTCCCTGAGCAGACTGCCCAGCTTGTCTGGCAAAATGCCTCATCGCCAGAACTCACCAACAAGCACCAAGACCTGGCTTGGCTGGCGGTGAGGGGAGCCCTCCCAGTCAGATCCTTCCTGCACCGTCGGAACCTCACTGCCAGCGCACGCTGCCCTCAGGACGGCTGCTATGGAGAGGAGACGGTTGCCCACCTCTTTACAGAGTGTGGGTTTGCTAAAAGAGTCTGGAGAAAAAATGCAAGGGTCCCTGGTACGCTTTATCCCGAACAGCTCCGTCACAGAGGACTTGGTGATTTACGGACTGTTCCCAGGGACACATTCAGAGGCTGACATCGAGTGCTGCTGGAGGGTCATCAACTCGGTAAAAGACGCCCTTTGGTCTGCCCGAGCATTGTTCACCACCCAGCAGAGCGAGATGTCCGTCAGGGAATGTTGCCGACTGGCCCGCTGCAGACTGCAGGAGTACGTGCTGAGGGACGCACTGAAGCTCGGTGCAGCCAACGCCAAGGCTCGGTGGGGGAGGGCCGCAGTCTAAGGTCCTTCCGCTGCAGGACATGGGGGGTACGGTATGGTGGAGACGCCCCTCAATATAAGGGAAGGTATCCCACGCCACTGTGGCACGAGTGGGGGACTGATTTGTGGAAATTTGGGGGAAAGAAATGTCTAAACTGTATTGATTATTGTACAGCCTCCGAAAATGTCGGATGGATTTTCCGCAAGGTTAATGTATTGTATATATTTATCATTCGAATAAAGTATATTTTGAAATTTAAAAAAAAAAAAAAAAAAATCCCACGCCATTCACATCCTCACAGACAGACATGCTGAGGATCTGCAAATCCTTTTACACAGATTTGTATGACCAAAAGACCACAGACAGTACCTCCTCCCAGAACTTCCTGTCCTCAATCACGGAGGTCTTGGAGGACAGCAAGTGGGAGAGTCTGGATCAACCACTGACCCTAGAGGAGCTGACTGGCTCCATCCGTTCCTTTGACTCGAATAAAACTCCCGGAAGCGATGGCTTACCGGCTGAGTTGTATTTGGCTCTGAGGGACTGGATGGGCCCGGACCAGCTAGAAGTGTACAACGACATGCTTCTGGCTGGTAGCATGTCAGACTCCATGAGGAAGGGCAACATCACCCTAATCTACAAGCAGAAGGGGGAGATGAAGGACAAAAAGAATTGGAGACCCATAACACTCTTGAATGTAGACTACAAGATCCTGTCCAAGGCCATCGCCAATCGGGTCAAGTCTGCTCTGGGACAGGTGATCCACCCGGACCAAACCTGTGCTGTACCTGGCAGGAAAATCTCAGACAGCCTAGCGCTGCTGAGAGATACCATCGCCTACGTGCAGGACAGACGGGTGGATGCCTGCCTAGTCAGCTTGGACCAGGAGAAGGCCTTCGACAGGATTTCGCACACATACATGAGGGACGTGCTCTCCAAAATGGGTTTTGGGGAGGGAATCAGAAATTGGATCAAACTGCTCTACACCAACATCCGTAGTGCAGTCCAAATCAATGGGTGGGAATCAAACAGTTTCCCTGTAAGGTCTGGAGTCAGGCAGGGTTGCCCTCTCTCTCCTGTCTTGTTTGTCTGCTGTATTGAACCTTTTGCTGAATCCATCAGGAAGGATGCGAGCATAAGAGGAGTGACATTGCCAGGCAGTGGGGGCATTCAAGTAAAGACCTCCCTGTACATGGACGATGTCGCTGTCTTCTGCTCGGATCCAGGGTCGGTCCGCAGGCTGATTAGTATCTGCGACCAGTTTGAGTCGGCCACGGGAGCCAGGGTGAACCGCAGGAAGAGCGAGGCCATGCTCTTTGGCAACTGGCCCGACAGATCTTCCGTCCCCTTCACCATCAAGCCTGACTTCTTGAAGGTGCTGGGGATCTGGTTCGGGGGGGCTGAGGCATGTAACAAAAATTGGCTGGAGCGGATAGCCAGGGTGGGGAGGAAGCTGGAGCTGTGGAGGCAACGCTCCCTCTCCATAACGGGAATGAATTTGGTCATCAGGTGTGAGGTGCTCTCGGGGCTGTTGTACTTGGCAGAGGTGTGGCCTGTCCCTCCCTCCTATGCCACAGGGATCACCCGGGCCATCTTCCAGTTCATCTGGGGGTCGAGGATGGATCGGGTGCGACGGGCCACGCTGCCCTCGGGACGGCTGCTATGGCGAGGAGATGGTTGCCCACCTCTTTACAGAGTGTGGTTTTGCTAAAAGAGTCTGGAGAAAAGTGCAAGGGTCCCTGGTACGCTTTATCCCGAACAGCTCCGTCACAGAAGACTCGATGATTTACGGACTTTTCCCAGGGACACATTCAGAGGCTGACATCGAGTGCTGCTGGAGGGTCATCAACTCGGTAAAAGACGCACTTTGGTCTGCCCGAGCATTGTTCACCACCCAGCAGAGCGAGATGTCCGTCGGGGAATGTTGCCGACTGGCCCGCTGCAGACTGCAGGAGTACGTGCTGAGGGACGCACTGAAGCTTGGTGCAGCCAACGCCAAGGCTCGGTGGGGGAGGGCCACAGTCTAAGGTCCTTCCGCTGCTGGACATGGGGGGCACGGTATGGTGGAGACGCCCCTCAATATAAGGGAAGGTATCCCACGCCATTGTGCCACATGAGTGGCACGAGTGGGGGACTGATTTGTGGAAATTTGGGGGAAAGAAATGTCTAAACTGTATTCATCAATTTGTACAGCCTCCGAAAATGTCGGATGGGTTTTCCGCAAGGTTCATGTATTGTATATATTTATCATTTGAATAAAGTATATTTTGAAAAAAAAAAAAAAAATTAAGAGGCTTTGAGATAGGTACATGGATAATCAGGAATGGAGGTATATAGAAACATAGAAAATCGGTGTATGAGGAGGCCATTTGGCTCTTTGAGCCAGCACCGCCATTCAATGTGATCAGGGCTGATCATCCATACTTAGTACCCCGTTCCTGCACTTTCCCCATATCCCTGGATTCCACTAGCCATCAGAGCTCTATCTATCTCTCTTTTAAATTAATCCAGTGAATTGGCCTCTACTGCCTTCTGTGGCAGAGAATTCCACAAATTCACAACTCTCTGCGTGAAAAAGTTTTTTCTCATCTCAGTGTTAAATGGCCTCACTTTATTCGTAGACTGTGGCCCCTGGTTCTGGACTCCCCCAACATTGGTAATATTTTCCTGCATCTAGCTTGTCCAATCCTTTATAATTTTATATATTTTTATAAGATCCCCTCTCATCTTTCTAAATTCCATAATTACAGACCCAGTCTTTCCAATCTTTCCTCATATGACAGTCCCGCACTCCCAGGGATTAACATTGTGAACCTACGCTGCACTGCCTCAATCCAAAGGATGTCCTTCCTCAAATTAGGAGATCAAAACTGCACACAATACTCCATATGCGGTCTCACCAGGACCCTGTACAACTGCAGAAGGACCTCTTTACTTCCCTACTCAAATCCTCCAACATGCTATTAGCTTTCTTCACTACCTGCTGTTCCTGCTTGTTTACTTTAAGTGACTGGTGTATAAGGACACTCAGATCTCGTTGCACTTCCCTTTTTCCTAATCTGACACCATTCAGATTATGTTAGACAAAAATTGCTGGAGAAACTCATCGGGTGAGGCAGCATCTATGAAGAGAAGGAATTGGCGACGTTTCGGTCTCAACGTTTCAGTTTCTCCAGCATTTTTTGTTTCCTTTCGATTTTCCAGCATCTGCAGTTCTTTCTTAACCATTGAGATAATAATCTGCCTCCTTATCCTTGCTGCCAAAATGAATAACCTCACATTTATCTACATTATACTGCATCAGCCATGTATCTGCCAACTCACTCAACCTGTCCAAGCCACCCTGCAACCTCCTGGCATCCTCTTTGCAGTTAACACTGCCATCCAACTTTGTGTCATCTGCAAATTTGCTAGTGTTACTTTTAATTCCATCATCTAAATCATTAATATATATTGTAAATAGTTGCGGCCCCAGCATAGAGCCTTGCGTCACTCCACTTGCCACTGCCTGCCATTCTGACAGGGACCCGTTTATTCCAACTCGTTGTTTGCTGTCTGCCAACCAGTTCTCTATCCATGTCAATACCCTACCCCAATACCATGTGTTCTAATTTTGCCCACTAATCTCCTATGTGGGACCTTATCAAAGGCTTTCTGAAAATACACTATATCCACTGGCTCTCCTTCATCCATTTTACTTGTTGCATCCTCAAAAAATTCCAGAAGATTAGTCATGAATTATGTGCAGGCAGAGGAGTAACTTAGCATCATCTTTGGCCAGACATTATGGGCCAAAGGGCCTGTTCCTGTGCTGTACGACTCTACATTCATTGCCAATTGTATTCAATTCTTGAACTCAATAGATCAGACCATCAGCAAGCTAACAGTCTGGCAAACAGGGCGAACAAATGTTAGGAGCAGAAGATCATTCAGTCCCTTGAGCCTGTAACAATGTTTGAAATTGAAAGAGAAAATCAAAGCCAAATCTGCCGAGAGCAGAAATCTGCAATAAAGACAGAGAATGCAGGAGACACTCAGGACGCACAAATGGAGAGAGCGACAATTAACATTTCAAAGGAAGGTGATTTAGTAATTTGGATGCAGAAGTAGCTTATCCTAGAATTCTGAGAGTAGAGACGGAAGTGTTATACCAGCTGTACTGTAGGTCTGTGACCAGTGGAGTACCACAATGATCTCTGCTGGAACCTCTGTTTGTGATAAAATTTAAATAACTTGAACATGACTGTAGATGGATTAGTTAGTCAGTTTGCAGACAACACCAAAATTAGTGGATTGCAGATAGAACACTAAAACATCCAAATAACCTCTCAACTATACAGACTATTATTATTATTGTACTATTATTGTTTGTTTGTTTTTTATGTATACGTATGTGTGTGTGTGTGTATATACTCGGGTAGAGGGGGCTAGGGGACAGGGTGTGGGGCAAGAGGCAGAGAAGGGAAGCACTCGGACCCAAAATGTAGGTGAGAAAGATGAAAAAGATAATAGACAGAGAATAAAGGATGGTGGGTTTATAAAATGTGCATATTTTAATGCTAGGAGCATTGTAAGTAAGGTGGATGAACTTAGAGCCTGGATTGACACCTGGAAATATGATGTTGTGGCAATCAGTGAAACATGGTTGCAGGAGGGCTGTGATTGGAAACTAAATATTCCAGGATTTCGTTGCTTCCGGGGTGATAGAATTGGAGGGACCAGAGGTGGAGGTGTTGCATTGCTTGTCAGAGAGGATATTACAGCAGTGCTTTGGCAGGATAGATTAGAGGGTTCGTCTAGGGAGGCTATTTGGGTGGAACTGAGAAGTGGGAACGGTGTAGCAACACTTTTAGGGGTGTACTATCGACCGCCAAATGGGGAGCAAGAATTGGAAGAGCAAATATGTAAGGAGATAGCAGATATTAGTAGTAAGCACAAGGTAGTGATTGTGGGAGATTTCAATTTCCCAAAAATAGACTGGGAAACACATTCTGTAAATGGGCTGGTTGGTTTGGAGTTTGTAAAATGTGTGCAGGATAGTTTTTTGCAGCAGTACGTAGATGTACCGACCAGAGAAGGGGCAGTGCTGGACCTCCTGTTAGGAAATGAGGCAGGACAGGTGACGGAGGTATGCGTTGGTGAGCACTTCGGGACCAGTGATCACAATACCATTAGTTTCAATATAATTATGGAGCGAGTCCTAGAGTGGAGATTTTTGATTGGAGAAAGGCTAACTTTGAGGGAATGCGTGAGGATTTTAAAGGAGTGAATTGGGACACTTTGTTTCATGGGAAGGATGTAGAAGAGAAATGGAGGACATTTAAAGGGGAAATTGTAAGAGTACAGAATCTTTATGTCCCTGTTAGGTTGCAAGGAAATAGTAAAAATTGGAAAGAGCCATGGTTTTCAAGGGAAATTAGTCACTTGTTTCGAAAAAAGAGAGATATCTACAATAATTATAGGAGGCATGGAGTAAATGAGGTGCTAGAGGAGTATAAAGAATGTAAAAAGAATCTTAAGAAAGAAATTAGGAAGGCTAAAAGAAGATATGAGGTTGCTTTGGCAAGAAAGGTGAAAGTAAATCCAAAGGGTTTCTACAGCTATATTAATAGCAAAAGGATAACGAGGGATAAAATTGGACCATTAGAGAACCAGAATGGACAGCTATCTGCAGAGCCAAAAGAGATGGGGGAGATATTGAACAATTTCTTTTCTTCGGTATTCACCAAGGAGAAGGATATTGAACTCTGTGAGGTAAGGGAAAAAAGTAGAATAGCTATGGAAACTATGAGATTCAAAGAGGAGGAAGTACTGACACTTTTGAAAAATATAAAGGTGGTTAAGTCTCCAGGTCCTGACAGGATATTCCCTAGGACATTGAGGGAAGTTAGTGTAGAAATAGCAGGAGCTATGACAGAAATATTTCAAATGTCATTAGAAACGGGAATAGTGCCGGAGGATTGGCGTACTGCGCATGTTGTTCCATTGTTTAAAAAGGGTTCAAAGAATAAACCTAGCAATTATAGACCTATTAGTTTGACGTCAGTGGTGGGCAAATTAATGGAAAGGATACTTAGAGATAATATATATAAGCATCTGGATAAACAGGGTCTGATCAGGAACAGTCAACATGGATTTGTGCCTGGAAGGTCATGTTTGACAAACCTTCTTGAATTTTTTGAAGCGGTAACTAGGGAAATTGATGAGGGTAAAGCAGTGGATGTTGTCTATATGGATTTCAGTAAGGCCTTTGACAAGGTTCCCCATGGAAGGTTGGTTCAGAAGGTTCAATCTTTGGGTGTTAATGGCGGAGTAGCAAGATGGATTCAACAGTGGCTGAATGGGAGATGTCAGAGAGTAATGGTGGATGGCTGTGTGTCAGGTTGGAAGCCGGTGACCAGTGGGGTGCCTCAGGGATCTGTGTTGGGTCCACTGTTGTTTGTCATGTACATCCATGATCTGGATGATGGGGTGGAAAATTGGATAAGTAAGTATGCAGATGATACTAAGATAGGTGGTATTGTGGATAATGAAGTAGATTCTCAAAGTCTACAGAGAGATTTGGGCCATTTGGAAAAGTGGGCTGAAAGATGGCAGATGGAGTTTAATGCTGATAAGTGTGAAGTGCTACATCTTGGCAGGACAAATCAAAATAGGACGTACATGGTAAATGGTAGGGAATTGAGGAATGCTGTGGAACAGAGGGATCTAGGAATAACTGTGCATAGTTCCCTGAAGGTGGAATCGCATGTAGATAGGGTGGTAAAGAAAGCCTTTGGTGTGCTGGCCTTTATAAATCAGAGCATTGAATATAGGAGTAGGGAAGTAATGTTAAAATTGTACAAGGCATTGGTAAGACCAATTCTGGAGTATGGTGTACAATTTTGGTCGCCTAGTTATAGGAAGGATGTCAACAAAATAGAGAGAGTACAGAGGAGATTTACTAGAATGTTGCCAGGCTTCCAGCAACTATGTTACAGAGAAAGGTTGAACAAGTTAGGTCTTTATTCTTTGGAGCGCAGAAGGTTAAGGGGGGACTTGATTGAGGTCTTTAAAATGATGAAATGGATAGACAGAGTTGACGTGGATACGTTTTTCCCATTGAGGGTAGGGAAGATTCAAACAAGAGGTGTGGTGAGTGAAGAAGTGGTGGAGGCAAGATCGATTTTAACATTTAAGAGTAAAGTGGATAGGTATATGGACGTGAAGGGAATGGAGGGGTATGGTCTGAGTGCAGGTAGATGGGACTAGGGGAAAACAAATGGTCGGCACGGACTGGAAGGGCCGGTCTCCGTGCTGTAATTGTTATATGTTATATGGTTATATGTGTATATATATATATATATATATATATATATATATATATATATATATATAATATATATATATATATATATATATATATATATATATATATATATATATATATATATATATAATATATATATATATATATATATATATATATATATATATATATATATATATATATATATATATATATATATATATATATATATATATATATATATATATATATATATATATATGTAAAGATGAGTATGTGTATATATGCAGACACTGAACCTTTTTCTCGTTTATTACATTGTTTACAGTGTACTCTGTTTACATATTCTGTTGTGCTGCTGCAAGTAAGAATTTCATTGTTCTTTCTGGATTATGACAATAAAACACGTCTCTCAATGCTTGAGAGTGAGAAAAACTGCCAAAGGATAAGATTGGATGTAGATCAGTTGCAGACATGGCCAGAGAAATGGCAGACGGAGTTTAATCCAAGTAGGTTGCACTTTGGAAGGTCAAGTTTAACTGAAAGGTATACAGTGAATGGGAAGACCTATAACAGCACTAATGTACAGTACATAGGGTTCATTTATTCCAAGTCATAGCTCCCTAAAAGTAGCAATATGGGTAGACAATAGACAATAAACAATAGGTGCAGGAGTAGGCCATTCGGACGTTCGAGCCAGCACCGCCATTCAATGTGATCATGGCTGATCATCCCCAGTCAGTACCCCGTTCCTGCCTTCTCGCCATATCCCCTGACTCCGCTATTTTTAAGAGCCCTATCTAGCTCTCTCTTGAAAGCATCCAGAGAACCTGCCTCCACCGCCCTCTGAGGCAGACTAGATAACGTGGAAAAGGAGGCATATTGCATGCTTGCCTTCCTTAATTGGGACATTTAGGGACTTGTAAGGAAGTCATGTTGCAACTTCATAAATTTTTGGTTAGCCATATTTGGAGTATTCTGGACAGTTCTGGATATCCCATTACAGATTGATTATTAGGACTGGATGTTACAATCCCTAACATTTCACTACAATTGACATTCTTGGGTATGACCACTAGGTGAATTTAGGGTATGACCACTAGGTGAAATTAAGGATGCGCAGGATTTGAAGAGTTTGTAGATGAGTTTCACCAGGATGCTGCTTAGTTTAGACAATTTATCCTCTATCTATCTATACATAACTAAAACTAATCTTGTGCTCTTCCGGTTTGAGAGGTTTTCCTTTTAGCGCAAAAATGGTACGCGATAATGCTGTGATGTTTCGCCAGGTTACTCACCATTCTCCTGTGCACCCTCCCCACACACCACCCCACCCCCCACTCACCCCGCCGCCCACACACCCCGCCGCCCACAACCCCCCCCTCCCACAACCCCCACTTCCCAACAAACACCCCCTCCCCAAAACCCCCCCCCACAACCCCCACAAACCCCCCCACCCTCACATGTTAATGTTTCTTGGTATGTTTTATGGTTGGGGATCGGGTAAAACTTTTTTCAGCCACTTACTTCGACGGAGTTGCGATTCTTTTGCCGTGTTGCATCTCCGTAGCCCCCTGCGGGCCACAACATGGAGTGGAGCGGCCTATCCTGGGGACCGGCCTGGAGCTTCAAGCAGTGGGCATGGCGTGGTCTTACCATCGTGGAGCGGGCGATCCTTTGCCGAGGATCGCCGGCAAAAGCGCTCCGAAAGGGCCTGCGGACTTTAACACCGTGAAGCTGTGGTCTCCCGTAAGAAGAGGCCGACTCGGGCGCTCCATGTTCCGATCCGTCCCGACGCTGGAGTTTCCATCATCCTGACCCGAGGGCTTGGACATCGGACCGTCAGCAGCAGCGGACTGCAGAGGGTTCAAAGGCCCCGACCACCATGGGTGAACAAAGGAGGAAGATGACTGAACTGTATTGCCTTCCATCACAGTGAGGAATGTTGATTCCATTGTGGTGGATGCTTATGTTACATTTTATTTTATGTGGCTGTTTGTATTGTTGCTTCTCACTTAGTATGGCAACTGAAATTTCACTGTACCTTAATTGGCTAAGTGGCAATAAACGCAAACTTGAACTAATCTACTAGAAAGGATCGAGTATTCATTACCAGACAGAAAACAAAGAGTGGGTAGCAATAGATTATTCTCAGATTATTATGCAGTGCAGTGCCAAATGATTTGGATTTGAGCCTCAACGATTCACTATCTGTATAGATGGGTTTGGATGCGATAATCCCAATTTAACCTAAAAAAATTCTTACATCCAGGCACGATGTACGTATCTAAATCACGTTGCAATCACCCCCCCCCCCAAAAAAAATTCTCCTTTACTTTGACATTCAAATTTTGCTTAGTAAACTTCAGTTTACCTTCCTCTATCTGCTTATCAGGACTCTCAGCAGCAACTCGTGTACTAATTCCATTGTCTACAACCCCCTCAATTCAATATATTATGGAAGGGTAAGGATCAGAGAGAGATCGAATGTCCTCCTCAGCTCATGATTCCAGTAATGGGAGAGTTTAGAAACAGAGGGCATAGGCTTAGAATAAAAGGACGTACATTCAAAATGGAGATGAGGAAGAATTTCTTAATCCAGAGGGTGGTAATTCCATGGAATTGCTTATCACAGGAGTGTAGGCAAGATATTATGTATTTTTAAGGTAGAGATTGATAGGTTCTTGATTAGGGAGGCCATCAAAGGTTACAGGGAGAAGGCAGGAGAATGGGGTTGAGAGGGAAAAATAGATCAGCCATGATTGAATGACAGAATAGACTCGATGGGCTGCATGTCCTAATTCTGCTCCAAGGATCTTATGGACCTCCAGTGGGTGCTGCAATTGCCCTGTACGATGCACAGCAACGGAAGTCCAGATCTTCTGACGGTTCACATTGAAACGTCTCTGCAGAAGCACTAGCAAGCCAGCAGTGCCTTCTGCTCCCATGTCCCATTATCCCTTTCTCAAGTGGCAAAAATAGTTGGCAGTTCAAATTAATAGCATACTTGATAATTGAAGGATAAACTTAATGCCGAGGAAGCATTCAGAGAAACAGAGAATCCCACTCCCAACCAATGTTGCAGGAGCACTGCAATCAATCAGCCACATGGTTCAAATGTTAAACAAACATCATACATGACATGTATTTTATATAGAGCACTGGAGGAGGCCATTTAACCCATGATATCTGTGTTGAGATATCTCTTACTCGATGCTCAACCTCACAATACATCAATACTCCATCCCCCTCCCACATTTCCCCATCATGGTGAGTTTTGGTCTCCACTTCTGACACACATTCATTGGAAAAGTTCTTTCTATTAAACCACTTGTCCGATACTCATTTTTGATAAAACAGCATTAATCAAAAATAAATGCATGAACGACGAGAATGCACCGGCTTATTTTTCCCGAGGTGGCTGTTTTATTAAGTGCAGTCTCCTGTTTTTGGTTAGTCCCAGCATCAATAGCTCTGATGGATTTAGGTGTTGAGAACAAATGTCAATGCAGATTGTCCACTGTGTGGGGATTTCTAAAACAAACTTAATACCTGAGAGCTCATTTTTGATCAAAAAATGCTTTAAATCCCTTTAAATTCGACTACTTTTTTTTCTCTCGTGAGTACTCGGATAACCAATAAAACTTTACTGGCAATCAGTTGGAAAGCAGAGGCACTCAGTTCAGTGTCTGGCGCTTGTCAACCACATCCCTTGCCACAATTTTGTGTGAAATATTCCCACAGAAATCTGAGTATCTGTGACTTTATCTGACTGGAACGTCGAGGTTTTTATCTATAAATACACTGTTCCAAAATGTATAACAAAACTTCCAGAATGTGAATCCTTGCTGTGTTTACTGTGGGTTTAAGATTTGAATTAGATATCAACCTTTTCCTGGTAGTTGAGCTTTAATTACATGATACCCTGCTTTGCACAGCTACTGTTTAAAATCATTTGGAGTGAATTTTATTTATTTTTCTATTCCTTTACTTCGGCCAACATTTTGCTCGCCTAAAATTGGCACCTCCTCACTGAGGTATGGCCAAAGTCGATGCCTAAAAAAAGTGATTGAATTCTCTCTGATCATATAACATAGAACAAAGACCAGAGAACAATGCAGGATAAGACGGGCCCTTTGGCCCACAATGCCTGTGCGAACGTTAAATTTATAACCTGTGCTTGCATGTGATTCATATCCATATCCATTCCCTATCTCCATCTCCTTATCGAAAAGCTCATTAAAAGCCACAATAGTATACACAGTCAAAAAGCCCCAAGAGAATGTACTTTCTGTGGCAGCTGAGAAAACACAATTTGCCGCAGGCAATGATGGTCCAATTCTATATTTCCATCATGGAGTCTGTCCTCACCTTCTTCATCATGGTCTGGCTTGGCTCAGCCACTAAGCACGACATCTGGAGGCTGCAGCGAATCGTTCGATTAGCTGAGAATGTTGTTGGCTTCCCTCCATTGACAAACTGTACACTGCAAGGGCCAGGAAGTGAGCGGGTAAGATCTTCTCCGACCCCTCTCACCCTGGCCACAAATTCTTTGAAGCACTTCCCTCTGGAAGGCGAATCCGGACTGTCAAAGCCGCCACAGCCAGACATAAAATCAGCTTATTTTCCACGAGCAGTAGCTCTACTCAATAACCAAAAGACTACCCTCCTTTTGCTCTGGTATTTTATTTCATTAATATGTTTAAACTATAATGTTTTATTCTTAATGTTTTATGTTTTATTCTAATTGTTTACTGTATGTTGTGTTGTTACTTGCACCAAGGCAAATTCCATGTATGTGTACATACTTGGCCAATAAACTTATTTATTAATTCAGTCATTCATTCACTTCCACCATACCTGGCAGCATGTTCTAGCACTCCCCACTTTACGTAATATCTTGCCCTGCACATCTCCTTTAAACTTTCCCCCTCTGATCTGAAAGCTCTTCCCTCAAGTCTTTGAATGTTTTTCCCTGGGAAAAAGGTTATGTCTCTCCACCCTATCCATGCATCCCATAATTTTATATACTTCTATCAGGTCTCTCCTTAACTTCCAATGTTCCATAGAAAACAACCCAAGTTTACCCAGCCTTTCCTTATGGTTAATACCCTCTATGCAGGCAGCATTCTGGTAAAGCTCTTCTGAACCTTCCACAAATCCTCCATATCCATCCTGTAATGGGTCATCTGGATCACACACAATACACCAAATGAGGCCAAACCAAAATTTTATGAAGCTGCAATATGACTTCCAGACTCTCAATGCCCCATCCGATGAAGACAAGTATACTTTCTGCTGCCTTTACCGCTCTACCTATTTGTATTGCAACTTTCAAGGAACTATGGAGATTGATCCTGAATCCCTCTTAACATCAAAGCAGTTAATAGTCTTGCCGTTAACTGTATACTTTCCATTTACAATACAACACCTTACACTTGCCAGGAATATTATCAGCCATTTCTCTACTCATATCTGTAATTGATCCATATCCTGCTGTATCCTTTGCTGTCGCCTGCAAACTTACTATCCAACCCATCTACATACATATAATGTATATTCTCATATTCTCTATTACCCTATTCTCAAAGGATGTGTGGATATATATTTTCTTGCCAAGGAGTAGCTGGCCAGCATATTTGCCTTTTGCCGCATGGATTATATTTAGGCCTTAGAAAAAATCTAGCCTGAATTTATGGAATTCCCTGCCACAGAGGGCAGTGGAGGCGAAATCACTGGATGGATTTAATAGAGAGTTGGATAGAGCTCTAGGGGCTAGTGGGGTCAAGGGATATGGGGAGAACGCAGGCACGGGTTATTGATAGCGGATGATCAGCCATGATCACAATGAATGGCGGTGCTGGCTCGAAGGGCCGAATGGCCTCCTCCTGCATCTATTTTCTATGTTTCTATGACATTCTACTTCTATTTCTTCACAACTGATCAAAACTGCATCTGCTCTCCTGGGTAGGTAGGGCCATCAATGCTGAAGAAGAACAGATGGTAATCTGGTTCATTTTCATTCTTCGGCTAAATTGCAGACAGCAGCAGGAGGAAGCTACCTGAGCTCGTGAGACTGTCCGACCACCCAACTAAATGGCAAATTTTCTTCCACAAATCAATTTTTCTATCTGATAGAAACTATCTTATAGTTTCCGAAAACCTATAAATCTCAGTCTTGAATATATTCAGTGACAGACCACTTACAGATTCTCAGACGGGGATGGGGAGGGGTAATGGGGGGTAAATTCCAAAACTCACAACTACTTGGCTCTTTGTGGCAACTTCCTCTGCTTAAACTGCTTGCCATGCTCCATACATTGCAGAGAAGAAACCTGTTTTCCACAGTGTGTTCACCATCTTAGAACTTTCTAAGGCTAAGGAAATTCAACGTCTCCAATGATGCTTACCAATCTGCACAGATGCACTATAGAAACCATTCTTTCAGGATGTATCACAGCTTGGAATGACCACCGCTCTGCGCAAGACTGCAAGAAATTGTAGGGAGTCGTGAAGGCAGCCGTCCAGCACACAATCCAGTCTGCCACCATTGACTGCATTGATATTTCATACTTATCTTGGGAAATCAGCCAACATAATCAAGGACCAGTCCCATCCCAGTCATTCTCTCTTCTTTCCTCTCCCATCGGAGAGAGGATACAAATGCTTGAGAGCACGTATCACCAGATTCAGGAACAGCTTCTTCCCAGCTGTTATCAGACACTTGAATGGACATCTCATATGCAAGGAATGAATTTCTCAACCTTCCAATCTACCTTGTTGATGCCCTTGCACTTTTTAAAAATCTGCAATTTCTCTGTAGCTGCATCACCATATTCTGCACTCTCTTTCTTTTATTTTTGCTCTGTCAGTTGTACTCATACTGTATGTTGTATGATTTGCCTAGATGGCACGCAAAACAAAGTTTACTGTATCTTGGTAATCAACACCAATACTCTAAAAATGCGGTCCTGGCTCGAAGGGCCGAATGGCCTACTCCTGCACATATTGTCTATAAATCTAATGACTCCTGTGAAGGGTCTCGACCCGAAACGTCACCCATTCCTTCTCTCCAGAGATGCTGATTGTCCCGCTGAATTACTCCAGCTTTTTGTGTCTATCTTCGGTTTAAACCAGCAATTGCAGTTCCTTCCAACACAGACTCCCTGAAACTATGGTAGACAAAAATGCTGGAGAAACTTAGCGGGTGAGGAAGCATCTATGGAGCGAAGGAAATAGGCAACATTTCGGTCGAAACCCTTCTTCAGCCCGAAATATTGCCTATTTCCTTCACTCCATAGATGCTGCCTCACCCGCTGAGTTTCTCCAGCATTTTTGTCTACCTTCAATTTTCCAGCATCTGCAGTTCCTTCTTAAACACTCCCTAAAACTATTGTGTTTTATGGCAAAAAACAATGTATCATTTAAATTTAAATTCCAAATAATGTCTAATACAGGACCTAAGTTTTAGGGTACGTTTTAGATAACTACTTCCTTCTTTCATGTTGTTAAACAGTTTGTTCCCTCTCTACAGAAATGTATATTCCATTTAACCTGCATCACAAATTGGTGGAATGAACTCAAACAAATGACTAGTCTCCCATGAAGAAGGGTCCTTACCCAAAACGTTACCTATCCATTCCTCCACAGATACTGTCTAGCCTGCTGAGTTATTCCAGCACTATACATTTTTCTGAAGATTCCAGCTCCTGCAGTTCATTATGTTTCCGACTTGCCTCCTTCTGTTGTTTTCTATGTCCTGTTGCCAAGATGCAATTTAATAACCTTTAAAATCCACTGCAGGTAGTTGGTATGTAAAAACGAGCATTTATCTTTGTTGTACTGCAGAAATTCCTGGAGAATTTCAAAAGTTCTAGAAATCATAGTAATTTATTTGAGTACAGGAGCAGGGAGGTTCTACTTCAGTTGTACAGGGTCTTGGTGAGACCACACCTGGAGTATTGCGTGCAGTTTTGGTCTCCAAATCTGAGGAAGGACATTATTGCCATAGAGGGAGTGCAGAGAAGGTTCACCAGACTGATTCCTGGGATGTCAGGACTGTCTTATGAAGAAAGACTGGATAGACTCGGTTTATACTCTCTGGAATTTAGGAGATTAAGAGGGGATCTTATAGAAACTTACAAAATTCTTAAGGGGTTGGACAGGCTAGATGCAGGAAGATTGTTCCCGATGTTGGGGAAGTCCAGGACAAGGGGTCACAGCTTAAGGATAAGGGGGAAATCCTTTAAGACCGAGATGAGAAAGACTTTCTTCACACAGAGAGTGGTGAGTCTCTGGAACTCTCTGCCACAGAGGGTAGTTGAGGCCAGTTCATTGGCTATATTTAAGAGTGAGTTGGATGTGGCCCTTGTGGCTAAGGGAATCAGAGGGTATGGAGAGAAGGCAGGTACGGGATACTGAGTTGGATGATCAGCCATGATCATATTGAATGGCGGTGCAGGCTCGAAGGGCTGAATGGCCTACTCCTGCACCTAATTTCTATGTTTCTAGAAATCATAGTAATTTAAGCACGTTTGCTTATAAATTGGATGTCACATTAACCAACCGTTTAGAATGGAACACCATTATAAAAGATGGTCGATTTGGAGAATTTTGTATCCAAGACAGCAGTGGAAGATTTTGATTAGTATTGGTTGAATGAGAAACTTTAAAAACTTTATGCACACCTTAGCCATCTGTTCATAAAGTATAGAGCTGTGCCATTTAATCTACATTATTTCTCCGCATTCTTCTTCCAGAATGTGTTACCTCACACTTCTCTGATTCAGATTTCAGCTTGTTCTTTCTCATCCATTCAGCCATCTGCTGACTTCTTGCATCCCATCACTATCCTGTTTACCATTCACTGCACTTCAAGGGTTTGTGCCATCTGCAAATTTAGATTATTTTTTTCTGTATATCCTAACCCCAACCCTTATGCATGTCTAAATCATTAATGTAACAAATAATGCAGTGGCATCAGCACTCATCTTGGGAGATGACTACAGTTTACCATTCTCCAGTTTCAACATTGTAATGGTGAATGTCATTGATCTGAACATTCACCTTATTTTGCTTTCCACATACGCTGGAAGACCTGCTGAGCATCTCCACCATTTTCTGGTTTTATTTCACTTATCATCGCTCTGATTTCTATTCTTAAACAATTTCCAATCTAGGTTGGCCCTGGTCTTTTAATTCCATGGGGCTCAATTTTCTGACCCAGTTTCTAAAGTAGGGTTTTATCAGACTCTTCTGAAAACCCATGTAGATGGTATTATCTGCATTCTCTTCATCAAACTTCTCTGCCATAGAGTCATAGAATGATAAAGTGATACAGCGTGGAAACAGGCCCTTCGGCCCACCTTGCCAATACCAGCCAAAATGTCCCAGCTACACTCGTCTCATCTGCCTGCGTTTGGCCCATATCCCCCAAAACCTGGCAATTAATTAAAGATTTAATCAGGTTAGACAAAGATGATTTACGTTTCATAAATAAGATCTACGTTCCTATATTAACTAAAGAGTTTCTTAATGTTTTACCTGATTACTGATTCCAATAGCTTTCCTCTAACTGAGGTTAAATTCTTTGGCCTTTAGCTGCCTGCATGGCTTTATACGCATTTCTGAACAAAAGTGACACAATTATTGTCCTACACTCTTCTGGTTCTTCCTCTGTAACCAGGGTGAACAGGAAGACTATGACAAGTCCATCTGCAACCTAAACCCCCTCCTCCCTCAAACTAAGACACCCCCTATGCAATTTTTTTTTTTTTTAATGGAATATTTTACTCCTAGCCATGTAGCCACATCACTTTGTTCAAACCTATTCATTTCCCTGTAGGGACAAGAACTGCAGATGCTAGTTTATACCAAAGGTAGACACAAAATGCTGGAGTAACCCAGCTGGTCAGACAGCAACTCTGGGAAAAATGGATAGGTAACGTTTCAGATCGGGGCCCTTCTTCAGGCTGATTGTACAAACAAACATGTACAGATAAACAAAAAGAAGCTGAGTCTTTCTATTAAATTAAATTAAATTCAAGAGAACATTTATGTGGCACCACCTCTGGGGAGGGGAAGTGAAAGTGGCAAATGATGCAGGAGCCTGAAAACGGTAGGGAAGTCCCTGTTCCAAAGTCTGCACACCTGAGCTTTCAAGCTTTTGTTTCTTCTCCCACAAGGTAGAGTGAGAATAGGGAATGGCCAGGATGACAACCTCTCTGGTGCAACACACTGTGAAGATGGGCTGTGTTCACCACTCTCTGCAAGTTCAGACCATCAAGAACACAACAGGCTGAGGTGCATCCTATCAGCATGTCCGTAGAAGTTGGAGAAAATCCTCCTGAACATCTTCTCAGGTACCTAAACAAATACACTGAGCTTTGCTGAACACCACATCAGTGTAAAGGGACCAGGTAGGGTTTCTGTTGATGTGGATGCCTAGGAACGTAAAACATGGCCAATCTCCAGTCCCATCATAAAGGGACCTTTCTAGATACATTAAGTCTTCCTAGTACTTTCCCTTTATCAATTTTCATCATTGCCAACTTCCTATCTGACCTCTTACTGCTCTCCTCTTACCACATGCCATTAAAACATTGATGGATTCCTCTTTACATAACCTATTTATTTTATCCATTCTCTCTCTTTGCTTATTATCCATTCCATCTTTCTATAGTTAGCATGGTTCTCAATGGAGTTACATACCATATAGGCTTCATAGGTTTTTTTCATTACATTTGCCATCTCCTTATTAAGCAATATCTAAGCAACTCAGGGTTAACTTCCATTTCTTACCTCCCCTGTGGAACATTCCTTGCCTGAACCAGTAACGGCTCCTCTTCAAAGGTCACTCGTTGTTTTTCCATTTCAGTCTAATTTTCCCTGAAATATTTTGGGATTTTTTTTCTCTTGCTATAGTCTGTATATAAATGGAAGTTGTTGATTTCAAAACTCCAGATAACTGGATCTTCATTCAACTTGTGGCCTCATCTGTCTCTGAAGTGAGAGACCTGACATTGCAGTCAAAGTGCCACTTTTGGCATGAGACGAACATTTTTCAAATGTTACCTCACAATTTAGTGCTCTGCACAACTGCAACTAAAGTACTTATTTTTGTCAGAGCTACTTCTTATTAATTGATTTTTATTACTACTTTCGTCACTGTGGACTAAACCATTGCAGCTGTATCCAATTAACACCGGAAAAAACAGAATCAAATCCCATCTGGAGGATGTCCCTTCTGCAGTAGGCATCAAAGCACAGGAAGTACATCCAGCCCTTGCAAGGTGATAGGGTGCAGATTCACTAGCATTATACCAAAGATCCTATGGCAGAGCTATAGGATCTTTGCATTATACTAGTCCTAAAAGGGTTAAATTAGGAGGACAATTATTTGCATGGATAGATGATCATAAAAGATCAACATGCTTTGATTTGAGGTATTATCAGTACATCAGAGAAAAACTGTTTCTTGTACAGATTTCTATATAGAGGGGTCGTAGCCTTAATACTGGAGCTCAAACTAATGCATTTTAATTGAATTTATGAAAATGGCCAGTTTAAAACATTTTTCTAAAAAATTTCTCTTTGCCTCAGCTGATTTTATATCATTGTTTTTTTTCTTTGAGTGTTTTATTAACTTTCTATTTTTGGCAGAACACTCAGATCACTTGGAAAATGAAAGATCTGGGCAGATAGCTTGAAGGCTCTTTTAATCTGCCTCCCATTTACTCTGTGTAACAAACTGGTTTAGATTATAACGGCTGTCAGCACGTGTCTTATCTGTTTGAAATTCAAAGTGTTTATTCATGACCAAGTGCGCTTTGCCTGTTGGGGGAGTGTAACCTTTGAATTCGAGACCTCTTGGTGCATTCCAACTGTTGCGTGGAAGACAATTACTGGCCCCTTTAAACCCTTGGAAGATTAATGGGATTCATTTAGTTTGGGATTCAAGAGCTCCTGAGGGAAGATTACAGTTGTCCAGATTGCACTGTGTAACGTCAGGTCAGAAGGGTGATGATGGCAGAGGAATGGTATGAAAAACTCCATTCCTCTTCTCCATCCCCAGCCACCTGCCTCGGGATATTTGCCAACAATTTGCACATTCCATGAAGGATTAAAACAAAATGAGTGTTTAAGGAGTTCATCCAAGCTGGATGTTGCTGACCAAACCTCATGACTGGACTAATCAACTAACCTTTTCCTGTTTTTATCTTGGGTTTCCAATTTTCTCTTTTTTTTAAAGAATCATTAAGTCCATTCCAGACACCTGGAGCTATAAAATATGGAAGCAGGCTCCTTGGCCCATTATTTCCATGCCACGCAAATTGGAATTCTGGTTAGTCCCACTTGCTTGCATTTGGCCCATATATCTCTACAACTGTCCTATCCAAAAATGGACACAAAATGCTGGTGTAACCCAACGGGTCAGGCAGCATCTCTGGAGAAAGGGGATAGGTGATATTTGGGGTCGGAACCCTTTTTCAGACTGAAAGAAAGAACAAAACGAGGCCGGCAACAGATGACCTCATTGTTGGCTGGGGAAGATGTGCTAATCACTGGGATACAAGGATGCGAATGGTGGAACTAGTAGAACAACTAGGATGGAGAAGGGGGGAGGGGGAGAGAGAGGGGAGGGAAAGGAATGTACCAGTTATTTGAAATTAGAGATTTCAACATTCAGACCACTGGGTTGTAAGCTGCCCAAGGTGCTGTTGCTCCAATTTACATGTGGTCTCACGCTGACAATGGAGGAGGCCCAGGACAGAAATGTCAGCATGGGAATGTGAGGGGAGTTAAAATATTTGTCAACCGGGAGATCAAGCAGGTCAAGGCAGACTGAGCATAAGGGTTAAGAGAAATGATCGGCAAGTCTATGCTTGGTCTCGCTGTGTCTAAATGTCCTTTCTTGGTGTCTGGAATGGATAAAGCAAATTAGGCTGTTAAACAGCACCTCCTTCTCACAGAATGGTCTTTTTTCCCTGCAACCTAACCCCAGCTCTACCCAGACACTAAACAATGTAGCCCTGTGACTCACTACAATACCTGAAGGGGGACTGTTGGCTTCCATTGCCATGGCCATTGGCAGCCTTGTTGTATATTGGAAGAAATGTTAAACCAGGTTGCTAAGTGGAGTACGTTTGGCATGTTTCCACTGACACTTATCAATCTGTTCAGATCTGCCATAGAAAGCATTCAATCTGGATGCATCATAGCTTGGTATGGCAACTGTTCTGCTCAAGAGCGAAGGAAATCACAGAAAATTGTGAACAGACTCGTTTATCACAGTTTTCACTTCATGCTGGCACAGGAAAGCAACCAACACAATCCAGGACCACTTACACACTGGTCATTATTTCTTCTTGCCATTTGAAGGCACCTACCACAAAATTCGAGGACAGTTTCTGCCCCATGGGTTTGGATTTCATTATCTTCCCATCTACCCCATTGCACTCTTCACACATTCCCTGCAGCTGGAATATTATATTCTGCACTCTGTTTCTTCCCGCTTTTGCCACAACCTAATGTACTCATGTATAACGTAATTTGCCTGGATGATATGCAAAACTACATTTTACTTCGGAGTCACGTGAATGACTACGTGAAGAACCCCGTCCAGCCACACGTGCGTCATTACAGCAGACGCATTCGTGCAGGCGACCGGTGGAGCAGCGGAGCTCCTCCAGCAGTAAGCCTAAACTTCAGGTAAGTGGTATTTCTTACCTGTTTTAGGTCTCATGCAGGAACCTCGGCTTTCAGAGGCTTTTGCGGGATGTTCGCGACGGCCGATGAGGGAACCAGCTAAGGGCTTTGGGGAAACCCTGGTCCGACTGCGGAAGCGGGGAGCTGGCGAATGTCGAGTTTCGCGATCGAAGTCACTGATAACACGGTCAGTGACTCTAGACTTTGGGTTCCTGGGGAGGGGAAATCCAATAATATGCGGTTCCCAGACAGCAGTAATCCCCAGGATTTGGGGTTAAACTGACCTGAACAGTCAGCCTGAGTTCCCGGGGAGGGGAAATCCAAGAATATGCGGTTTCCAGAGGGTTACCGTGGGTGTATATATATATATATATATATGTATGTATATATATATATATATATATATATATATATATATATATATATATATATATATATATATATATGTATGTATGTATATATATACATACATACATATGACATGGGGACAACTGACACAAATGGTCAGTCCGATAAAGAAAGATGTTGGGAGGGTTCCTCTCCGGGAATGTGAATCTAGAGACACTCCTACAGCAGGAGTTGGGCCAGCGCGGGTTAATGTGAGAGCCCGCGCCAGCAGTAAAGTTTATGACAGTGTCAGCCTATTGGACAGGCTGTGCCAGCAGCACCTTTGCGTAGGGCTGCTTCATGGGGATGCCAAGTTATAGCAGTGCCAGCCTATTGGAGAGGCTGTGCCAGCAGTACCTTTGTTCAGGACTGCTCATGGGGATGCCAAGTTATGGCAGACTAGCCTATTGGAGAGGCTGTGCTGGAAGTACCTTTGCTCAGGACTGCTCCAGGGGCATGCCAAGTTAAGGCAGGCTAGCCTATTGGAGAGGCTGTGCCAGCATCACCTTTGCTCAGGGCTGCTTCACGAGAACACCAAATCTATGGCAAATACTGGCCTATGGGAAAGGGCGCGCCAGCAGCACCTTTGCTCAGGACTGCTTCATGGGCACTAGCAGTACCTTGTTCAGGGCTGTTTCAAGGGAATAGGCTGCTTAGTAGGGTATTCCATTTACAGTGATCATGGGGGATGGGGAGGCATTGCTAGGATATGGCAATATAACAGAATGATGACAAAAAAGCATTCAAAGAGGACTATTCACAGTACAAAAACACTGGTTATGTATGTGCTAAAATCCACTGTTTAAGTCTCAAACTATATTTTGAGAAATTGGGCTCCTCTATCCAGTTAAGATTAAGTTGTTATCAAATAGACTTGTTGGACTTTGGGATTATCTTTAGCTATTCAATTGGCCGTTGATGCCGGCCTGGGCAACAGATTGCAGCCATAGACTCCTGTAACAGCCTTGTTGTTATAAAAGCAGCCTTCTATTCATTACGACTAATTGGCAATTTTATAGATGTAATTCAGCTGTGCAAGTAGGAGAGCTATCATCCTGTTAAATGGTAAACAGTAAAGTGCCATATAGGTCATTGTTAACACAACTTGGTATACCAGCTGAAGCTATTAAAGGTACAATGATGGACAAACAGAATTCATTCCAGTAGTTGTTAGGTAAATATTTCATTACTGCAAAATGATGCTAATGACCCTAAAATGGGAAATTGCATCAGCAGTGCCTTGTAGCAGGCCTGCTTAATGTCTCCTTCATGTAAGAGGAGAGCATGCCACGTCCATGGCAATGTTGGCGTATTGCTGAAGCCGCGCCAGCAGCGCCTTGTAACAGGGCTGCTTAATGTCTCCCTCATGTAAGAGGAGAGCATGCGGGATCAGTATAGTCTAACGCCGAGTCTGAGGGTATAGCCGTAGAGCATGCCCAAGGGATGCAGGGCACGTGCTAGAGGTCTATGCTTGGCAGCAAGGTTGCCATCCCAACACATTTGCAATGAACACCGCTATCAGGGGGACATTAGAGCTGGCCGCCGAATCTTCTATTCAGGTCAGACCTTTCCATAGGCGAAACCTGGAGGACGAACCACAAGCTATTGGAACGAGTAAGGTTTCATAGTTCCTGCCATCACTGACGTCACTGCCTGGCGTGCCGTTGCGTGATGACGTCACCGCCCGACGCCGTGCGACATCCAAATTCACTCGGCCCACCTCCTGCCCAGCTGATTGGTAAGTATGATGTCGGGACCAGCCCCGCACAACTCCATACACATCCGCGGTTCGAAGTGGAACCGGCCCCGTGAGGCCGTACGCCTCAAGCCACCACGTTTGGTTGTGCTCGCTGCATGCATTTGTATGCTGGATGGACAGGCCGTTTACATTTTAAAACCACAGCCAGTTTATGCAGAGCAAGCTCTTACAAGTAGTGATCAACGTTATTAAAAAAAAAATGAAAGCCTGCGAACTGCAGCTGTCATTTTATGCACTGGTCCAATATTGCAAATGTTGCATGGCCGCACCGATTGAATAGTATTCCTCCAGTGAGTTTTTGGCTTGTTACGAGTTTACAATAGACAATAGACAATAGGTGCAGGAGTAGGCCCTTCGAGCCAGCACCGCCATTCAATGTGATCATGGTTGATCATCCAAAACCAGTACCCCATTCCTGCCTTCTCCCCATATCCCCTGACTCCGCTATCTTTAAGAGCCCTATCTAGCTCTCTCTTGAAAGTATCCAGAGAACCGGCCTCCACCACCTTCTAAGGCAGAGAATTACACAGACTCACAACTCTCTGTGAGAAAAAGTGTTTCCTCATCTCCGTTGTAATTGGCTTACCCCTTACTCTTAAACTGTGGCCCCTGGTTCTGGACTCCCCCAACATCGGGAACATGTTTCTGCATCTAGCATGTCCAAACCCTTAACAATCTTATATGTTTCAATAAGATTACCTCTCATCCTCCTAAACTCCAGAGTGTACAAGCCCAGCTGCTCCATTCTCTCAGCATATGACTCGGGATCAGTTCCTGTGGATTGGAGGGTAGAT
Organism: Okamejei kenojei; assembly: GCA_035221665.1. Lineage (NCBI taxonomy): Eukaryota > Metazoa > Chordata > Chondrichthyes > Rajiformes > Rajidae > Okamejei > Okamejei kenojei. The sequence goes on from CM069138.1 coordinate 26,415,226, forward strand.
AATGTTATCCCAGCAACAGAAGATAACTAAAAAGGCAATATGGGAAGAAAAGATGAGGTACAAAGGTAAGCTAGTCAAGAATATGAAGGAGGATAGTAAAAGCTTCTTTCGGTATGTGAAGAGGAAATAATTACTTAAGACAAAAGTTGGACCCTTGAAGACTGAAAAGGGTGAATTTATTATGGGGAACAAAGAAATGGAAGATGAGTTGAACAGGTACTTTGGATCCGTCTTCACTTAGTAGGACGCAAACAATCTTCCTGTTGTACTATTGGCCAGAGGAGCCGAAACATGTAAGATTATTAAGGGTTTGGACACGCAAGAGACAGGAAACATGTTCCCGATGTTCCAATGTTCTATAGATTCAGGATCATTTCCTGTGGATTGGAGGGTAACTAATGTTATCCCACTTTTTAAGAAAGAAGGAAGAGAGAAAACAGGGAATTATAGACCAGTTAGCCTGACATCGATGGTGGGGAAGATGCTGGAGTAAATCATAAAAGATAAAGTAGCGGCACATTTGGATAGCAATAACAGGATCAGTCCGTGTCAGCATGGATTTACTAAGGGGAAATCATGCTTGACTAATCTTCTGGATTTTTTTGAGGATGTAACTAAGAAAATGGACAAGGGAGAGCCAGTGGATATAGTGTACCTGGACTTTCAGAAAGCATTTGATAAGGTCCCACATAGGAGATTAGTGGGCAAAATTAGGGCACATGGTCTTGGATAGAAAATTGGTTGGCAGACAGGAAACAAAGAGTAGGAATTAACGGGTCCCTTTCAGAATGGCAGGTAGCTATTTACAATATATATTAATGATTTAGATGAAGGGATTACAAGTAACATTAGCAAATTTGCAGATGACACAAAGCTGGTGGCAGTGTGAGGAGGATGCTATGAGAATGCAGGGTGACTTGGACAGGTTGGGGGTGTGGGCAGTTGCATGGCAGATGCAGTTTAATGTGGATAAATGTGAGGTTATCCACTGGTAGCAAAAACAGGAATGCAGATTATTATCTAAATGGTGTCAAGTTGGGAAAAGGGGAAGTACAATGGGATCTGGGGGGCCCTTGTTCATCAGTCAATGAAAGTAAGCATGCAGATTCAGCAGGCAGTGAAGAAAGTGAATGTCATGTTGGCCTTCATAATAAGAATTGAGTTTCAGAGCAAAGAGGTCCTTCTGCAGTTGTACAGGATCCTAGTGAGACCACACCTGGAGTATTGTGTGAAGTTTTGGTCTCCAAATTTGAGGAATGACATTCTTGCTATTGATGGAGTGCAGCGTAGGTTCACAAGGTTAAAACCCGGGATGGCGGGACTGTCATATGCTGAGAGAATAGAGTGGCTGGGCTTGTATACTCTGAAATTTAGAAGGATGAGAGGGGATCTTATCGAAACATGTAAGATTATTAAGGGTTTGGACACGCAAGAGTCAGGAAACATGTTCCCGATGTTCGGGGAGTCCGGAACCAGGGGCCACAGTATAAGAGATGCCATTTAGAACGGAGATGAGGAAACATTTTTTTACACAGAGAGTTGTGAGTCTGTGGAATTCTCTGCCTCAGAGGGTGGTGGAGGCCGGTTCTCTGGATACTTTCAAGAGAGAGCTAGATAGGGCTCTTAAAGTTAGCGGAGCTAGAGGATATGGGGAGAAGGCATAAACGGGGTACTAATTGTGGATGATCAGCCATGATCACATTGAATGGCGGTGCTGGCTCGAAGGGCTGAGTGGCCAACTCCTGCACATATTGTCTATTGCCTATTGTCTATTGTCCATCACAGAGTTAAAAAAAACCTAGCAAGAGTAGGCCACCAGGCCCCTCAAGACTGCCAGCTATTCACTAGGTCACAGTAATCTATGCTGGTCTCAACTCCTCTAATTTAGTTTAGTTTATCTTATTATTGTCACGTGTACATAGGAAAATACATAACAGTATTTTGTTGCATACGATCCAGTCAGCGAAAGGACTATACATGATTACAAATAAACTAACCACAATATACAGATACAGGATAAAGTGTATAACGTTTAGTGCATGATAAAGTCCAACAAGGTCCAATTAAAGATAGTTCAAAGGTCTCCAACAAGATATATGGGAGGTCAGGATCGCTCTCTAGCTGGTGAGAAGATGGTTTAGTTGCCTGATAACAGCTGGGAAGAAACTGTCCCTGAATCTGGAGGTATGCGTTTTCAAACATCCGTACCTCTTTCCTTCTGGGAGAGGGGAGAAGAGGAAAAAGGGCGATTCCTGTCCTTGATTATGTTGTGGCCTTGCCAAGGCAACACGAGATGTAGATGGAGTCAATGAATGGGAGGTTGGTTTGTGTGATGGCCTGGGCAACATCCATAACTCTGCAATTTCTTGCGGTCTTGGATAGAACAGTTTTCAAACCATGCTGTGATGCATCCCGATAAAATGCTTTCTATGGCACATCTGTAGAAGTTCGGGACATGCTGAACTTTCGAAGCCTTTTAAGGAAGTGGAAGAAACTCTACCAGTTCCCTATAAATTTAAATTCCAAAATCTTTCTATCTATCTCCATGTACAAATATCTCAAACAATCTGGCCACACCATTCTGGAAGGCAGAGAATTCCAGAAATTCACCACCTTCATGAGCACATATTCCTACAAGGCTCCATGTTAATGATCGTCCATAATTTTGTAGTTATGCCCCTTTGTCCGTATCTCTCCAACTAGTGAAAACATCCCATAATCAACCCTGTCAAGCACCCTCAGAAGCAAGGTCTCCACTGAAACGTTGACAATTCCTTTCTTATGCTGCTTCACCCATTGAGATCATCCAGTCGTTTATTTTTATTTCTTTGGATTTTATACTTTTAAATAAGGCCATCTCTCATTCTTCTAAACTCCAAGCAATACAGATCCAAATTGTCTGGTGTCTCTTGATAGGACAACCCTCTCATCCCAGGAACTAGCCTGGTGAATCTCCTTTGGGCTGCCTTCAATGCCACCATATTCTTTTTCTAGGTATGTGGACCAAAACTGCTCATAATATTCCAGTTTGGGCCTCACCAACATCTACAACTGCACAAAACCTTCCTCTTCTTAAATCCCAAGCCCTTCAGAAATGAAGTCCAACTTGCCATTTCCCTTCCTAACTTCCTGTTGGATCTGCCAACCAAATCGCTTTTAGTTGTGATTCATGCACTGGAGCATATAAATCCCTCAAGGGCTCATGTGCCGCCTCTCTCCACATTTTGATTATTCTTTCCAAAAATACCTCACACATAACTCCTGTCATCTAGGTTTGCACCCAATAATTCAATTTATCTATATCCTGGTGCAAGGTCATAATGACCTCACCACAACATGCCCTTCCAGTTATTTTCTGATCTAGTAAACTTGGAAACTTTACATTTTGTTCCCTCCACTGGGTCATCATTGTAAATAGTAAACAAGTTTTCAAAAATTGGCCATCAGCAACATTGCGATCTATCTGCAGTGACTCCATGATATCTTCTGTCCTCAGTGCTTTTCCTGGAAATTCTGTACCATGGTATTGAAAATTATACTTTGCCATTCCATTGACATTATATGCTTCTAGTAAACTGCATTTTCAGCCTAGATTTCTGTGCTTGTGTTCTAGAGGGGGATTTCAATTGACAGGGATGGTTGGAAGATGCAGCAGGTGGTGCTACGGCTTCCCTGCTCCAGGAACCCGAGTTCAATCCTGATCTCCATTGCCTGTCTGTGTAGAGTTTGTATGTTCCCCCTGTGACTGTCTGCGTTTCCCCTTGATACTCTCATTTCTGGTGTAAAATTAGTTTGACTATTGCAAACTTTACACATTTTGTCTTTAATCTCTAAGGCAAATCCTCTTGTCTGCTCAAAGCAAGTTTTTTTTTCCCCAATTACTCAGACCCTGGCAGTAGGGAGGAATTCCGCATCTATTTTTGTGCATGGTCTAAAATAAGAGAAAGAAATGCATTTTCAACATATTTCAGAAGCTGAACTTGTCCGGATTTGTTTACACCAGTTTGAATGTCCTGTCACAGGAGAAACAAAGCAACCATTTTATTTACACAGCAAACTCCTGAAAGCAGTAATTTGATATTGAAAAGATAATTTTCTGGACATGACAACTGAAGGAAAACATTGACCAGTAGATTACAATCTCCTTGCTGTTCTTTAAATGCTGCTGGGGATCTTACTGTACTCCTGAGAAGGCAGGTGGTGCCTCAGTTTAATACCTCATTGACTACCAACCGGTGGACCTCACCTCAGTGGTCACAAGAGGCTGATCAAGAACTACCTCTGCGCTTTCCTCCCTCGCACCATGGATCCGCTGCAGTTCGCGTACCGTCCAAACAGATCCACGGATGATGCGGTCCCCTAGGTTTTGCGCACAACTCTCTCACACCTTGACAGCCAGAAGGGGGGCTATGTGAGGATGCTGTTCATTAACTTCAGTTCAGCATTCAACACCATAGTCCCCATCAGACTTGCTGATAAGCTGCTGGAACTGGGACTGAACACTCCCCTGTGTGTCTGGGTCCTGGACTTTCTGACTGCCAGGCCCCAGGTGGTCAAGATGGGGAGACATACCTCCAACCCACTCACCCTGAACACAGGACCCTCACCCAAGGTTGCATCCTCAGCCCCCTACTGTCCATCCTGTACACACATGACTGTGTGGCCAGGTTCAGCTCCAACTCCCTCATCTAGTTTGCTGATGACACAGTGGTGGTGGGCCTGATCTCTGATAACGGTGAGAAGGCCTACCTGGAGGAGGGAGCTGACCTGGCACTCTGGCGTCAGAACAGCCTCCTCTTGAATGTCACTAAAGAAGGGCACAACAACCGAGGACATACACACCACTGGGGATAAATGGGAGGACTGTGGATAGGTTGAGCAGCTTTAAATAACTGGGAGTCCACATCACAGAGGATCTGACATGGACAACAAACACTGCCGCACTGTTGAGAAAGGCAAGGCAGCGCCTTTACCGCCTCAGGCAGCTGAGGAAATTCAGAGTCTCTCTGAGGATCCTTCAATCCTTCTACTGGTGCTGAAGAAAGTATCTTGACCGGAAACATTTTGATCTGGTTTGGCAACAGCTCTGCCCAGGGCAGGAAGGCTCTGCAGAGAGTAGTGCGTTCGGCCGAACGCACCATGGAAACTACATTCACCCGCCCCCTGCAGGACCCATACACCAGGAGGTGCAGATCCAGAGCCAGCAAGATCATGAAGAATCCCTACCACCCCAGCAAGCTGCGAAAACAGAGAGGATGAGACAGAGTTTCTTCCCACAGGCCATCAGGACTGTAAACTCTGATCTCACCAGGGAGTAATTACTGTTGTGTCTTTAAAAAAAAAATTAAACACTGGTTCTGTTATGTTCTGTTGTTTAGCACAATCCCGCAGGCATTGCCACTTTCGTTACACTGTACATCTTGTATGTGTATGAGACAAATAAACTTGACTTGACATTTTAGATGAGGTTTAGACTTTAGACTTTAGAGATACAGCACAGTAACAGTCCCTTGGGCTAATGAGTCTGCGCCAACCAACGATCATCCCACACACGAACACTATCCTACACACAAGGGACAATTTATAATTTTTACCAAAGCTAATTAATCTAGAAACCTGTACGTCTTTGGAGTGTGGGAGGAAACTGGAGCACCTGGAGAAAAACCACTCAGTCACAGAGCGAACGTACAAACTCTGTACACACAGCACATATAGCCAGAATCGAACTCGGGTCGCTGGTGCAGCAAATCTATCGCCGTGCCACTGCCACCTTAAATTGAGGCATCACCAGCCTTCTCAGGAGTACAGTAAGAGCACCCACAAAATAGCAGACTGTATTGTCAACCCAGTTTTCTGTGGCACAGTTGCTGTCACACAGATCCAATAATTTGAGTTCAACCCTGCTGCTGTCTGTGTGGAGTTTTACTGTGACTGTCAGAGGATCCAATTTTGTCCCACGTTCCGAAGATGTACTGGTTGGTAGATTAATTGGTCACTGCACTTTGCTGCCCCCCCCCCCCCCCCCCCAATATAGTTAGTGGTTGGAGGATAAGGTTGAATTATAGGATAAACAAGTGGGAGAATGGGATTGATGAGATTGTTCTAAGAGCTAGCATAGCCCCAATGGGCTAAATGGACCTCTTCTTTGCCACAGGAAATCTGTAATATGGGAAGTATTTGAAACCTACTGACTCTGAGGTAAGGCAAGAGTATTTCACCAAATTCTTGACATGTTTTAGACATGGTGGAAAAGGGATTTGGAGAGTCATGAGATGTGTCACATACCACATGAAAGCAGCCCTCTGACCTGCTCTTGTGGGTTTGCTGCATGTTGGTTCTGGGAACTCCGGGATGGACAGACAAACATGTGCGGCACGGAGGCAGTGGGTGGTATGGTGGTGCGGTGGTAGAGTTGCCACATTACAGCACCAGAAAACCAGGTTTGATTCTGGTTATGGTTGTTTGTCTGTATGGAGTTAGCATGTTCTCCCCGTGACCTGCGTGGGTTTTCTCTGGGATCTCCGGTTTCCTCCCACACTCCAAAGACGTACAGGTTTATAGGTTAATAGGCTTGGTATAATTGTAAATTGACCCTAGTGTGTGTAAGTGTTAGTTTGCGGGGATCGCTGGTGTGTGCGGACTTGGGCCGAAGGGCCTGTTTCTGCGCTGTATCTCTGAACTAAACTAAACTAAACTAAATAAAATTAAGGAATAAAGAAATACCTGGCATTCAAACAGTGGCAGTGTTACGTTGACAGAGATACAAATTAATGTCACCAGATGAAAATTGGAAGGGTTGCCAAGAAGAAGAGGGAAAAAGAGAATGCTGGAATCACTTGGTGGGTCCGATATTTTTCTGTACATAAACGGAGCTAATGGTTTGTGACAATTTCCATCCTCACATAGTAGAGATAAATGCAGAAGAATATATTTAATGCATATCGGTGTTGTGGGATATTTAGAACGTTACTTTAGACTGAAATCATCAACAGAAGAACTGATAGGCTGAATGGGTGAGCACATGTTTGGAGGAGGTGGGGCTGATTCATAGAAGGAATGCAGTAGTAGAGGATCTTGAATGGAAACATATGCTGTTCTTAACTTCAACACATGGTGTGGATTATCAAAATAATAAGAGTGCGTCTGGAATTTGTCCATGGTGTTCATTTTAGTATAGGTTGTAATGTTAGATTGAGGTCCTGCCGTTTTACTAGATTAAAGTGGGTCTGACAGAAATTTGTTGATTATCTTCTTGGACCTCTATTGGTTCTTTAAAAGAAACTGGACAGAATTTATTTGTTTAATTTAAATGACCTTATTTTATTGAATGATCTTGTCAGGTTCTCATTTTATAAATGGCTGATCAAGATAATGTATGCAATGCACATTTCCTGTTAACAGCATGGTGTCTTTTTGTCAAGTTTCAGAAGGTGTCATGGGGTATCCTTCAAGCTACCACGGTATTATAGGGACTTGTTTACATTGGCAATTCTCTTTGGAAATATGGACAGAGGAATTTCTAGTGGTAAAAATGTTGCCATAAAAGGCATTAGAAAACCTGGAAGGAGGAAGTAAGGTTTGTCAGCAAGTAATAGGTGACAGATTTAATATATGGTAGGTAATTAAACAATTCATAATTAAGTTTGTAACTTGTAATGTTTTGCCAGGATCTGTGAAACAGTAAAACTTTTTTTTATTAACAGTTGCAAAATTAAGACTTTGCTTCAGCACATAAGTCTGTACTGATTTTTGAAATGCAGCAGAGTGACTTAAAATACAATAAGTACCTTTGGAAAGCTATATGTTCAAGCTATAAAACAAGTGTCTCTGGATTATTCATCCAGCCCAAAGATTACTGTTTTGGCAACATACCAGCTACTATGCGACATATTTGTCAAGTAGAGGGCCATTATTACTATCACTATTTGGCAGATTCACTGGGTGAGGAACTTGGGTTTTGTCCACATTAGAATGAGGTTCACGATCTGAAAATATGAGAGGGAAGACATGAGAAGCACTGTCTCAGACCTTGATTCACTGCATAGTTTAGTTTAGTTTAAAGATTTAGTTTAAAGATACAGCAAGTCCACCCCGCAACCAGCGAACCCCGCACACCAGCACTATCCTACACATACTAGGGAAAATCATTATTTTACCAAGCCAATTAGCCTACAAACCTGTACATCTTTGGAGTGTGGGGGAAACCCACACAGGTCATGGGGAGAACTTAAAAATCTATACAGACAGTGCCTGTAGTCAGGATCGAACCCAGATCTCTGGCGCTATAAGGCAGCAACTCTCCCGCTGCACCACCATGGGAAATCTTAAGGAACAGCTACCAGGTTCCGAGATCAGCATTGAAGGGGTCCTTGGAGAGGGCAGGTTGTGTGATAGGTTTAAAGTTCTGATGCTGTTCTTTGATGGCAAAGCAATCGAAACACAGTCAACATATTAGTGAGCAGATCCTGGGATTTGAATATGAGGGGAAAGGGAGGCTTGAGGTGTGATGCCATTGTACAGAGGCTTTTTCAATACTGTGGGACAGACAACCTGATGCTGCAATGCTTTGGCCGTGTAATTGGGAGCAGCTTGGGGGAGATGCTGAGGGTGAGTCACAAGATCAGATAATCAAATAGTCAAAAAGCATGATAACAGCCTCCAGTCCAACTAATCCATGGTGACCAAGATGCCCATCTATGGCTCATTGAATATGGGTTAAATGTAGGCAAATAGATTTAACCCATATTCATCTAAATCTTCCTATTCATGTACTCATCCAAATGTCTTTTAAATATTGTTATTGTACCTACTTCAACCATTTTGTCTGGCAGTTTGTTCCATATACATATAACCCTCTGTGTAAAGGGTTTGTTCCTTAGGTTTTTATTAAATTTTCCCCTCTCCCTCCTAAACCTATGCCCTCTAATTTATTCGTGACCCTGGGGAAAAAACCTTTGTATATTCAACCTCATGGCACCCCTCATGATTATATATACTTCCATAAAATCACCCATCACTCTCCTATGCACCAAGGAATTAAATGCAAACTCACCTAATCTCTCCCTGTACCTCAGTACCTCAAGTCTTGAACACATCATTGTACATCTGTTTTGCCCTCACTTCTAGATTGGAGAGGATCTGTTATTATGGCATCTCCAACATTCCCTCTGTCTTTCATTGGAACGTTACCCTGAATGATATGGTTGAGCTCCTGCCGTGGAGGTCAAAGCTATAATCCTTGCCACTTAGAGAGTTCCAACTGCACTCGTCAGAAGGAAGGGGGAGGAACATAACTCAAATTGGGGCTGTAAAGGAAGGAATTGCATTTGCTGGTTAGACCAAAGATAGACACAAAATGCTGGAGTAACTCAGCGGGACAGGCAGCATCTCTGGCGAGAAGGAATGGATGATGTTTTGGGTTGAGACCCTTCTTCAGATTGCAGTCTACAGAAGGGTCTCAACCCGAAATGTCACCCAGAGGGCTGCTTGTCCAGCTGAGTTATTCTGGCATGTTGTGTTAAATTGCAGCGGACTCTCTTTGAATGATTAAAACCCCACCCTCCTACTGGCTACAATTCTCTCCTTATATAAATTAAAGCCCTCAGCATTGCATTTTCCCTTCCTCATCCCACCACATTCACTACCCCAGATGAATTGCATCTTTAAAGTCTTGATTATTGTGAGTCTTGAACAGTGTCAAGAGCAGTAGGGTGCACATTATCCAAATTATGCTTCTGGCATCAAATAAGTAGCAGAGAATTGGAAAATGTACCCATTATTGCAGTTTCAGTTGGTTTGCCAATTTATATAGTCTTTGATAAACACAAATTTCCATAAACAAAATCCCTCATAAAATCTCAAAAATGTTTTATTGGTGCAATTTCCAAGTTTTAATATATTAAAAAAATCCTCATGCCACAAAAATATCCCAATGGGGTTGGGAATAAATGACAAAAAAATAATATACTCGCAATATACAGACTCTGCTTTTCTTGCAGGCAAGAGATCCCAGCTGTGCGAATCCCAGGTGTTAGCTATCAGGACGGTAATCTTTGGCAGAACATTTATATGGGTGACAAAATTGGCCTAAAGGCAAATATTTGACCTTACCTTGAAGTGATAGAAATTTATGGAAACATGATAGAAGTAGGCCTAGAAGGAGACTTTAAACTAGAAAGGCTGGGGGGAGGGACTCAGGTAGAGGGGGCTAGGGGACAGGGTGTGGGGCAAGAGGCAGAGAAGGGAAGCACTCGGACCCAAAATGTAGGCGAGAAAGATGAAAAAGATAATAGACAGAGAATAAAGGATGGTGGGTTTATAAAATGTGCATATTTTAATGCTAGGAGCATTGTAAGTAAGGTGGATGAACTTAGAGCCTGGATTGACACCTGGAAATATGATGATGTGGCAATCAGTGAAACATGGTTGCAGGAGGGCTGTGATTGGAAACTAAATATTCCAGGATTTCGTTGCTTCCGGGGTGATAGAATTGGAGGGACCAAAGGTGGAGGTGTTGCATTGCTTGTCAGAGAGGATATTACAGCAGTGCTTTGGCAGGATAGATTAGAGGGTTCGTCTAGGGAGGCTATTTGGGTGGAACTGAGAAGTGGGAACGGTGTAGCAACACTTTTAGGGGAGTACTATAGACCGCCAAATGGGGAGCGAGAATTGGAAGAGCAAATATGTAAGGAGATAGCAGATATTAGTAGTAAGCACAAGGTAGTGATTGTGGGAGATTTCAATTTCCCAAAAATAGACTGGGAAACACATTCTGTAAATGGGCTGGATGGTTTGGAGTTTGTAAAATGTGTGCAGGATAGTTTTTTGCAGCAGTACATAGAGGTACCGACCAGAGAAGGGGCAGTGCTGGACCTCCTGTTAGGAAATGAGGCAGGACAGGTGACGGAGGTATGCGTTGGTGAGCACTTCGGGACCAGTGATCACAATACCATTAGTTTCAATATAATTATGGAGCAAGTCAGAACAGGACCTAGAGTGGAGATTTTTGATTGGAGAAAGGCTAACTTTGAGGGAATGCGTGAGGATTTTAAAGGAGTGAATTGGGACACTTTGTTTCATGGGAAGGATGTAGAAGAGAAATGGAGGACATTTAAAGGGGAAATTGTAAGAGTACAGAATCTTTATGTCCCTGTTAGGTTGAAAGGAAATAGTAAAAATTGGAAAGAGCCATGGTTTTCAAGGGAAATTAGACACTTGTTTTCGAAAAAAGAGAGATATCTACAATAATTATATGAGGCATGGAGTAAATGAGGTGCTAGAGGAGTATAAAGAATGTAAAAAGAATCTTAAGAAAGAAATTAGGAAGGCTAAAAGAAGATATGAGGTTGCTTTGGCAAGAAAGGTGAAAGTAAATCCAAAGGGTTTCTACAGCTAAATTAATAGCAAAAGGATAACGAGGGATAAAAATTGGACCATTAGAGAACCAGAAATGGACAGCTATCTGCAGAGCCAAAAGAGATGGGGAGATATTGAACAATTTCTTTTCTTCAGTATTCACCAAGGAGAAGGATATTGAACTCTGTGAGGTAAGGGAAAAAAGTAGAGTAGCTATGGAAACTATGAGATTCAAAGAGGAGGAAGTACTGACACTTTTGAAAAATATAAAGGTGGATAAGTCTCCAGGTCCTGACAGGATATTCCATAGGACATTGAGGGAAGTTAGTGCAGAAATAGCAGGAGCTATGACAGAAATATTTCAAATGTCATTAGAAACGGGAATAGTGCCGGAGGATTGGCGTACTGCGCATGTTGTTCCATTGTTTAAAAAGGGTTCAAAGAATAAACCTAGCAATTATAGACCTATTAGTTTGACGTCAGTGGTGGGCAAATTAATGGAAAGGATACTTAGAGATAATATATATAAGCATCTGGATAAACAGGGTCTGATCAGGAACAGTCAACATGGATTTGTGCCGGGAAGGTCATGTTTTGACAAACCTTCTTGAATTTTTTGAAGCGGTAACTAGGGAAATTGATGAGGGTAAAACAGTGGATGTTGTCTATATGGATTTCAGTAAGGCCTTTGACAAGGTTCCCCATGGAAGGTTGGTTCAGAAGGTTCAATCTTTGGGTGTTAATGGCGGAGTAGCAAGATGGATTCAACAGTGGCTGAATGGGAGATGTCAGAGAGTAATGGTGGATGGCTGTTTGTCAGGTTGGAAGCCGGTGACCAGTGGGGTGCCTCAGGGATCTGTGTTGGGTCCACTGTTGTTTGTCATGTACATCAATGATCTGGATGATGGGGTGGAAAATTGGATAAGTAAGTATGCAGATGATACTAAGATAGGTGGTATTGTGGATAATGAAGTAGATTCTCAAAGTCTACAGAGAGATTTGGGCCATTTGGAAAAGTGGGCTGAAAGATGGCAGATGGAGTTTAATGCTGATAAGTGTGAAGTGCTACATCTTGGCAGGACAAATCAAAATAGGACGTACATGGTAAATGGTAGGGAATTGAGGAATGCTGTGGAACAGAGGGATCTAGGAATAACTGTGCATAGTTCCCTGAAGGTGGAATCGCATGTAGATGGTGGTAAAGAAAGCCTTTGGTGTGCTGGCCTTTATAAATCAGAGCATTGAATATAGGAGTAGGGAAGTAATGTTAAAATTGTACAAGGCATTGGTAAGACCAATTCTGGAGTATGGTGTACAATTTTGGTCGCCTAGTTATAGGAAGGATGTCAACAAAATAGAGAGAGTACAGAGGAGATTTACTAGAATGTTGCCTGGGTTCCAGCAACTATGTTACAGAGAAAGGTTGAACAAGTTAGGTCTTTATTCTTTGGAGCGCAGAAGGTTAAGGGGGGACTTGATTGAGGTCTTTAAAATGATGAAAGGGATAGACAGAGTTGACGTGGATAAGCTTTTCCCATTGAGGGTAGGGAAGATTCAAACAAGAGGTCATGACATGAGAATTAAGGGACAGAAGTTTAGGGGTAACGTGAGGGGGAACTTCTTTACTCAGAGGGTGGTGGCTGTGTGGAATGAGCTTCCAGCAGAGGTGGTGGAGGCAGGATCGATTTTAACATTTAAAAGTAAAGTGGATAGGTATTTGGACGTGAAGGGAATGGAGGGGTATGGTCTGAGTGCAGGTAGATGGGACTAGGGGAAAACAAATGGTCGGCACGGACTGGAAGGGCCGAGAGGGCCTGTCTCCGTGCTGTAATTGTTATATGGTTATATGGTTATATAGGCCAAAGACACAAAACGCAGGAGTAATTCAGCGGGCCAGGCAGCATCACTGGAGAGAAGGAATGGGTGACATTTCAGGTCAAGACCCTTCAGACTATTGTCAGGGGAAAGGGAAATGAACGATATCGAGGGTGAAGTAGAGAGAGATATAGAAAAAATGAATGAAAGATATGCAAAAAAGTACGATGATAAAGGAAACAGGCCATTGGTAGCTGTTTGCTAGGTGAGAACGAGAAGCTGGTGTGACTTGGGTGAGGGAGGGATGGAGAGAGAGGGAATGCAGAGGTTGCTGGAAGTTAGAGAAATTAATATTCATACTACTGCATTCCAAGCTGCCTAAGCGAAAAATGAGATGCTGTTCCTCCAATTTGCATTTAGCGTCACTCTGACAATGTAGGAGACCTAGGACAGAAAGGTCAGTGTGAGAATAGGAAGGGGAATTAAAGTGTTTAGCGACCGGTCGATCAGTTAGGCCCAGGCGGACTGAGCTAAGGTGTTCAGCGAAACGATCGCCCATTCTACATTTGGTCTCACCAATGTATAGGAGTCCACATTTTGAACAACGGATATAGAAGAAGATGAGGTTGGAAGAAGTGCAAGTGAACCTATGCCTAACCTGAAAGAACTGTCGGCGTTCCTGGACAGAAAGACCTCATTGTTCAGGAAGGCAAATACAAATTCTTAAAGCTTTGGCTTGAAACTGGGTTTGTTAGAAAAACGGTCTGTTTATTGAAAATAAATTTCTTTATAGTTATTCTTTGCTGATCTCGCTATTTTAGCAGTAAGAGGATTTTTTTTAAGTACATTAAAACTTGGAAGCTGCACCAACTAAACATTTTTGAGTACTTTACGAGAAATTCTGTTTTTAGATTTATTTTTAACAATTTTATATAAAATAGCAATCAAGCTAATAAAGATATATATTCCAGAAGAGTGACTTAGAGTTCTTTATGCTTTGTCCAAAGTTAAATGGATCCAGAATGAGTTATGATCTAGAATATCAGAAGAGTGGAGATATAAATAAAGTGTATGAAATTGTGCGAAGCCAGGAGAGATGAATAGCAAGGACATAATTCGTTAGCAGGTAGAATAATGCATAGGAAAAATAATTGACATAAGGATTAGAGAGGAATTGAGGAAATGTTGTTTCACTCAAAGATTCACTCAAGGCATCTGGAACAATGTCAGAAAGGCTGATGGAGGCAGAAATCCACTAGAAATCAATTCACACAGCTATCACCCACAGAGATACAGACCAAGAGCTGAGAATTGCCTTTATATCTATTTATAATGGGCAAAATGTTCTCCTTCGGTGCCTAAATGTCCATGATCCTATGGTTCTAAATTTGTGAATATGTTAGTTTGGCTCTGGATTGTTGGTTCAGTCTCTGGACTGCTTGTTGATTAATTTAACCACTGTGCTACCAATGTAATTTGAATTTGCTTTCATGTACCACTGAACCACCTATGTAATTTGAGTAGCCTTTTAACCTTTCTCCTTGCCCCAGGACACACTTCTGGCTTGAATTCAATGTGAGTTTATCCTGTGCTTCCAACTTCACTTGGAAACATATACAGCATTTCTCATTTTTTACTGTTACCTCCATTTCATGATATTGTTGAATCTCATGACATCAAATCATTTTCAATTCTAACCACTTAAAGAGTCAATAGAATTGGCTGGAGCATTTATGGAGACCTGATGGAAGTATAAAATTATGAGAGAGATAAACAGAGTGGACAGTCAAACTTTATTTCCCAGGGTGGAAATGTCAAAGACAAGAAGGCATCATTTTGAGGTCCGAGGGGGAATGTTTGAAGGAGATATACAGCGTGTTTTTTTTTAGACATAGAACAGTACAGCACAAGAACAATCCCTTTAGCCCACAAAGCCTGTGCTGAACATGATGCCATGTTAAATTAACCTCTTTCACCTGTATGTGATTCATATCCCTCCATTGCCTGCTTATCCATGTACCTATCTAAAAGCCTCTTAAACACCACTATTGCATCTCCTTCCACCAGCATTGCTGTCAATGCACTGCAGGCACCCACCACTCTATGTGTAATAGAGCCACAACTTTAAACCACAGAGAGACAGTAATGGAATTTGGATTTAGTTAATAAAGTGTATTCTTTTTAAATGCTTGTCTTGAACATAAAACCATGGAATTGTTTCGAATAGGAAAGATTTAGGACTTGGGTCAAAAGTGGGCAAATGGAACTGGCATAGATGGACATCTTAGTCAACATAGACGTGATGTACCCAAAGGCATGTTCGCATGCTGCATGACTGTAGTAAAAGTTTACCCAGCTCACTATTCTCTTTCAGGACAGCAAATCTGCCACCCTTAAACTTTCTGGCCTGATTCCAGACCTGAATACTTGTTCAGAACAATTAGGGATGCACAACAAATCTCAGTGCCTTTTTCGCACAGCCTCCAGAAAATGAAGACAGATAAAGTGTATGAGAACAGGGAAAGTGCAGATATGAGGAGTGGGCTCCACAGATATTCAATAATTGAGAGAGGAGATAAATAATGGCCTTGCAAAATTTTAAATATGAATGACCATGTAAGATTGATTGTTTCATGGGATGAATGTGTTGGTGGATAGACTGACATTTATTGGTCGTCTGGTTCTTATTGATCCAGAGGGCTTGCAGGGTCATTCCAGGGCCAATTAAATGTCAACCACATTGCCGTGGGCCTGAAATCACATAGAAACTGCATTGAGGAAGTAGATTTCCTTCCTTGAAGGACTTTAATGAATCAGACATATTTTGTTGGGAACATAGTACTTTCATGGTCACTATAATTTACAGATTTTGTTTTATTCTAGATTTTTAAATTTAATTTATTAACTGATTTTAACTTCAATTTCTCGTGTTCATTAGACTAGCCTATTGGATTATGTCTAGTAATAAAATCTCTGAAACATTTCATTGAGTCAGATAGAAGAAAGGTAGAAGCACATCAGGACAAGGGACTGTGAACAGGTAGTGCATAAAAAGACAAGAAAAGGCAGCTATTAGGGCCTGTCCCACCAGCATGCGACTGCATGCTGCGAGCGCGACCAAATGTGGTGGCTTGAGGCGTACAGCCTCGTGGGGCTGCTCACAAAATCATACTCACCAATCAGCTGGGCAGGAGGCGGGCCGACTGAATCTCTACGTCGCACGGCGTCGGGAGGTGACATCATCATGCAACGGCACACCGGCCTGTGACATCATCGCGCAATGCCACGTGCTAGGCGTATGCTGTCAAGACGCTGCGTACGGACAGTATCATTCATAGATCACACTGCTTTCCCATGTCACTATCAAATTCCTTCAAATCCACCCTTTATTTACTGTACCATGGGGAAACATAGTGCTGGTCAGGCTGCATCATGGAGAACATGGATGAGTAATGTTTTGGGTCGAGACCTTGCTTTTCACCATGCTCTGCCTTATTTATTCACCAATAGTTCTCCACATGAAGCATCTTGGCGGGATGTCCTGCCTCATAAGTAGTAAGCAAATTCAGGTGGTTTTGTTCAATGAGGGAGAATTCTCCTCAAAATGCCTCAAGATGGCTGTGCATTAAGGTGAATGTTTGGTGGACTGTGTGGGGTGGGAGGACCCGTTGCTCCTCCCGTGCAGCAGGTGGTGCTGCACAGGACAAAGGGAGATGTTTTGTATATAGTTTATCCTGTCTGTAGACAGTGTGTGTGTGTGTGCAGCCATTTTGACTTCTCTTGCTGCCAGCATTGAGTAAAGCATTAAAGACTTCTGTTGTAAATTGAAGACTCTCAAGTTTTGTGCAGACCTAGAAAAAGTACACAAAAGAAGTATTGTGGGGAATCAGAAGAACTCTCCCTCGCAATACTATCAGTACTGCCAAGAGCCATACCTGCAATCAGCAACCAGGAATTAAATGTTGCAGAATTGAACTGCTTCTGTGACCTGACTTTGGCCCATCTGATCATGGATTGGCATAAACTCCAATATACCAAGTCTGTGGTTCTGGTCATTGACCAGGTCTGGTCCGGGCAGGGTCAGTCCATGGTTCACTGAGCTCCCCAAAGAATGCAGAAGTAAAAATAAGAAAGAGTATTAGTCTGAGAGCTGATGGATACTCCAGCAGAACTTGGAATAAATCAACAAGACAGATCGTTGATTCAGCAAGCCATGTTCCAATGAATTATGTGACCTGTCAGAGTCTGATAAATCAGTTCAGATGAGTTTTCTATATTTAACTCAATTGTATTTACATCTGCTTCTTTCAGGGACTCACACTCTCTCTTTGCTCATTCCATTTCCAAATCCCTCTCTACATGTTGCAGCCATAAGAAGATTCCCAGCATGGGTGCACTCACAGCCATCAAATGCAATGTGTGAGAATGATGCGATGCATCAATGTAAGAGAGAAAGGAAGTGCACACATCTCTGAAGCTCCAACTGATCACAGACATATGTTAACATGATCCTAAAAGATGCAAGGATAGGCTCAATTCAAGGGGTGTATATTGAAAAGAAACAAAGCTGCGTTCAGCACAGTGAACCTTCATGAGAGTAGTATTGGGTTATTTCTTTGTCGAATTATGTTGAATTATATAAATTCTTGTCACAGGCCATTTAACACATTGATTCTGCAATAGCTGACAAAGAGCTATCCAGCCCAATCGCTCTTCCTATCTCCCAGACCCTAGCTCTGTATGTCATGGGATATTCAAAGTACATTTTAAAGAAGATGTCTATTTCGAGCTCCACACTATTTTCAGTCCACTTTTCCCGGCCCAACAACAAACTGTAAAAGTGCTTCTACAATTGAGATCCTCAACTGGTCAAAAAGTGTCTGCGGAGAGAGCAAAACAAAGCTGATGGTTCAGATTGATGGCTTTTCATCAGAACTTGGATGATGGGAAAACAAATAGTACAATGAGAGAGAATTAGAGGGGCAAAAGGGAGGGGAAGCTGGTTTGCATGATGGACATGGTTGTGTTTACAAAGCTCTTCAATTTCTTATAGTCTTGGGCAGAGCAGGTGATGTACCAGTCTGTGATGCATCTGGATAGGATGCTTTCTACAGTGCATCGGTAAGAGTCATTGGGGCCGTGTACTTCCACAGCCTTCTGAAGAAGCGGAGGCATTGGTGTGCTGGCTTGGCTAGTGTATCAATGTAATTGCGCCAGGAGAAATAGTTGGTGATATTTACACCAAGGAACTTGATGTATTCTACCCTGCTTCCTGAAGTCAATGACCAGTATTTTTGTTGTGCTGACACTGAGGTATGTTATAGGTTGCAACTGAATCTATATGACTGCCTTTTCAGATATTTCATCAATATACATTTTTTGTTTATACTAAGCAAAATAAAAATGCATATATGCTTCAAAATTGTGCTCTGATCAAAAGGATGCTGAGCAGAAATGTTGTAGTGTGGTAATCTATTGATTATAGGTGAAGAAATCCCAGAAAATCCATTATCATCATTTCCTGTGTGAAAATTTTCTGGCTTGTCCATTTTTGATAGCTCCAGTCATTATACATACAATGAAAAATTATTGGGTGATAATGAATCATTGCTGGATACGTTCTTATTTCAAGTCTCAGACATGGTTGACTGTAGGCTTAGAATATCCTGGTTTTAATTCCAAATGCTGTATTCCAGACTGTTTTCTCCAATGCTGCAAGTGCCGCCTTTCAGATGAGTCATTAAAATGTGCACCATCTGTACTCTCGACAGGATGGAAAAGCGTTCAATGGAATTAAGGGATACTGTGGCCAAATTGTTAAGTTACCAGATGAGCAGCCATGTTCTGGACCATTGATCCAAAGACTGTTCAAATCCAACCATTCAAGTCATTAAATTAAGCTGAAATTTGTAACAAAGCTGGCATCAATAGCTGTGCCCACAAAACTAACTCAGAAAAAATGAGAATTGGGTAGAGCGGGAGGCAATGACTGGTGCATCAGTCAGCAACACTATGCCAGTAGCAGCATTTGCTTACTGACATCTCCATCCACCGGGTGGTTATCAGGTTTAGCGCAAATCAAAGGGCATCTTTCATTGTTGATGATCTTCCAGCAGCAGTTAGATTTTTGTTTCAGTGCAAGAATGGCCCATAGATAGCAGAGAACTCTGTTACGCTGCTGCCCAGTTTAAACCTTGATAAATACCTTTTTCAGACCTTCGTTACAAAAGCAAGTTAACAAAAAGTTGCACGATCATCTCATGTGCATGGTAGCCATCTTGAGGGTAGTTGTGCAGTGGGAGTGAGTATCCTGTTAGGATCTGATGGGGAGGGCCTCCCTCTCACTGCTAACCAGGTACGGTCTTGGTGGTTCCTTGTGAGTTCTGGAGGTGTTCAGTTTTGAACAGCTGATAGATAGGAAAGGTTTGTGGGGATAGGGATCAAATGCAGACAAATAGGACTAGTGTAGATGGGCATCTTAGTGGGCATGGATGAGTTGGGCCACAATGCCTGTTTCCATGTAATATGATTTTATGAATCTACAAATCTATCAATGTGTCAAAATCAGGCCGAGTGCCACGAAGGCAATGGAAATACATTCCACACGTACCAGTAAGCCATCTTCAAACTGAAATCAAACCCCTTCCGCTTGTTAATCAAAAGCATGGGGGGCTCTTGATGATTCCTGTGGACACCCACGTTTGAGGCCATGGTGGAGGTGGCATAGCTGAGGGAGAGATCAGTGGAAGATCAATGACCTCCTTCTGACCTCCACATAGCAGCCAAGGGTTACCCGACCCATGATCTGCACACTCCATTCCCCATCCATCCTCAAATGATCCCGCACAATTACTGTGAAAAGCCCTGATGCGGGTCACATCAAAATGAGGCAAGAAGTAGTAAGATTAAATGAGAACTTACCAGTTTGAAGTTTGATCTTTATTTTATGTGGAGTAACGATGAGTGATTACGTGAAGAATCCCACCAGTGCGCGTCAATCTTCAAAGCAACAGTGTGAAATCACAGATAACAGTAATTGAAGTGACATAATAAGATTATAAACCTAGAACTAACAGATGACCTTTGTGATATGAGGGTTGGGAGTGGAGGGCACGTAATCCCTCATCGTTACTCCTCATAAAATAAAGATCAAACTTCAAACTGGTAAGTTCTCATTTAATCTTACTATTTTACTTCGGAGCCACTTGAGTGATTCCGTGAAGATTTCAAAGCTCTGAGATTTCATGCCGTGAGAAACGAGTCTACACAACCACAACTGCTTCATTGACAGATGAGAGAAACATTCATAATGAATAAATAATCATAATAGTAACCCCTCTCATCTGAGAGGGACTATACAACTGAACCTAAAACAGAGTTGGCAAAAACACCCTGGTCTGACAATGGGTTATTATAAGTGTTTGGAAGGTTCGCTCGCTCGACCGTCCTGCAGCTGCTAGGATGTGGTCCAATGGAACGTAAATAACCCTTGCTACTGATGTTGTAGCAGTCCTGGTGGAGTGATTTAATTCGTAACTACTCCTATATAAACCAAACCCGTTTCACCGCCTGGGGATGGTCTGAACTGACACCTTCTTATAAAGCTTTTTGGAACTAACAACATTGCTAGTTCAGAGCCTCTAGGCCCTTAGTGACCTTGACATATTGTTGTAAATGTGTGACCTCGCATAACTGAAGGTCGCTGAATATGTCATGAGACTAGTTTGGGACCTGACTCCCCTTCTGCTCTATTTAACTAATACATAAAATATAATATTATTTGCAGATATAACCATCCTGTCCAGTCGCAATTATGTAGCGACTCGACCCGATGCGCTCAGACCAGCGCAATGAGGATAACCACCTAATGAGACGGCCAAAGCTAGGATGTAGCTGGAGCCCCCGGCGAAGCAGTGCCAGCACAATGTCAGTATCCCATACTGCCGTGTACATGTCCTGGGGGAACTTGTGTTAATGAACCTTTGCAAACTCAATATCCGGGGTGAGCCCGACAGAGTGGATCCAATTTGCTGCAGCAAATAAGATGGGAAGGCACATTAAGCACAGTTAATGGCCCTATTACTCAATTATTGTCAAAGACCTATTGGAAAATGAACTTCAAGTCATCAGTATCTGTACCGTATTAAATGTAACATAGCATTAAACAAAGCTCTTCCCATCTCCTGGAGAAGAACTGTACTGCTTTTTTGGGATGCTATCCCTGCCCTCTGCAGTGAGCACATACATGGGTCGGTGTGACAACCTGAGCCGTAGGAGCAGTCTACTCAGAATCTGCAAAATAATAAGTTTATTTTATCATGCAGAGGCTGGTTTTCCGAGCCACAGGCTGAGCAGCAAAGCTTTACATTTAGAATAACCGTATAAGGTTGTATTAATATTCCTGACAAACAGGAATCAAGGCTGCATAGTCCAGTCAGCCAGTACGAAAGCCTAAGCGGGTTCTTGCTGACTTTATTTCAAGATCCGACTGATGGGCAAAATGGAGGAAAACATAACGAACATTCCTCCTTCTTGTAGCGATAATGTATCTCTTCCCACATAGTTTTGCAGCTGTGAATAAGCATGAAACATCACATCAATATTCGGTGTTCCATCGAACCATAATTTCATAAACACTTTGTGATGACTGTGTTGTCATTGATCTGTACTTGATGATACACCAGTGGCAAATAAGATTATGTAAACTAGTACAGGATGCTTTTACTTGATAGCACCCATGTGACTAACATATGCCACCACCATTGTGTATCAACCTGAAGTTGAGCATGCAGATTATGCAGATTTGCTCCATAACCCTTTACCCATATAATGTACCTTGGGTCTATAGATAGTTGATAGCAATAATTGAAGATTTGGCAACTGATATACAGTGGCTTGCAAACGTTTTCATGCCCCTTGAACTTTTCCCAATAATAAAAGAACATTTAGATAGACAAGCAAGTAGAAACAGAAAGTAAAAAAAAATAAAGGACGTTACAACCACAAATGAACCATTTAATTTCTAATGTTATGTATTTTATGATAAACGGGGAATTTGCCTATAAGAGGTGATAGACCATATTTGAGACACAAAGTGGTGCAAAATTAAGTATAAGTTTTTTCGCTGTAAGAAAGTGGGGAAAATGATCATTCCAAAATGGTTACAAGAGACAAAGGAATGTGCTATAGTCCAAATTTCGAATAATTACACATTTGTTTACATATAATAAATCCCATCTACGTTCGGAAATTTTATCAATAACTCTTGTTCCCAGTGTGGTGTGCAAAAGATATTAAATTCATTCTGCTTCCCCCGTCAATACTCTTGGCAGCAGTGTACAGCTATGTCTGTTGTAATTCTTTCAACAGATGTGTCGGAGGTCGCTTTTGTTCATCCTGAAAAAGAACCAAATTCCTCTATTAAATTTAGTATATTTGGTAGCTAATTGCGAATTGTAATATATAAGCTGCAAGTATTTTGGGGTATGTCTCCTACCCAGTTTTGCATACCTAGTGACTGAAATTTTTGCCCATTCTTCTTTGCAAAATAGCTCAAGGTCAGTCAGATTGGATGGAGAGCGTCTGTGAACAGCAATTTTCAAGTCTTGCCAGAGATTCTAAATTGGATTTAGGTCTGGACTTTGACTGGGCCATTCTAACACATGAATATGCTTTGATCTAAACCATTCCATTTTAGCTCTGGCTGTATATTTAGGGTCGTTGTCCTGCTGGAAGGTAAACCTCTGCAGACTCTAACAGGTTTTCTTCCAAGATTGCCCTGTATTTGGCTCCATCCATCTTCCCATCAACTCTGACCAGCTTCCCTTCCCTGCTTAAGAAAAGCATCCCCACAGCATGATGCTGTCACCACCATGTTTCACAGTGGGGATGGTGTGTTCAGGGTGATGTGCAGTGTTAGTTTTCTGCCACACATAGCGTTTTGCATTTAGGCCAAAAACTTCAATTTTAGTCTCATCGGACCAGAGCACCTTCCTCCACATGTTTGCTGTGTCCCCCACATGGCTTGTGGCAAAATGCAAACTGGACTTCTTATGGCGTTGTTTCAACAATGGCTTTCTTCTTGCCACTCTTCCATAAAGGCCCGATTTGTGGAGTGCACGACTAATAGTTGTCCTGTGGACAGATTCTCCCACCTGAGCTGTGGATCTCTGCAGCTCCTCCAGGGTTACAATGGGCCTCTTGGCTGCTTCTCTGATCAATGCTCTCCTTGCCCGGCCTGTCAGTTTAAGTGGATGGCCATGTCTTGGTAGGTTTGCAGTTGTGCCATACTCTTTCCATTTTCAGATTGAACAGTGTTCCGTGAGATGTTCAAAGCTTGGGATATTTTTTTATAACCTAACCCTGCTATAAACTTCTCAACAACTTTATCCCTGACCTGTCTGGTGTGTTCCTTGGGCTTCATGATGCTGTTTGTTCACTAATGTTCTCTAACAAACCTTCGAGGCCTTCACAGAACAGCTGTATTTATACTGAGATTAGATTACACACATGTGGATTCTATTTACTCATTAGGTGACTTCTGACTTCTGAAGGCAATTGGTTGCACTGGATTTTATTTAGGGGTATCAAAGGGGGCTGAATACTTTTGCATGCCACACTTTTCAGTTTTTTATTTGTAAAAAAAATTGAAAACCATGTATCATTTTCCTTCCACTTCACAATTATGTGCCACTTTGTGTTGGTCTATCACATAAAATCCCAATAAAATACATTTACGTTTGTGGTTGTAACGTGACAAAATGTGGAAAGGTTCAAGGGGTATGAAAACTTTTGCAAGCCACTGTAAATCTCCTTCACCTCCGAACCAGAGATGACATTCACAATTTCCCACCTTAGAGCACTTAGCATCAGTTTGTAATATGCTTGAGTTTTTACTGAGCAAACTAGTGGAGCAATGCTGAATAGTGTCCGTCCATCATAATGAGTTTATTAGCTTCAGCTGGAAATAGCATAGTGTAGTGGCTTAGACGAGGTCAGGAAAAGGCCAGACGCTAGGCAGGTATAAACAGTAGTCCTTTAATCCCTACTGTGAGAGCACACCACACACCGAGAGCACACATCCAGGGTGGTCTGGAAACCCCATGGCAGACCAACGCCCCTGTCCCTCAATCGGTGAGGGGGATGATCCAAGGAGTGGCCTACCCCCCAGGGACCGCCAAAGGACCCACCCCCCCCCCCCCCCAAGTACCCGAGGCATGAAACGGACAGGAGGGCGTACACGGTGACCAGCCCGGGTGTACACCATGCTCGGCACAGGAACGGGCGACTGACCAACAGGTGCACGAGACAGAGTAGCCAGAGGGGGAGGTACCCTAGACAGACGGCGCCCTCACTTATGGGGCTGCGCTACCAGCCAGTCAATATCAATATGTGCTGGCTTCAGCCGCACAACTGAAGCAGTCTCATGCCGACCCCCCATGTCCAGGACGAAAGTGGACGAGCCATGTTCCAGGACCCGGAAGGGACCCTCGTACGGCCGCTGGAGAGGTGTCCGATGCACATCCCTGAGCAGGAACATGAACTGGCAGTCCTCCACAGCAGAGGGAACATGCGGACGGAAGGACCCACGACAAGACGTGGGCACTGGCGCCAACTTGCCCACCGTCTCCCGAAGACGTCGCAGAGCATCCGAAGGCTGCTCCACCTGGCCCTGTGCCGGCGGGATGAACTCCCCGGGGACCGTCAATGGAGAGCCATACACCAACTCGTCGGAGGAGGTGGCCAAGTCCTCTTTCGGTGCAGTGCGGATCCCTTGCAAGTACCACGGCAGGACGTCCACCCAGTCTGGATCAGTGAGCCATGCCTTCAGGGCGTCCTTGAGTTGACGGTGAAACCGCTCCACCAGGCCGTCCGCCTGTGGATGATACACCGCCGTGTGGTGTCAGCGAACACCCAGGAGGCATTGCCATGATCCACCACAGTTCCGACGTGAACTGAGGCCCCCAGTCGGATGTTATGTCCAGTGGCAAACAGAACCGGGCGATCCAGTGCTCCACCAAGGCCCGAGCACAAGTGGCCATTGAAGAGTCTGGTAGCGGAATGGCTTCAGGGGGAACCGGTGGACAGCGTCCAGCCTGGCCGGCAGAGGCACCACCCCCTGTGGAGTTATGCGGTGGCCGAGGAAGTCAATAGCCGTCACCCCGAAACGGCACTTGGACGAGTTGATGGACAACCCGAAGTCACTGAGGCGCTGACGGAGGTGGATGCAGTGCTCCTGCCACGAGCGACTGGTCACGGGTATGTCATCCAAGTAGATGAAGACGAAGTCCAGCCCACGGCACACACAGTCCATAAGCCGCTGAAAGGCCTGCGCAGCGTTCTTCAACCCAAACGGCATCCGTACAAATTCGAATAGACTAAATGGTGTTATAATGGCCGTCTTCGGGAGATCGTCGGGGCGAACCAGAATTTGATTGTACCCTCGCTGGAAGTCCACCTTGGAGAATACCGATGCTCCGGCCAGATGGGCGTTGAAATCTTGGATGTGCGGGACCGGGTACCTGTCAGCGATGGCCGCATCATTCAGGCTACGGTAATCCCCACACGGACGCCAGCCCCGGTCCGCCTTGGGGACCATGTGGAGTGGTGACGCCCATGGGCTATTGGAAGGACGCACGATGCCCATTGTCTCCATCAGGCGGAGCACCTCCCGAGCCAGACGAAGCTTGTCTGGCGCGAGACAACGCGCTCGGGTGTGCACAGGCCGGCCGGTAGTAGGGATATGGTGCTCCATCCCGTGCTTGGGGGTGGAGGAGCGGAAGTGGGGTTCAAGGATGTCAGGGAAATCCACCAGGATGCGTGCGAAAGTCGCATCCACGGACGACAGGGGGCCATCACGGCGTGATACGGAATCACCAATGCAGAGGAAGACCGGCTTCAGCATGACGGAATGCAACAGGCGCTGCCGCTTGACATCCACGAGCAGTGAATGGGCTCGAAGGCAGTCTGCGCCCAGCAGCGACTGGGAAACGTCAGCAATGACGAACTCCCACGCAAAGGAGCTGCAGCCAAAGTTGAGGGAGATGGTGCGAAATCCGTAGGTGCGAATAGCAATCCCGTTCGTCGCGGTGAGGAGGGGGCTCTGAGGAAAGGCTTAACTCGCCTTGCAGCCGCTTGGTCAAGTGCGCTGACCACATAATAGTATTTTGTTTCGTCTGCTGTAATACCTCTCACAGCAAATTATGACTCCGCCTGCTGGAACCAGATGTCAGGCTCTTCGGTCCACAGAGTAGGGAGCTTAACAGCAAAGGCATTATTATCCATCATGACGCGTGATGAATGTCGGGGTCACCAGTGTAGCGGCCTAGGTGAGGTCAGGAAAAGGCCAGACGCTAGGCAGGTTTAAACAGTAGTCCTTTAATCCCTACAGCAAGAGCACACACCCAGGGTGGTCTGGAAACCTTGTGGCAGACCAATGCCCCTGTCCCTCAATCGGCAACGGGTTGATCCAAGGAGTGGCCTTCCCTCCAGGGACCAGCACAGGAGCTCTGTTAACAATGACCTAGCTGACACTTGAGAGGTTGCTACTTTCACAGCTGATACACAGCTACTATATTGTCAATTACTCTTGATAAATAGAAGGCTGCTTATAACAACAAGGCTGTTACAGGTCCCCATTAACTCCAATCTCTTGTCCCATGGTGGAGTCACAGGCTAACTAATAGTTAAAGGCAAATCCCAATGACCAACGAGTATATTGGTAACTACTTAATTTTAACTGGATGGATGAGGGATCCTACAAAGCCTTTCCCATCTTTGAATTTCTCAAATATAGTTTGAGGCTGAACAACTGATTTTTGCAAAATAGAGTGTTAGAATATCATTCAGACCAGACATAACAAGTTTAAACTCTGAGTAGCCAAAGCACCGATTTTAGTAATTTGGTAAATACCTGGGTAAATAATTTAGCCCATCTTGCAATGTTTTACTGTTATTATTACTGTTATCATTGCCTTTTCATTAACAAATTATCATTACTTATCATTCTCCTGATAATTTCAAATGTCTCCAGTGATCCCTGTAAATGGGAACTGAATAGAATGTTTCTTTGAGATCCTTATGAAAATCAGTTGTTAGTCAGTAACGAAGTTTCCTATTCGGAAACGTTTATACTGCACATACGAGTTACACGACCTTCTCCATCCTAACAATGAACGGCCACGTCTGCCATCATTCCGTGCCTGCCTGGAACGACAACTCTGGCCCAATTTCCGAGCCTGTCTTGGAAGACAATCCTGGCCATAAAAATGAGCCTACCTCATAATTCCGAACCTGCCTCTAAAGACAACTCCAGCCATAATTCTAAGTCTGTCGTGAAAAACAACTCTGGCCATATTTCAATCCTGTTTCAAAGTGATCCTGGCCATAATACTGAGCCTGCCTTAAAAGACAATACTGTCCCTAATTCCAAACCTGCTTGGAATATTAGTATGGTGCAGTTTTACATGGTTAGGTGACAATGCCTTAACCATACGTGTGTTGTACAATCAGGTGTAAAATTACCAACTTGTAAGTGGTCCACTTACCCCATGTTTCAGAAGTGCCGGACCCACCTACCTGCCTGGTTATAGAGTAGGACTGGTAGGGTGCATGGAATATCTGTCCAGTTTTCACGCTGCCATAGCTTCAGTGAAAAGCTCACTGCCAATGGAGGCGTGAAGTGTGTTGTCGCGAACCGATGAAGCTTTGCTCATCAAAGAATAAACCTAGCAATTATAGACCTATTAGTTTGACGTCAGTGGTGGGCAAATTAATGGAAAGGATACTTAGAGATAATATATATAAGCATCTGGATAAACAGGGTCTGATCAGGAACAGTCAACATGGATTTGTGCCTGGAAGGTCATGTTTGACAAACCTTCTTGAATTTTTTGAAGCGGTAACTAGGGAAATTGATGAGGGTAAAGCAGTGGATGTTGTCTATATGGATTTCAGTAAGGCCTTTGACAAGGTTCCCCATGGAAGGTTGGTTCAGAAGGTTCAATCTTTGGGTGTTAATGGCGGAGTAGCAAGATGGATTCAACAGTGGCTGAATGGGAGATGTCAGAGAGTAATGGTGGATGGCTGTTTGTCAGGTTGGAAGCCGGTGACCAGTGGGGTGCCTCAGAGATCTGTGTTGGGTCCACTGTTGTTTGTCATGTACATCAATGATCTGGATGATGGGGTAGAAAATTGGATAAGTAAGTATGCAGATGATACTAAGATAGGTGGTGTTGTGGATAATGAAGTAGATTTTCAAAGTCTACAGAGAGATTTGGGCCATTTGGAAAAGTGGGCTGAAAGATGGCAGATGGAGTTTAATGCTGTTAAGTGTGAAGTGCTACATCTTGGCAGGACAAATCAAAATAGGAAGTACATGGTAAATGGTAGGGAATTGAGGAATGCTGTGGAACAGAGGGATCTAGGAATAACTGTGCATAGTTCCCTGAAGGTGGAATCGCATGTAGATAGGGTGGTAAAGAAAGCCTTTGGTGTGCTGGCCTTTATAAATCAGAGCATTGAATATAGGAGTAGGGAAGTAATGTTAAAATTGTACAAGGCATTGGTAAGACCAATTCTGGAGTATGGTGTACAATTTTGGTCGCCTAGTTATAGGAAGGATGTCAACAAAATTGAGAGAGTACAGAGGAGATTTACTAGAATGTTGCCTGGGTTCCAGCAACTATGTTACAGAGAAAGGTTGAACAAGTTAGGTCTTTATTCTTTGGAGTGCAGAAGGTTAAGGGGGGACTTGATTGAGGTCTTTAAAATGATGAAAGGGATAGACAGAGTTGACGTGGATACGTTTTTCCCATTGAGGGTAGGGAAGATTCAAACAAGAGGGCATGACATGAGAATTAAGGGACAGAAGTTTCGGGGTAACGTGAGGGGGAACTTCTTTACTCAGAGGGTGGTGGCTGTGTGGAATCCGCTTCCAGCAGAAGTGGTGGAGGCAGGATCGATTTTAACATTTAAGAGTAAAGTGGATAGGTATATGGACGTGAAGGGAATGGAGGGGTATGGTCTGAGTGCAGGTAGATGGGACTAGGGGAAAACAAATGGTCGGCACGGACTGGAAGGGCCGAGAGGGCCTGTTTCCGTGCTGTAATTGTTATAATTGTTATATGGTTATATTGTTGGTACCTTGATTGGTCCGACAGCTTTTGCTTCCTCATCCATGTTTTGCCTGTTGAATAGGTCTTAACTAAATAGAAGATTCAGCGGCTAGAGCTCTGTTCCCTGCCGGCACTTGTAGCGTGTGGGGAACTCTGACCCCCTCCAGGTATTCTGCCAACGGCTGGTAACCAACTCTTCTGGCAGCAACACCTTTGTCTGCGAGGATTGCCTTGAACCCATTCACTTGCGCTCCCATATGTTCCACGGACATACTTTAGAATTTGAAGTCAGTTACCTACTGACCACTCCATAAAGGGGAAGATCGTAGGCAGCCCTGAACAGGTGCTGGCTCAGGCCCCTGAGGGTACCTGCGCTGATATGGCCTCCCAAGAGACCATATACCAGAATGGAACATACTCGACGGCAGAATAATTCTGCCCCGCATGCTCTCCTCCTCCAAGAGGGAGACATTAAGCGGCCCTGAATAGGCGCTGCTGGCGCGGGCACTCCCATAGGCCGGCGCTGACACTACTCCTCCTGTTGGAGTGTGTCTTGGTGGAACATCCTCTCCATTAGGAGCTCCATCCTGGACAACCGTCCAATTAAGCAGCCCTGAATAGACGCTGCTGGCGTGGGCTCTCCCATAGGCCAGCGCTGACACTACTCCTCCTGTTGGAGTGTGTCTTGATGGAACATCCTCTCCATTAGGAGCTCCATCCAGTTTAGCCCTAACTGTTAATTATCACCGGAGGGGAACCCTACCGGCCCGACTCGTCCCGAGTCCATAGGCCTGACCACTTTATGGTTGGTTATACCCCATGTCCTGGGGACCACAGTGGTGTGGGAGCCGCTGACCGTACTGTCAGTGACTCTGGTGGTGAAACCGCCTTCCTTCTGGGTTTAACCCTCCACGGGAACCACGGCGGTCTGGAAGTCACTGACCGTATTGTCAGCGACTCTGGTAATGATACCGCCTCCTGGATTTACCCCTCCATGGGAACCACAGTGATCTGGAAGCCGCTGACCGCATTGTCAGCGACTGGAGTCGCGAACCCGAAGGCCGCCAGTTCCCGCGATTCCGCGGTTCGGACCGGAGTGTCCCCACAGCCCAAGCCGGTTTCCCTGTGGCTCGCCAGACTTTGCGACAATATCCAGCAGGAAACCTCTTAGAAGAGGTTCCTGCAAGAGAAAACAGAACCTGGTAAGAAATAGAAAACTTACCTGCATGTTTAAACTTACTGCTGGCAGGACCGTTGCGCTTGCCAGTCAGTCGCTGCGCCATGCGAAACAGCGTAATGACACGCATGCGCACTGGCGAGGTTCTTCACGGAATCACGCACATGACTCCGAAGTAAAATTCAATTTTAGATGAGTCTTGCACCTGTTCCTCACTGTACTTGTGCATATGACAATAAACTTGATTGACGTGATATTGACTAATTTAGGGCCTTGTAGCTGTACACAATGGGTGGCTCGATTGTAATCATGTATTGTCTCTCCGATGACTGTTTAGCATGCAACAAATTATTTTCAATGTACCTCGGTACATGTGACAATAAACTAAACTCAAACTCAGACCTTTTGTTCATTGCAGCAGATCAGGGAAATGGAAAGATATGACACATGTAAGTACTGGGAGATGAGGAGGCAATGCCTATATGTGCCTGACTGCACAGTGACTTCCATTTGCATGGTGCTTTGAGCATTGTAAAGAACAGAAAACTCTTCAAAAGAATAATTCATGTTTAGCACAAAAGGAAAATTACATTCTTTACTGAATTAAGAATGAAGGTTTAAGAAAGATTATTCACTAAAGGTTTTGTCAAAACGAAAGTATGACTTTAAGCAGGAGAGATGTGATGGTTGCAAAGCAAAATAGGGAGAGAATGAAAGATCTGAAGGCACATCACCCATTGCTGGACAGGAAGAAATGCCAGATGTCCAAGAACACAGACCTGGAGGGGCAAAGAGAAGGTTAAATGGAGGCCAAATTAATTTGAAGGTAATCTTTATTAAATTGAAGATGTCATGAGAGAGCTGGTCAGACAGCTGAGATGTGATCGGTGAACAAGCAGCAGAGTTTTCGATGAACTGGGTAAATAAGAAAGGGTGCAGTAATAATCAAGTCCAGCGGTCAGATGCCTAACTCCCATCATCTTTTGTATAAACTGGCAACACGTTAATGTCAACCCGTTATTTTCAGTATTGTACTTGCAGCTCCATTCACATCTCTCAGACCTTTGATCCGCTTGTGAAGCAGCATCTTAAATTGCTTCTGTTTTAAAAGCTTTTCATGGCATAAATCATTCATTAGCAGAGTCTGTTCCTCATCTCAACTTTGTGGAAAAAACAAAAAATTCCTTTTAAATCTTACAAGCCTGGCAATTTTCCTCTTGCACTTATCTTCTCCATGCCTCTTGCCAGTACATCCTGCAATGATTTATTGAATCACAGAACATAAATAATTTGTGAGTATTGGTTCATCGGGATTCTCCCTTCCAAGGATTTCAATGATTCAGAGAATCATCAATGATTCAGAGAATCATAGAAAGGAGTGCGAACAGAGAATGTTGGAATTGGTCAGCTGTTCTGGCAGCATCTTTGGAGAGAGAACTTCATCAGATAGGATAGAGAGAAGCTGCTGTTCATAGTTAGCAGTTCAAGACCAGACACAACTTCAAAGTGAAGACCATAAAACACAAGGGGACTAGAAGGACTGGGGGGGGGGGGGGGGGGGGGGGGGGGGGGGGGGGGGGGGGGGATAATTGGAAATATAATAATTTGGTGCTTTCAGGAAGAATTCGAATGGCACCTCAGAACTTTAGAAATATTAGCAGGAGTAAGCGTGAGCCCTCTTCTAAATCCTACTCCACTATTCAGTGAGATCATTGTTGATCTGAAATTAGCCTTTGAATAATATTCTGAGAAGTTGCACGGCCATGGGAAAGAGCAGTAAGATATAGGGATGGAATAGATTGCTATAAAGCGAATCAATATGCATTCAAAGGGCCAGGTCGCCTCTTGATGTACTGTGACCACTCTGTGATTTTGGCCTGTCTTAAATGCGACATGCAGTGTTCCATTGATGCACTTTGGTCAAATGTTGATGGAACTGGATTTAGAGCTGGATGCCTGAAGATCAATAGCTCAAAACGTTGAATATCAGGTGTGAGCCACCTAATCTTGATCCAGGCAGACATATTCAGACTACATCCATTCTTGATACATAAAAGTGTTGTCGTAGCATTATGAAATCATATGTCATGGGGACATGCATTGGGACATCACAATGAATGGCGGTGCTGGCTCGAAGGGCCAAATGGCCCCCTCCTGCACCTATTTTCTATGTTTCTATATTTTCTATGTTTCTATGGGACAAGCCTTTCACCCCCCAGATTCCATGCAAACCATCAACCACAAATTTACACTAACCTAAGGAATCCCTGCTGATTATTCTCCCCACATCAACTACCCTGGATGTTACCACACACTTACACGCATGGGAAATCTATAGTGGCCAATCAGTCTACCAGCCCGCATGTCTTTGGGATGTAGGAAGAATCTGGAGTAATCAGGGGAAACTCCTGTGGTCCCAGGGAAAAGATGGAAATTCCACAAAAAAGCAGGATTGAGCCTAGATTGCTGGCTCTTGAGGCAGTGGCTCTATTAGCTGTGTTACCCAATGAGCTCCTGGAGTCAAGGGGAGTTCAGGGGTGTATGGTATGGTGTGGCAGATCTTACAGTTTGCAGATGGGAATTAGACAGTGGTTTTGTTACCAGGAACTGTTATACTGGATATTTAATGGAAACCAGCCAAGGAGATGTGGACATTCAGAATTTGAATACCACCTTCATCTAATTTTGTAGTTTGCAGTTTCCTCATGGTTTGTGAAGGAGATACGATTCAGAGCCATTTCCCTGATACATTGTTTCAGTCTCTTGCCCTGAAAATATTAGCAGGAGAGGGTATTTTGAAGCTAGATGTTAGTGTCTGGCCAAGAAAGAGACCCAACAGGCAAACAGCTCAAACAAGCATCTAGCATTGGGGTGCATGTGCCAACATTTTGTCAGCCAGATATAGGAATTGAGGTCAAGCAACAGACAGAGCTCAGACACAGATATCCCAATTACTCAGATTTCCAATTGGTTAAATTAATTGGTGGTCAACAATAAGAGGAAAGACAATGCATGAGAAACTACCAAGACATTCTCAGCGGCTTGATAAGAAATCAGGGAAATAAAACTGACTGTGTGTTACCTCCCATTGTGATGCGTTAATCTGTCCCGTATCTCATCAGGGATTCAAATGTTGGCAATGGTTTGCTTATCCTGCTGCAGTAATTGTTGCTGAGATCTGCACCGTCTCCTCTGGAAAGTGCCTTGGATGATGTCAGCATGTCCCAAAACACCTTCCAGCCAATGAAGTCCTTTTAGAATTTTGTCACTGTTGTAATACAGGAAACACATGGTATTATTGAGTGAAAACAGAGGACACATGGGACTATAATGAATTTGCCAATTAACAATGCGGCAGTGTGGGCTGCATGATGCCTTGATGACATCTCATGAGAAGAGTAAAAAGGCAGCGTTAAATCCTGCACACTGTGCTGCAGCTATCGAGAGCCCCCTTTACTAAAAGTCACAACTGTGGATAAAGTGGTTCATCTCCACTACCTTGTGCCTCTGGTTGTATTTGCACTATCACGGGACTGAAGAAGTACCAAGAAGTAATTTCTTTCTAAAGGGTCTCTACCCGAAACATCACCCATTCCTTCCCTCTAGAGATGCTGCCTGCCCCGCTGAGTTACTCCTGCATTTTGTGTCTACCGTTAATTTATTTCTAACCTCAAAGGTAAGAAGTTTACTCATTCAAGTTGAAATGCGACGGAGTTAGTTTCAGAGATGTGTTGGAGTACAGCGCGTGAGCTATTTCAATCTTGTTGTGTGGGGCATGTCATGGCCTGAGGGGAATGAGAATTGTCGACCACTGGTTCCCAATACTTCCCCCACTGGGGTTTCTTTACCTCGTGGCTTGGATCTAGCTGTAGACTCTGTGAAATGGATTGATTTTTGGGATTGGCCACAACTCAATCATCATTGTGATCTTGAGGATCTTTGAATGTAAATTGGATGAACCTTGACATACTTTTGTCAAGTGATTCCTACCTTTCGACATAAGAACTAACATAATGGTCGCTGATGTTATTTTCATCATTATTTGTCTTTACAAGTTTGTGGAATATCTTTCCTTACTGAAATGAGGGTTCTGATTACTCCAATGAATTTCTAATGGATATCATAAGGCAGAGGTCTGAATCAAGAAGATACGTTGATGGAAAACCTTCCTAACTCTGAGGGAATCGTAAGATTGAACTCACTGGCTACATGGGAAATGGAACAACAATCAGCCTGCGGCTTCAAAAGGGAATTAGATAGGCATTTGAGGGAATAATTAACAGCGCATGGAGGAAAGCAGGGTGGAATGGGCTAATGGGATCATTGCACATTGACTTGATGTGCCGAATGATCCCTTCTTAGGCTTTAACAATTCTATAATTCTGTGGCTTTATAACTGGGATTCCATTCTTTCATTAACTTTATCTTCACTCGGCTTAGTGTGAAGCTATCTTTTGATATATATCGGCTTTTAATCATCAAGGCATAATCTTGAAGTAAAAGCATTTGTTCTCTGAATATTTTTTCAGGAAAGCAGCCATCAGGCCTGCTTTTTTGATTAAAGAATTAGAAAAACTTGAGTTCCCAAGAAGGTAATTGTGAAATGTGCCATGGGGGAAATACAGACAAATAAACAATGCAAAATAAATGAGGAATTCAATTCAAACTGTGGTGCTAAGGCAGGAAGCAAATGCAACTTTATAGAAAGCCAATTTAGGAAGCTTTCCTTCACACAGCAGGTAGATCTCTGTGTGATAGAGTGAGTCTTACTCATCCTGCACAACCCCACAAACAGGAATGTCTTCAAAGACTTATCAATACTTGCAATGGACGACACAGGTGAAATATCGAGCTGAATATTAAAGAGCTGATGAATTCGTTATTTCCCTATGGACCATGTCCCTCTGGTGGACAAGCTAATAACCAGGAAAGCATCATCTGAAAATTAAAACTGATCCGTTCAACTTTTTTTCCACATGAAGGGCAGTAGAAATCTGGAGCAAAGAGCATTGAGGAGGAGGGAATGATCTATTGGAAATTTCAAAATTAGGTTTAATATGGGTTTGTAAGTAAAGGGGGAAATTTATAGAGCAGAGAGAACAGATGGAATTGAAAAAACAACCAGAGATGAATGGAGGAACAAGATGGAACAGCTAAATGGCAACATGTCCTCATATCTGGACAATGGTTTGGTGTTCTACCAAATCCTGCTCGATTCTGAAATAAAAGTTGTACATTTTATTTTTCTCAATGCCTGAGTTGAGAAGAACATATATTCTTTCACATCCATGGCAATTATGGAACCTTAGGATAGTATGAAATCTGATCATGGTATGTAACTACTGGACCTGTGGTTTAATGGCCAGAGCTATTCATCAAAGGGACAATTGCTCAAATCGCATTAGAAACTGATGAAACTGGACATTAGCTGGCATTGGACCAGAGAGTAAATTTGGGTGAAGCAAAGTTGTTCTCAACACGTTGATCCTGCAAAGTCCTGTTCCCAGACAGCTGGTAACTAAATCGGCAGGGCAGTTGCTCCAACCATTTGCGCAATAGCATGACATTACGGTTTTCTCAGAATCATACCTTAGACGGTCCAGGACTCAATCAAATCCCTTTTTAGGTTTTTTCCCTCGACAGGACAGACCGCGAGAAGACCAGCCCCTTTGAGTCGACATTGACTCAGGACCCAATGAAATCTCATGGCCTCAGACCAAAAATAGGCAAGGAAATCTCCTAATTATGACCTACTGTTCCCCTTTGAGCTGATAAATCCATGCTCCTCCATGTTGAACATATTTTAAAATAAGTATTGGAAGTAGCAAAGACTCAGAAGGTGTGGGAGACCAAGAGTAGCACCTCCTCAGACTGAGCTGGAAACTCCTGAAGGAGACAGAGGTCAGATGGGAAGTATAGCAGATTATGTGAACTAATATAAGGAATAGTAGTTCACATAATATGACGTTATCATTACTAGTCTGTCTATGGCAGATTCATTTGTCTATGACTGCCTTAATGGAAGCAACCACCGCACATTCCTTGTGCAGACAGCCCTATTATAACACAAGGACACCTTCCATTGTATTGTGTGGAACATGGCCCATAATGGTATAAATTGGGCTTCTAATATGCTAATAGGATGGAATCAAATGAGATTTGGCTACTCAAAAATGAATGTCCATGAGGTGTTATAAACCATTAGCAGTAGCACAAATGTACTTCACCTGTAAATTGACAGCCTGCCATATCCCTTACCATAGTATTGTTATCGGGTCTGGTTCAATGTGGAGGGTAGAAGAGTATGTTGGAATCATGACCAGGCACGTCCACAATAATATGCCAACCTAGAGCAGCCACAACACAGGTTTACATATGGGCTAAATCGCTGAAGTATCCAGCACGTAGAATCTCACAACCAATGGATCTGATCCTGCAGTCTTGCCACAATTAAAGTGCCAGCAGGAAGAAGTAAGCAGAGTGAGGCCCAGCGCAAATTGGATGAACAGCATCTCATATTTTGCTTATTGCCATCCTTAATGATGACTGGTGCGAGAGCTAATGACAAGGCTGAAAGAGTTGCAATCATGTTCTGTCAGAACTGCAGAGAAAATTATCCACTTTTAACCATCCCAGCAGAATGTTCCATTCGGGTACAGGTCCAATGGGGTCATATCAGCATAGGTATCCTGCGGCCTGCGGCAGCGCCAGTTTAGGGCTGCCTACGAATTGCCCTCTTTGAGGAGGGGAGTGCAAAAGGTCAAGATATAACTGATTCCAGGCTCTAAAGAGGTTGATGGAACATACTAGAGCACATATGTGCCGACAGTGAACAGCGCCAACAGGGGAATGTGAGAGCCAGCCGCCGAATCTGTTATTCAGGTAAGGTCTATTCAACAGGGAATAAAACCTGGCAGATGTATCAATTAAGGCCAATGGCGGGCAAAGGTTCATCATTTCAGAACGCACCCCAGGCGCTCATCGGCAGTGTGCGGTTCACTGGAGCTGGGGGCAGCATGACAGCTGGGCAGATGTTCCACGTCCTCTACCAACCCTACTCAACAAAGTGGGTCTGGCATTTCCGAAACATGGGTAAGTGCACCACTCACAAGTTGTAATATTTACACTTGTTTGTACAACACACAAATGATAAAAAAATATCTGCTTAGAGGCACAGTACTAGCATTCCAAGCAAGTTTGGATTATGGCCAGGGTTGTCTTTGAAGATCCTTACCTTCGGAAATCAGGCCAGAGTTCTCGTGCAAAGCACCCATGGAATAAGGCAGGAGTTGCCTGTTTATCATGAAAAATTGAGAGTGTCGGGCATATGAACTTTCCAAATATATAAAACATATTTTCCTGACTAACAACAGATTCATAAGGGTCTCAAAGATCCATTATATGCAGTTCCCCTTTACAGAGGTGATCAAAGACAATATAACTGTACTAATAACAATAAAACATTGCGGAATGGGATAACCTGTTTGTTGGTCATTGGGATTTACCTTTAACTATTAATTAGCCTATGACTCCGCCCTGTGGCAAGAGATTGGAGTTAATAGCAATCTGTTATAAAACTTTTAATTCATCAAGAACAGTTGGCAATATATAGTAGCTGTGATTCAGCTGAGCAAATCAAGGGACTGATATCGTACAAAGTAGCGACCTCTCAAAGGAGATGTAAACCATTGTTAACAACTTTATGCTATTGTCAGCTGAAGCTACCTCAGTCACAATGATGAAAAAACAGTATTCAGCATTGCTCCAGTAGTTGGGTCGGTCGAATTCAGTTATTACAAACTGATGCTAAGGGCTCTAAGGTGAGAAGTTCCAAATACCATCTCTAGTTGGAGGTAGTGGAGATTTGAATGAGTTACCAATTCTTCAGTTCGTGGTATCAACTAAATATATACACTAGATGCACCCCATGGGTAAGGGGCTGTTGAACAAATATACATAATCTACATGCTCAAATTCAAGTTGCTACACTACGGTGGTGGCATATGTTAGTCACATGGCAATCAAGTAAAAGTAACCTGTAATAATTTACCTAATCTCATTTGTCACTGGTGTATCATCCAGTTCAGATCATTGACAACACAGAATAGGTATTGGATCTCAAAGTATTATGAAAGTATGGTTCAATGCCTCATCAAATAGCAACATGTTGGTTTCATGTTTATTCACTGATTGCAAAAATATGTGGCAGAACAGTGCTGAGAAGTACATTCTCGCTACAAAAGGAGGAATGTTCTTTATTTTTTTCCTCCATTTTGCCTCATTAGTCGGGTCTTAAAACAGTCATCAAGACCTCCTTTAGGTTTCGTACTGTCGGACTGGCTAAGCAGCTATGTTGCCTGCTTTCATCAGGCATAATAATACAACGGTGTACGGTTATTCTAAGAAACAAAATCTTTGCTGGTTCAAACTGTGGTTCAGGAAACCGGCCTCTGCATAATAAAACAATTATAGACTTACAAATTCTGAATGGATTGACTTACGGCTCAGGTTGTCACATCAAGCCATGGATGTGCTCACTACAGAGTGCAGGGATAGCACCCAAAAAAGCAGTACATTCTTATTGAGGGGATCAGAAGCGGTTTTGTTTAAATGTTAATGTTACGTCTAATACGATACAGATTACTGATGTCTTCCAGTTCATTCTTAAATGGTATTTGACAATAATTCAGTTATAGAGCCACTACAGCTGCAACAAACGGGAACCACTCTGTCGGGTTCCACCCCGGATATCGAGTTGTAAAAGAGATCTTGACACAAGTTCTTCCACTACAAGAATATGCAGTTTGGATATTGAAAATGTGTTAACATTACTTCACCAGGGGTTCCAGCTACATCCTTAGTCATGACACTAATATCAGCACAACGAGGGCAAAATTGCAAACGCTGTGGCTAGATAGGATGGAATTGGCTGCAGGTGCCATTACATTTTACATACTGATCTACATAAGCAGAGCAGACCAGGGGTGGCAGGATTTAAGATCATTTTGCGGATACCCCACGGTCTCACGTCTAAATGGGAGGGCAGGCTTGCTATATTATATCAAGGCCACCAGAATCCTAAGAAGTGTGGAATCAGCATTGTTTATTAATCGACAAAAAACCACACAGGGGAAGGTCAGTTCAGACTATTTCAAGGTGGCTGCAGCAGGTTCTGGTTTATGCAGGTATTAACACTGACGATTGCATATCTCATTCCACCAGGGCTGCATCAACGTCAGCGGCCAGGACAATGGACATTCCCATCGATCATATCCTCGCAACCGCAGGATGGTCAACTGAATTGATTTTTTTAAAGTTTTTACCATTGGCCGGTTACTGACCGGGGGTTTTTTGTCCATTCTGTTTTGCGTCCACTTTAGCCTCCCCTGAGATACAGAGGTTGCTGTTGATTTATCATTAACGTAAACCATTTGAATCAATATCATGTTTAATGCATTTTTTGATTATTCACTCATCCTGAGTCAATCAATGCAGTGAGACGCCGAGATATGGATCTGCGGCATGAAATCACAAAGCTTCGAACCCTTCACGGAATCACTCATGTGACTCCGAAGTAAAATAGTAAGATTAAACGAGAACCTACCAGTTTGAAGTTTGATCTTGATTTTATGTGGAGTTACATTGGTGATTACGTGCCCTCCACGCCCAAAAGATCATCTGGTAGTTCTCGAGTCACGCATCTTACCATGTCACTTCGGTAATTGTTATTTGTGATTTCATACGCTGCTTTGAAGATTGACACGCATGCGCACTGGTGGGGTTCTTCACGTAATCACCAAAGTAACTCCTCATAAAATCATGATCAAACTTCAAACTGGTAAGTTCTCATTTAATCTTACTATTTTATATATATAGTAAAATATAATCATCACTGGGACTAAATCCTTGACCTCCAATCCAACTGCACTGCGGGAGTACCTTCCCCCAAAAGACTGCAGTGCTTAATGAAGGCTCTTCACCACCCACTTCTCAAGGGCAATTAAGGGTGGGTTATAAATACTAGCTTTGCAGCCAATGTTCATGTCATGAAAAGAAAAGTTACAAATAAAATATTTATAAACTATTTTTAAAATAAAAACTGAGAATGCTAGTCAGATAGCTAGCCAGATAGAGAAAGAGAAAGAGACAAAGTTAACATTTCAGAACAACCCTTCATC
The DNA here is from genome assembly GCA_035221665.1 of Okamejei kenojei. Lineage (NCBI taxonomy): Eukaryota > Metazoa > Chordata > Chondrichthyes > Rajiformes > Rajidae > Okamejei > Okamejei kenojei. Next base: position 26,455,866 of record CM069138.1, read on the forward strand.
GCGATTAAATAAAAGTAATACTTTTATTTAAAGCATTAAAATCATACTTTCATTAATGGTGAACATGAAACTAAAAGTCTTAATCTGGTCAATCTAGCCCCATAGAACATTCCTATTAATTGGGGAGTGTTAAGGGAGGCTACAGCCTCATAGAACATTCCTGTTTGTGTACATTTAGAGTGGTTGTTGATGCTGGATCTTCCAACAATGTCGATATCCAAGGAATATGTAACACATACGTTCTTTGTGGGTTAAGCACTCTGCAAAAGACTCTGTCCTGACATGTTCAGACTAGTATAAATCTCCTTTCTTTCCATGTTGTCTTTTTTTATTCAGGGAGCTCTTGACAGATGTTTAGCATGCACTTTGTTGGGCCTATTTTAGCCCAAAGGCCTGAGAAAACAGGTGGCAAGATTTACTCTGCTGACAGCCACAAAAAAAAACCCTTGAAAAGAACAGAAATACTTTGTAATTGTCTCCCTGAACAAACTGTGCTGAGGAAATAGTATTTAATTTTGTTTCCCTTGCCAAAAATCAAAAATTGCCAGATACACCATCCCGCTGTTGCCCCCTCGACAAGCCTGCTGTCAAGGTTAGCGGCAGGATCAGAACAGCAAGAGCTTATTACAATATAGCACCTTCCATTGTGGTAGAACATCCAGGGATCGTCACAAAGAAATCCTGCTTTTCTACATAAAATGTTCATGTTCCCTCTGGATCCCTGAAGTGCATTATTACATAATTATCGCTACAAAGAATGCAATCCAAAATTGTTTATAAGTAACTCCTGGAAAGAGAAATGCCTCAATGCCTGGGAAATCCTGCTTTTCTTTGCCAATGATGTTGTTCAAGGATAAATATTGACCAAGACACTGAGAATAAATCCCTTGCTCTTCTTTCAAATCATGTTATTGGCTCTTTTACATCCACGTGAGAGTGGAGCATCATATGAGTTCAAGAAATGTATTCAAGAGAGAGTTAGATATAGCTCTTAGGGCTAACGGAATCAAGGAATATGGGGGGGAAAGCAGGAACGGGTACTGATTTTGGGGATGATCAGCCAGGAGTACGCCATCAATGGCGTACTCCTGCATCTATTTTCTATGTTCCTATGAAGCCCCATCTGAGGATGAACACACACAACAATGTAAAATCTCTTCACCGCTCTACTGGATTGTGAGGTCTCTGGAGCTGGACTTGGAACAACAATACTCAATCAAAGAAAGAAGGCTGCTATTCATTGGGCCACAACTGAAACACACAGAGATATTGACAAAAAACACCCAAAGACTTGGTCAATGTAACTGATTTTAAGATGCGATATTAAGAGGAATGGAGAGATAGAAAAGATTTAGGTTAAAAATCCTCGAACTGCCATCCTAACTTCATTGTGGGTATACCCACACACCAAGGACTGCAGTGGTTTAAGAAGGCAGCTGACTAACACCTTCTCAAGGGCAATTTCGATGTGGGCAATTAAATGATGGCTCAGCCTGTGAAGTCCACATCCCTTGAATGAGTAATGGAAAGGAAAACTTAGAAGACAGGCATTTGGAGACATAGCATGGTTATTTGACTGGAAAATATTGTAGAGATATGAAGGAGTAAGACTGTAGGGGATTTTAAAATTGAAGCATTCCTTAACTGGAAGTAATTTTAGGCCAGTGCAAGTTTGTGATACAGAGACGGAGACGGATGACCGCAGTGATGACTTGGAAGTTCGACAATGCGAGGTAACTGAGACAACTGGAATTACAAGCAGTTGAAGCTTTCACCTCGTAAATCATTCCATCTTGCATAACTGACACAGTACTCCACGGAATAAGTTCAACAAGATGTCTTTGGCCGATAGGGTTGCCGCTCAGCAAAGGTAAAAAATCTCCTCAGTAATTGTTTTAGATCTACTTATGTAATTAGTGTCAGATCCGATGATACTTTGAAGAGAAAGGAGGTGATTATTTTAGGAATGGCAGACACAGGCCACCCAAGGCCTTCTTAATCCCACCCAAAATTCTCCTGATTGAAAGATAATCCCTTATCAGCAGTCTGTGGTTATGCTTAATAGGTGTGCATATTCATGTGTGTTGTAAACCAACAACAGATCGCTGGGTTCAGGCTGAGTGATTAAACATAAAAAGGATGATGGTAAAATGCTTCCTCCAAATGACAGGACTCAGCATGCAGTACAACCTCAGAGCTGTAACCTGGACTCAACAACGGCATGCACTCGGTTCTAGTTGTGTAAGTACGCGTGTGTGCATGTGTCTGTGTACCATTATCTGTCTCCGTTTCATTTGCAGCTCTGGGTGTGAGTGCATTTCTACATCTGTGTGTCGACATGTGTAGATCTGCGTGTGCATGTTTGTGTATCTGCACTTGCCTGTATGTGTTTGCAGCTCTTGGTGTGAGAGGGGTGGGGGGGGGGGGGGGAGGGAGAGAGGAAGAAAATTATGAGTTGAGTGTTCAACTGGCATATGTACTGGGACCGAGACAGTGCAATGAATGATCAAATGAATCCCTATAACCAGGCTTACTCCTCATATTTTTATAGTTCTGAAGTATTACTGTGGTAGTTAGAGAATGGTCTGTATCATCTATCAAGCCCCATGAAAGATGCTAATGTTTGACAAGCTGATTAATGGGCAAGTGGGTTTTGGAGTTTTATGGTATCAAGCTAACGTGTTATTGAGATAAAAGCAATTCAATTTTCACAAGAGATTATGCATGGTGCATTGTGATCTGAAATCCAAGCCACCGCGAGTGTTCAATTGAAGGAGGTGGTTGATCGGTGAGGTAACAGGAAAATACTGAACAAAAAAGTCAGTAATTGCACTGCCATCAAACTGTCTGTGCTGGAATGTTTGTCTGTGAAACGAAGGTCAATAAAAATGAAATCAGCTGAAGAACAGTGGAAAACAAAATCCCAAACAATATTTTCAACAGCTATGACAAAACTGTTTGATGTGCCAGATGCTTAACTACATGCACTTGGCAGGGAAGCTGTGCATAATTAAAGCCCTGTCCCACTGTATGAGTTCATTCAAGAGCTCTCCCGAGTTTGCCCTGATTCGAACTCGGAGATTTACGGTAATGACTGCTCGTAGGTACTCAGGGCTCTTGTGGACATTTTTCAACATGTTGAAAAATCTTCACGAGTCTTCCCGAGCTTACCGTATTTCCTAAGTACCTGCCGTTAGCGTTGCGAGCCGCTAAGAGACGTCCCCGAGCTCCGACGTACCCGCTACGTACATTCTACGTCCTCCCACGAGTTTGATTTTTTTTTTAAACTCGGGAGAGCTCTTGAATGAACTCATACAGTTGGACAGGACTTTTAGGCTCCAAAGGGAAAAAGTAGAGAGAGCACGCAAGAGTTTTGTTTTCTTTTTCTTTCCACACCTTATTCCAGTTTGTTTTGCAGGATGCAAAGACCTACACAGCTTAATTATGGAAGCCATGTAGTCAGGAAGTATTCATTTTCCTATTATATAACAATTTCACTTTGATCCCTTACTCCAAACTAAATTTTGCCTGAAAAGTCATCCTCAATGTCTCATTCATTTAAAATGGTCACCAAATCCACAAACTTTCCCATTAGGAAGGTACATGGGAGCACCACTTGCAGGTTCCCCCAATGTCACACATTGTCTGATCTAAAAGTACATCTTTGTTCCTTCATCATCACAGTATCTGAATCCTGGAACTCCCTCAGCATCAGCACTGTAGGTGCACCTCCTATTGAAGGACTCCAAGCTGGTAGATCACGACCGTCTTCACATGGTTAGTTGTGGACAGGCAATAAATGCTGATCTCTGCCAGTAATTTCCAAACGTGAACAAAACAGTGTAAGATTCAGGATTATAGGAAGGGTGTGGAAATGTGACCTAATTTGGATTATGAGATTTGATTCAGAAATGCACTGATAGAATGCTGGAGGAACTCAACTGGCCAGGCTGCACTTGTTGAGGGGAATGGACAGACGCCACTTTGGGTAGAGACCCTTCTGCTGAAAACCATCAAGCCTCTTTACCTGTATCCTACTATCAGTTGCCATCTATTGCTCTATCCCTTCCCCTCACTCTGTCTACCAGCTATCTCACCTCTACTCCAACACTCAGAAGAAGGATGGTAATCTAAATCATCATCAGTTCTTTTTCCCTCCGCATATAGTACTTGACCTGTTGAGTTCGTTCAAAGGTTTAGATTTTTCTTAAGATTCTAATATCTGCAGTCTCTTGCATCTGCAATGGCACAATGGCTTCCTTTCATACTTTTGACATTGAAGTCCTAGATATATCTCTGCTTGTTGATAAATCTTTTTTTTTAAATTGTACGCCGTCTCCCTCACAGCTATACATTAAAATGCCCTGAATTCAATCTTCACTTCCAAGGCTAACATAAAATGCAAGGTGACAGCCCTGGACAGCACTGGGGGATTGGAGAGTTCTGCTGATGAATGAGATGATAAATCCAGAGGCTTTCAATGTATCTGGTGAATATAGCCTTAAGGTTATTGTCAAGTTAATTCAAATCAAAAGTATTGTCATATGTATAAGCGTGATGAGGTACAGGCACAATGAAATTATCTGGATGGTGGGGCTCCTTGATGATAGATGCCACATTCTTGAGGTAGCATCTCATCTAGATACTTTCGATAGTGCGGAGTGCTATCGCCGCTATAGATGGCCTGATGTACAGGCCCGCTCGCCGGGATGGTCGAAACTCCGGCATCGGAACGGATCCGAAAACACTCTGCGGCTTGGAGTTTCTAAATCGGCTGCTTCTTACTTCCGTGACCGCGACTTCCGAAGTCCACAGGCCCCACTGGATGGAGCTCCAACACTGGCGATCCTCGGCAAAAGAACCCAGGCCTCCGCGATGTTAAAGTCAGCGCCGCCCACGGCTAGAAGCTCCGCAGACCACAGCTCCACGATGTTAAAGTCAGCAGGCCCCGCTGGACGGAGCTCTAACACTGGCGATCCTCGACAGGATCCCAGGCTCCGCGATGGTAATTCAGCGCTGCGCCTGCTGCTGAAGCTCTGGGCTGGTCTCCGGTAGGAAAGGCTGCGCCAATCCAGTTGGTAGGCCGCGAGGGGGGCGAAGATGCGACAAGGAGAAAAGACGCATCTCCGTCCAGGTAAGTGACAGAAAAACGGTTTTCCTCTATCCCCCCCCCCCCCCACCCCCACCCCCCACATAAGACATACTGAGAAACATAAAAAAATACATTTAGATGCACTAAAAATAACAAAAAAGGCGAAAGGACCGACGAGCCTCTGGCGAGGTGGCGCCAAACCAATGGATATCATTGTTGACATTGTTGGCCGTGGTTTATTATAATTATTATTATCATACTGTATGTACTGAGACATGGCTGCATTTCAAAATACTTCAATTAGTATAAATTACTTTGGTACTTTGAGGTTGTGAAAGATGAAATATGATGCAAGTCTTTCTTGAATCCTGATTTGGATTTTGGAATTCTCTCTTCCTTAACTTCTATCATGCATTTCCAAGCCAAGCAAATGTTTTGCCAGGTGCAGCACCTATGATCTTGGCAGGCTAACTGGATCATTTGGTGGTTTGGGCATTCAATTACACTTCAATAATATACGTCCTTTCCACAACTCTGCCAGTATTGGTCCACTTGGCTAATAAGGTCCACTCGGCACAAAGAGTCAAAGGATGGCCTTCTCATTTAATGCTCACTTCATTTCAAATTGGTTTAAGGGAAATGAATGCTGGAGACCGCAGGTCAAAAGTTTCCTTTCAAAAACATTATATGCGCTCAACGTTTACTCTGTTTTAGAGTTGGCAAACATTGTAATCAGGTCACAGTAATCTAAAATTCCTGAGGTCTGAAGTCTAAATCTAACTTCCTTTAGATTGGAATATAATTCTATGTTTTTATATAGCCATGTTTCAGGCCCTCTCACTGAATATTAAACACTAGCATTGTTCTCACTGGATTAGTGGACTCTTAAGAACCCAAATAACTGTTCACTCAAACAAGCTGTTTGTTTATTATTGCATAATTTTATCTTCAGTACCTGTCCCTTTGCAGGTACTCAGTAAATATCCCATGGCAGAAATGCAGGATGTTCCCTTTGAAATTCTGGTCAATATTTATTCTGCACAGCCATGATCTCATCACAATTTGAAGGCTCTTTCTGTGCACAAATTGGCAGCCGTAGTCCTTTCTTACACCAGTGTCCCCAAAGTCATGTCATAGCATCAAACTGTCTATTATTTTTTTTTATCCATGTTTTCCAGACACAAATATCTGATTCATTCCCAGCAGTGTTGAAAGTAGCTCATAAACTGTTAGTTTTCCTGACCAGTTGGCAAAGTATACATAATGGCCAGTTCTCTTAATCGGATCATTTATTATACCAAACATTTTCTCTGGCAGGAGAAAACAGCCCATACGTTCTGCAGTGAAGTGATTGTTTCCTTTTCCATGAAGCCTGTTCCTCAACGAGAAACCCATTCATGGGAGAGTGCAGAATTAGGGGCCACAGTTTAAGAATAAGGGGTAGGCCAATTAGAACGGTGATGAGGAAAAATGTTTTCACCCAGAGAGTTGTGAATCTGTGGAATTCTCTGCCTCAGAAGGCAGTAGAGGCTGATTCTCTCGATGCTTTCAAGTGAGAGTTAGATAGAGCTCTTAAAGATAGCAGATTCAAGGGACATGGGGAGAAGGTAGGTACGGGGTACTGATTGTGGATGATCAGCCATGATCACAGTGAATGGCGGTGCTGGCTCAAAGGGCTGAATGGCCTACGCCTGCACGTCTTATCTATTTTCTATTGATTCCAAGCAGAACAAAACCCCAGCAAGCATGCACTCTAACCTAATTTTTCAACATAATCACATCAAATGTTTGCAATCAAGTCAGTAACATTTGCCAAGTTCTTGGAGTTTCAGTATTCTAATCAAACCCCTGGATCTATTTAACAAGGGCTTTGCCATTGTAACATGCAAAGCCCTTGTTAAATATAGGTATTTCCTTGAGATATTCACGGGCACATGAAATCAAGCAGGAATCACACAGCAGTCGATCAAAATGGCAAAGCTTCTTGCCAGATCCAGTTCATTGTCAGTCAAATCAACAGCAATAACTCAACTCACCCAGGTAACCTCCACAGTGCCCATCAAATACCAGTCCCTACCACCTAGAAGGATAACGGTCAGGATTAAGAGCAACATGCATATGGGAATATCGTTAGCTACAAAACCACACAATAACCAACCTGTAAATGATTATTTGCAGAGTGGACAACGCTGGTGAACGCAGCATTCATTACGGTGTATTTAGCCATCAATAGTCATTAGGAGTCAACAGGATTGCAATGGGATTCACATTTAGAGAAAACCAGATTAAAGCAAACAGCAAAGCACGTAACTTTTGATTCCAGATTTATTTAACTACTTGACTTAAAATTTCTGAGCTGTCATAAGGAGATTCTGAATCGATCACCAGCCAAGATTCCAAGCCTCTTGCTATAATTGCAATAAATTAACCTCTATGTGTCTATACTTCTTGGAATCAGTACAAGGTTAAGATAGTCACGGAGAAATACAGCATGGAAACAGGCACATTCACAAAACTTAGGGCTTTCAAGATGACCATTTAAAGCCATTTTCCTATTTTCCAGCATTTGGCCCATGTCCCTTGAAACCATGTGTAGGAAAGAATTGCAGATGCTGGCTTAAATCAAGGATAAACAGAATGTGCTGGAGTAACTCAGCGGGACAGGCAGCATCTCTGGAGAGAAGGAATGGTCTCCCTTGGAACCATTCCTATTCATGTACCTGTCCAAACATACCTTAAATGTTGTTATTGTACCTGCCTTGGCTACGTACTCTATATACCATAAGCCACTGTGTGAAAAGGTAGCCCCTCGGGTACTATTAATTTTTTCTTCTTTCACTTTAAATCTAAGCACTCCAGTTCTTGTATTCCTTATCTGGGAAAACAAATTGTCCACCTGTCTATTCCCTTCGTGATTTTATAGACCACAGCAAGATCACCCCTCAGCCTCCTGTATTCTAGCTCTGAGCTAAGAAAGCAAAGTTCCCAGCATGAGATTGTTTGGATAGTGAGGTGATATTGGATATTGATATACTTCGTTTAGTTTTAATAAAGGAAACTTTGAGAAACCTTGTTCATTCCAAGAGTTTCCCGAGTATGCCCTGATTCAAACTCGGAGATTTACGGTAATAGCCACTCGTCGGTACTCGAGGCTCTCGTGGACATTTTTCATCATGTTGAAAAATCTTCACGAGTCATCCCGTGCTTACCTGCCATTAGCGAGTCTTCCCGAGTACCTGCCGTTAGCGCTAAGTGACGTCCCCGAGCTCCGACGTACCCGCTACGTTCATTCTCCGTGCTTACCATGAGTTAGATTTTTTTTAAACTTGGGAGAGCTCTTGGAGTGAACTCGAACCATGGGAAAGGGCTAAAGAAGGTCACAAACACAGTTTAGGCTCATTTATGACACCAAGGTTGGGAATGGTCTCAATCACTAGCACTCGTGGTTAGAGAACAGAAATTGTGAAAGGGAACAAAGACTACAAGCTTCAATCTTCCCATTATTTAGTTTTGGTTAATTTCAGCTCACCATTTACTGGATATTAAACATGCAATGGAAATATTGGACAGTGAATGAGTCAATAAAAATACTGTTGTCATGATACTTATGGAAATATTATGTTTTTGTATGCCTTGAATGGTTGCCTTTGGTGCTATGGATAAATCAATTGGGGATACAGAGCGGGGAAGGAACAGGATGGGGGACAGGATCTATTGTTAGTGATTATCTGCCTACATTTAGATCGATGAGAAGGGAGAATGGCAAAGAATGGATTATGTAGAGCAAAATAATAGTTGTCATGATCCTAAAGCAAAAGTACTGAATATGCTGGTAACATGAAATAAAAGCAGAAAATGCTGGAAATGCTCAGCTGGTCAGGCAGCATCTATGGAAAGAGAAATGGAGTTAACCATATAACCATATAACCATATATCAATTACAGCACGGAAACAGGCCCTCTCGGCCCTTCCAGTCCGTGCCGATCATTTGTTTTCCCCTAGTCCCATCTACCTGCACTCAGACCATACCCCTCCATTCCCTTCCCGTCCATATACCTATCCACTTTACTTTTAAATGTTAAAATCGATCCTGCCTCCACCACTTCTGGTGGAAGCTCATTCCACACAGCCACCACCCTCTGAGTAAAGAAGTTCCCCCTCACGTTACCCTAAACGTCCGTCCCTTAATTCGCATGTCATGCCCTCTTGTTTGAATCTTCCATACCCTCAATGGGAAAAGCTTATCCACGTCAACTCTGTCTATCCCTTTCATCATTTTAAAGACCTCAATCAAGTCCCCTTAACCTTCTGCGCTCCAAAGAATAAAGACCTAAACTTGTTCAACCTTTCTCTGTAACATAGTTGCTGGAACCCAGGCAAACATTATAGTAAATCTCTCTGTACTCTCTCAATTTTGTTGACATCCTTCCTATTAATTAGGCGATCAAATTGTACACCATACTCCAGAATTGGTCTTATCAAAGCCCTGTACAATTTTAACATTATTCCCTATTCCTATATTCAATGCTCTGATTTATAAAGGCCAGCACACCAAGGCTTTTTCTTTACCACCCCCATCTACATGCGATTCCACCTCCTGGAACTATGACACAGTTATTCCTAGATCTCTCTGTTCCATAGAATTCCTCAATTCCCTACATTTACCATGTACGTCCTATTTTGATTTGTCCTGCAAGATGTAGCACTTCACACTTATCAGCATTAAACTCCATCTGCCATCTTTCAGCCCACTTTTCCATATGGCCCAAATCTCTCTGTAGACTTTGATGAAAATCTACTTCAGATTATCCACAATAAACACCTATCTTGGTATATAGAAACAATAGAAACATAGAAATTAGGTGCAGGCGTAGGCCATTCAGCCCTTCGAGCCGATGCACCGCCATTTCAATATGATCATGGTCTGATCATCCAACTCAGTATCCCGTTACCTGCCTTCTCTCCATACCTCTGATCCCTTAGCCACAAGGGCCACATCCAACTCACTCTTAAATATCGCCAATGAACTGGCCTCAACTACCCTCTTGGCAGAGAGTTCCAGAGACTCACCACTCTCTGTGGTGAAAAAAAGTCTTTCTCATCTCAGTCTTAAAGGATTTCCCCCTTATCCTTAAGCTGTGACCCCTTTGTCCTGGACTTCCCCAACATCGGGAACAATCTTCCTGCATTCTAAGCCTGTCCAACCCCTTAAGAATTTTGTAAGTTTTTCTATAAGATCCCCTCTCAATCTCCTAAATTCCAGAGAGTATAAACCGAGTCTATCCCAGTCTTTCTTCATAAGACAGTCCTGACATCCCAGGAATCATCGTCTGGTGAATCTTCTCTGCACTCCCTCTATGGCAATAATGTCCTTCTCAGATTTGGAGGAGACCAAAAACTGTACGCAATACTCAGGTGTGGTCTCACCAAGACCCTGTACAACTGAAGTAGAACCTCCCTGCTCCTGTACTCAAATCCTTTTTGCTATGAAAGCTGACATACCATTCGCTTTTTTTCATGCGTTGCTGCTGCCACCTGCAATGCTACTTTCAATGACTGGTGTACCATGACACCCAGGTCTCGCTGCATCTCCCCTTTTCCTAATCGTGCCACCATTTAAATAATAGTCTGCTTTCCTTGTTTTTGCCACCAAAGTGGATAACCTCACATTTATCCACATTATACTGCATCTACCAAATTATTTGCCTACACACCCAGCCTATACAAGTCACCTTGCAGTTCCTAGCATCCTCCTCACAGCGAACATGCCCCCAGCTTAGTGTCATCGAAACTTGGAGATATTGCCTTCAATTCCTCATCACAGATTATTATATATATTGTAAATAGATGGGGTCCACAGCACTGAGCTGCGGTACCCACTAGTTACTGCTGCCATTGTGAAAAGACCGTTTTTTACTTCCTAATCTTTGCTTTCCTGTTTGCCAAGCCAGTTCTCTATCCACATCAATACTGAACCCCCCTAATAACGTATGTTTAAAGTTTGTATACTAATCTCTTATCGTGGGACCTTGTCGAAAGCCTTCTGGAGTCAGATTATACCAATCCATGGTTCTCCCTTATCCACGCTACTAGTTACATCTCGGAAAAATTCCACAAAGATTCGTCAGGACATGATTTACCTTTTGTAAATCCATGTCTGACCTTTGTCCAATGATTTCACCACTTTCAAATTGTGCTGCTATCCCATCTTTATAAACTGACTCTAGCAGTTTCCCCAACTTACCGATGTTAGACTAAAGGTCTGTAATTCCCCGTTTCTCTCTCCCTCCTTCTTCAAAAGTGGGGTTACATTTGCTACCGCCAATCCTCTGGAAATACTCCAGAATCTAAAGAGTCTTTGAAGTTTATCACTAATTCATTACACTAATTTCTGAGCTACTTCCTTAAGTATCTGGGTGTTTTTTTTTTTTTATTTTTTTTTTTTTCCCCAATATATATTTATATTTCCCCCCCCCCCCAAATTTTTTTCAGCCTATCGGCCTTTAATCTATTTCTATTTACCCAACACCACTTCCCGACTGACCTGGATTTCATCAATTCCTCTTGACCCACAGTCCACTGCTGCTATTTCAGGCAGGATTATTTTGGTCTTCCTTAGTGAGACGGAACCAAAGTAGTTTTTCCAATTGGTCCCGAATACTATCTCTCTATG